>CAWUFW010003358.1:1255000-1847963 GCA_963921515.1 Calotriton arnoldi
AAGGGACCCACGTCTGGTCATACCCTGTCAACTTAGGGCACACAAAGCGATACCAAAGGGGATGATGGATGGAGCGCTTGAGCTAATCAAACACTCACCCCGAGTCAACTGATCTGGGTTTAATCCATCATCATTCTTTAGCTCACTCCACCACCCCAGTTCAGACATGGCCATATGCAAATCAGTCTGACCCTGTGCCTCATGGGAACAGTCCAGCCCGAACTGCCAAGTCATGTCTTCCCTGGACCGGAAACAAGCATCCTGGGACCGGTTTCTGGCTATTCAGCCGTCATCAGCCAGGCTAGCTTGAATCCAGTGGCAAAGTGAGCAAGGGACCCACGTCTGGTCATACCCTGTCAACTTAGGGCACACAAAGCGATACCAAAGGGGATGATGGATGGAGCGCTTGAGCTAATCAAACACTCACCCCGAGTCAACTGATCTGGGTTTAATCCATCATCATTCTTTAGCTCACTCCACCACCCCAGTTCAGACATGGCCATATGCAAATCAGTCTGACCCTGTGCCTCATGGGAACAGTCCAGCCCGAACTGCCAAGCCATGTCTTCCTTGGACCGGAAACAATCATCCTGGGACCGGTTTCTGGCTATTCAGCCGTCATCAGCCAGGCTAGCTTGAATCCAGTGGCAAAGTGAGCAAGGGACCCACGTCTGGGCATACCCTGCCAACTTAGGGCGAACAAAGCGATACCAAAGGGGATGATGGACGGAGCGTTAGAGCAAATCAAACACTCACCCCCAGTCAACTGATCTGGGTTTAATCCATCATCATTCTTTAGCTCACTCCACCACCCCAGTTCAGACATGGCCATATGCAAATCAGTCTGACCCTGTGCCTCATGGGAACAGTCCAGCCCGAACTGCCAAGTCATGTCTTCCCTGGACCGGAAACAAGCATCCTGGGACCGGTTTCTGGCTATTCAGCCGTCATCAGCCAGGCTAGCTTGAATCCAGTGGCAAAGTGAGCAAGGGACCCACGTCTGGTCATACCCTGTCAACTTAGGGCACACAAAGCGATACCAAAGGGGATGATGGATGGAGCGCTTGAGCTAATCAAACACTCACCCCGAGTCAACTGATCTGGGTTTAATCCATCATCATTCTTTAGCTCACTCCACCACCCCAGTTCAGACATGGCCATATGCAAATCAGTCTGACCCTGTGCCTCATGGGAACAGTCCAGCCCGAACTGCCAAGTCATGTCTTCCCTGGACCGGAAACAAGCATCCTGGGACCGGTTTCTGGCTATTCAGCCGTCATCAGCCAGGCTAGCTTGAATCCAGTGGCAAAGTGAGCAAGGGACCCACGTCTGGGCATACCCTGCCAACTTAGGGCGAACAAAGCGATACCAAAGGGGATGATGGACGGAGCGTTAGAGCAAATCAAACACTCACCCCCAGTCAACTGATCTGGGCTTAATCCATCATCATTCTTTAGCTCACTCCACCACCCCAGTTCAGACATGGCCATATGCAAATCAGTCTGACCCTGTGCCTCATGGGAACAGTCCAGCCCGAACTGCCAAGCCATGTCTTCCCTGGACCGGAAACAATCATCCTGGGACCGGTTTCTGGCTATTCAGCCGTCATCAGCCAGGCTAGCTTGAATCCAGTGGCAAAGTGAGCAAGGGACCCACGTCTGGGCATACCCTGCCAACTTAGGGCGAACAAAGCGATACCAAAGGGGATGATGGACGGAGCGTTAGAGCAAATCAAACACTCACCCCCAGTCAACTGATCTGGGTTTAATCCATCATCATTCTTTAGCTCACTCCACCACCCCAGTTCAGACATGGCCATATGCAAATCAGTCTGACCCTGTGCCTCATGGGAACAGTCCAGCCCGAACTGCCAAGTCATGTCTTCCCTGGACCGGAAACAAGCATCCTGGGACCGGTTTCTGGCTATTCAGCCGTCATCAGCCAGGCTAGCTTGAATCCAGTGGCAAAGTGAGCAAGGGACCCACGTCTGGTCATACCCTGTCAACTTAGGGCACACAAAGCGATACCAAAGGGGATGATGGATGGAGCGCTTGAGCTAATCAAACACTCACCCCGAGTCAACTGATCTGGGTTTAATCCATCATCATTCTTTAGCTCACTCCACCACCCCAGTTCAGACATGGCCATATGCAAATCAGTCTGACCCTGTGCCTCATGGGAACAGTCCAGCCCGAACTGCCAAGCCATGTCTTCCCTGGACCGGAAACAATCATCCTGGGACCGGTTTCTGGCTATTCAGCCGTCATCAGCCAGGCTAGCTTGAATCCAGTGGCAAAGTGAGCAAGGGACCCACGTCTGGGCATACCCTGCCAACTTAGGGCGAACAAAGCGATACCAAAGGGGATGATGGACGGAGCGTTAGAGCAAATCAAACACTCACCCCCAGTCAACTGATCTGGGTTTAATCCATCATCATTCTTTAGCTCACTCCACCACCCCAGTTCAGACATGGCCATATGCAAATCAGTCTGACCCTGTGCCTCATGGGAACAGTCCAGCCCGAACTGCCAAGTCATGTCTTCCCTGGACCGGAAACAAGCATCCTGGGACCGGTTTCTGGCTATTCAGCCGTCATCAGCCAGGCTAGCTTGAATCCAGTGGCAAAGTGAGCAAGGGACCCACGTCTGGTCATACCCTGTCAACTTAGGGCACACAAAGCGATACCAAAGGGGATGATGGATGGAGCGCTTGAGCTAATCAAACACTCACCCCGAGTCAACTGATCTGGGTTTAATCCATCATCATTCTTTAGCTCACTCCACCACCCCAGTTCAGACATGGCCATATGCAAATCAGTCTGACCCTGTGCCTCATGGGAACAGTCCAGCCCGAACTGCCAAGTCATGTCTTCCCTGGACCGGAAACAAGCATCCTGGGACCGGTTTCTGGCTATTCAGCCGTCATCAGCCAGGCTAGCTTGAATCCAGTGGCAAAGTGAGCAAGGGACCCACGTCTGGGCATACCCTGCCAACTTAGGGCGAACAAAGCAATACCAAAGGGGATGATGGACGGAGCGTTAGAGCAAATCAAACACTCACCCCCAGTCAACTGATCTGGGTTTAATCCATCATCATTCTTTAGCTCACTCCACCACCCCAGTTCAGACATGGCCATATGCAAATCAGTCTGACCCTGTGCCTCATGGGAACAGTCCAGCCCGAACTGCCAAGTCATGTCTTCCCTGGACCGGAAACAAGCATCCTGGGACCGGTTTCTGGCTATTCAGCCGTCATCAGCCAGGCTAGCTTGAATCCAGTGGCAAAGTGAGCAAGGGACCCACGTCTGGTCATACCCTGTCAACTTAGGGCACACAAAGCGATACCAAAGGGGATGATGGATGGAGCGCTTGAGCTAATCAAACACTCACCCCGAGTCAACTGATCTGGGTTTAATCCATCATCATTCTTTAGCTCACTCCACCACCCCAGTTCAGACATGGCCATATGCAAATCAGTCTGACCCTGTGCCTCATGGGAACAGTCCAGCCCGAACTGCCAAGTCATGTCTTCCCTGGACCGGAAACAAGCATCCTGGGACCGGTTTCTGGCTATTCAGCCGTCATCAGCCAGGCTAGCTTGAATCCAGTGGCAAAGTGAGCAAGGGACCCACGTCTGGTCATACCCTGTCAACTTAGGGCACACAAAGCGATACCAAAGGGGATGATGGATGGAGCGCTTGAGCTAATCAAACACTCACCCCGAGTCAACTGATCTGGGTTTAATCCATCATCATTCTTTAGCTCACTCCACCACCCCAGTTCAGACATGGCCATATGCAAATCAGTCTGACCCTGTGCCTCATGGGAACAGTCCAGCCCGAACTGCCAAGTCATGTCTTCCCTGGACCGGAAACAAGCATCCTGGGACCGGTTTCTGGCTATTCAGCCGTCATCAGCCAGGCTAGCTTGAATCCAGTGGCAAAGTGAGCAAGGGACCCACGTCTGGGCATACCCTGCCAACTTAGGGCGAACAAAGCAATACCAAAGGGGATGATGGACGGAGCGTTAGAGCAAATCAAACACTCACCCCCAGTCAACTGATCTGGGTTTAATCCATCATCATTCTTTAGCTCACTCCACCACCCCAGTTCAGACATGGCCATATGCAAATCAGTCTGACCCTGTGCCTCATGGGAACAGTCCAGCCCGAACTGCCAAGTCATGTCTTCCCTGGACCGGAAACAAGCATCCTGGGACCGGTTTCTGGCTATTCAGCCGTCATCAGCCAGGCTAGCTTGAATCCAGTGGCAAAGTGAGCAAGGGACCCACGTCTGGTCATACCCTGTCAACTTAGGGCACACAAAGCGATACCAAAGGGGATGATGGATGGAGCGCTTGAGCTAATCAAACACTCACCCCGAGTCAACTGATCTGGGTTTAATCCATCATCATTCTTTAGCTCACTCCACCACCCCAGTTCAGACATGGCCATATGCAAATCAGTCTGACCCTGTGCCTCATGGGAACAGTCCAGCCCGAACTGCCAAGTCATGTCTTCCCTGGACCGGAAACAAGCATCCTGGGACCGGTTTCTGGCTATTCAGCCGTCATCAGCCAGGCTAGCTTGAATCCAGTGGCAAAGTGAGCAAGGAAAATTGCATTTTGTAATTCCTCCACCCTTAATAACAAGGCCGTATTTTGAGCAGGTGTGCTGCAATTTGGCGCCCCTTTGAGTGAAACCCTAATGTGGCTTCATAGCTTTGCATCAATGTAACCTTATCCCTGTTGAACAGACAACCCTACACTATAAATGCATAATTTACAATTAAGAATAGCTGTCTTCATGCTTCAGAGGGAGACCATATTACAGACACCGGTGTATGGCCCAAAAGGCTGCTTTATTATTATAGCGCGAACTCGACCCGAAGGTATCAGAGCACTTTACATGAGCACCACCAGTTGCGTTACAGAAGAGCACATTAATTTCGGCAGGCAGAGGGAGATTACGTGATTTTCCCAGGATCACAGGATGTCGGGCGTCCCTACCGAGACTCGAACCCGGTTTTGCAGCTTCGAGGTCGACTGCTCTAGCCCTTAGGCCTCGTCCTCTCCCCATTATAATGAAAACGAGGATCAACGACTTAATTTGGCCACTGGTATTTAAATTGAAAACACCAATCCAGTAGGTGCGGTTTTACTGGTTTAGTAAATAGGATTCATATTTTGCTTTTCCATGCAAGTTCTAATTTAACTTAGATTTATTATAAACATAAAAGTAAGGAAACGCAGTGGGAACTTAATCAAAGTATTTATAACTGGGATACAGCAGAAAATATTAGAGTCATCCAAATGTATAGCAATATAAAAGTCAACTTATTACACAATTAAACATCAAAATCAGAAGACACAAAATAACTTACGTTTTGGGAGTACAAAATGATAGCATTTTGCCGTTATTAACATCTACTGTCTACGGGGATCATGAACACACAAAAAAGAATCAAAGTCAGACAAAAAAGGTATTAGTGCTATAACTAAGATGTGCCGAGATTTTCGCCGGTGTGCTTTCAGTAGGGCTGCCTCCTGGAAGGCCCCATTGCATTGTGGTATATTTAGTCCTTGCATCTCATTTCGTTTCTCAATTATCATGCAACAGTAAAATACAGATCAACAGTCAATGAGGTAGGCAGCTAGCGCAGTTCAAGTTTAACTAAGGTACTCTCATGAAGTTTTGCTACTTTTCATACTCTTTCGGGGTCTTCATTTGTTGGGTGGTGCTTATTTTGAATGCTGAAGAACACATCAAATGGCAAAATAAACAGGTACCTGTTGATAGCAAAACAAAAAGAGTGTCAAGATACAATAACTGAAAAGCTATTTGGTGTGATCTCTACTCCAGTTTTGACAATTTTAGAAGTCTGAACAAAAAGTGTAGGAAAGTGCCCTTTTTGTACAGTCATCCCCCACTTTTTGCTCCATGCTGATGGTTAGAACTTCAGTGGACTGGAGTCTGCTGCCCACACCCCAGTGCCCTCTCCCTAAAACTGTTATGTGTAAATTGGCATATCCAATTAGCAAGGACTCTCCCCCCTTATAAGTCCTTAGTATATAGTACTAGGGGTACCCAGGGCATGGGTGGTAAAGGTGTCTCCAAGGCCTGCAGCACTGTTTGTGCCACTCTGAGTGACCCAAGTAAACTACTGACAGCAGGCCTGCCATTGCAGACTGCAGGAGCAGTGCAAACTGCGTGAACTCGACTGTGCTCTCACTATGTGTAGCAGAGTCACTGAACTGCCTATAATATATATCAGTCACCCCTAAGGAAGGCATCCTAAAGCTCAGGAGGCAGGGTGCAATATATTAGAGGTGTGGGCACATAAGTGCAAGCTTATATGTCCCTATAGAACCCTTTACCATTAAAGGACACTATAAGTGATAGACAGTCAATAGGATAACATGGGCTGGCACCCGGGCAAACCTGAGGTTGGCAGCTCCGTCATAGTACCGTCTAAACATATTGTTTGGTATCAAACAACATGCCTTCTCACCCCTGACATGAGTCTCATATCGAGGGTGATGTGGTATGCACCCAGGTGGCTACCTTAGAGGTTGCCCACCTGGTTTCCCCAGCTTCTCTGTGCTCTGGCTGACAGGCCGCGCTTGCAGCAGCCAAGACAGAATTCGACCTCCTATCAGGCAGTGCGATCACTCCCAGGAGCCAGGAACAAAGGCCTGGGTAGGAAGAAGGTCACACCTCCAACCTCCCAGGAAGGCATGTGAAGTGGCACATCAGGGCAGTGAGCTTCAAAGGCTGAACTACCTCTGATATGCAGCAGGGCTGACTCCCAGAGGAAGAAACAGCCCCCCCTCCCCGCCCCAGGCACATTTGCACCCAGGCAGGAGGAAAATTAGATAGTCAAGGAGGTGTGCACCCCGAGAAGGCTAGCCACACCTCCAGGGTGGGCAGCCCGGTCTCTACACTGAGAGAAGGGTTCTGCCATTTTCAGAAGTGGCAGAATAGAGGGTTCTGGGTAGAAAAGGTGATCTACATACCTGGATCTGGTCACCTCAGGAGCAGATAAGTCACTGAGGCAAGCAGCCCATTGGCCACTTGCAGCCACACCCCTAATGCCCCTAAATCTGGGATTTAAGGGCTACCCCTGACACCAGAACATCAGTTCTAAACAACCTGAATCGAGGAGGACTGTAGAAGAGACCTGAGTCTGCGACAACCAGTGCAGAAATGAGACTATGCTTAGAATAGGGAGGGGTTACTGGCCCAAAGAAGGTGGTTGTGTCCCCTGCCATCCAAGTGGAGTGTCTGTTGGGAAATGATCTGGAAACGTCTGCATGGGCAGAAGTGGAAATGAAGGCTCATGCAGAAATGAAAGGCCAACCCTACATAGCGCACGCCAAACATCTGTCCGTGGTGTGGTGTTGGCCGCCTGCTGAGGGTTTGGCCACAGGGTCTGGCGGCAGGTCAAGCCCTGTGACAAAGCTCCAGTTGTGCACAGACAAATGTTGTGCACAACATGTGGTTGGAAGTCAGAAGAGTTGGAAGCAGGGCGTGCTGCAACACAGGCCCTGCCGCTAACCCCAAGCCACACATAACCAAAGGCCATGTGTAGCGTGGGGTTGGCTGCCTGCAGGGAGTTGGACGCAGGGCCTGGCTACAAGCCAGGCCCTGCGGCCAACCCCTCTGGCGCAACAAAATGGCATGCGCAGGGTGGGGTAGGTTGCCCTGCGTGGGTTGGGCACAAGGGCCGGCTGCAGGCCAGGCTCTGTTGTCAAACCCCTGCTGTGCACAGCCTTCGGCTTTACGTATGGTAATAAAATATTACTTTATGTTTAAAAAAAACTAGAAATTCACTGAAAAATCCAAAGTTTAAAGTAACGTTATAGTTAGGTGTGATAAAAAGATGTTTTTGTTTTTAAAAAGCCCTAACAATTCACTGAAAAAAACTAAAGTTACTTTTGTGGTCTATCTTCTTTTAAGGAAGATAGACCACAGGTAACTCTGCTCGTGCAAAATAAATGTGAGGCAGATCTCCCAGAATCCATGTCGGATATGGAATTGATCAGGACCTTTGCTCTGGATAAGGAAGTATCTGGGAATGCTCGATTCATAATGGCGCACGTCTATGTCTTACACCAACACCGTGCATATATGGCCCACACGAAGCTCTGTAAAATATATCCGGCCCACTCGGAAGAATGCACGAGATGCAGCGAGAGGGGCGCTTGGCTTATCCACATGATCTGGGGATGTAACACGATTGCCCAGTATTGTCAGAAAGTAGTCCAATGCCTGCCGCAGACAAATATAGTTCAACTTTGAGATCACAGGAACACATTGCCTACCTGGGTTTATCTCGTGTCCAAAGAAGGAAAGATGCGTCATAGGCTAACAGCAGCAATAGCCGTGCAAACCTAACATAGGGTTGCGATCAGCTGGATGTCCCCTCTGGGACCCACGATCCCGACATGGTCCAGAGACATGCTTGTATGGGTCTGGGCAGAGATGAGGCGAATGCATGAGGTTAGAAAGGACGAGCATTTAGAGGACTGTCGCCTGGAACGGGGGGACGAACTGCACGGCGTGGCAGCGGTGCTGGGAGGCACCCCCATAGTCGAAAGCCCAGACGGGGCAACGCCAGCCCGAGGCAAGGATGCGTAGGAAGAACATACTGCGGGGATTGGGGTGCACAGCTGGAACTGAGCTTTGATTGTCACCATCCGCCAATTAGCCTGAGAGGGTAGGTATGGACAGTACCTACTAAAAAACTGGCACGGCTTCTACCCAAAGGGGGCGGCGGGGTGGAGGTCGGTGGACAGAGAACTCAGATTTAATGAATAGGCAAATGCTAGCTGGATAACCCAGACTAAGCTACTGTATATTGTGTGTTTAATTCTCTGCCACCGATGCTGGTTATCAACGGTTGTAACTGTTTTAACTTTTCTTTTTTCTCTCAAAACTGTAAAAAAAAAGAAAAAGCATTGGCATAGCCAATAGGTCTCGCCTTTGGGACCTTATAAGTGTTTAGCCATGCAACACTTGATGTTGTTGCACCAAGGATATTGTGCTGGATAACTAAACACTTATAAGGTCCCATAGGCGAGACCTATTGGCTATGCCAATGCTTGTTTAGTCAAGTAAATGAAACTCTACTGTCAAGTAAATGAAACTCTACTGTTTTGTTTTATATAGTGCTTATTGTAATTGTATTTATATAGCGCTTACTACTTCTGACGAGGCATCAAAGCGCTCTTTGCCAAGTAGCATGCTACTCCGGAACCCAAAAGGATTATTGGTGGAGTAGTATAGTGAAATTTGTAGCTTCAAAGCTCTGGTGAATAGCTGATGCGTTTTAAATAGGAGAAATCAGGAGTGAAGATTACTTTGAATTGATATCTTGGGATTGTAGAGGTGTGACATGGCCCCAAAGAAGTCTATTGGACATGCTGTGCACACAGCAGAGGTGCCTGTATTGTTTCTTTATTAATGCACTTTCCTAACTAATACACTGGTCAGACCAACTCCTTGCTGGATCCTGCCTTCGCCACATATGTCGGGTTCGTCCTTCTCCATGAAGCGCCCTTGCTGTACAGTTACTTCCTGTGTTACTGGATGAAAGGCTGTACTGGCCCCATCAAAATGAAGATTGCAAACATATCTATGCTGTAGATGCATGAATCCAGTGCACAATTAGATAACATCTCACCCGAGGTGGATTTAATCACGGGAACTTCCTGGGTTGGTGGTTGGCAAGCTTAGCATCCACACTTACCTGCCACGGACACCCCTCAACAGCCCTGCTTCCGTGCCACAGACTGGCTGCTGTGAGACTCTTTAAATCCCGCCCCCTGCAGGTGACGCGCGGATAGATAGCGGTAAACACAGAGGCTTGGAAAGGCGCCAGGAATTTGCTTTTCAAATTGCAGCCGGGGCCGGTATCCAAAGCGAGTCCACAAGAATTTCCCTTGATCAGCGTCATGGACAGGCTGCCCTGATGTTATATTAACCCTTTCACTGCTGGACAGACCCACGCACCCTGATGGACAGGCTGCCCTAATGGGATATTAACCGTTTCACTGCTGGACAGACCCACGCACCAGGGACTCAAGTGGGATGAAAAACTTTGGTGGGTGGGGGGGTCTCTAATAGGGGCGGTTACCAATCTTCTTAAAGAAACATTGTCGGAGAAATTTCTGTCAGAGCGTGGGTGAATGTAGAGAGGGGGCAAAGAATAGAAAAAAAAACAGCAAGAGAGGGCGGGCGCGCGGGTGAATGTAGAGAGGGGCAAAAAGAAGGAGCAAGCGAGAGAGGGAAATAGAAACGGAGAGGGCGGAGCGAGTGAGTGGCCGGGACGTGTGGGCGAGGAGAGAGAGGGAGATGAGGTAGGGAGCAGGAGGTGAGCCCGCGAGTGGTGCGCGCGCGCTTGGGAGAGCAGTCTTCACTTTTCAAGCACTGCACTCGTGCTTGTGGCGTGCCGCTGCTAGCTCCCGCAAGGTGGATGTTGCCACAAGCACGAGTGCAGTGCTTGAAAAGTGAAGACCGATGGCTAAAGGCCCTCCTAGAGCAGCGCATGCGCGCTGCCTAGGCGAGACCTAAAAAGATAATATATATACTATAAATCACTACTTTAATGACACTTTTAAAAAGAAGAAAATGAATAAAGAATAATTTTGCAACTGAGATACTGCCGTCAGATACAGTGATTTACGTCGTGTGTCACATACTTGCATATATCACCGTTATAAAATTTTGATGAATATATGTCGGAACTCTCAATAACCTGATGTATTGTTAATAGAATTGTGAGTGCTGGACCACCAGTGAAAACATTTTGTTTTGAAAATTGTTTTCAAATTAGGAGTAGAGAGGGGTTGTACTCCTGGTCCTATTGCACCACATACAGACAAATACTGCCCCACGTATCTGGGCGTTAGGTGCGGTCAGTGTTTTGCCTCGATCCCTTTGCAAATATAATATATAGATAAATATATCCAGGGCTTTAAGTGGGCCGGGTGTCACTGGTGCTGAGCACCAGCAGTTTTTTAAAGGGGGCCTCGAAACGGGTCTCTATCGGGCTCGGTTTTGTGCCCTGGCGACTGCAGTGACAGCAGGCACATGAATGTGCCCATGCTCACACTGCTCACTTCTCACTAGTGGAAAAGTTACGGCATGAGGTCATGCCAGTTGAGCGTTGTAGGGGAAGGGAAATCCTTTAAAGAGAGTCATTTTCTCTCTGGATTTCCATTTTTTTTTTTTAACTCAGGAACAGCAACATTGTCGTGGTGTCACCAGGGCTTTTTCAATATTATATACAAGCCATAGTTGCTGCTTACTTATCTTATGCAACTAACAACCATTGACACAGCCAATAGTCCTGACTTGTTGTAGGTATGATGTCACTTGTTGTATCATGTATCTGGATGCAATGACAGAAACAGCAAAATACAAGTCGGGCAGCGCACTATGCTAAGCACAGATTTTTAGCTTACGTGTTTTTAAGCCACGCCCTTAAGTACATTGGCCACGCCCCTTTGAGAGACCCCCCCCCAGTTTTTTCATCCCACTTAAAGCCCCCCCACCCCACCCCTCTGTAATTCCCATTGGGGAAGGATCTGTAATTATTCCGCATTTGGGCCTAATATGGAAATCGTCGGGGCAATTACGGTACACGGCAGGCATTGAAGCCGTACAAACTCTTGATTTTGACATTTTCGGACCTCCCATTGGCTAGATAGGCTCCAATGGCAGGGGTGATTACACCATTTCTAGCCTACCAGACTCTGTGTTTCATCGAAGCAGCTCCAGCACTTGAGAAAGGCGATCCCGCCGAAACACATCGTGGAGGAGAGAACTGCTGTTTTATGAATGTTCTATAAAAGAACTTTGTACAAAAGCCCCGTGAGTGCTTCATTTTTAGGTTGCTACTAAGCAAGCAAGTTCCTGTCCTTGCCGTTAACTATAGCACCCGTCCTGAGTTCGGAGCTTTTGATGGGAAGGTGGAGCGAAGATATATATATATATACAGGGCCGGACTGGGAACCAAAACCGGCCCTGGCAAAGTGCTCGGCCGGCCCCCCGAGGGGTTGGGGGTGCGGCCGAGCAGTTTGCCTGGGCCGTTTTTGTTACAGGGGCCGATTTTGAAGCTATGCTGCAAAAACATCCCTGTAACAAAAACGGCCCCCAGGGGCCCAAAACCGGCCCCACCCTGGCGGCCCACCAGGGAAATGCCCGGTGCCCGCTACAGCCAGTCCGGCCCTGTATGTGTGTGTGTATATATATATATATATATACCAAATGCTCTCTCCCACAATGATAGAAAGCACGACACAGCTCCGGAGTGCAGAAAATGGCTTTATTGATTTCCTTACACGCGGTGACACCAGTCCATGAAACGCTTGTGGCAGACGCGTTTCAGCCTTGATTGGCTTTCTTCAGTGCCGGTTCCATGGGCTCCTCATTATCCTTGGGGGTCAAACCAAATCAAAGATGTTATAAAGACCACTCCCAGTCAGGTGATTACTTGCCCCTCCTCCATCTCAAGGGTGTGTCAGCATCTCACGTTTGTCCTGCCAGGCACACAGCATGCTGGTAGTTGGAGTCCTCTAGGGTAGCCTATTCAGTAATTAGGACAAACCCAACACCTAGTGATGTCCCAATGAATATTGGATATCGGGCCCCACACCAGCTCGAGTGCCCAGGAGGATACAAAATCCGTTTAAGAACCCATTCTCAGGCACACCAATTTGCCTCCTCTCTCCTCTTGCAGAAGTCAAACCTCAGTGGTCCATCAAACTGCAGGGGGGGGCAGCGTGTTTTGCAGTACGATGCAAAGTCCAAAGGTGCTGTTTTACCACGCTGCTCCTGAACAAGAGGGCGTGTCGTGAAGCCAGCAACAGCTTGCTGTCAAACTATGAATATATATATATTCACTGAAAAAACCATAGGTTTTAGGGACAGTTATAGTTAGTTGGACATTGCACTCGTACAAAACCCGTGAAATTCCCCCGTTATAGTTAGTTCAGCTAACTATACCTCGCGCCCCCGCAATGCACTGCTGATGACGTCACATATTACATCACTCATGACATGGTCAGTGACATCACTGATGACATCACTGATGACATCTCAAATGACATCACTGATGACATCATCCAGTGACTGTGTGTTTCTGTAAAGTTTAAATATTTTTAATATATATAGGGAAAGGCGTATTGAAGAATGAGTGGGTGTATAAGTGTCTGTATGGATGATTTAGTAGGTGCGTGACTAACTCTATAAGTGAGTGATTAAACGTATCTTACTGAATGCATGGGTTAGTGACTAAACTGGGTGAATGTCTGTATCCGTCTGTCTATTGCTGTGTAAGTGGCTGCATGTGTTTGTGAATAGCTACATGAGTGTCTATATGAGTTATTGATTGGTTGTCTGAGTATCTGTATGGGTGCCTGAGTGTTTGTGTGGGTGGGGTGTGTGCGACTCTGTGCATAGATGTGTGAGTGGGTGATTCACTGGGTGGATGGTTTCAAGAGTGCATCTGTGATAGACTGTATGGGTGGGTAAGTGTGTGTAAGAGTGTGTTAGTGAGTGAATGTATGTCCCAGTGGTACATGTGTGAGTAACTACATATGTGAAAGGCAGTATATATGTGTGTTGGAGTATATAAATAGCTATAAGCGAGAGTGTGTGATTGTGAGAGTGACTGTATGGATGAGTGTGTGCTGGTATCAGTGATTGTATAAGAGCGTAAGAATGTGCTAGTATTTGTATGAGTAAGTGAGCTGGTGTGTGTATAACTGTATAGGTGAGTAAATGGCAGTGTGTTTAATTATTTGCATGACTGGCTAGGTGTGTGAGTACCTCTATGGATGAGTGGCGGTGTTTGAGTGTCTATATAGGAGTATGAGTGCATATGATAGTCCTGTACTGAGTGACCGTAAGTATGAGTGACTGTACGGGTGAGTGAGTGGATGTGTGTGTAGACCTAAGAATCAGTGAGTGGGTATGTAGTTATTGGTGTTGGAGTGTCTATGGTTTTGCGAATGGCAGTCTGTAATTTAGAGTGAGTGTATCAAAGGTTATATTAGGGTGTGAGGAGGTGCATCAGATTATCACGTGGATGATGTCATCAGTGATGTCATCAGTGATGTCATTTGAGATGTCATCAGTGATGTCATCAGTGATGTCACTGACCATGTCATGAGTGATGTAATATGTGACGTCATCAGCAGTGCATTGCGGGGCGCGAGTTATAGTTAGCTGAACTAACTATAACGGGGGAATTTCACGGGTTTTGTACGAGTGCAATGTCCAACTAACTATAACTGTCCCTAAAACCTATGGTTTTTTCAGTGAATTTGTAAGGTTTTTAAATGCTAATTTCTAACTATAACGTGCCTGAAACCTATGGTTTTTTCAGTGAATTTCAAGGTTTTTAAATGCTAATTCCTAACTATAACATGTCTGAAACCTATGGTTTTTTTCAGTGAATTTCAAAGGTTTTGTAAATGACAATTTTTAAATGTATTAATTGTTATATTTATTTTTTTGATACTGATTTACTAAATTTTTTTAAACTATTTATTTTTACATATTTTATTTTTTAAATTACATTGTAATTACATTATACATTACATTACAAAATATACTTTCTCAGAATGAATTACTTTAGTTTAAATACTTTGCAAATAGGCAATAGACTTTTAAGTACAGTAGTTACAGTTGTTGCAATGGGCAACACAATTTCAAACACAATGCAACATTGAGCTCAATGTGAATTTCTAGTTAAATGCAATTAGTTACTTTATGGATTACTTTTCTAACCACAGGACTGGATCCTAGATTCAGTCCTGGGACATCTCCTGTAAACAGTTGAGTAAAAGCGTTTTGGTTACAGTAGTGATTTTTAAGGAATATTATTGTATTTTAAAAGTTGACACTTAGAAACTTTTCACATAGAATCACCAATGTTATCCTTTGGGAGGAAATTCACTTAGCAGGTAAGTACTGTTATCGTTACTTTTTCTTACTCAGTGGTGGATCCTGGATCCAGCACTGGTGCATCTCCTGTAAACAGTTGAAAGAATGCGTTTAAGTCATACAGGCGATTTTTAAGGAATATTTGTAGTTTGTGAAAATTGACACTTTGAAACTTTTCTGCTGAAAACCAGACAATGGATTCCAATGGAAGGAAATACAAGTTACTGGTAAGTACGGTTAGAATTACTTTTCAGGGTCAGTGCTGGACTAAAAGATGCAGCACTGGGTTCTCTCCTGATAACAGGGAGTAAATCGGAATTCGTAGTTCGGCTGATTTTAGAGGAATATTATAAAGTTCCAAAACTCCACACACAGAAGAATTTCCAAGTAAAACCAGTCAATGTTAGCCTATGGAAGGAAATTCAAGTTACTGGTAAGTACGGTTAAAATTACTTTTCAGGATCAGTACTGGGCTCAAAGATGCAGCACTGAGGTCTCTCCTGATAACCGGTGAGTAAATCGGAATTCGTAGTTCGGCTGATTTTAGAGGAATATTTGTATGTTTCAAAAATCGACACTTAGAAACTTTTTCAGCAAAAAGCAGGCAATGATATCCTATGGAAGGAAATTCAATTTACTGGTAAGTACGGTTAAAATTACTTTTCAGGATCAGTACTGGGCTCAAAGATGCAGCACTGAGGTCTCTCCTGATAACAGGTGAGTAAATCGGAATTCGTAGTTCGGCTGATTTTAGAGGAATATTTGCACAATGGTGAAGGAAGGGGGTGGGGCCTGAAGTGACATGTCTGCAAACACGCCCTGTGGCGCGTTTTAAGTTGGAGAATTAATTCCTCCTCAATCCCGAGGGTCCCTAGGGGCCAAATGGCCCACCAGATACCTCCAGTATGCGCCAGAGAGCTGCGTTGCAGAGAGGTGTTCAGAGGCCACGCCCCTTTTACAACACTCTGCAACGCAGCTCCGTGGCGCTTACTGGAGGTACCTGGTGGGCTAGTTGGCCCCCAGGGACCCTCAGGATTGAAGAGGATTTAATTCCCCATCTTAAAAGCGCGCCACGGGGCCTGTTTGCACACATGTCACCTGAAGCCACGCCCCCTCCATTCACCACTGTGCAAACGCGCCCATGGCGCGTTTTATGTTGGGGTATTAAGTCCCCTTGAATACTGAGGGTCCCTGGAGTCCAACTAGCCCACCATGTACCTCCAAAAAGCGCCACAAAGCTGCGTTGCAGAGAGGTGTAAAAAGGGGCGTGGTCTCTGTACACCTCTCTGCAACGCAGCCCCCTGGCGCATACCGGAGGTTCCTGGTGGGCTAGTTGGCCCCCAGGGACCCCCAGTATTCAAGGGGAATTGCTTCCCCTTCTTAAAATGCGCCAGGGGGCGCGTTTGCAGACTGTTGCAGGGAGGGGGCGGGGCCTCCGGCACGATGCCGGACTTTTTTTTTGTTTTGTTGCTTTTTTCTGCCCAGGGGGTCCTTGTGGGACCCCCTGAGCAGACCTAAGGGGTCAGGGTGTTTCTACCCTGCCCCCTTTGTGCGTTTTGCGCACTTGTTTCTTGTGTTCTTTTTTTTTAATCGGCGGGATCCACGCACCCTAAGCGCATCCCGCCGATTTAAAAAAAACAAAAATGCTTTTTTCTGCCCAGGGGGTCCTTGTGGGACCCCCTGAGCAGACCTAGGGGGTCAGGGTGTTTCTACCCTGCCCCCTTTTTGCGTTTTGCGCACTTGTTTTACTGCTTTCTTGTTCCTCGGTTCTACCGAGAAACAAGATGGCTGCCAACACTTCCTGGTTTGGAGTGTTGCCAGCCAATTAGCATGCAGCTCGTGGTCGGGAGGGTGCGCGGATCCACCGCGGCCATAGATATCGAAACTTTTATTTTGGATTTTCTCAGCAACTACTGAACGGATTTACACCATTTTTTAAAAGGGTGCTTTCTGAACCAAGCACTACCTTTTTGCCAAATTTGGTGCAATTCCGTTCAGCAGTTTGCTGTAGCCTTGCATAAAGTTTCCTATGGGAAATTGATTTTTTCACTCTTATTTTTTTAATTTCTCCGCAACTACTGAACGGATTTACACCATTTAAAAAAAAGGTCGCTTTCTGAACCAAGCGCTACCTTTTTGCCAAATTTGGTGTAATTCCGTTCAGCAGTTCGAGCTGTAGCCGTGGCTAAAATTTCCTATGGGAATTAACATGGAGAAAACACGTTTTGGGACCCCCTTTTTTCTCGGCCCCGCTTGATGAATCACCCCGAAACTTTCAAGACAGGAGCAGACCGGAGCGCCCCACTAGTTTTGAAAATTTCGCGATGATTCGATCAAACGGCAGCCAAAGTTATTGGGAATAGAATGTTACGGTTTCCTATGGATAATAGGTCCTAACTATAACTATCTACTGGCGACCGCAAGTAGATAATATATATATATATATATATACACACACACACATATATATATTCACTGAAAAAACCATAGGTTTTAGGGACAGTTATAGTTAGTTGGACATTGCACTCGTACAAAACCCGTGAAATTCCCCTGTTATAGTTAGTTCAGCTAACTATAACTCGCGCCCCCGCAATGCACTGCTGATGACGTCACATATTACATCACTCATGACATGGTCAGTGACATCACTGATGACATCACTGATGACATCTCAAATGACATCACTGATGACATCATCCAGTGACTGTGTGTTTCTGTAAAGTTTAAATATTTTTAATATATATAGGAAAAGACGTATTGAAGAATGAGTGGGTGTCTAAGTGTCTGTATGGATGATTTAGTAGGTGCGTGACTGACTCTATAAGTGAGTGATTTAACGTATCTTACTGAATGCATGGGTTAGTGACTAAACTGGGTGAATGTCTGTATCCGTCTGTCTGTTGCTGTGTAAGTGGCTGCATGTGTTTGTGAATAGCTACATGAGTGTCTATATGAGTTATTGAATGGTTCTCTGAGTATCTGTATGGGTGCCTCAGTGTTTGTGTGGGAGGGGTGTGTGAGACTCTGTGCATAGATGTGTGAGTGGGTGATTCACTGGGTGGATGGTTTCAAGAGTGCATCTGTGATAGACTGTATGGGTGGGTAAGTGTGTGTAAGAGTGTGTTAGTGAGTGAATATATGTCCCAGTGGTACATGTGTGAGTAACTACATATGTGAAAGGCAGTATATATGTGTGTTGGAGTATATAAATAGCTATAAGCGAGAGTGAGTGATTGTGATAGTGGCTGTATGGATGAGTGTGTGCTTGTATCAGTGATTGTATAAGAGCGTAACAATGTGGTAGTATTTGTATGATTAAGTGAGCTGGTGTGTGTATAACTGTATAGGTGAGTAAATGGCAGTGTGTTTAATTATTTGCATGACTGACTAGGTGTGTGAGTACCTCTATGGATGAATGGCGGTGTTTGAGTGTCTATATAGGAGTAAGAGTGCATATGATAGTCCTGTACTGAGTGACCATAAGTATGAGTGACTGTACGGGTGAGTGAGTGGATGTGTGTGTGTAGACCTAAGAATCAGTGAGTGGGTATGTAGTTATTGGTGTTGGAGTGTCTATGGTTTTGCGAATGGCAGTCTGTAATTTAGATTGGGTATATCAAAGGTTATATTAGGGTGTGAGGAGGTGCATCAGATTATCACGTGGATGATGTCATCAGTGATGTCATTTGAGATGTCATCAGTGATGTCATCAGTGATGTCACTGACCATGTCATGAGTGATGTAATATGTGACGTCATCAGCAGTGCATTGCGGGGCGCGAGTTATAGTTAGCTGAACTAACTATAACAGGGGAATTTCACGGGTTTTGTACGAGTGAAATGTCCAACTAACTATAACTGTCCCTAAAACCTATGGTTTTTTCAGTGAATTTCAAAGGTTTTTAAATGCTAATTTCTAACTATAACGTGTCTGAAACCTATGGTTTTTCAGTGAATTTCAAAGGTTTTTAAATGCTAATTTCTAACTATAACGCCCCTAAAACCTATGGTTTTTTCAGTGAATTTCAAAGGTTTTGTAAATGACAATTTTTAAATGTATTAATTGTTATATTTATTTTTTTGATACTGATTTACTACATTTTTTAAAACTATTTATTTTTATATATTTTATTTATTAAATTACATTGTAATTACATTATACATTACATTACAAAATATACTTTCTCAGAATGAATTACTTTAGTTTAAATAGTTTGCAAATAGGCAATAGAGTTTTAAGTACAGTAGTTACAGTTGTTGCAATGGGCAACACAATTTCAAACACAATGCAACATTGAGCTCAATGTGAATTTCTAGTTAAATGCAATTAGTTACTTTATGGATTACTTTTCTAACCACAGGACTGGATCCTAGATTCAGTCCTGGGACATCTCCTGTAAACAGTTGAGTAAAAGCGTTTTGGTTACAGTAGTGATTTTTAAGGAATATTATTGTATTTTAAAAGTTGACACTTAGAAACTTTTTCACATAGAATCACCAATGTTATCCTATGGGAGGAAATTCACTTAGCAGGTAAGTAGTGTTATCGTTACTTTTTCTTACTCAGTGTTGGATCCTGGATCCAGCACTGGTGCATCTCCTGTAAACAGTTGAAATAATGCGTTTAAGTCATAGAGGCGATTTTTAAGGAATATTTGTAATTTGTGAAAATCGACACTTTGAAACTTTTCTGCTGAAAACCAGACAATGGATTCCTATGGAAGGAAATGTAAGTTACTGGTAAGTACGGTTAGAATTACTTTTCAGGATCAGTGCTGGGCTAAAAGATGCAGCACTGGGTTCTCTCCTGATAACAGGTGAGTAAATTGGAATTCGTACTTTGGTTGATTTTAGAGGAATATTATAAAGTTCCAAAACTCCACACTTAGAAGAATTTCCAAGTGAAACCAGTCAATGTTAGCCTATGAAGGAAATTCAAGTTACCGGCAAGTACGGTTAAAATTACTTTTCAGGACCAGTACTGGGCTGAAAGATGCAGCACTGAGGTCTCTCCTGATAACAGGTGAGTAAATCAGAATTCGGATTTCGGCTGATTTTAGAGGAATATTTGTATGTTTCAAAAATCAACACTTAGAAACTTTTTCAGTAAAAAGCAGGCAATGATATCCTATGGAAGGAAATTCAAGTTACTGGTAAGTACGGTTAAAATTACTTTTGAGGATCAGTACTGGGCTGAAAGATGCAGCACTGAGGTCTCTCCTGATAACAGGTGAGTAAATCGGAATTCGTATTTCGGCTGATTTTAGAGGAATATTTTAAAGTTCCAAAACTCCACACAGAGAAGAATTTCCAAGTGAAACCAGTCAATGTTAGCCTATGGAAGGAAATTCAAGTTACTGGTAAGTACGGTTAAAATTACTTTTGAGGATCAGTACTGGGCTGAAAGATGCAGCACTGAGGTCTCTCCTGATAACAGGTGAGTAAATCGGAATTCGTATTTCGGCTGATTTTAGAGGAATATTTTAAAGTTCCAAAACTCCACACTTAGAAGAATTTCCAAGTGAAACCAGTCAATGTTAGCCTATGGAAGGAAATTCAAGTTACTGGTAAGTACGGTTAAAATTACTTTTCAGGACCAGTACTGGGCTGAAAGATACAGCACTGAGGTCTCTCCTTATAACAGGTGAGTAAATCGGAATTCGTATTTCGGCTGATTTTAGAGGAATATTTGTATGTTTCAAAAATCAACACAAACTTTTCAGCAAAAAGCAGGCAATGATATCCTATGGAAGGAAATTCAAGTTACTGGTAAGTACGGTTAAAATTACTTTTGAGGATCAGTACTGGGCTGAAAGATGCAGCACTGAGGTCTCTCCTGATAACAGGTGAGTAAATCGGAATTCGTATTTCGGCTGATTTTAGAGGAATATTTTAAAGTTCCAAAACTCCACACTTAGAAGAATTTCCAAGTGAAACCAGTCAATGTTAGCCTATGGAAGGAAATTCAAGTTACTGGTAAGTACGGTTAAAATTACTTTTGAGGATCAGTACTGGGCTGAAAGATGCAGCACTGAGGTCTCTCCTGATAACAGGTGAGTAAATCGGAATTCGTATTTCGGCTGATTTTAGAGGAATATTTTAAAGTTCCAAAACTCCACACTTAGAAGAATTTCCAAGTGAAACCAGTCAATGTTAGCCTATGGAAGGAAATTCAAGTTACTGGTAAGTACGGTTAAAATTACTTTTCAGGACCAGTACTGGGCTGAAAGATACAGCACTGAGGTCTCTCCTTATAACAGGTGAGTAAATCGGAATTCGTATTTCGGCTGATTTTAGAGGAATATTTGTATGTTTCAAAAATCAACACAGAAACTTTTTCAGCAAAAAGCAGGCAATGATATCCTATGGAAGGAAATTCAAGTTACTGGTAAGTGCGGTTAAAATTACTTTTGAGGATCAGTACTGGGCTGAAAGATGCAGCACTGAGGTCTCTCCTGATAACAGGTGAGTAAATCGGAATTCGTATTTCGGCTGATTTTAGAGGAATATTTTAAAGTTCCAAAACTCCACACTTAGAAGAATTTCCAAGTGAAACCAGTCAATGTTAGCCTATGGAAGGAAATTCAAGTTACTGGTAAGTACGGTTAAAATTACTTTTCAGGATCAGTACTGGGCTCAAAGATGCAGCACTGAGGTCTCTCCTGATAACCGGTGAGTAAATCGGAATTCGTAGTTCGGCTGATTTTAGAGGAATATTTGTATGTTTCAAAATCGACACTTAGAAACTTTTTCAGCAAAAAGCAGGCAATGATATCCTATGGAAGGAAATTCAATTTACTGGTAAGTACGGTTAAAATTACTTTTCAGGATCAGTACTGGGCTCAAAGATGCAGCACTGAGGTCTCTCCTGATAACAGGTGAGTAAATCGGAATTCGTAGTTCGGCTGATTTTAGAGGAATATTTGCACAATGGTGAAGGAAGGGGTGGGGCCTGAAGTGACATGTCTGCAAACACGCCCTGTGGCGCGTTTTAAGTTGGAGAATTAATTCCTCCTCAATCCCGAGGGTCCCTAGGGGCCAAATGGCCCACCAGATACCACCAGTATGCGCCAGAGAGCTGCGTTGCAGAGAGGTGTTCAGAGGCCACGCCCCTTTTTACAACACTCTGCAACGCAGCTCCGTGGCGCTTACTGGAGGTACCTGGTGGGCTAGTTGGCCCCCAGGGACCCTCAGGATTGAAGAGGATTTAATTCCCCATCTTAAAACGCGCCACGGGGCCTGTTTGCACACATGTCACCTGAAGCCACGCCCCCTCCATTCACCACTGTGCAAACGCGCCCCATGGCGCGTTTTAAGTTGGGGGATTAAGTCCCCTTGAATACTGAGGGTCCCTGGAGTCCAACTAGCCCACCATGTACCTCCAAAAAGCGCCACAAAGCTGCGTTGCAGAGAGGTGTAAAGGGGCGTGGTCTCTGTACACCTCTCTGCAACGCAGCCCCTGGCGCATACCGGAGGTTCCTGGTGGGCTAGTTGGCCCCAGGGACCCCCAGTATTCAGGGGAATTACTTCCCCTTCTTAAAACGCGCCAGGGCGCGTTTGCAGACTGTTGCAGGGAGGGGCGGGGCCTCTGGCACGATGCCGGACTTTTTTGTTTTGTTGCTTTTTTCTGCCCAGGGGTCCTTGTGGGACCCCCTGAGGCAGACCTAAGAGGTCAGGGTGTTTCTACCCTGCCCCTTTGTGCGTTTTGCGCACTTGTTTCTTGTGTTCTTTTTTTTTAATCGGCGGGATCCACGCACCCTAAGCGCATCCCGCCGATTTAAAAAAAACAAAAATACTTTTTCTGCCCAGGGGTCCTTGTGGGTCCCCCTGAGCAGACCTAGGGGTCAGGGTGTTTCTACCCTGCCCCCTTTTGCGTTTTGCGCACTTGTTTTACTGCTTTCTTGTTCCTCGGTTCTACCGAGAAACAAGATGGCTGCCAACACTTCCTGGTTTGGAGTGTTGCCAGCCAATTAGCATGCAGCTCGTGGTCGGGAGGGTGCGCGGATCCACCGTGGCCATAGATATCGAAACTTTTATTTTGGATTTTCTCAGCAACTACTGAACGGATTTACACCATTTTTAAAAGGGTGCTTTCTGAACCAAGCACTACCTTTTTGCCAAATTTGGTGCAATTCCGTTCAGCAGTTTTGCTGTAGCCTTGCATAAAGTTTCCTATGGGAAATTGATTTTTTCACTCTTATTTTTTAATTTCTCCGCAACTACTGAACGGATTTACACCATTTAAAAAAAGGTCGCTTTCTGAACCAAGCGCTACCTTTTGCCAAATTTAGTGTAATTCCGTTCAGCAGTTCGAGCTGTAGCCGTGGCTAAAATTTCCTATGGGAATTAACATGGAGAAAACACGTTTTGGGACCCCCTTTTTTCTCGGCCCCGCTTGATGAATCACCCGAAACTTTCAAGACAGGAGCAGACCGGAGCGCCCCACTAGTTTTGAAAATTTCGCGATGATTCGTCAAACGACATCAAAGTTATTGGGAATAGAATGTTACGGATTTCCTATGGATAATAGGTCCTAACTATAACTATCTACTGGCGACCGCCAGTAGATAATATATATATATATATATATATATATATATATATATATATATATATACACACACACACATATATATATATTCACTGAAAAAACCATAGGTTTTAGGGACAGTTATAGTTAGTTGGACATTTCACTCGTACAAAACCCGTGAAATTCCCCTGTTATAGTTAGTTCAGCTAACTATAACTCGCGCCCATAATGCACTGCTGATGACGTCACATATTACATCACTCATGACATGGTCAGTGACATCACTGATGACATCACTGATGACATCTCAAATGACATCACTGATGACATCATCCAGTGACTGTGTGTTTCTGTAAAGTTTAAATATTTTTAATATATATAGGAAAAGACGTATTGAAGAATGAGTGGGTGTCTAAGTGTCTGTATGGATGATTTAGTAGGTGCGTGACTGACTCTATAAGTGAGTGATTTAACGTATCTTACTGAATGCATGGGTTAGTGACTAAACTGGGTGAATGTCTGTATCCGTCTGTCTGTTGCTGTGTAAGTGGCTGCATGTGTTTGTGAATAGCTACATGAGTGTCTATATGAGTTATTGAATGGTTCTCTGAGTATCTGTATGGGTGCCTCAGTGTTTGTGTGGGAGGGGTGTGTGCGACTCTGTGCATAGATGTGTGAGTGGGTGATTCACTGGGTGGATGGTTTCAAGAGTGCATCTGTGATAGACTGTATGGGTGGGTAAGTGTGTGTAAGAGTGTGTTAGTGAGTGAATATATGTCCCAGTGGTACATGTGTGAGTAACTACATATGTGAAAGGCAGTATATATGTGTGTTGGAGTATATAAATAGCTATAAGCGAGAGTGAGTGATTGTGATAGTGGCTGTATGGATGAGTGTGTGCTTGTATCAGTGATTGTATAAGAGCGTAACAATGTGGTAGTATTTGTATGATTAAGTGAGCTGGTGTGTGTATAACTGTATAGGTGAGTAAATGGCAGTGTGTTTAATTATTTGCATGACTGACTAGGTGTGTGAGTACCTCTATGGATGAGTGGCGGTGTTTGAGTGTCTATATAGGAGTAAGAGTGCATATGATAGTCCTGTACTGAGTGACCATAAGTATGAGTGACTGTACGGGTGAGTGAGTGGATGTGTGTGTGTAGACCTAAGAATCAGTGAGTGGGTATGTAGTTATTGGTGTTGGAGTGTCTATGGTTTTGCGAATGGCAGTCTGTAATTTAGATTGGGTATATCAAAGGTTATATTAGGGTGTGAGGAGGTGCATCAGATTATCACGTGGATGATGTCATCAGTGATGTCATTTGAGATGTCATCAGTGATGTCATCAGTGATGTCACTGACCATGTCATGAGTGATGTAATATGTGACGTCATCAGCAGTGCATTGCGGGGGCGCGAGTTATAGTTAGCTGAACTAACTATAACAGGGGAATTTCACGGGTTTTGTACGAGTGAAATGTCCAACTAACTATAACTGTCCCTAAAACCTATGGTTTTTTCAGTGAATTTCAAAGGTTTTTTAAATGCTAATTTCTAACTATAACGTGTCTGAAACCTATGGTTTTTTCAGTGAATTTCAAAGGTTTTTAAATGCTAATTTCTAACTATAACGCCCCTAAAACCTATGGTTTTTCAGTGAATTTCAAAGGTTTTGTAAATGACAATTTTTAAATGTATTAATTGTTATATTTATTTTTTTGATACTGATTTACTACATTTTTTAAAACTATTTATTTTTATATATTTTATTTATTAAATTACATTGTAATTACATTATACATTACATTACAAAATATACTTTCTCAGAATGAATTACTTTAGTTTAAATAGTTTGCAAATAGGCAATAGAGTTTTAAGTACAGTAGTTACAGTTGTTGCAATGGGCAACACAATTTCAAACACAATGCAACATTGAGCTCAATGTGAATTTCTAGTTAAATGCAATTAGTTACTTTATGGATTACTTTTCTAACCACAGGACTGGATCCTAGATTCAGTCCTGGGACATCTCCTGTAAACAGTTGAGTAAAAGCGTTTTGGTTACAGTAGTGATTTTTAAGGAATATTATTGTATTTTAAAAGTTGACACTTAGAAACTTTTTCACATAGAATCACCAATGTTATCCTATGGGAGGAAATTCACTTAGCAGGTAAGTAGTGTTATCGTTACTTTTTCTTACTCAGTGTTGGATCCTGGATCCAGCACTGGTGCATCTCCTGTAAACAGTTGAAATAATGCGTTTAAGTCATAGAGGCGATTTTTAAGGAATATTTGTAATTTGTGAAAATCGACACTTTGAAACTTTTCTGCTGAAAACCAGACAATGGATTCCTATGGAAGGAAATGTAAGTTACTGGTAAGTACGTTTAGAATTACTTTTCAGGATCAGTGCTGGGCTAAAAGATGCAGCACTGGGTTCTCTCCTGATAACAGGTGAGTAAATTGGAATTCGTACTTTGGTTGATTTTAGAGGAATATTATAAAGTTCCAAAACTCCACACTTAGAAGAATTTCCAAGTGAAACCAGTCAATGTTAGCCTATGAAGGAAATTCAAGTTACCGGCAAGTACGGTTAAAATTACTTTTCAGGACCAGTACTGGGCTGAAAGATGCAGCACTGAGGTCTCTCCTGATAACAGGTGAGTAAATCAGAATTCGGATTTCGGCTGATTTTAGAGGAATATTTGTATGTTTCAAAAATCAACACTTAGAAACTTTTTCAGCAAAAAGCAGGCAATGATATCCTATGGAAGGAAATTCAAGTTACTGGTAAGTACGGTTAAAATTACTTTTGAGGATCAGTACTGGGCTGAAAGATGCAGCACTGAGGTCTCTCCTGATAACAGGTGAGTAAATCGGAATTCGTATTTCGGCTGATTTTAGAGGAATATTTTAAAGTTCCAAAACTCCACACAGAGAAGAATTTCCAAGTGAAACCAGTCAATGTTAGCCTATGGAAGGAAATTCAAGTTACTGGTAAGTACGGTTAAAATTACTTTTGAGGATCAGTACTGGGCTGAAAGATGCAGCACTGAGGTCTCTCCTGATAACAGGTGAGTAAATCGGAATTCGTATTTCGGCTGATTTTAGAGGAATATTTTAAAGTTCCAAAACTCCACACTTAGAAGAATTTCCAAGTGAAACCAGTCAATGTTAGCCTATGGAAGGAAATTCAAGTTACTGGTAAGTACGGTTAAAATTACTTTTCAGGACCAGTACTGGGCTGAAAGATACAGCACTGAGGTCTCTCCTTATAACAGGTGAGTAAATCGGAATTCGTATTTCGGCTGATTTTAGAGGAATATTTGTATGTTTCAAAAATCAACACAGAAACTTTTTCAGCAAAAAGCAGGCAATGATATCCTATGGAAGGAAATTCAAGTTACTGGTAAGTACGGTTAAAATTACTTTTGAGGATCAGTACTGGGCTGAAAGATGCAGCACTGAGGTCTCTCCTGATAACAGGTGAGTAAATCGGAATTCGTATTTCGGCTGATTTTAGAGGAATATTTTAAAGTTCCAAAACTCCACACTTAGAAGAATTTCCAAGTGAAACCAGTCAATGTTAGCCTATGGAAGGAAATTCAAGTTACTGGTAAGTACGGTTAAAATTACTTTTGAGGATCAGTACTGGGCTGAAAGATGCAGCACTGAGGTCTCTCCTGATAACAGGTGAGTAAATCGGAATTCGTATTTCGGCTGATTTTAGAGGAATATTTTAAAGTTCCAAAACTCCACACTTAGAAGAATTTCCAAGTGAAACCAGTCAATGTTAGCCTATGGAAGGAAATTCAAGTTACTGGTAAGTACGGTTAAAATTACTTTTCAGGACCAGTACTGGGCTGAAAGATACAGCACTGAGGTCTCTCCTTATAACAGGTGAGTAAATCGGAATTCGTATTTCGGCTGATTTTAGAGGAATATTTGTATGTTTCAAAAATCAACACAGAAACTTTTTCAGCAAAAAGCAGGCAATGATATCCTATGGAAGGAAATTCAAGTTACTGGTAAGTACGGTTAAAATTACTTTTGAGGATCAGTACTGGGCTGAAAGATGCAGCACTGAGGTCTCTCCTGATAACAGGTGAGTAAATCGGAATTCGTATTTCGGCTGATTTTAGAGGAATATTTTAAAGTTCCAAAACTCCACACTTAGAAGAATTTCCAAGTGAAACCAGTCAATGTTAGCCTATGGAAGGAAATTCAAGTTACTGGTAAGTACGGTTAAAATTACTTTTCAGGATCAGTACTGGGCTCAAAGATGCAGCACTGAGGTCTCTCCTGATAACCGGTGAGTAAATCGGAATTCGTAGTTCGGCTGATTTTAGAGGAATATTTGTATGTTTCAAAAATCGACACTTAGAAACTTTTTCAGCAAAAAGCAGGCAATGATATCCTATGGAAGGAAATTCAATTTACTGGTAAGTACGGTTAAAATTACTTTTCAGGATCAGTACTGGGCTCAAAGATGCAGCACTGAGGTCTCTCCTGATAACAGGTGAGTAAATCGGAATTCGTAGTTCGGCTGATTTTAGAGGAATATTTGCACAATGGTGAAGGAAGGGGTGGGGCCTGAAGTGACATGTCTGCAAACACGCCCTGTGGCGCGTTTTAAGTTGGAGAATTAATTCCTCCTCAATCCCGAGGGTCCCTAGGGGCCAAATGGCCCACCAGATACCTCCAGTATGCGCCAGAGAGCTGCGTTGCAGAGAGGTGTTCAGAGGCCACGCCCCTTTTTACAACACTCTGCAACGCAGCTCCGTGGCGCTTACTGGAGGTACCTGGTGGGCTAGTTGGCCCCCAGGGACCCTCAGGATTGAAGAGGATTTAATTCCCCATCTTAAAACGCGCCACGGGGCCTGTTTGCACACATGTCACCTGAAGCCACGCCCCTCCATTCACCACTGTGCAAACGCGCCCCATGGCGCGTTTTAAGTTGGGGGATTAAGTCCCCTTGAATACTGAGGGTCCCTGGAGTCCAACTAGCCCACCATGTACCTCCAAAAGCGCCACAAAGCTGCGTTGCAGAGAGGTGTAAAAGGGCGTGGTCTCTGTACACCTCTCTGCAACGCAGCCCCTGGCGCATACCGGAGGTTCCTGGTGGGCTAGTTGGCCCCAGGGACCCCCAGTATTCAAGGGGAATTACTTCCCTTCTTAAAACGCGCCAGGAGGCGCGTTTGCAGACTGTTGCAGGGAGGGGCGGGGCCTCCGGCACGATGCCGGACTTTTTTTTGTTTTGTTGCTTTTTCTGCCCAGGGGTCCTTGTGGGACCCCTGAGCAGACCTAAGGGGTCAGGGTGTTTCTACCCTGCCCCCTTTGTGCGTTTTGCGCACTTGTTTCTTGCGTTCTTTTTTTTTAATCGGCGGGATCCACGCACCCTAAGCGCATCCCGCCGATTTAAAAAAAACAAAAATGCTTTTTTCTGCCCAGGGGGTCCTTGTGGGACCCCTGAGCAGACCTAGGGGTCAGGGTGTTTCTACCCTGCCCCCTTTTGCGTTTTGCGCACTTGTTTTACTGCTTTCTTGTTCCTCGGTTCTACCGAGAAACAAGATGGCTGCCAACACTTCCTGGTTTGGAGTGTTGCCAGCCAATTAGCATGCAGCTCGTGGTCGGGAGGGTGCGCGGATCCACCGTGGCCATAGATATCGAAACTTTTATTTTGGATTTTCTCAGCAACTACTGAACGGATTTACACCATTTTTAAAAGGGTGCTTTCTGAACCAAGCACTACCTTTTTGCCAAATTTGGTGCAATTCCGTTCAGCAGTTTTGCTGTAGCCTTGCATAAAGTTTCCTATGGGAAATTGATTTTTTCACTCTTATTTTTTAATTTCTCCGCAACTACTGAACGGATTTACACCATTTAAAAAAAAGGTCGCTTTCTGAACCAAGCGCTACTTTTTGCCAAATTTGGTGTAATTCCGTTCAGCAGTTCGGGCTGTAGCCGTGGCTAAAATTTCCTATGGGAATTAACATGGAGAAAACACGTTTTGGGACCCCCTTTTCTCGGCCCCGCTTGATGAATCACCCCGAAACTTTCAAGACAGGAGCAGACCGGAGCGCCCCACTAGTTTTGAAAATTTCGCGATGATTCGTCAAACGACGTCAAAGTTATTGGGAATAGAATGTTACGGATTTCCTATGGATAATAGGTCCTAACTATAACTATCTACTGGCGACCGCCAGTAGATAATATATATATATATATATATATATATATATATACACACACACACATATATATATATTCACTGAAAAAACCATAGGTTTTAGGGACAGTTATAGTTAGTTGGACATTTCACTCGTACAAAACCCGTGAAATTCCCTGTTATAGTTAGTTCAGCTAACTATAACTCGCGCCCCGCAATGCACTGCTGATGACGTCACATATTACATCACTCATGACATGGTCAGTGACATCACTGATGACATCACTGATGACATCTCAAATGACATCACTGATGACATCATCCAGTGACTGTGTGTTTCTGTAAAGTTTAAATATTTTTAATATATATAGGAAAAGACGTATTGAAGAATGAGTGGGTGTCTAAGTGTCTGTATGGATGATTTAGTAGGTGCGTGACTGACTCTATAAGTGAGTGATTTAACGTATCTTACTGAATGCATGGGTTAGTGACTAAACTGGGTGAATGTCTGTATCCGTCTGTCTGTTGCTGTGTAAGTGGCTGCATGTGTTTGTGAATAGCTACATGAGTGTCTATATGAGTTATTGAATGGTTCTCTGAGTATCTGTATGGGTGCCTCAGTGTTTGTGTGGGAGGGGTGTGTGCGACTCTGTGCATAGATGTGTGAGTGGGTGATTCACTGGGTGGATGGTTTCAAGAGTGCATCTGTGATAGACTGTATGGGTGGGTAAGTGTGTGTAAGAGTGTGTTAGTGAGTGAATATATGTCCCAGTGGTACATGTGTGAGTAACTACATATGTGAAAGGCAGTATATATGTGTGTTGGAGTATATAAATAGCTATAAGCGAGAGTGAGTGATTGTGATAGTGGCTGTATGGATGAGTGTGTGCTTGTATCAGTGATTGTATAAGAGCGTAACAATGTGGTAGTATTTGTATGATTAAGTGAGCTGGTGTGTGTATAACTGTATAGGTGAGTAAATGGCAGTGTGTTTAATTATTTGCATGACTGACTAGGTGTGTGAGTACCTCTATGGATGAGTGGCGGTGTTTGAGTGTCTATATAGGAGTAAGAGTGCATATGATAGTCCTGTACTGAGTGACCATAAGTATGAGTGACTGTACGGGTGAGTGAGTGGATGTGTGTGTGTAGACCTAAGAATCAGTGAGTGGGTATGTAGTTATTGGTGTTGGAGTGTCTATGGTTTTGCGAATGGCAGTCTGTAATTTAGATTGGGTATATCAAAGGTTATATTAGGGTGTGAGGAGGTGCATCAGATTATCACGTGGATGATGTCATCAGTGATGTCATTTGAGATGTCATCAGTGATGTCATCAGTGATGTCACTGACCATGTCATGAGTGATGTAATATGTGACGTCATCAGCAGTGCATTGCGGGGCGCGAGTTATAGTTAGCTGAACTAACTATAACAGGGGAATTTCACGGGTTTTGTACGAGTGAAATGTCCAACTAACTATAACTGTCCCTAAAACCTATGGTTTTTTCAGTGAATTTCAAAGGTTTTTTAAATGCTAATTTCTAACTATAACGTGTCTGAAACCTATGGTTTTTTCAGTGAATTTCAAAGGTTTTTAAATGCTAATTTCTAACTATAACGCCCCTAAAACCTATGGTTTTTTTCAGTGAATTTCAAAGGTTTTGTAAATGACAATTTTTAAATGTATTAATTGTTATATTTATTTTTTGATACTGATTTAATACATTTTTTAAAACTATTTATTTTTATATATTTTATTTATTAAATTACATTGTAATTACATTATACATTACATTACAAAATATACTTTCTCAGAATGAATTACTTTAGTTTAAATAGTTTGCAAATAGGCAATAGAGTTTTAAGTACAGTAGTTACAGTTGTTGCAATGGGCAACACAATTTCAAACACAATGCAACATTGAGCTCAATGTGAATTTCTAGTTAAATGCAATTAGTTACTTTATGGATTACTTTTCTAACCACAGGACTGGATCCTAGATTCAGTCCTGGGACATCTCCTGTAAACAGTTGAGTAAAAGCGTTTTGGTTACAGTAGTGATTTTTAAGGAATATTATTGTATTTTAAAAGTTGACACTTAGAAACTTTTTCACATAGAATCACCAATGTTATCCTATGGGAGGAAATTCACTTAGCAGGTAAGTAGTGTTATCGTTACTTTTTCTTACTCAGTGTTGGATCCTGGATCCAGCACTGGTGCATCTCCTGTAAACAGTTGAAATAATGCGTTTAAGTCATACAGGCGATTTTTAAGGAATATTTGTAATTTGTGAAAATCGACACTTTGAAACTTTTCTGCTGAAAACCAGACAATGGATTCCTATGGAAGGAAATGTAAGTTACTGGTAAGTACGGTTAGAATTACTTTTCAGGATCAGTGCTGGGCTAAAAGATGCAGCACTGGGTTCTCTCCTGATAACAGGTGAGTAAATTGGAATTCGTACTTTGGTTGATTTTAGAGGAATATTATAAAGTTCCAAAACTCCACACTTAGAAGAATTTCCAAGTGAAACCAGTCAATGTTAGCCTATGAAGGAAATTCAAGTTACCGGCAAGTACGGTTAAAATTACTTTTCAGGACCAGTACTGGGCTGAAAGATGCAGCACTGAGGTCTCTCCTGATAACAGGTGAGTAAATCAGAATTCGGATTTCGGCTGATTTTAGAGGAATATTTGTATGTTTCAAAAATCAACACTTAGAAACTTTTTCAGCAAAAAGCAGGCAATGATATCCTATGGAAGGAAATTCAAGTTACTGGTAAGTACGGTTAAAATTACTTTTGAGGATCAGTACTGGGCTGAAAGATGCAGCACTGAGGTCTCTCCTGATAACAGGTGAGTAAATCGGAATTCGTATTTCGGCTGATTTTAGAGGAATATTTTAAAGTTCCAAAACTCCACACACAGAAGAATTTCCAAGTGAAACCAGTCAATGTTAGCCTATGGAAGGAAATTCAAGTTACTGGTAAGTACGGTTAAAATTACTTTTGAGGATCAGTACTGGGCTGAAAGATGCAGCACTGAGGTCTCTCCTGATAACAGGTGAGTAAATCGGAATTCGTATTTCGGCTGATTTTAGAGGAATATTTTAAAGTTCCAAAACTCCACACTTAGAAGAATTTCCAAGTGAAACCAGTCAATGTTAGCCTATGGAAGGAAATTCAAGTTACTGGTAAGTACGGTTAAAATTACTTTTCAGGACCAGTACTGGGCTGAAAGATACAGCACTGAGGTCTCTCCTTATAACAGGTGAGTAAATCGGAATTCGTATTTCGGCTGATTTTAGAGGAATATTTGTATGTTTCAAAAATCAACACAAACTTTTTCAGCAAAAAGCAGGCAATGATATCCTATGGAAGGAAATTCAAGTTACTGGTAAGTACGGTTAAAATTACTTTTGAGGATCAGTACTGGGCTGAAAGATGCAGCACTGAGGTCTCTCCTGATAACAGGTGAGTAAATCGGAATTCGTATTTCGGCTGATTTTAGAGGAATATTTTAAAGTTCCAAAACTCCACACTTAGAAGAATTTCCAAGTGAAACCAGTCAATGTTAGCCTATGGAAGGAAATTCAAGTTACTGGTAAGTACGGTTAAAATTACTTTTCAGGACCAGTACTGGGCTGAAAGATACAGCACTGAGGTCTCTCCTGATAACAGGTGAGTAAATCGGAATTCGTATTTCGGCTGATTTTAGAGGAATATTTGCACAATGGTGAAGGGAGGGGCGGGGCCTGAGGTGACATCTGTGCAAACGCGCCCCGTGGCGCGTTTTAAGTTGGGGGATTAAGTCCCCTTGAATCATGAGGGTCCCTAGGGGCCAACTAGCCCACCAGGAACCTCCAGTATGCGCCAGGGGCTGCGTTGCAGAGACGTGTAGAGAGGCCACACCCCTTTTACACCTCTCTGCAACGCAGCTCTGTGGCGCTTTCTGGATGTACCTGTTGGGCTAGTTGGCCCCAGGGACCCTCAGGATTGAAGGGGATTTAATTCCCCATCTTAAAACGCGCCACGGGGCCTGTTTGCACACGTCACCTGAAGCCCCGCCCCCTCCCTTCACCACTGTGCAAACGCACCCCTTGGCGCATTTTAAGTCGGGGGATTAACTCCCCTTGAATCCTGAGGGTCCCTGGGGTGCAACTAGCCCACCAGCTACCTCCATTAAGCGCCACAGAGCTGCGTTGCAGAGAGGTGTAAAAAGGGGCGTGGCCTCTCTACACCTCTCTGCAAGGCAGCACCCTGGCGCATACTGGAGGTTCCTGGTGGGCTAGTTGGCCCCCAGGGACCCCCAGTATTGAAAGGGAATTACTTCCCCATCTGCAAACGCGCCAGGGCGCGTTTGCAGAGTGGTGAAGGAAGGGGCGGGGCCTGTGGGCCCGATCATTTATTTTTATTTTTTTCCCTGAAGAGGGGCTGTGTGGCCCCCTTCCTTTTCCTATTTTTGGGTCCTGGGGACCCCATCCCCAGGGCCTTACCACCTTTTTTTTTTTAATTAAACGGGAAGGGGGCCGCGTGGCCCCCTCCCGTGGCCGAATCCTGCCCCGGGGACCCCATCCCCCGGGGCATGGCCACACTTTTAAATTAATTTTTAAGGAGGGAGGCTGCGTGGCCCCCTCCTCAGGCCTCTTTGCCCCGGGGACCCCATCCCCCGGGGCAGGCCTTTTTTTTTTTAATTATTTCTGGGGAGGGGGCCGCGTGGCCCCCTCCCGGGCCACTTATGGCCCCGGGACCCCATCCCCGGGGCCTGGCCTCTTGTTGGGGACTGTGGGGGTCCCCAAACACCCCACAGTCCCGCCGGCTCCCCGTGTCCTAAGGGAGCCGGCATTGCTTTCCACATGGGGAGCAGGTAACATGCTGCTCCCCATGTGGAAAGCAATTGTCTTTGGATATTGAGGCGAGAGCAGGTTTCCCTGCTCTCTCTTCCAATATCCAAAGCAGTTTGCAATGACAGGACGGGAGCCGCGAGGCTCCCGTCCTGTCATTGCAAACAGCAGTGTCCCGGGGGTAGGCACCCCGGGACACTGCAGGAGCCGAGCCCTGGGGGTGGCGGTCCCCAGGGCCACCACAGGCTCGCGGCCCCCTCCCCACATCAGCACAGCCCCGGGAGGTGGTGGTCCCCGGGGCTTCGGGGGTCCAAAACGGACCCCCATTTTAAATTTGTTAGTGCCCCGGGAGGTGGCGGTCCCGGGGCTGCGGGAGGGCCGAGTGCCCTCCCGCACCATTTTAAAATGAAAGCCCCAGGGGGTGGCGGTCCCCGGGGCTTGGGGGGCCCTTTGAGGCCACCCATACATAAATTTAACCCCCCCCACCATGCCCCCGGGACTTGGGCCACCCGGGGGCAAAATACAATCGGGAGACCGCGCTTCGATTTTTTTCCGGCAGGATCCGCGCACCCTGAGCGCATCCTGCCGATTTTTAAAAAAAATTGCGCACTTGTTTCTGTCCCTCGGTTCTACCGAGGGACAAAATGGCTGCCAACACTTCCTGTTTTGGAGTGTTGACAGCCAATTAGCATGCAGCTCGTGATCGGGAGGGTGCGCGGATCCTCCGCGCCCATAGATATATATGTACTTTTACTTTTGATTTTCTCAGCAACTACTGAACGGATTTACACCATTTAACAAAAGGGTTCTTTCTGAACCAAGAACTACCTCTTTGCCAAATTTGGTGTAATTCCGTTCAGCAGTTCAGGCTGTAGCCGTGTCTAAAGTTTCCTATGGGAAATTGATTTTTTGACTCTTATTTTTTTAATTTCTCCGCAACTACTGAACGGATTTACACCATTTAACAAAAAGGGTTTTTTCTGAACCAAGAACTACCTCTTTGCCAAATTTGGTGTAATTCCGTTCAGCAGTTCGGGCTGTAGCCGTGTCTAAAGTTTCCTATGGGAAAATGAATGGGGAAAACACGTTTTGGGACCCCCCTTTTTTCTCGGCCCCCGCTTGACGAATCACCCCGAGACTTTCAGGGTAGGAGCGGATCGTAGCGGGCCATAAAGTTTGAAAATTTCGCGAAGATTCGTCAACCGGCAAGAGAGTTATTTCAAATAGAATGTCGCGGATTTCCTATGGAAAATAGGTCCTAACTATAACTATCTACTGGCGACCGCCAGTAGATAATATATATATATACACTCACACACACATATATATATATATATATACACACACATATATATATATATATATATACACACATATATATATATATACACACACATATATATATATATATACACATATTATATATACACATATATATATACTGCTAGCTTCGCCACAAAGACCACTCAGTCCCAAAAAAGACGAAATGCAGACCCGTTGATGATGCGTTGTTAAGTTTATTCAAAGATGCCCAGCACCACCGCCATCACACACACATATATATATATATATACACACACACATTACCTCCCGTCCCTCCCTCGCCTTCCTTCAGTACCTTAGAGGCCCCGCCTCCCACCCAGACCCACCCCCAGCATAAAAACTCTGCCCGCCCCCACCTCCACCTGTTTTTTTTTCTGTCTCCCCAGTGAGACTTACCTTCAGTTCCTCCCTGTGGCGGTGCCGGGAGTCTTCAAGTTGGTTCTCTGCGACGGCGGTGCCCTCGGCAGCGTTCTCCTGGCGATGCCTCCTCTCCTCGTCTCCCTCGTGGTATGGGGGCGGAGCGTTGGCTCAGGAAGCCGCTGCGTTGTTGGGCGGTCCTCCTGTGGCTGGGGCTGTGTTTCCGGGTCGGGCTGTCGTGGCTGCCTCCTCTCGGACTGCACTCTTTCTAGGAGACCTGGTAGGACGGGTTTGTGCCCGATCTTTTATTTTGGCTGGCATTTGGTTGTTTTCTTTCCTGTTTTTGGCAGTTTCCTGGCCTGGGCATTCATTGGATGGTGCCTGGTGGGTTTTCTCTACATTTAGGTGCCGGGGAGTTGCTTCTCCATTCCTCTGCTGCCATGGGTCGCAAACGTGTGTTCAAGAGGAACAACCTGGTTTCTTCTTCCTCTTCTTCCTCTCCTGAGGATTCTCCTGTTCCCCCCAAGCGCCCTCGGAGTCGGGGCCTTTCTGGGGGTGATGTGCCTCTCATGTCCAAGGATGAAGTGCAGGGCATGATTGAGGCTGCTGTGGCGAAGGCTCTCTTGGCTCGTCCGGTGCCTGCTGCTCCTTCGCGTCCTCGCTCGCTGGATCCTGCTGGGGCAGTTTCCCTGTCGGATGAGGAGGGTCCTTCTACTTCCTCTGGGGGAAAGTATATCTCCAGGGAGGAGAGGTGGGATGTTCTGGCTCATGTGCGGGACAATTTGGGGTTCCCTCCGTTCCAGCTGGGGGAAACGGATGGGAGTCTTTTTCCTCAGTATGCTTCTCCCTCCAAGTTGGGCATGCCCTTTCAGGGTCCGGTCAAGGACATGGTGTTGAGGGAGTGGCGTGAGATAGATAAGTTGCAGGTCCCTCGCTTCCTTCAGAAGCTTTACCTTTTGGAGCGGGAGGATCCCTTGCCTCACAGTTTGGAACTGGACTCTATCCTGGCCACTCTGATAGGCAAAACTGCGATTCTGCCTGAGGATTGTACCCCGGCGGATGCTACTGATAGGAAGGTGGACTCTGGCCTTAAACGCTCCTTTGCAGCTGGGAACCTGGCGCTGCGGGCTGGCCTTTTCTCTGCCTACTCGGCGCAGTCTTTGGTGCAAGATTTCGAGAAATTGGCTGCCGCGGTTCAGGAGGGGTCTGAATGCTCTGACCTCCTGGCTGCTATGGAGCAGCAGGCTAGGCTGCTGGCGGACATTTCATCGGACGTGATAAAGTCTTCAGCTATGTCCACTGGAGCTTTGGTGGCGGCGCGTCGTTCCCTCTGGCTCCGGTCCTGGAAGGCTGATCCTGGGGAGAAGGCGGCTCTGTTGAAGTTGCCTTTTGATGGACTGGCTCTGTTTGGGGACCAATTGCCTGCGATGATTTCGAAGGCTTTCAAGGAGCGGAAGCATGCCTTGCCCTATAAGGGCGGATCGGCTCCGTCTGGCAGGCCTTGGAATAGGGCCCCTCGTTCTTCCCCAAAGCGTGATTCTCGTCAGTCTTTCCGCAGGCGGCGTTTTCAGCCCCGTTTTCTCCCAAGCACGCTGCCTCCGCGCCTAAAGGCCCTGCCAAGAAGGGTCCCTGACAACTACTGTCTGGCCGGTTCCCTGCCGGTGGGTGGTCGTCTTCGGCATTTTCTTCCTCGTTGGCTGCGGGACGTTTCGGATGGCTGGGTCCTGAGCACTGTGGGTCATGGGTACGTGATCGACTTTGTGCAGGTTCCGCCGGATTCTGGGGTTCGGCTGACTCCGGTGCCTGTCTCCGGTCCCCGCAGGGTGGCTCTGCTGGACAGGGTGTCCTGTTTGCTTGCCAAGAATGCCATCTGCCGGGTTCCTGTCGAGGAGAGGGGGACGGGGACCTACTCCATTCTGTTTCTGGTGCGGAAAGTGACCGGCGGCTTTCGGCCTGTCCTCGATCTCAAGTGGGTCAACTCCTGGGTTCGGCCCGTTCACTTCCGCATGTTGACTCTTCAGGCCATCATTCCTCTGGTTCGGCCTGGCGACTTCCTGGCCTCCGTGGATCTCGAAGACGCCTATCTGCACGTCCCTGTTGCCGCTTCTTCTCAGCGTTTCCTGAGGTTCGCTGTGGGAGACGACCATTTTCAGTTTTGCGTGCTTTCCTTCGGCCTCAGGTCCGTGCCCACGGTTTTCACAAAGGTCCTGGCGCCTCTCATGGCTCTCCTTCATGCAGGGGGAGTTTTTGTTCATCCTTATCTAGACGACCTCTTGCTGCATGCTGCGGAGGAGTCTCTTTTGCTCACTCACATCGGGAGGGCCTTGGAGGTTCTTCAGGGGCACGGCTTTTTGGTGAACTGGGGAAAGTCTTCTTTGGTCCCCTCTCAAGACATGGTGTTCATCGGGGCTCGTTTTCAAACTTTGCTCGGCCATGTTACCTTGTCCGTCAAGCGCATGGTCTCTCTTCAGTCGCAGGTTCGGGCCTTGATGTCCCGGGAGGCTCCTCCGGTGGTCCAGTGGCTGCGGGTGCAGGGTCACATGGCTTCCGTGGTGTTTCTGGTTCCCTGGGCTCGTTTTCATCTCCTCCGCCTGGCCAACTGGATCCTGCTGGGTTGGTCTCCGGGGTCTCAGAGTCTGCTGTCCCTGCTACCCATGACGGACCGGATCCGGGGGGAGCTATCCTGGTGGCTCAGCCGACGTCACCTTCTGGCCGGGGTTTCGCTGGCTCCTCCGGCTCCGCTTGTGGTGACTACGGACGCCAGCCTGTCCGGGTGGGGTGCTTGGCTGGGGTCGGATCAGGTTCAGGGGTGCTGGTCCCTGCTGGACTCCCGGAGGTCCTCCAACTGGCGGGAGTTGAGGGTGATTGGGCTTGCCATGGTGCACTTTCAGGACTCTCTACGGGGTCATTGGGTGTTGGTTCAGACGGACAATCTGGTGGCGAAGTCCTATGTCAACCGTCAGGGGGGGGACCAGGTCCCGGTCCTTGAACTTGATTGCCAGCGTCCTCTTTCGGTGGGCTCAGGTCTGGGTGCTGGGTCTGTCGGCTCTCTACATTCGGGGGGTGGACAATGTGCGGGCGGATCTGTTGAGCAGGGACATTCCGTCATCTCGGGAGTTCTCTCCCCTTCCCGGTGTGTTCGTCCAGTTGGTGGGTCGTTGGGGCCTCCCTGTGGTGGACCTGTTTGCGGATCCAGGGAATACCAAAGTGGTCCGGTTCTGTTCTCTGGGCAGGTGTCCCGGGACTCTGGGGGTCGACGGCTTGACCTGTCCTTGACCTCGGGGTCTGCTATACGCCTTCCCCCCCTTTCCGCTGCCCCGCTCCTTTCTGGTGCGGGTCCGCAGGGACTGTGCTCAGGTGTTGTTGGTGGCTCCTTGCTGGCCTCGGGCGAATTGGTTTCCTCTCCTGACCGAACTGTGTTGCGACCGGGAGTGGGTCCTTCCACTGGTTCCGTCCCCTTTGGAGTTTCCGGCCCTTCCTCTGGGTTCTCTGCGGAGGTTGCACCTGACGGCCTGGCGGTTGAGCGGCAGGGCTTAGCTGGGTTGGGGGTTCCTGACCAGTTGGCAGTTACTTTGCAGGCTTCCCGTAGATCCTCTACTCTGCTGTCCTATGCTAGACATTGGCGGGTCTTTTCGGCCTGGTGTGCTGGTAAGGGTGTTGATCCCACGGTTGCTGACCTCTTTGTGGTGTTGCAGTTCCTTCAGGATGGGGCTCTTCTGGGGTTGTCGGTGGCTTCTCTGCGGGTGCAGTGGGCGACTATTCAGGCTTTTCGGGGCTCCTGGCGTAATTTGCGGGATGACGGGGCTCTTATGCCTCGTTTTTTTCAGGGTCTGTTAAATTTGTTTCCCCGCCCTGTTCGGTCCTTCCCTTCGTGGAATTTGCATTTGGTGTTGGATGTCCTGTCTGGTCCTCCCTTTGAGCCCCTTGAAGGTCTTGAGTTGCGTCTCTTGACTTTTAAGACTTGTTTTTTGGTCGCTATCACCTCGGCGCGGCGCTTGGGGGAGTTGGGGGCCTTGTCTTATACGTTTCCCTTCTGTAAGGTCTTTTCGGATCGGGTGGTTCTCGTTCCGGTTCCGTCCTTTGTCCCTAAAATCAATTCGGCTTTTCACCTCAGTCAGGAGGTGATTTTGCCTGAATTCTGTCCTGCTCCTTCCTCGGCTGAGGATTGTCGCCTACATTGTTTGGATGTCCGTCGGGCTTTGCTGTGGTACTTGCAGGTTGTGGAGTCCTTCCGGGTGGGGGACTCTTTGTTTGTTAACTTCGGTCCGGCTCGGAGGGGTGTTAAGCCTTCCACGGCTACTTTGAGTCGTTGGATTCGGTCCACGGTCTTGATGGCTTACCATCTTAAAGGGGTGGATCCTCCTGTGGGGGTTCAGGGGCGTTCCACTCGCAGTATGGCGGCTACGGTGGCTGAGTTGCAGGGGGCTTCGGTGGTGGAGATCTGTAGGGCGGCGACGTGGTCTTCTCCCTCTACTTTTGTCCGTCACTATCGGATTGCGAGTCTGGAGCGTTTGGATACTGTTCTGGGCCACAGGGTCTTGTCCTCTATGCGGGACCAGGGATGTTGATCTGATGTGTTTGGGGCACTGTATTGAATTTTGGTGTTCTTTATCACTCAGTTGTCCGTCTCTGTTTTTCTTCTGCTTGCTATGTCCTCAAAGGTACTGAAGGAAGGCGAGGGAGGGACGGGAGGTAATGCGTCCATTTCTAACGATAATGGCATTACTCCTAGTCCTACTCCCTCGCCTTCCTTCGGGGACCCTCCCTCCCTCCCGGTGCAACTGAGTGCTAGCGTGGCTTGTTTACGTACAGGTGGAGGTGGGGGCGGGCAGAGTTTTTATGCTGGGGGTGGGTCTGGGTGGGAGGCGGGGCCTCAAAGGTACTGAAGGAAGGCGAGGGAGTAGGACTAGGAGTAATGCCATTATCGTTAGAAATGGACGCATATATATATATATATACACACACACATATATATATATATGCACACACACATATATATATATATGCACACACACACATATATATATATATATACACACACACATATATATATATATACACACACACATATATATATATATGCACACACATATATATATATATATGCACACACATATATATATATATATATATATGCACATACATATATATATATATATATATATATATGCACACACACATATATATATATACACACACACATATACATATATACACACACATATATACATATATACACACATATATATATATATATATATATATATATATATATATATATATATATATATATATATATATATATATATATATATATATATATATATATATCACAACAGAAGAAATATCGAGGCTTCAAGTCCGTAAAACAGCAGCTTTATTCAAATGCACAGAGGCAGCATTTCCTCTGGAAAGGAAATGCTGCCTCTGTGCATTTGAATAAAGCTGCTGTTTTACGGACTTGAAGCCTCGATATTTCTTCTTGTGTTGTGGTATTAAAGGACAGGAGACTCCTTGCCTGTTCAACCGAGGCCGCCCTGCAGGGACGGGTGCTCCTAGCAAAGTGGAGAACTGTGTTTGGAGATATATATATATCACAAAATCTAGTCTAGCTTTCCAAATCGACAGTCCGAAATCCAAGCTCCGAGGTTTTACATGACCTATACATAGGAGTAGACATTTACTGGTCAGAATGAGGACAGCGCCCTCTTCCGTTACATAGGGCTAACTGAAACTTCCATGTTTAATTTCTTTCGAGTTGCACGGTCTCTGAAAGGTTTTTGTGTAGCAGATAATGCGCATTAATTGCCTTTGAGGTTGAGCAAAATCCCGGCCCACAAACCCGTGCAACGAGGTTGTTGTACAGATAGTGACAGGCAGAGCAAAGTCGGTAAAGCTCCGGTGTCGCATTTGTTGGGGACAGGCAAAGTCGGTTGCTTTGGAGGGATTGTTATAAATGCAAAATTACGCCAAACCTGTCAAAATATACACAATTCATAAAATCTCACATTTGTTTATACGCGGAGAGGGAATTCTTCTCCAAAAACGTCAATAAAGGATTCTTAAGTTTGCACACAGATCTAAAACGGTGGTGTAATTTGCAGTCTTCCACCAGCCTCCGACATAAACAGTGAAACGAAAGAATATTTGCATTCAGTCTATTTGTGGGAATCCCAGAGCAGTAATGTAAAGAAGTTTCCGATTTATATGCTTTTCGATTTTAGCACTCTACAAGTTACTGTGCAGTGATGGAAATGACAAATATATACCCAGTGAACCCACAAATGTAGGAGTGAGAAAGGTGGTAGAGTCTAGAAGGGCAGAGTCAATTGGCCAGCCTATGCCTATGGACAGCCATTACATCGCGGGTATATTTGGTTGCATCATTTCAGCTATTACCTCAAATTGTTTTTATTAATCAGCGGTTGATAAAATGGGTGCCATTGAGCTAGGTAGTAATAAACGTTTATTCAAGTCTAAAAAACAATCTTTGAGTTGACTGTTATTCAAGTATCCATTTTCATTTTAACTGCACACATTAACCTACATATCTATCCTTACATACATATAGAGCATGAGAAAGCTGGATTTCTCTTTTTTGGGCTTTCGTTTAAAGTGAAACACAGGCTGTACCTTTTTGTCTAGCTGAGATTCCAACCAGAATCCAACTCTGAACCAAGCACTGACAAAGCCAGCAGGTCTCACTTTTATAATGGGAATGCAGAGCTTTTGACTTTGCCAATGTTCGTATGTAAAGAACATGGTACTTACCTTCACTAAGTCTCTTTGTGGTCGATACTCTAACCACAGATTTGCTCACCTTTAGAATATCCCCAGGCACCAGACTGGATCCAAAAGATTTTTCTGCATACCCATGCGTGCCGATAGATGGTGTCACGTGGCTGTGCGCCCACTCAATTCCCCTTGGAAGTGATAACTGGAGTCATATAGAAGCGCCACCCAGGTACGCCAATGTCTGTTTCTTACTGGACAGCATTCGCCCCCTTGGACGCAGAGCCCAACCGTAACCAATTGTGCCAGTGTGTTGATCTTTAATTTCTGACCTTTTTTTAGATGGGAAAGAGTCCATTACACAGAACAGGGAGGTGGAAGGGTGGTGAGCAATCTGCGGTTAGATAGAGTATCCACCAGAAAGAGCATTACTGAAGGCAAGTAACTTGTTCTTCTGATGTATACTTTTAACTAGTTTCCTCACTTTTAGAATATATACAAAAGCATTACCTTCCCAGGTGGTGGGCTGTGGCATAACAGACCAAAAAGCCATGCAGAACCAAATGGACAAAATGCCCTTCCTGGAAGACCTGGCTGCCAAAGCAGTAATGTTTTGTGAATGTATGCACGGATGCCCACTTTGCAGTCTGACAGATATCCAGGGCAGGCAATCCGCAAACTAACGCTGTGGTAGCAGCTTTGGGCCTGGTGGAATGGGCTCTCAAACCTTCCAGAGGCTGCTTGATTGCCATTGCATAGCAAATTTTAATACAGAGGTATATCCCTCTGGACAAGATCCACTCTTGCACCGCTTTGCCTTTCCTTGCACCAGAGAACATCACAAAGAGTTGATCATCAATCTGTTAATATAAAAACTGAGGGTTGTGAGAAGCTTGCCTGGTATATGATGTCCACTAATGTAAATGGGTACCTTGCACTAGTCCAGATGGTGATTTAAGAGATCGTAGACAACCTTAGAAAGCTCTGTAAGTGGTAGCTGGGGAGAGCAGCCTTCAGGCTTATTCCAGAAGGAGTGTAAAGCAGCTTGTTTTACCAGAATGCAATCTTATAATATAGATTAAGTGAAAAAGAACCACACAAGGTATTTATAAAAATATGTATTTATTATACAATACTCTCAAACATGTTTAGATATCTCCTACCCGGAGATCAACACAAGGCATGCAATACTTTGCATAGAAATACAGTAAATAGCACAAGATACACAGTGGACCCCAGGGGGGGACCAAACCATATACTAGGAAAGTGGTATAAGAACCACGACTCAGATCAAGACAAGGTCGAGAGGACGTAGAAGTGCTGGGGACCCAAGGAACCACCCCAGGTGAGTGATTAGGAACCCCACGGAGAGCGGGTGCAGTGTGGGAACACAACTGTGTGCTTTGTACAAGTCTACGTGTAAGTCCCGGTTGGATTTTTAAAGATTAAGGACCCTTCCCAGTGGACCCTGAAGAAACCCAGTGGAAGACAGAAGGTTGGAGAGCCACCCCACCCGTGGATATCCTAGTACCCACGTTACCTACACCAGGGAAGCCGGGTGCATAGGTGTGAAGTGGTGTCGGAAACCGCAGTCGAACCCAATGGAGGACTTCAGGAAAGTGCCTCTGCTGAAGAAGGAGAAAGTGTCTGGTGGAATCCGAAGGTGGATTCTAGATGAGAGGTACCTACAAGCAGAGGGGACAGTGTCTATGTCACTCACGAATGACCTGGAAACTTGGAAGACGAATGACCTTCGATGTCGGATGTTGTAGGGGAGATGACTATGACCTTGATTCTGCAGTTGTGAGGACCAGGCGATGCTGAGGAAGACCAGGAGCCATGCATGAGCTGTCCCATGTCGGATGTCGAGTGCTGAGGGGTCGGTGTCCGGCAGAAGCACCAACAAGCCTTGGCAAATGCAACCAACGCAGAAGTCGAAGAAGGTGCAATGTCGGGACCAGCAAGGTTCAGGCGACTCACCACAAGCAGGGGAGTAAGGGCAGGCTCCAAGCAATCAGGGGAGCCCAAAAGAAACAAAAGTGACCCTCAAATGGACCCACAGGCCGGAGGCACTGGAGTAGCGAGAGGACCTCAAGCAGCTCACCAAAAGATGCAGGCCACGATGCACAACAATGCGATGTGGCCAAAGTTTCTGGTCACTGGAGATGCTCGGGGTTGGGGCTACTTGGAGCCCGAAGATCTTCTTGGAAGGAAGCCAACAAGCCTTTGCAACTGCAAGTTGATGCGGTGCACAGGGGTTCGGTTATTGCAGCCCCCACGAGGGATAATGGCCTCAAACTTGGTGAGAAGGCAGGGCAGGCCTCAATAGCTGTGGAGAACCATGACTTGTGTTGCAGAACCTTTCGGAGTCCGGAGGAGCTCAGGATCAGCAGACCGATCGACTTAGTTGCGGTGCCTGCGAATGCACGGAAGTGACTCCTTCACTTCAAGGGAGATTCCTTCAGGTGTCTTTGATGTCCACAGGTCTTGGAAGGTTCCTGTATGGTGCACAGGCACAGACGATGCAGCAGGCTGGAAGGGAGACGAAGTCGAGCCCAAACGAAGTCCAGGGAAGTCCAGAGTGTCCAGACGGTAAAAGAAGAAGTGTCTGTTCTGAATCTTGTCCCACGATGAATCTAGGGACCCACCTACAGGTAAGCCCTTAAGTACCCTTAGGAAAGCGTTGGGACGATTCAGGGGACCCTCCTAGGGGAGGGTCTGGACAGGGGGAGGTTACTTCCATGTCCTTTGTCCAGTTTCACACCAGAGAAGGAGCCAACAGCTCCCAGAGCTGGTTTGAACTGTACTTCGCATGGGGATACCAAATGTGCCCCTCATGCAGACTGAGTGGCGCTGGCAAGCGCACCCAACCGGCCCCAATACACTAAATCCTGTCTGGGAGGTGGTCACACCTCCCTGTGACAGTATGCCTATTGTTCTGCCTTCCCCTGCTTGAGCTTGGCTCAGCAGCAGGAGGGCAGAATCGTGTCTCTGGTCGGCAGCAACCATTTTGTGCTGTCCGGGTCTAGAAGGCTGGCACTGGGAACACTGAGAGCCTAACGGAGGGCTTTTCCAGTGCTTGGAATCATACCTCGCACACCGTTTACGGTGTGGGGATATGAGTCCAACATGTTTGATACCAAACATGATAGGATTCGTTGCAGCCAGTTTCGAGATGGTCATCGCGTAATTACGCGGTGCCCCTCTATATGGTATATGGCTGCTCCACTTACAACCCAGGAGACTGCACTGCATAGGCTGTAGGGGTGTCCTGCTCATGCAGGGGCACCCTCACACTTAGAACTAAGCACCCTGCCTTCAGGTATGCAAAGACCTGCTATAGGGGTGACTTATAGGTTTTAGGTGAAGTGACTCTAGATATAGGGAACCTATATCTGTCGTAAGTGGTGTTAGCACCAGCTTACACAGGCTGCAATGACAGGCCTGTAGTTACAGTTTGAATGGTCTCCCATTGGTGGCATAATACATGCTTCAGCCCATGGGAGACCGCTGGGGTACCTATGCCCTGGGTACCTTAGTACCATATACTAATGACTTATAAGGGTACCCCAGTATCCTATCTGGGATGTACCCAAGTACTGAACACAACAATTTAAGGGAGAAAGCAAAGAGACTGGGGTCCTGATTAGCAGGATCCCAGTCAGACTAGTCAATAACAGCTTAGCATCAGGCAAAAAGTGGGGGTAACCATGCAGAAGGATCCTACCTTCCTGCAAGGGTCCTTCTGGGGTCTGGTTGATGGAGTTTGTACTAATTTGATGGGTTAAGGGCTGGGGGAGTAAAGAATGTCAGAAGAGACATGGATTGACAGATGCACAAAAGAGGTCACAATCTTGGATGCCTTCAAGCAACGTCAAGGCCCACATTCTCAATACTTGCAAAACAATTTCATGCTAAAAAGTCTTGCAGGACCAAATGGACAAAGTGCCCATCACCACGGACCTGACTGTCCAGGAAGTAGTGCCTGGTAAACATGTGCAGAAATGCCTACGATGCTGCCTGGCAGATGTCCAGGATCTGAACTTCGCACGCTAACGCACTGGTCGCAGCCTTGGCTCTAGTGGAATGAGCACGCAAACCCTCAGGAGGTTGCCATTTGGCCAATGCATAGCAGATTGTAATGCAGAGCAAAATCCATCGGGAGATGGCCGTTTCTGCACGGCCTGCCCTTCCGTGGCTCAGACATAACCCACAAAGAGTTGTTCGTCCATTGGGAACTCTTTTGTGCGGTCAAGGTAGAACAACAACACTCTTTTTGGGTCCAGTCGATGGAGTCACTCCTCTTCCTTAGAGGGATGTGGAGGAGCATAAAAGGTAGGCAGGGTGATGGACTGGCCTACATGAAAGGGAGTGACAACTTTTGGGACAAATAAAACTCTAGTGCGAAGAACCAGCTTGTCTGGAAAGATGGTTAGGTATGGAGGCTTAGATGACAAAGCCTAAAGGTCAGTGACCTTCCGGGCAGATGTTATCACCACTAGGAAGGTCGTCTTGATGGTAAAGAGCCTGAGAGGACAGTTATGAAGCAGCTCAACGGGAGCGCACATCAGAAATGTAAGTACGAGATTGAGGTCCCACTGAGGCATGATAAAGATTGAAAGTGGAAACATATGTTGGAGACCTTACAAAAATCTATTTACAACAGGGAATTTGAACAGGGATGGCTGATCTGACAACCACAGAAAGGCTGAGATGGCAGAAAGAAAACCCTTAAAGGTGCACAAAGCAAAGACCTACTAGGCTAGAGAAAGAATAAACAGGAGGCCATGAGAAAGCGGAGCAGAAAGGGGATCAATTTGTTTTTCTGCACACCATGCCACAAACTTGCCCCAGTGGCAGGCGTATACCATCTTGGTGGAGGGACACCTGTCTGCGAAGATAACATTGTAGACTTTTGGGGAGGTGGTCGAAAGCTCTCAACTGACGATGCTCAATCTCCAAGTATGAAGGCAGAACGTTGATAGGTTCTGGTTGGTTGAGAACACTCCACTGACGCTGTGAAAGAAGATCCTCCCGAAGAGGCAGCCTGATTGCAGGACCGATGGCCATGCTCAACAGCTCGGGATACCAAACTCTCAGAGCCCAGTCCGAACCCACAAGGATAACTTGGGCCCTGTCGTTCCGGATGTTCTTAAGAACTCTGGGCAGAAGTGGTATGGGCAGAAAGGCATACAGGAGGCCTGAGCTCCAATCGAGACAAAGAGCATTTCTGAGCAACAGCTGCCTTGGAAACTCCAGCGTGTAGAAGTGATGACATTGCACATTATCTGCGGTGGCGAACAGATCTAACCAGGGCTCTCTCCACTGCTGAAAGAAATTTTGCACCACCTCTGAATGGAAACACCATTTATGATCCGCTAGGCATCTTCGGCTGAGTTTGTGCGCCCTGGCGTTCAGAGAGCCCGCCAGGTGCTGAACCACCAGGGATATGCCCAGACAAGTCAGCCATGTCCAGAGGGGCAGGGCCTCCTGACAAAGGATCACAATCCCACCCCGCCTTGTTTGTAGCAGTACCACATAGTGGTGGTGTTGTCCGTGAACACTTGCACTAGCCTTCCCTTGATGGAGGGTAGAAAGGCTTTCAATGCCAGTTGGATCGCCCAGAGCTCCAGTAGGTTGATGTGGAATCCAGATTCTGCCGGAGACCAGAGGTCTCCGATGTACACTTCTCGCAGATGGCCCCCCTATCCCAGGAGTGACTCATCTAGCACCACTGTGAGGTCTGGTAGGGAAAGGGATCTGCTGCTGACCCAATCGAAGTTCGGGAACCACCACTGCAGATCGTTTGCAGTACCCTCCGAAATCTGCACCATGTTGGAAAGATTTCCCTGATGCTGCGCCCACTGGAACTTCAGGTCCCACTGCAGAGCCCACATATGCCAGCAGGCATGTGTCACAAGCAGGATGCAGGAGGCCATGAGGCCCAGCAGCCTTAGAGTCAATCTCACCGATACCCAGGATAGGCGCTGAAACATTAGTATCATAGCCTGAATATCATAGACTCGCTGTTCGGGAGGATAAGCCCGAAACTGCACCATGTCCAGAACAGCTCTGATGAAAGGGAGCATACGAGAGGGAGTCAGGTGTGACTTTGACACGTTGATAGTGAACCCCAGGGAGTGTAGGAGGTCCATCATAGTCTGGAGGTGCGAGACGACTGTCTTCAACAGACAGTCGTCGAGATAGGGGAAGACTGGCACCCTCTGATCTCTACAGATGAGCTGCAACCACCACTACCACCTTGGTGAACACCCAAGGGCCGCTGGTAAGGCCATAAAGTGAGCACAGTGAACTGGAAGTGCTTGTGACCTACCGTGAACCACAGGTAACGTCTGTGGGCAGGCAGGACGGGGATGTGGGAGTGTGCATCTTGAAAGTCCAAAGCTACCATCCAGTCTCCCGGGTCTAGGGCAGACAGGACTTGAGGGAGTGTAAGCATTTTGAATTTCTCCTTTTCAGGAAGAAATTGAGAGGGCGTAGGTCTAGGATAGGACGAAGGCCTCTGCCATTTTTGGGCTCCAGAAAGTAGAGGGGAATAACACCCACCACCTACTTCTGGCATCGGCACACTCTCTTTGGCTCTGTTGGTCAAGAGAGCTGCCACTTCCTGGCAGTGTAAGGAGAGATGGTCCTCAGTCAGCCTGTCGCAAGTGGGTGGAATGGGTGGAGGGGTAGTCATGAAGGAGAGGGAGTAGCCCTATTGGACAATCTGGAGAAACAGTGGTCGGATGTTATTGACCTCCAGTGGTGCAGGAGATGGTGTATCCTGCCTCCCACTGGTGGCCCATGATGGTTTGAGGGTGAACTAAAGAGGTTTGGAGGCTGCGGCTGCCGGGACGGGGTGGTGGACTGGCTCGACCTCTGGCTGCCCGCCCCACAAGGTCTGTGGGTACCGTATCCTCAGTCACACAGGCTGGTGAGCTTGCATGCTGTGGTGGCTGGGCGGGTAAAGACGCGGCTGGAAGCCTCTTTCGCGGGTACAAAAGGAGTGAAAGGTGGACTGGGGTTGGTGGGGGGCCATGGAAAGGCCCAAGGACCAGGCTGTAACCCTGCTATTCTTGAAGCGCTCTAGCGCGGAGTGCGCCGTGTCTCTGAAGAGACGGGATCCATTAAAGGGTATCTCCATAAACAAGGCTTGGACATCCCCTGAAAAAACTGTTGTTCTTAGCCAGGTGTGGCACCTTAAGGCCACCGACGAAAAAGCCACTCTGCCTAGTGAGTCGGTTGTGTCCATCCCACATCAGATTGGGAACTTGCCCACATCTTTCCCATCTGTCATAGCTTGGGAGAGAATAGCCAGGCCTCCTCTTGGACCATGGGCAGCACCTGCACAACTGTATCCCACAGTGCATGGGAATAACAGCCCAAAAGGCATGTGGTGTTCATGGACTGCAGTGCCAGGCTGGTGGAAGAAATTTTTTCTTGCCTAAGGTGTCCAGCCTCTTGGATTCCTTGTCCGGTGGGGTGGTAGGGAATGGACCAGGGTTTACACATGGGAGGTGGAGGCTTGGACCACCAAGTTCTCCAGGGTAGGGTAATGCGTGAGGAAAGTGGGGTCCGCGGGGCGATGGCGGTGGGCAAATGTCCTGTTCACAGGCGCCCCTGTGCTGGCCTTGGACCAGGTCCCAAGCAGGACATCTGTAAGAGCTTCATTAAATGGGAGAAGCAGTTCTGAATGGCTCACTCCCAGCTGAATCCCCTTTGCCAAGCCGTTAGGCTTGACTGCCACTGAGAGCAGGCTAATGTCCAGAACCTTGGGTGCCCTTCTCACCACCATAGTGAAAGAAGCTCCCTCCAGCATAGCCACTGTAAGAGGAGAGACCACACCAGTATCTGAGGAGGTGTCCAGTCCACTGGTATCCGCCAAATCCTCACACCAATCTATGTTGAGGTGTAGGGGCTGGTATTCCTCAGAGTACAGTGACCCCTCCAAATCCTCCCCAAGTCCTAGCCCTTAGGAATAGGGCTCAGGCTCTGGGCTGGAGGGCAAGGCTCCAGTTGGCGCCAGAGTCAGTGTCCGACAGTGCCCCTCCGGCTTGGAGTCGGGGATGAGAATGGGAACAGCACCACCGGAGGGTGCCAGTGAGAGCGTCGACATCAGGACCAGTGTCGGGGGAAAGTTGAGGTGGTACGACCGGCACCGGCCCAAATTCATCTGTGGATCCAAGGGGCCCAACTGGTGCCGGGACAGACCCGCCGGCGGGGAACCAGTAGGGGCCCCCTCCTGAACCTGTGGGGCCAAAAGGCACACTAGTGGGAACAGGCCCCCAAATATGAGGTCCATGGCTTCATAAAATTTGGGGAGTTGGGCGGGGGTCGCTCCAGCTCCCGGAAACTCTGGGAGGCACGGAGCAGGCGCAGGCTCAACCACGGAGCCAGGCCTTGAATGACGACGCTCTCTTGTCTCGTCGGAAGACTTTGAAAGGACCGGATGAAGTCGAAGACCTCTTCGACTTCTTACACTTTTTCTTTTTGTGGGACTTACCTGAATGTCCGGAGGACTTCCATTGCGATGAAGATTGATGGCTCTGCAACCTATCCCGGGACCTTCCTTTCGATCAGGATTGAGGGCGTCGCACGTCAAGCGGCAAGGAGCTTGAGGAACCGCTCCCTCAAGACCTTGGGGTGCATTCAACACAGGTTTTCGCATTGTGGTCGTGATAAAGGCATCAGAGGCAAACAAGATGCGGGCCTGTCACTGACATCTGTGGGTGACAGGCACCGCAGAGCTTGAAGCCAGCTTTCCTATATGACTGATATTAAATCAGCAAAAAAACTATTTCTCCTAAATAGGATAAATCAGGCAGAAAATTCCGGCAGAGAACTCTATCAAATTTTAAAAGAATTCACAATTCCCGCCAACCAGTCATCGATCCCTAATTCCCAAACCTGGACAGATTCCCTTTCCGAATTCTTTGATGAGAAAATCATGGCCATCTACCGCTCCTTTCCATCACCAGGTAAAAATACCAACCCTGAAGATGTGTCCAGCCCGTCCCCTGATCCTCCTCACATCCTGGACAAATTTGTCAAGCTCGACATTAAGATAGTCTCCACTGTTATGCTGAAGATAAAATCTGGCTCGCCCACCGACGCTATTCCCCCATACATTTTGCCCATAATTGCCCCAGCAATACTGGAAAGACTCACAGGCCTATTCAATAAGTCACTCTCGGAAGCAGTATTTCCGAAAAGGTGGAAGGCAGCCAGGATAAGGCCTATTTTGAAAAAACCCACTGCCGACCCAAAACTGCTCCTAAATTACCGTCCCATCTCCTTGCTCCCATACTTTGGGAAAATTTTAGAAACTCTGATTAATCAACAGCTTGTCAACCACCTTGAGAGTCAGGGACTGTTGGATCCTTCCCAGTCTGGTTTCCGGGCAGCGCATAGCACCGAGACGGCTCTAGTCGAGGTAGCAGATAACATCAGGCTAACCCTGGACAAACATCAGTCGGCCATCCTCGTTCTACTTGACCTGTCCGCTGCTTTTGACACCATCTCCCATAGCATCTTAGAACATCGCCTTGGGGAGATAGGTGTCAGAGGCAATGCCCTCGAGTGGTTCAAGAGCTACCTTACCGACTGAGCTACAACAGTCGAGATGGGAAACAACATCTCATGTGAGAGACCAGTTAGGATGGGAGTGCCACAGGGCTCTATTTTGAGCCCGACACTCTTTAACCTGTACATGACTCCTCTGGCCAAAGTGATCAGATCCTACGGTTTTGATGTCATATCCTACGCAGATGACACTCAGATCCTGATCACCATTGGTCCAGACCCCGCTGAAACTAAGCAGCGTTTCAACAAATGTCTGTCCCACATTGACAGGTGGATGAGCTCCAACCATCTACAACTGAATGGAGGCAAGTCGGAGACCATGCTTTTCGGCAATGCGTCCGAGCACTGGTCCAATGAATGGTGGCCTTCCCATCTTGGACCTTGTCCAACACCCAAACAGACGGTACGAAACCTAGGCTTCCACATGGACAATCAACTGTCCATGAAAAACCAGATCAACCACATTATTGGTTCCTGTTTCGGAGTAATTCGCAGCCTACGGAAGGTTTTCAAATGGATTCCAACTGAGGCTAGAAAACCATTGGTCCAAGGATTAATAATAAACCGAATGGACTATGGAAATGCTCTATTGCTCTCAATTAATGAAGGCCTGTTAGATAGACTGCAGATTTTGCAGAATACCGCGGCTAGGCCGGTCCTGGATCTCCCATCCAGATCCCCCTCCGCACCCTGTTTGAGATCTCTACACTGGCTCCTTGTGAGAAAGCAAATCCTCTTCAAGGTTCTTTGCCTGACCCACAAACAGATGTACGGTAAAGGCCCTAGATACTGGTCTCAGAAATTATGTTGGTACCAACCACACAGGACGCTTAGATCCAGTAATACATTTTTGCTTACCCCTCTTAAAGTTCATATGGCCAGAAAAGGAGGCAGGTCTTTCTCCTTCCTCGCCCCAGCATCATGGAACAAAATCCCATTCCACCTGCGAACCACGCCGGATCACAACTCCTTTCGTAAGGGATTGAAAACATGGCTATTTGACATCTGAGCTATGTGAGAAGTTGGCCTGGTATATGCTGTCCACTAATTATAGACCTTCACGGACTGAGACGTTTCCTTTACCTACGAATTATATGAATACAGAGCCTTTTTGCCCGATGATGTGAATACTTTAATTCACTTCCCAGGCCCAGCAGACTAATCCTGACTAGACCTTTCCTTCCTTAAACAGCACCAATAGAGTGTTTTGCTCGCTCACACAGATTTGGAGCCTACGCGCCCTGTTTTCTCCTTAGGCCCATCGTTTGGGCTACTTATGGTAACTCGCCCCCAGTCTCCCCTCCCCACACTCCTGTCCTGAGGAAGACCCCATCGTAAGGGACATACTTACCTAGCACTTTCCAGGGGTCGCAACGTCGACATCTACCACACTAGCCAGTCTGACCAACAGCGATTGATCACTGTGGCTTTATCTATAACTATGGCTATTTAAATATCTGGATGTAATGTGATGTATTTGGCTCTTGTATGAGCCCCTTCCTGAGAAATAACTAAGTTTGTGAATTGTACACTGTTCCATTCACTACCTTATCCTCACTTCATCCACTACACCCTCACCCTTCCCTCCTGGGGCACTGCTTTGAATAATGTGTTAACATATGTTATAAAATACAGGTTGCTCAGTGTGATTAAATAACACTGTTCATTAAGAATACTACGATTCTGTGTATCACTGTGTATGATTTTCTTGGTTCTTTTAAACACAGTAATTCGTACACTGGGACCATTCTCCGTATGTACAATAACACTAATTATAGTGGGAACCTTGCACCAGTCCAAACAACCCCTTATTGGAGATAGGTTAAAGACAACCTTTATTGAAAGCTATCCTAGTGGCAGCTATGGAGAGCAGCCTTCAGGCTAAGTCTTGAAGGAATGTAAAGCAGCTTGTTTTACCAGTCTATAATCTCTTGAGTGACCAAATGAAAGAGGACCACACCAGGTATATATTTAAAATATATGTATTTAGTCTTAAACACACCCCTCTAGTCTCTTTATGAGGCTAGAGTTCGAAGTACATAAGTTACAAGTCGAATATCAACAGTAATAGCACAAATACACGTTTGAGCCCTAGCGGCGTACCAAACCATATACCAATAAAGTGGTATAAGAACCACGACTGAGCTAGACACAAGGCCTAGAGCCTGTAGAAGTGCTTGGCCCTCAAGGAACCACCCATGGTAGTGGCACAGAGGACCCACGGGGGACGCGTGCAGTGTGAGAACACAGCCGCGAGCCGCCGTTGACTTCTATGGGGAATGTCGCGGTTGGAGTTTTAAAGAAAAAGGACACTTAGAGGAGGACTTGGAGCAAACCCCTTTAGAACTAGGCTGTTCTAGAGTCAATACCCATGGGAGCATCGGAGTACTCGTGTTACCTCACCCAGGGAAGCCGGGTGCATAGGTACCTTTCGGGGTTGGGTTTCGTCGTCGTTTTCAATGGCGATCTGCTGCAAAGTGCTGCTTGCGACCAAGTCGAAAGTGTTCGGGTGGATCCAAAGGTGGATCGAAGATCTGAAGAACCTGAAAGCAGAGGGGACAGAGTCTGGGTCACTAGCCAGTGACCAGGAAGGCGATGAGCAGATGCCCACCGATGTCGGGTGCTTCAGGTAGGTTGACAGTCATCTTGACTCTTCAGCCACGAGGTCCAGGAGGCGTTGACGACAACCAGGAGCTGGATTCGTGCTGTCCCATGATGTTTGTCGATTGCTGGGGTGTCGGCGACTGGATTGGACCCAACAAGCCTTGGCAACGGCAAGTCACGTGGAAATAGAAGAAGGACGGTGGTACAGACCAGCAAGGTCTGAGGGACTCACCCAGCAAGGGTAAGTCAGGGCACGTCTGGAGCAACCAGATAAGCCCAAGCAGAAGAAGAGTTGCCTTCGGGAGGGCCCACTAGCCAATGGACTAGCGACCGCGAAGGAGCCTCGAGTGGACGCACTTGGAGCTGGCTTGCAGGACACTCGTGGAGTGGAGGCCAGTGATCTTCAATGCAATCGGGGCTGGAGGCGGGGGCTACTTGGAGCCCAAAGCACAACTTCGTGGAAGACCAGGAAGAGGATGCATTTGCAAATGTGCTCAGTGTCCAGGGGTCACGGTTCCACGTTACCCACGACAGCTATGGGCCTCAGCTTTGCTGGGGACTCAGGGCAGCCTCGGAGAAGTCTGGAAATCCACCTCTGGTGATGCAAAGACTTCGGCGTCCGGCGGGAGCTTCGGCGATGCAGACCGGACAATTGCTTCTTTGGTGCCTGCCAAGCAGGGGAGTCACTCCTTGACCCCAAGGGAGATTCTTCAGTCCTCTAATCTTGAGTAGAGCGTCGAAGTTCCAGGATTCAGTTGCAGAGTTTCGTCCAGGGATATCTAAAGTCCTAAGGACTGGGGTCCATACTTATACTAAGTTAGGGGGTTGGACATACTCTGGGGACCCACCTATGGGAGGGTCAGGGAAGAGGGGTGGTTACACCCATTCCCTTTGTCCAGTTTCGCGCCAGAGCAGGGGCAGGTAGCCCCTGCAACCGGTTTGACCTGGCATATGCACAGGGACACCAAATGGGCCCCCAGTGCAGGACTTCAAAGCACCAGAGGGTGCTCCCGCCCAGCCCCAATACACACTATCCTGTCTGGGGAGGTGGTTACACCTCCCTTCGACAGGAAACCTATTGTCTAGGCCTCCCCTGCCGGAGTTTCAGTCAGCAGCAGGAGGCCAGACCCGTGTCTGTGGCAGCGGCATCCATTTTGTGATGCCAGGGCTCTGGAAAGAAGTTACCGGGTAGCCCGGTGTGTGCATGTCTCTCCCTCTAGAAGGGTGGAATGCTACCCCCGCCGCCAGGATTGGTGGGGGGGTAGTATTCCAAGATGTTTGACACCAAACACGACATGTTTTGGTGCAGCCAGTCCAAAGTTAGCATTGTACCGCGAAGATATAATGCACTTAAGAGTATATGGTCAGGCTGTACCACAAACAGCCTCAGAGGAGGAACTCCGAACGCTGCAGAGGGGCTCTGCTCATGCAGGGGCACACTCTCACATAAAAACCAAGCACTCTGCCTTCAGGATTGTTAAGGCCTGCCATAGGAGTGACTTATAGGTTTATATGTGTGTGCAATGGTAGTGATATAGGTAGCCTATATCACAGTAAGGGGTGCATGCACCACCTTACCCAGGCTGCAGTAGCAGACCTGTGGTGTCATTTTGGCTGGCCTTCCAGGGGTGGCATAATACATGCTGCAGCCCCTGGTAGGCCTCTGAGGTACCTATGCCCTGGGTACATAGTATACCATATACTAGGGACTTATAAGGGCACTCCAGATTCCAATCAGAGATGTGCCTAAGGCACATGGAAACCATTTTAGAGAGGAAGCAGCTAGGCTGGGGTTCTGGTTAGCAGGGCCCCAGCCAGACTAAAGTCGAAAAACAGTGAAGCATCAGCAAAAAGTGGGGGTACCCATGTGAAGCAGATCCTACTCTCCTACACAACCCCCCAAACGCAGGGACATTAAACTAACCTTGACCAGTTGAGTCTTCATGTTCTAAGTGGAAATACCTAGAGAGTCCATCAGCATTGGCATGGTTACTCCCAGGTCTATGTTCCACTGTAAAGTCCATCCCCTGTAGGGAAATGGACCACCTAAGCAGTTTGGGGTTTTCACCCTTCATTTGTTTTAGCCATAGGAGGGGCTTGTGGTCTGTTTGAACAAGGAAGTGAGTACCAAACAAGTATGGCCTCAACTTCTTCAGAGCCCAAACCACAGCAAAGACCTCCCTCTCTATGGCTGACCAACGTTTCTCTCTAGGGGTCAGCCTTCTGCTAATAAAAGCTACTGGCTGATCCTGACCTTCATCATTCAATTGTGACAGTACAGCCCCTACCCCCAAGTCAGATGCATCTGTTTGGACAATGAACTTCTTGGAGTAATCAGGACTCTGGAGAATGGGAGCAGTGCACATGGCCTGCTTCAGGTCATCAAATGCCTTTTGACAGCTAGCTGTCCACTGAACCTTTTGGGCATTTTCTTGGAAGTTAAGTCATTCAGGGGTGTCACTATTGATCCATACCCCTTGACAAATCTCCTATAGTACCCAGTCAGGCCTAAGAAGGCTCTCACCTGAGTCTGGGTGGTTGGAGCAACCCAGTCCATGATGGTCTGGATTTTGCTCTGCAGTGGTTGAACCTGGCCTCCACCCACAAGGTGGCCCAGGTACACAACCTGACTCTGCCCTATCTGGCACTTAGTGGCCTTGATAGTGAGGCCTGCCTTTTGCAGGGCCTCTAAAACATTCCTTAGGTGGACCAGGTGATCCTCCCAGGTGGAGCTAAAGACAGCAATATCATCTAGATAAGCTGCACTGTAGGCTTCCAGACCTGTGAGAACTGTATTCACCAACCTTTGGAAAGTGGCAGGTGCATTCTTCAGTCCAAAGGGCATTACCACAAATTGATAATGTCCACTAGGGGTTGAGAATGCCGTTTTTGGCTTTGCATCATCAGCTAGTCTGATCTGCCAGTAGCCAGCTGTCAGGTCAAATGTGCTTAGATACTTGGCTGAGGCCAAAGTGTCTATTAGCTCATCTGCCCTAGGTATTGGATGGGCATCAGTCCTAGGTATTGGATGGGCATCAGTCCTAGTGACTGCATTGAGACCCCTGTAGTCCACACAAAACCTCATCTCTCTTTTCCCACCACTGGTGTGAGGTTTTGGCACAAGGACCACTGGACTAGCCCAAGGGCTATCTGAGGGTTCAATAACTCCCAAATCCAACATTTTCTGGACTTCTGTCCTGATACAGTCCCTGACATGGTCAGGTTGCCTATAAATCTTATTTTTAATAGGCAGACTGTCCCCAGTGTCCACTTCATGAGTGCACCAGGTGGTCTGACTTGGAGTCAGAGAGAACATATGTCTGTACTGATTGAGCACTTGTCTGCAATCAGTTTGCTGCTGAGCAGTGAGGCTGCCTGCCAAGGCTACACCATCCACTGACCCATCATCAGGGTTCTGTGAGAGCAGGTCAGGGAGTGGGTCACTCTCTTCCTCCTGTCCCTCATCAGTAGCCATGAGCAAGCCCATGTCTGCCCTGTCCACATATGGCTTCAATCTGTTGACATGGAGAACCCTGAGGGGACTCCTGGGTGTTCCTAGGTCTACTAAATAGGTAACCTCACCCTTCTGTTCAACAATGGTATGGGCTCCACTCCACTTGTCTTGGAGAGCTGCTGGGGCCACTGACTCCAGCACCCACACCTTCTGTCCTGGCTGGTAAACAGTCAGTACAGCCTTTTGGTCATGCCAGGCTTTTTGCAGTTCCTGGCTAGCCTCAAGGTTTTTGGTTGCCTTTTTCATCTATTCAGCCATCCTGGAGCGGAGACCAAGTACATAGTCCACTATGTCTTGCTTTGGGGGCTTGAGAGGTAACTCCCATCCTTCCTTCACCAAGCACAATGGACCCCTAACAGGGTGACCAAACAAAAGTTCAAAAGGGCTGTAGCCAACCCCCTTTTGAGGCACCTCCCTGTATGGAAACAAAAGGCAGGGCAAGAGTATGTCCCATCTTCGCCTGAGCTTTTCTGGGAGCCCTTTAATCATGCCCTTTGAGATTTTGTTGAATCTCTCAACTAAACCATTGCATTGTGGGTGATAGGGTGTGGTGAACTTGTAAGTCACTCCACACTCCTTCCACATTGCCTTTAAGTATCCAGACATAAAGTTTGCATCTCTGTCTGATACAACCTCCTTAGGGAAGCCCACTCTTGAGAAAATTCCCAGGAGGGCTCTTGCCACCACAGGTGGTGTAGTGGTCCTAAGGGGAATAGCCTCTGGGTACCTAGTGGCATGGTCCACCACCACCAGGATAAACCTGTGCCCAGATGCTGTTTGGGGATCCATGGGACCAACAATATCAATCCCCACTCTTTCAAAGGGAACCCCCACCACAGGTAGTGGTATCAGGGGGGCCTTTGTGGTGCCACCTGCCTTCCCACTGGCTTGGCAGGTTACACAGGAGCGACAAAACTCCTTGGTGTCTTCAGACATATGGGGCCAGTGAAAGTGAGGGACAATTCTGTCCCAAGTCTTGTTCTGGCCCAGGTGACCTGCTAGAGGAATGTCATGGGCTAGGGTCAATAGGAAGCCCCTGAACTTTAGAGGTATATCCAACCTCCTGGTAGAACCAGGCTTGGGGTCTCTACACTCTGAGTGCAAGAGTCCATCATCCCAATACACTTTATGGGGACCACTAGCATTCCCAGCAGCCTCAGCAGCAGCTTGCTGTCTGAGGGGTTCAAGAGAGGGCAGCTCTGCTGCTCCTGGCTCAGATCTGCCCTGGAAGGGCCCCCTGTCCCCAAGAACTCAACCTGGTCAGGCTCAAGCTCCTCTGGGACAGTTCCTTCCTCAGGACTGAGATCATCCCCCTCAAGAGACTGATCTTCCTTCTGAGCCAAGGGGGAAGGCACTGCCTTAACCCTACTACTCCTCCTCTTGGATGGCACTTGGTCCATTTTTCCAGGATCCAAGGCCTGTTCAGTGTTAGACATTTTGCTCTGTGACCTGGTCACAGCAAACACATCTGCAGGGATCCCCAGCATTTCTGCTTGGGTCCTGAGCTCCACTTCTGCCCAAGCTGAAGTTTCAAGATCATTGCCAAGCAAGCATTCCACTGGTAGGTTTGCACTCACCACAACCTTCTTAAGGCCAGTTACCCCTCCCCAGGAGAAGTTAACAACTGCCAGAGTATGGTCTGTTCTGACATTGCTAGCATTGGTCACTTGGTACATCTCACCAAGTATAATCTGCCCAGGATCCACAAGGTCTTGTGTCACCATGGTGACACTCGCCCCTGTGTCCCTAAATGCCAAAGCCTCTTTTCCATTGATTAATGGCTGTTGCCTGTACTTGCCCAGATTACTGGGACTCATAGAGGAGGTCACATCCATGCCTCCATCACAGACTAGGACAGCCTGAGTGAGTTCTCTGACTAGGCCAGAGCTCACCTCATTACCCAGGGTCAACCCTACTAAACCCTTGGCCTGTGTACTCCCACCACCAATTGTAACTGCACTAGGGGGAACAGGTGCCTTAGGGGCATTGGTGGGGGCTGGAATAGAGTCTTTGGACTTGGTGCAATCACTGGTCCAGTGTGTCTTTTGCTTACAGACTTTGCACCATGGTTTCTTTTGGCCTTTTCCCTTGTTAGACTGTAAATCCCCACCGGAAGAAGATTTTTGGGGGCCTTGTGAAGACTTCTGGTCTTTACCCTTCTCCCCACCCTTATCAGAGTTTTTAGAATCTTGCTTCTTAGGGTCACCACCTTGGTTCTGTACCTTCTGCCTCACCCTGGTTCTAACCCATTTGTCTGCCTTCTTTCCCAATTCTTGGGGAGAGGTCAGATCAGAGTCCACCAGGTACTGATGCAACAGCTGATTTTGACAGTTATTAAGAATCTGCTCCCTCATGATAAGATTGTACAATCCTGTGAAGTCACATACCTTACTGCCCATCAACCACCCTTCCAGAGCCTTAGCAGAACAATCCACATAGTCCACCCAGTCTTGAGCCTGTGCTTTTTGGGTATCTCTGAACTTTAACCTGTATTGTTCAGTTGTTAGGCCAAACCCATCAATCAGAGTACTCTTCAAGACTTTGTAATTGTCAGCATCCTCTTCTCTAACAGTGAGGAGCTTATCTCTACCTTTGTCTGCAAAGGAGAGCCACAAGATTGCTGCCCACTGCTCCTGAGGGACCCTCTGTACTTTACAGGCCCTCTCCAGTGCAGTTATCCATTTGTGGATGTCATCCCCACTCTGGTAGGGAGGGACAATCTTCCTCAGGTTTCTATGGTCATAAGACCTTTCCCTATCTCTGGGGAAATTGCTGCCACCATGGGACTCTAGTCCCATCTTTTTTCTCTGTCTATAGAGATCTAGGGACTCCCTGTCTATAGCCAACTGCTGTTTTCTGAGCTCAAGCTGGGCTTGTTCATACTGAAGCAGTTTCTTTCTCCTCTCATGAGAGGATTCCCTCCCATGAGAGGAGACAGAGGTCCCTGCTGAGGTGTCAGAGTGGTTAGACTCCTGAGAAGGAGATCTAGTCCTTCTGGGCACACTCACAACTCTTCCTGGGGGGACAAAGGGGCGGTCATCCTGGGCCTCCTCCTCTTCCTCAGGAGTAGCTGCACTTTCCAGGTCAGGATCATTGTCATACCCCTGGCCAGTTTCAGAAGTCAGGTCCTGGGCATTTTCATCCCTAGCCCCTCCCTCTTCTTCTGCCCCACCCTCTCTGCCTACCCTTTCAGACCTTAGGGGTCTTCTAAGATCATCTAGCAGAAGCATCTCCAGGAGACGTTGGGTGTTGGCACTTTTGCCTGTCTTCAACTTCCTAACTTTGCACAACTCTCTCAATTCCAAGAATGTGAGGTTGTCATATCTGGATGGCAGGAGCTCACTGGTTCCTGGCAGTGAAGACATTACTAGTGTGGTGTGGTGTATGCACTACCTACTCTAGTGTGGCCTACTAAACTCTCTTGAGTTGTAGAAAGGGTGTGCTATCCCTTAACACACAACTCTAAGTTCAGTAGAACTTACGGTATCCTAAGCTTGATTTATATGTACCTAAGGTACCCTTAGTGGTTTTCAGTTGATCAATTCAATTGAGATTATCTGGTAAAACAATAGCAAGCTGGAATCCCACACGCTGCACACCAATGTGAGAAGTTGGCCTGGTATATGCTGTCCACTAATTATAGTGGGCACCTTGCACCAGTCCAAACAACCCCTTATTGGAGATAGGTTAAAGACAACCTTTATTGAAAGCTATCCTAGTGGTAGCTATGGAGAGCAGCCTTCAGGCTAAGTCTTGAAGGAATGTAAAGCAGCTTGTTTTACCAGTCTATAATCTCTTGAGTGACCAAATGAAAGAGGACCACACAAGGTATATATTTAAAATATATGTATTTAGTCTTAAACACACCCCTCTAGTCTCTTTATGAGGCTAGAGTTCGAAGTACATAAGTTACAAGTCGAATATCAACAGTAATAGCACAAATACACGTTTGAGCCCTAGGGGCGTACCAAACCATATACCAATAAAGTGGTATAAGAACCACGACTGAGCTAGACACAAGGCCTAGAGCCTGTAGAAGTGCTTGGCCCTCAAGGAACCACCCAAGGTAGTGACACAGGGGGACGCGTGCAGTGTGAGAACACAGCCGCGAGCCGCCGTTGACTTCTATGGGGAATGTCGCGGTTGGAGTTTTAAAGAAAAAGGACACTTAGAGGAGGACTTGGAGCAAACCTCTTTAGAACTAGGCTGTTCTAGAGTCAATACCCACGGGAGCACCGGAGTACTCGTGTTACCTCACCCAGGGAAGCCGGGTGCATAGGTGCCTTTCGGGGTCGGGTTTCGTCGTCGTTTTCAATGGCGATCTGCTGCAAAGTGCTGCTGGCGACCAAGTCGAAAGTGTTCGGGTAGATCCAAAGGTGGATCGAAGATCTGAAGAACCTGAAAGCAGAGGGGACAGAGTCTGGGTCACTAGCCAGTGACCAGGAAGGCGATGAGCAGATGCCCACCGATGTCGGGTGCTTCAGGTAGGTTGACGGTTGTCTTGACTCTTCAGCCACGAGGTCCAGGAGGCGTCGACGACAACCAGGAGCTGGATTCCAGCTGTTCCACGACGTTTGTCGATTGCTGGGGTGTCGGCAACCGGATTGGACCCAACAAGCCTTTGCAACGGCAAGTCACGTGGAAATAGAAGAAGGATGGTGGTACAGACCAGCAAGGTCTGAGGGACTCACCCAGCAAGGGTAAGTCAGGGCACATCTGGAGCAACCAGGGAAGCCCAAGCAGAAGAAGAGTTGCCTTCGGGAGGGCCCACTACCCAATGGACTAGTGACCGCGAAGGAGCCTTGAGTGGACGCACTTGGAGCTGGCTTGCAGGACACTCGTGGAGTGGAGGCCAGTGATCTTCGGTGCAGTCGGTGCTGGAGGTAGGGGCTACTTGGAGCCCAAAGCACAACTTCGTGGGAGACCAGGAAGAGGATGCACTTGCAAATGTGCTTGGTGTCCAGGGGTCACGGTTCCACGTTACCCACGACAGCTACGGGCCTCAGCTTTGCTGGGGACTCAGGGCAGCCTCGGAGAAGTCTGGAAATCCACCTCTGGTGATGCAAAGACTTCGGCGTCCGGCGGGAGCTTCAGCGATGCAGACCAGACAATTGCTTCTTTGGTGCCTGCCAAGCAGGGGAGTCACTCCTTGACCCCAAGGGAGATTCTTCAATCCTCTAATCTTGAGTAGAGCGTCGAAGTTCCAGGATTCAGTTGCAGAGTTTCGTCCAGGGATATCTAAAGTCCTAAGGACTGGGGTCCCATACTTATACTAAGTTAGGGGGTTGGACATACTCTGGGGACCCACCTATGGGAGGGTCAGGGAAGAGGGGTGGTTACACCCATTCCCTTTGTCCAGTTTGGCACCAGAGCAGGGGCAGGTAGCCCCTGCAACCGGTTTGAACTGGCATATGCACAGGGACACCAAACGTGCCCCCAGTGCAGGACTTCAAAGCACCAGAGGGTGCCCCCGCCCAGCCCCAATACACACTATCCTGTCTGGGGAGGTGGTTACACCTCCCTTCGACAGGAAACCTATTGTCCAGGCCTCCCCTGCCGGAGTTTCAGTCAGCAGCAGGAGGCCAGACCTGTGTCTGTGGCAGGGGCATCCATTTTGTGATGCCAGGGCTCTGGAAAGAAGTTACCGGGTAGCCCGGTGTGTACATGTCTCTCCCTCTAGAAGGGTGGAATGCTACCCACGCCGCCAGGATTAGCGGCGGGGGTAGTATTCCAAGATGTTTAACACCAAACACGACATGTTTTGGTGCAGCCAGTCCAAAGTTAGCATTGTACCGCGAGGATATAATGCACTTAAGAGTATATGGTCAGGCTGTACCACAAACAGCCTCAGAGGAGGGACTCCGAACGCTGCAGAGGGGCTCTGCTCATGCAGGGGCACCCTCTCACATAAAAACCAAGCACTCTGCCTTCAGGATTGTTAAGGCCTGCCATAGGAGTGACTTATAGGTTTATATGTGTGTGCAATGGTAGTGATATAGGTAGCCTATATCACAGTAAGGTGTGCATGCACCACCTTACCCAGGCTGCAGTAGCAGACCTGTGGTGTCATTTTGGCTTGCCTTCCAGGGGTGGCATAATACATGCTGCAGCCCATGGTAGGCCTCTGAGGTACCTATGCCCTGGGTACATAGTATACCATATACTGGGGACTTATAAGGGCACTCCAGATTCCAATCAGAGATGTGCCTAAGGCACATGGAAACCATTTTAGAGAGGAAGCAGCTAGGCTGGGGTTCTGGTTAGCAGGGCCCCAGCCAGACTAAAGTCGAAAAACAGTGAAGCATCAGCAAAAAGTGGGGGTACCCATGTGAAGCAGATCCTACTATCCTACAAGCTATCTCTTCCATCAGAGCCGTCTGCGAGCGCCATGAGACTTTCGAGTGATGTGAGCGCGATACAAATGTCCCTGATTTGATTTGATTTGATGTCCCTGTCACAACAGGAGAAGGATCTCAAAACATTTCAACAAAAAGTCAATAAAGGTCAGTCAAAAAATGACTGGGGGTATCTCTCTCCGGATCTGCGCTAACTAGCGTGGAAAGAAAAGAACGGACGTTAGCGCACTGGAGTGGTGCCTGTATAGGCACCGCGCACGTCACTACCGGCGTGGATGACGGCATGCAGAGCTGAACGATGCCACCTACCGGCACAGAGGGGTCTGGATCTAGTCTGATGACTGGGGACATTTCTAACATAAGAAATCTGCGGCTAAAAGTCTCTATCAGATACACCTGCAAGCATTAATCTACAGACAGCAGTGGATTGGAGCTGCTGTCCCTATTACTTTTTAATTTCCAAGGTCTTTGGTGCAACTATTTCTTACAACAACAAAAAGGCATCCACGCTACCTGGGTACTTTATTCTAATAGTGGCTTGTAATTATTGTCTCTGTCCTGTGCCTACTACATAAAACATTGCTAGTACATTGTCCATGCTATTGCTTGGTATTTGGAACTTCTGCTGTCTAAATGTAGCTATGATGGAATGGATCATCTCGTTCCTCGCCGGAAGAACCCAGAGAGTCCGCCTCCCCCCGTTCAGATCCGAAGCCACCGAAGTCATCTGCGGCGTTCCACAAGGATCCTCACTCAGCCCAACCCTCTTCAACGTCTACATGAGCCCCCTCGCAGCCATCGCACGCCGACACAACCTCAACATCATCTCCTACGCCGACGACACCCAGCTGATCCTCTCCCTCACCAACGACCCCACCACCGCCAGAGCCAACCTACACGACGGGATGAGAGACGTCGCCGACTGGATGAGGAACAGCCGCCTTAAACTGAACTCAGACAAGACGGAAGTCCTCATCCTGGGCTCATCACCCTCCGCCTGGGACGACTCCTGGTGGCCCCCGGCCCTGGGCACCGCGCCCAAGCCAACGGACCACGCACGCAACCTGGGCTTCATCCTGGACTCCTCCCTGTCGATGACCAGACAAGTCAACGCCGTCTCATCTTCATGCTTCAACACCCTGCGCATGCTCCGCAAGATCTTCAGATGGATCCCCACTGAAACCAGAAAGACCGTCACCGAGGCACTCGTCACCAGCCGACTGGACTATGGGAACACCCTCTACGCCGGAACCACAGCCAAACTTCAAAAGAGACTCCAGCGCATCCAGAACGCCTCCGCACGACTCATCCTGGACATCCCCCGACACAGCCACATCACCGCGCACCTGAAAGACCTGCACTGGCTCCCCGTCAGCAAGAGAATCACGTTCAGACTCCTCACCCACGCACACAAGGCCCTCCACGACCTGGGCCCAAAGTACCTCAACGACCGCATGACCTTCTACACGCCCACACGCCAGCTACGATCAACCAGCCACGCCCTCGCCACCGTACCACGCATCCGCAGAACCACCGCCGGAGGAAGATCCTTCTCCTACCTGGCAGCCAAGACCTGGAACTCCCTCCCCACTCACCTTCGGCGAACCCAGGACCATCTCTCCTTCAGGAAGCAGCTCAAGACCTGGCTGTTCGAGCAGTAACTTACCCCCTCCCCCAGCGCCTTGAGACCCTCCCGGGTGAGTAGCGCGCTCTATAAATGCCGTGATTGATTGATTGATTGATCATGTTATTTGAGACCACTGAGAAAGGGTAATACGCTACACTTCTTACATCATAAATGAGCACCTGAAGATTTATTTCCTCACTTGGGTGCAGATTTGTGTGTTTCCTAAATTTACAAGAGTGCTCTTGAAAAGGTTTATGAATTCCCAATTAGGTGGACGAGAAGGTAGTTACACATGGGAAAAAGAATCGAAATTAGGAAAATACTTTTGCATTATCACAATTGCACTTTATTTTTCTACAGGCAAAATATTCCTACTCATGGATAAATCCTGTCTCCTGTTCCACTGCACCAACACCAATTTTAGAGCTTTTCACTCCCAATTAAAACCCAGTAAAATCGATTTACTCCTGCCATTGACCGTAAATCTCGGTTCTGTGGGTGGAAATGCATTGTGGAGTTTGAAATAGTGGCGTTTGTGGGCTTCCTGGTGTTCCCCAAGTTTTTCCCAACTTCAAAAGTGAATATGCAGCAATCAAGCTATCAGAAAGTGCACATTCTGCTTACTCACACACATGGGCTTTGTAAATTGGGCCTACTTTGATGACTGCTCACTATAGAATTTTCCAGCGTATGTTTCGCTCCTCTAAATTGAGAAACTGGAATATTACCCCTTTACATAAAAATTAAGTTACTCTGTAAGGCTAAGGAAAGGAGAAAAAAATCACAATTGTTTCAAGACAAGTACCAGAGCTGTGAAACCCTGTCAACGCCACTGACCTGAATGCTTAAAGAGATGCATTTTGCTGGATTAAAAAAATTCAAATCTTTCATGCATAAATTTGCACTGAAAACAGACACAAGGTGAAAGATAAAATACACATTCATCACATACCCATGTCATTTGACCAAGCCAACAAGCCCCAGCAGAAATGATGAATGTTTTGTAGTAAAATTAACAGGTTTCACTCTCCACTGAAATTATTTCGGCAAAACTAACTTTTAAGGGAGAAAAGGAATACCAAGACTGCTAAGATCAGGGGAGTGGTCTAGGTGCTGGTTTTTTGTTGACATGCCCACGCCCAATAGTTCTGCAGAGCCAAAGAGGCGGCAATTGAGGGGGCAGTGACAGATTCATGACTATTGAAAGGTGCACACACACCAATTCAGTACACTTGTTTCCAAGCATTCTCAGAACACACCCCTACAAGATCCCCTGAGATAACCTCCCCGATATCCACATACCAGTACTGCTTCAAGAAGGGGTGGTTCGGGGGGGGCGTGGCCGGCAGCCGAACGAAATGGCTGCCGCCTAGTGAAGCTCCGGACCTCCACAGACTTCCCCACTTATCCGTTCAGTCATCCGTAGCGGTGAGCGATAATAAATATAAGGCACCGTGATCGGAGAACAGCGAGCGCCGATCTAGCCCGTTTCGGTGCTCGCAGCCCTGCAACTGATCGAGGTTGGCCGTCTGCAACGTTCGCGGCCTGTGCCTCGGTTTGGAGCCGGGGCCTCAGGTAATTTGCTGGCCCGGGCACTCAGCGGCCTATCCTACGCCTCCCCAGGTGCAACGCAGCTGCATCGGCGGCCTGGAACAAAGTACGTGCTGGTGGGCTGCTGTGTGCGGCACTGGGGTGGCTGACTGCCGGAGTTCCCGGTGGTGAGGTACGCGGCGGAGACCGATCGCCGGATGCCGGGCCCCCGCGGAGGAGGAAAGAGAGAGGCGCCTCGACTTGCCTGACCGGAGGCTGTGCTCGGCATACTCCTGCATGCCTGAAGGTACCGGCTCCATCGCACAGAACACCCTCTGTGACCCTGCACGGATATCGGCGGCATCGGCGCCTCTGGGGGGAGCAGCCGTCCTTTTCACCCTGCTGAGCGTCACGAGTGCCGTCGCAGACCCCGGCGGGACTCCCTGCATTGCGGGGACGCGCTCGGCTCCTGAACTGCTGGAGGCACCATCCGTGGCGGCGTTCGTTAGCCGCTTGTTTGTAGAAACGCGGGGGAGAGCAGAACCTGACGCAGAGCACCCGGCCGGACCGCCAGGAGGACGAGAGTGACCCACTCTGACATATTCACCAGTGCCGGCTTCAGCGCTCCGGGTGGCCCTCACGACCTGCCACTCACTCATGCCGCATAGGCCCCAATGTGAGCAGTATCCATATCTAAAGTGAACATAACGCAACTGCAGCCTACTTGTTGAAGACGGCCCCAGCAGGTCCATTGAACCCCAGTGCGTGCTGCCCACCCTGGGCGGGTCGAGAGGCCGCACGATACAGCCTTCAGGACTCCTCCATACCAGGGTACGATATTTATTGACGCAACCCCCCTCCTTGCCACAGCCTACTAGCAGGAGAGCAACAAGGAGCTACTTTAGGGGTAGGAAACCCGACAGGCCGCGTGTGCTTACCCTACACACTGGCAGGCGGCGGTGAGTACTACCACCTAATTTGTCGCAAATCTAGCCGCTCAACTATTGTTTGGAACCATGGGAGGCAGGGGTCAGCGTGTAGTGCACCAAACCAAACTGGACAAATACGCTTGTGCCAAATCGAGCCAGGAACAGCCGGAGCGTGCTGCGACACCCACTGAGGAACACGCAGGAAAGGCGAGCGAAGAAGTCACTTTGCAAGATATTATGTCGATGCTTAACAAGGTACACTCGTCCCTAGAGTCTAGAATAGACACTGTCGCTACAGAACTCACGCTAATACGAGCGTATTTCCGCAAATTGAGCACCAGAGTGTCGGACGTAGAGACAACAACAGCTAGCCTCTCCGTGGATACGCACCTGGAAACTGAAAACAGAACCATGGCGGCAAAACTAGACGATTTTGAGGGCCGTTCCCGGCGTAATAACGTGTGCATTTTGGGCGTGCCAGAGGGAACGGGGGGACCGGCAGTTGACCTTTTTGTGGAGGACCTAATTAAAAAACACTTGCAGCTTCGAGGTCTTTCGCAGTACTTCTCAGTCAAGAGAGCCCACCGAATCCCAGGAGGCCGGCCCAAACCAGGTGCGCCACCCAGACCTATTTTGGCCCGCATCTTCAATTTTAGGGATCGTGATCTCATTCTGCAGACTGCCAGAATAGCTCCTCCGGTGCAATACGAACACAGTACAATCTCGTTCTTTCCTGATTACACAGTTGCTGTAGCTAAACAGAGGCGTACCTTCCTGGGAGTCAAGAAGGAACTTCGTGCTCGTTACCTCAAATACTCAATGATATTCCCCTCGAGGTTGAGAGTGGTGGCTGACGAGAAAGTGTGGTTCTTCATGTCCCCGGAGGACGCCCAGGACTGGCTTGATGGGTGGCGCCAGGTCACCAATCGCGGAAGATCCGGAAGAGACAACGATCGACTGGCAACAAGCGCAACACAATCACAGCAACAAGAGGAAGGAACCATGCGCGACGGCTCCAATAAAGTCAAGTAACTGACAAACACAATAGACCTTCCCTCAGAGGCCGAGCCTCAGACACTGTCTGAAGAAATAACAAGCTTCTAGACTAGGACCCGGAGAGACTCATGATCACTGCTGGAGACCCATGCACGGCCGCAAGATACACCGCAACAGGTAAGAAAAGGGGGCTGGAGGGGATACCGGGGGTGGACTTTTCCCCTACAAAGGTATTGAACAATGGGAATTAGTCACTCTGCAAGGTTGGGGAGGCGGGTAGTTTCTAAACCGTCATGCAGAGAGGGGGGTGGGGCAACTGTTTTTAGTTCTCAGTTCTCGTTTGTCCTTTTTTCTTTATTTGATGTTCAAGTTTACGGTACAACAGTTCAATCTCCGTGTGAGACCGCACTTTATACGTCAGATACAATGCTCTGACTTCAATAGTCCTAATGTCATCTGTAACCACGCACCCTAACCCGGTTATTCCCCAGTCCACACAGGCCCAGAACCTGCCATTCATTTCTTGGAATGTGAATGGCCTCGGAGATAAAGTGAAGAGAGGCTTAGTGCTCCAATTTCTTAAACGTAGAGCGCCTGCGGTGGTGCTCCTGCAGGAAACCCACCTTGTAGGCACCACCTGTAAGGCCCTCGACAGATGGGGTTTCAAATTGATAGTGCATTCTGAATTCTCTACGGGCTCCCGAGGGGTTGGGATTCTGGTTAAGAAACATTCCCCCCTCATGGTCAAACGTACATACTCCGATGATCAAGGCCGCTTCGCAGCTGCTGCATGCCAATGGGAGGGGCGAGCGCTCAACATAGTTGCAGTCTATATTCCCCCTGCACTTCATTCGGTAGCGCTCCCGGCGCTCGGCGCATTTCTGCTCCGTCTCCCAGAGGGAGAGCTTATATTAGGAGGTGACTTTAACGCGACTCTCAATGATGATCTCGACCGCGCGCCCCGCGACCACAACACCGCTCCCATTCCATCCTCACGGACTTCCTTGAGACAATAGGCCTCGTGGACGTCTGGCGTTCTCACTTCCCACACGCACGCCAATTCACGTATCACTCCGGAGCCCATAATAGTCTTTCTAGAATAGATCACATCTTGTCGTCAGTGGATAATGTAGGGAGCTTTGTGGAAATAACACACTTACCGCGAGGAATTTCAGATCAATCCCCTGTATCAGCTAAATTCACGCGGAACACCTCCACACACCGTCGCATATTCCCGATTTACCCGGGCTACCTCAAAAATCCCAAAATTTGGAAAGGTCTGTCCACAGCCACGAAACACTATTTTGACGAAAATGTACCATCGGTCTCATCGCCCCTTATTCTCTGGGAAGCATACAAAACGGTCCTACAGGGACAAGCTATCTCCTGAATTGCGGACTACAAAAGGGAGAAGGCACACACGGTTTCGACACTCGAACATGAGCTACAAACACTAGAAGCACAACACTCTCATGAACGTTCCGACATTAACACACATCTACTCCAGCTTAAAAAACAGGAATACAAGGAATATTTGTGGGAAGATGCTAAAACCCGACTGACAACCACGCGCCATACCATATATGAAGTAGGAGATAAAGCCGGCCGGCTACTAGCCTGGCTAGACAAACGGGAGCGCGCGAGCCGCTGGGTGGCAAATCTCCAGCCCGCGCCGGGTGTGATCGTAACGGATCCCCAAGTTATATTAGATACATTAGCGCGCCACTACTCCGAAGTTTATACCCCAGCAGTCTCGATAGAGCAGGAAGAGGCAGAGTTGTTTCTCAGAGATATCCGCCTCCCTACGTTAGCAGAAGACGATTCCAAACTACTAGAGTCAGAGCTCACTACTGAGGAATTAACGTTGGCAATAGGGAACATACAGTCAGGGATAGCCCTGGGACCAAATGGCATTCCTATCGAACTATTTAAAAAAAGCGCAACTACTCTCACCCCGTATCTATTGACTATGTACAACGCCAGCTTAGAAAGAGGTGAGCTCCCTAAAGATCAGAGAACAGCAATGATTGTGGCCCTACATAAACCTGGGAAGCCTGCCCGGGACTGCGCTTCCTACAGACCCATCTCCCTAATTAACGCAGAAGCCAAGATCTTGGCCAAAGTTTTAGCAAATAGACTCACACCCCACCTCGCTACTTTGATTCACCCTGACCAGTCAGGGTTCATGCCTGGCAGGAACACAGCCCTAAACTTAAGGCGACTCCAGAGTGTACTAGGACGTAAACACACGATACAGGAAGAAGCCGTGATATTGTCCCTGGACTCCCGTATGGCCTTTGATACGGTAGAGAGGCCATTCCAATTTGCAGTCCTCACACGGTTTAGTTTCTGACCTATATTCTGCTCATGGGTAAGATTACTCTACACGAAACCTCTTGCGCATGTAGTGGCGAATGGGCACATTTCTAAGGAATTCCCGCTAGGGCGAGGCACAAGACGGGGGATGCCCGTTATTGCCGCTGCTTTTTGCACTGGTTTTAGAGCCACTCGCGGCATGGATACGACAAGAACCGGTTACTCGCGGACTCCGCTGGACGGAGAGTTGCGAGGATCGCATATCCCTATATGCTGATGATATCCTGCTATATCTGGCTTCCCCCTATCGTTCCCTACAAAGCATCCTACATATTTGCGAGGCCTATGGAAAGCGCTCAGGTTATACCATTAATTGGAGTAAATCCATACTGTACGTCCTACACGGCCCGCCTCCGAGACTGCCTAAAGGCTGTGCAGTGAAAGTAGCAGAGGACAGCTTCAAATACTTGGGGATCCATATCACATCTGACTCGGAGAATTTTATGACATTAAACCTGCTGGAACACCTAAAGAGATTGCGTAGAGACACCAAACACTGGCAGTCCCTGCCGTTGACACTTCTAGGAAGGGCAGCACTTTTCAAAATGATGGCACTTCCCCGATTTTTATATGCCCTACAGAACACCCCATTCCTGGTCCCTACAGCCTATTTCCGGGCCATTGAGTCGGAGGTGACAAAACTTTTATGGAATGGGAAACCGGCCCGAATAGCGATGACCAAACTATTTCGCTCATGGTATGACGGGGGCATAGCACTACCCAACATACAAATGTACTATTGGGCATCCCAGCTGACCGTAATAAACCAATGGATACATGTCCCACACACTGATCCGGCCTATCATCTTGACAGACTTACGCTAAGGGTAGAGGGACTTAATCGAGCACTGTATAACACTAACCGCCAGAGGGCCTTGGTAGGGCCGACTAAACATACGGTCCATCTTTGGCACACTGTACACAGAAAGCTCGGATGGAATAAAAAGATCACACAAGCGACACCCCTTTGGGACACTGCCATGTTGGGTAAATTGCGCAATAGTAAAGGATTCAAACGATGGGATGACATAGGGATATCGCATGTAGGCGATCTTTGGGCCAAGGGAAAGGTAATTCCATTTGCCCAACTCCAAGACCAATACGAGATGGCGCCTACAGAACTGTTTCGCTATCACCAGATTCGACACGCACTGGAGGCAGCTATTCTGCCTGACACCATCCTTCCAGAGGCTTCCCCTTTGGAAGACAGGATATTGACTGAACACATGCACAAAAAAGCCACGTCCTTAATATATTGGAAACTTATTAATAATCACCCCGACCCCACACTTTCCCTATGGGAGAGATGGCAGGAGGAGGTGGGAGACATGGATGAGACAGATTGGCAAGAGGCGCTAGCGTCCCCGAGGGAGGTGGCGATCTCGTCAAAACTACATTTAATTCAACTCAAAGTGTTACACCGGATCTACTACACTAGGGTAACGTTATATATAATGGGAAGGTCGGATAGTCAGCTCTGCCTACGACAGTGTGGGGCAACGGGTACATTTTACCATACATTGTAGGAGTGTCCTGAAATTGTGATCTATTGGGAGGCAGTGATGTCTACAATAACGAATGTCAGTGGAGCCCCGGTACCTCCGGAGCCTAGGAGATGTCTTCTGAATATCTGGGAAGCCACAGATCTTAATAAAGCAGCACAAATTTGGGCGACACTAGGTATAACCATAGCTAAAAGGAACATTGCAAAACAGTGAATGAATCATGAACTATAGAATGATCCCAACTGTACAGACATAATGCCATATTGTATAAGAAAGCATGTAACGGCAAAGAATGCTACATTGTAAAGCGATTATTGGTCTTACTGTTCTATAAACCTGATGATGTTTTGTACCAATTCTCAATAAAAAGAGTTTAAAAAAAAGAAGGGGTGGTTCCATTCCAAGATGGTGCCCATGGTATTAAGAAGTGAGGAGGAGCTGCCATTCCAACATGGCACCCTCACGTACAGGTAGAATGAGTGTGCCTGCTTACTCCAACTCAACACGGCCACTGGCATTACATTCCACCTGATATGGAGGGGCATTACCTCTTGCTCTGCCATATCTTAAATAAATGTGTCTGCAGACACCAGGTCTGAGATCTACACTAAACTACCAAATATTTTTGACAATATCCGAACAGTCGTAGTTCATGTGGTTTAGTCATATTAGAGAGAGGTTTTTGGCAGACTGTACCCAGGGAATTTTCCACCTTCTCTCTCAGTACAAGATGTAAGACAGATTTAGGAGTTGCAGGTGAGAAGGGATTGTAATACTTCTCCTGTTTGAATATCTTTATTAAACTTCATCAAACGTGCATAGCACACAAGGTATACATACAGCATGTCATGTTTTAGCATTCTACAGAGCAAAGAAAGAAAGGGTTGTAAGAAACAAACAAGCATTGCCGAAGCCAATAGGCCTCGCCTATCATGAGCTATTGGCTTTGCCAATATGTCTTAGCCATGTTGTACAGCAGCGTGGCTGCTGTTCAGCATGGCTAAATGTTAGTGGGGTAAAGGAGAGTGGCGTGGAGTGGAGCTTCATAGAGTAGAGTAGAGTGGAGTGGAGTGAACTGGAGCAGTAAAGAGTGGCGTGGAAGGAGTAGAGTGTTGTAGAGTGGAAGGGTGTAGACTGGAGGGATGTATGACGATACCACGCATGCATTACATCGCATGCCATTAGATCGCGGTTTTAACAACGCAAGTCGTTACAACGACTTGCGTTGGAGGGCGCTGGACTTAGGAGTAGTTTAATTTACTATTCCAACTCCAGCCTACGTACAGTAGGGAAGGTGTTGGATAGTAATTTAAACTACTCCTTGTCCTATAGCGCCCTCCAGTGCAAGTCGTTGTAACGACTTTCGTTGTAAAAACCGCAATCTAATGGCATGCGATGTAATCCATGCGTTCTAAAGGTTGTTTCCCAGACTGGAGTAGAGTGTCAGAGTGGAGTAGACTGTTGTAGACTGGAGTGGGATAGAGTGTTGTGGAGTGGTGTAGAGTGGAGTTGTATAGAGGATGTTGCTTAGAGTGGAGTAGAGTGTTGTGGAGTTGAGTTGAGTGTTGTACAGTAGAGTGACGTAGAGCAGAGTAGATTGTCAGAGTGAAGTAGTGTAGGAGAGTGGAATGGCATAGGGTGGAGTAGAGTGTTGTGGAGTCGAGTGACGTAGAGTGGAGTGGAATAGAGTGGAGTAGTGTGTCGGAAAATAGAGTGGAGTAAAGTGGCATGGAGTGGCATAGAGGGAGTTTTGTAGAGTGTAGTAGTGTTATAGAGTGGCATAGAGTGGAGTACAGTGTTGTAGAGTGTAGTAGCACAAAGTGGAATAGAGTGTCAGAGTAGAGTGTAATGGAGTAGAGTGCCATAGAGTGGAGTATCGTAGAGTGGAGTGTCATCGAGTACAGTGTAGTAGAGTGGACTATACCGAAGTGGCATAAAGTACAGTGGTGCCGAGTATATTGGCGTAGAATACAGTGGTGTAGAGTGCATTGGTTTTGAGTAAAGTGGTGTAGAGTGCACCGACGTAGAGTGAAGTGATGTAGAGAAGAGTGGTAAGGAGTAAAGTGCAGTGGTGTAGAGTACATTGTTTCAGAGTAGAGTGAAGTGGTGTAGAGTGGAGTGTTGCTGGGTAGAGTGAAGTGGTACAAGGTAGAGGGCAGTGGCATAGAGTAGTGGCGTAGAGTCCATTGGTGTAGAGTGCAGTGGCATAGAGTGCAGTGTTGCAGATTAAAGTGGCGTAGAGTGGATAGGTGCAAGGCAGAGTGCAGTGGCATAGAGTAGTGGTGTAGAGTCCATTGGGGTAGAGTGCAGTAGCATAGAGTGCAGTGGCATAGAGTACAGTGGCATAGAGTGCAGTGTTGCAGATTAAAGTGGCGTAGAGTGGAGAGGTGCAAGGCAGAGTGCAGTGGCGTAGAGTGGCACAGAGTAGAGGGGCATAGAGTTCAGTGGCAGAGAGTACAGTGTTGCAGAGTAGAGTGTTGCAGAGTGTTGTAGAGTAGAGTGGCGCAGAGTGTATTGGTGTAGAGTGCAGTGGAGTAAAGGGGGAAGAGTAAAGTGAGAGTACAATGGTGTAGAGTAGATTGGCATAGAGTGTTGCAGAGTAGAGTATAGTGGCATAGCATGCAGTGGTGCAGAGTAGATTGGCGTAGCGTGCAGTGGCGTACAGTGTATTGTTTTTGAGTAAAGTGGTGTAGAGTGCATTAGCGTGGAGTGCAGCGGCATAGAGTGGAGTGGCGCAGAGTAGACTGCAGTGGCATAGAGAGGAATGGAGCAGAGTGGCACACAATGGCATAGAGTGCAGTGGCGTAGGTAGATTATTTCAGAGTACAGTGCAGTGGCGTAGAGTGCAGTGTGGTAGAGTGAAATGTTGTAGAGTGCAGTGTCATAGAGTGCAGTGGTGCAGAGTGCAGAATGAAGTGGTGCAGAATGGAGTGGTGCAGAGTAGAGTGGTGCAGAGTAGAGTGGTGCAGAGTAGAGTGGTGCAGAGTAGAGAGGTGCAGAGTAGAGAGGTGCAGAGTAGAGAGGTGCAGGGTAGAGAGGTGCAGGGTAGAGAGGTGCAGGGTAGAGAGGTGCAGGGTAGAGTGCAGTAGCATAGACGGAATTGGCATAAAGTGGTGCAGAGTAGAGTGCAGTGGCATAGAGTAGCAGATAGTTCAGCAGCAGAGTGTGCAGTGTTGCAGAGTAGACTGTTGTAGAGTGCAGTAGTGTATAGTACAGTGGCATAGAGTGCATTGGCGTGGATTGCAGTGGTGTATAGTGGTGCAGAGTACAATGGCGTAGAGAGCAGTGGTGCAAAGTAGAATAGAGTGGCTTAGAGTTCAATGGCATAGCGTGCAGTGGTGTAGAGTGCACTGGCATAGAGTGCAGCGGTGCAGAATGGAGTGGTACAGACTGGAGTGGCAGAGACTAGAGTGATGCAGACTGGAGCGGCATAAAGTACAGTGGTGCAGAGTAGATTGGCGTAGAGTGCAGTGCTGTAGAGTGCAGTGACGTAGAGAAGAGCAGGGCAGAGTAGATTTCAGAAGCGTAGAGTAGAATGTTTCAGAGTAGACTGAAGTGGCATAGAGTGGAGTGGTGCAGGGTAGAGTAGAGTGGTGCAAGGTAAAGTGCAGTGGCATAGAGTAGTGGCGTAGAGTCCATTGGTGTAGAGTACAGTGGCATAGAATGCAATGTTGCAGAGTAAAGTGGAGTGGTGCAAGATAGACTGCAGTGGCATAGAGTAGTAGTGTAGAATGCAGTGATGAAGAGTGCAGTGGTGTAGAGTAGAGTGATGCAGTGACAGAGTAGAGTGGTGCAGAGTAAAGTGGTGTGGAGTGCAGTGTCGCTGAGTAGAGAGTTGTAGAGTGCAGTCGTGTAGAGAATAGTGGTGTAGAGTGCAGTGGAGTAGAGCAGGGCAGAGTAAAGTGATGTTGAGTACAATGCAGTGGCATAAAGTAGAGTGTTGCAGAGTAAAGTATAATGGCATACAGTGCAGTTGTGCAGAGTAGAATGGCATAGCGTGCATTGGCATAGACTGTATTGGTTTTGAGTAAAGGCGTGGAGCGCATTACCGTGGAGTGCAGTGGCATGGAGTGCAGCGGCATAGACCATAGTGGCGTGGAGGGGTGCAGAGTAGATTGCAGTGGCGCAGAGTGGCTTAGAGTGAAATGGCGCAGAGTGCAATAGAGTAGCATAAAGTGCAGTGGCGTAGAGCAGATTGTTTCAGAGTAGAGTGCAGTGGCATAGAGTGCAGAAGAGTACCGTTGTGCAGAGTAGAGTGGTGTAGAGAGCAGTGATGCAGAGTAGAACAGAGTGGCTTAGAGTACAATGGCGAAGAGTGCAGGTGCGTAGAGTGTACTGGTTTTGAGTAAAGTGGTGTAGAGTGCAATGGCATAGAGTACAGTGGTGCAGAGTAGAGTGCAGTAGTGCAGAGTAGAGTCCAGTAGTGGAGAGTAGAGTGCAGTGGAGTGGAGTGGAGCTGCACAGAGTGCCGTGGCGTAGGTTGTTTCAGAGTAGAGTGGAGTGGGTCGCAGTAGAAAATAGTGGTGTAGAGTGCAGAGTTGATTAGAGTAACATAGAGAGGATTGGCGTGGAGTGGTATAGAGTAGAGTGCGTTGGCACAGAGTGTAGTGTCATAGGGTGCAGTGTTGTAGAGTGGCGTGGGTTGGCATAGTTTGGAATGTCGAAGAGTGCAGTGGTGCATAGTAGAGTAGTGTGGGGTAGAGTACATTGGCATAGAGTTGAGCGGCGTAGAGTGGAGTGGTGCAGAGTAGAGGGGAGTGGGGCAGAGTGGAATATGCATGGTGTGGTAGCACACTTTCATTACAGACAACACATCTTAAATTGAAATCACCATTATATTTTCACAGACATACAGTTTCACTGATAAAAGTATACAGCGCACAAACGATAATGCGTGGAAATGTCATCACCTATATTGATCAAAATATTTGTTTCAACCACACTTCAGACTTACCCAAAAATGTGCTTTATTTGGGCTTTTCTATGTCTGAAATATCTTCACAGTTCATATACAGACATTTAAATTTTTTAGTGTGCTAGGAAAAAGATAACATCCTACAGACTTTCTCAAGCACTTCCAGAGAACCAGCATGAATGTCACATAAATCCTCTCACTTTGAAATCAGATAAAGAAAAGTATACACCAAGCTAACTGGAAGACGGAGCCTGATATTTGACTTCTTATGTTATAAGAAACTTCTAAAGCGCATATTCACCAAGAGGTTTCCTGGCGCGGGGAGGACTAGCAGCAGGGCAGAGATGTTGATTAGTCATACGCTTATCTGAAAAGCAGTGTTTTTTGCAGAGTTCTGAATTGCTCATAAGAGGTTGCTGCTCTTGTGTTAGCCGGAAAAGAGTTCCAAACACCGGGAGCCAACACAGCAAACCTAGTTCCCCCTAGCCTCTTCCTATAGAATTTAGGAACCTCTACCAGATTGAGATGTGCCGATCTGAGGTTGCGCCTAGGAGTATAGGGCCATATGTAGGTAATTTCTATTTACCGATTCCTAAATACCGAATTTTACCGATTCGGTATTTAAGAATCGGTAAATAGAATGTAGGTAAACATTCGGTAAATTTTACCGATTCGGTAATATTCGGTATTACCGATTCGGTATTTACCGAATCGGTAATAAGGAATACCTTCCCATTCATTCCTATGGGCCTGGAGGCCCATAGGAATGAATGGGAAGCCATTCACTATTACCGATTCGGTAAATACCGAATCGGTAATAGGGGAGCATATTCAAGGGTGGCAGGGTGTCAAATTGACACCCTGTTGCACCCCTGAATCGTGCATGTGTGCACATGTGGCGCACATACATGCCCTAAGGGCATGTATGTCTGCCACATGGCACTTTAAAAAAGCACAAAATTGCTTTTTAAAAGGTATTCAGTATTTACCACCAACCTGTAGTTGGTGGTAAATAACGAATCCTTAAACCAAAATTGCACTCACTTGAGTGCTCCCTACATAGGATTTAAGGAATCGGTAATTTACCGATTCCTTAAAATAACGAATCGGTAAATTACCGATTCCTTAAATCCGGCCTCCTACATCTCAATTGCCTAAATATCGGTCGGTAACGGGAGATTTACCGAATTTCGGCCGTTACCGACCGGTATTTAGCTACCTACATATGGCCCATAGTTCCTTATTCTAGAGGGAACAAAAGTTGGGCTTTTACTCAGCCGTATTTTGAAAATCGTGCTGTCTGTTTTACACAATGTTCTTTGTACAATTGGAAGCGAGTGCAGTTCCTTTTGTAAGGGTGTAGTGTGGCAGTATCTTGGCTGTTGATAGACCAATCTAGCTGCATGATTAAAGACCAGCTGCAGTCTTTGGCTCAGACCCTTTGGGAGGCCAGGTAAAGGGCGCTGGCATAGTCAATACGGGACATCACAAGTGCGAGTACAATCTGAACGATGGCTTCAGTTGAGAAACATTTCCAATTTTTTTTTTATTTTACAGAGCTGAAAGAAACAGGAGGAAGTCACTGCTGCAATCTGGGGTTTCATTGACAGGTCTTCATCGACAACTATGCTGAGGCTCTCGACTGCCTTTTTAGGAATAGGAAGGGGACCAAACTCCTGAAACCATAAGGAGGGACTCCAGCAGTGCAGTTTGTTTTTGACCATCATCACCTCTGTTTTATATGAGTTTTTACTTTAGTTGGTGACTGCTCATCCAGTCCCGGATGAAGACTATGGTGCTCTGGAAGAATGCTGTTGAGTCAGGCGTATCCACAAGGTTGAATTCTAGCTGCATATCATCAGCATAGTTGTATATTTTTATTTACCGCCTTTGTAGGGCGTTTACCAGCAGGCGAATATAGAAATTAAAAAGTATGGGGGATAGAGAGGAGCCCTGAGGCACTCCAAAACTAAGCATAACCTTGGAAGGACAAAAGGGGGAGAGGCGAACCGATCTTTTTTTGACTGCACAGCGAATGTGACCAGATAAGAACAAGATATAAAGGCATGTTTACAGAAATTGAGCAATGGTGACCGAATACAGTAAATAGAGTTAGGGCAAAGGAAGGGACGAACTCGAGCTGAACAGCCTAAAACAAACAGAGTCAACAAATAGAAAGCAAGCAAATGTGAGTTACAAAGCCAATGGCTTCCCAGGGAAGTTTTCCGAATGTTCCCAAGATGTTGGTAGCAAACCAGACAACTACGCTGTCTGGTAGGCTTCGACCGAAAAGTAAAACAAGGCAATCATTACACTCTGAGATGGGTGGAGAGGTCCTACTTATAAGGGCTACTCCATGAGCAAGATTCAGATAGATGTAGATTCAACATCATCATCCAAGTCAGGGCATAGATGTAGTGTTCATCCAGAACGTGTCGTCTGTCGGGGGCATCATGTCAGGAAAGGTAAGTACCCCAGATCTCATCAAATGTTGCCATTTAATCATTCAGCCTATAGATCACACCTTTGTGTGAGGCCACAGTTGCCATAGTATCATGCCACTCTTCTTCAGTTGGTGGTCAGTGCGATTCCAATGGTGCAATACGAAGAGTTTTGCTACCCGCAGCACTGCCAAGCCATCTTTTTGTGTGGCTCTTGATGCCCTGTGCATCATGCAGAAATGCAAATTCCATTCTGGGTAGAATGGTGAGGCCATTGACCATTCTGCGTTTGGCACCAGTTTGGCCATCGGAAGCTTATACGGAGACCAGTGCCAGTATTGTAAAATTTTATAAAAGCTGAATTTCATTCTGGCCTCTCACAGACCATGGATCAACTCCTGTCAGTAGTCTTCTGTACATACCTTGTCCAGGTGAGGCTATCAGACCTTGTGGAGACATGTCAGAGCTGACTTTGAATATATGCTAGCAATTAGAGTTTCACACAGCCCTGACACTAGTTTTTTGTGTAAGTGCCCAACCTGACCAGCTAGTCACGGAGGGTGGAGTTACAGAGAGAGTACAATGGGTTTTTCAGTTTGCTAGAAAGGCAAGCTTTTTTAATTGCAGGCAGTGGCAGCCTCCCCTCCCACCCCACCAATTAAGGAGGAGAGGAGTGTCACCCCCTTGCTGCCAGTGCAGCAAAAGTGAAAAATAAAATGGTAATAAATTGAATTACCATTTTATTTTTCACTGCTCCGAGACCAAGCAGTGTTTGAGGGCGGGTCATTGCTGCTGACTGGCAGCAGGGGAGCAGTGGTGCTCACTCCAGTTTAAAGTGCGCATGATACTTTGGTCTGCTGTCTTGCGAAGGCCAGTCTGACATACAGACTTTAAACCTCTCCGCCTAGCTGTTTTAGACAGTTGGGTAGAGAGCAGGCACAGGCCCCCAGTGCCTGATGCAGAGTCAATAAAGAAAACAATTGGTTCTGTTGGGCGATACAATTGCTGTGATAAATGTATTCAATACAAGAGAAAAGGTGTTTCACACTTCCTTTTACACAATAAATGGAAAAACGATTTCAATTGAGAACACACCCGGAAAACACAGGGAGAGTTTTATGAACAAGTATTACGAACAAGACTCCCAAGGATTCTTCACTAATCGTAGCAAACAGGGACCACGCAGATTTGCTACCTTTTCCAACTCCTCCTTTGGAAGCAGTTCTGAAAGCGACTCTGAGAGGCCTACCACCAGCAGTAACAACAGATCATACCAACAAGGACCACGATTGCAGGACTCCCACGGTGCAGTTCCTTTTTTAGGGGATCAACCATGGATAAACAGAGATATGAACTGGGACAGGCCAAGGGGATGGAACCGAGGGAGGAACAACCAACGTGGCAACACAAGAGTGAGGTTCCAACAGAACGAGAACCACAGCGAAATTCAGACGCAGAGACAAACTTACAGATGGTGATGCCATACACCTTTAGTTCAACCCTCAATGACCCCATTGTCAACATCTCAGAATATCACCTTTCACCAGCTGAGCATGGCATTCTAGCTAAGGGCCTATCATTCATCCCTACGGCCCCTACAAATTCATTCAACATCAAGTTGGAGCTACAACAATTCTTTCGCAAAATACAATTAAAATATTATTTTGTGAAAAATGACCAATGGAATAAACGGTCTACAGCTACTGAATTTAGACCTGCCTCCACCTTTACTCCAGCTTCCTACTTGATGAGTGAGAAGATCCTCGCGTATGAAAAAATCGTACTAGAAGAGGTAATGGACCTTCTAAATAACAGAAAATTCATAAAAATACAACATCACAAAGGATGAGAAACAAGCTCTACATTCATTAAGCAGCAATCCATCTATTGTGGTAAAGGCAGCAGACAAAGGGGGTGCAGTGGTCATTCAGAACACCAAGGACTATATCACTGAGAGCAACCAACAACTGAGCTGTAGAGAGAGTTATCAACAAATAAATAAAAATCCAACCAAGGACATATCTTAACTCATTCGGTCACTGACGGACCAAGGATTGACTGAAGGCTTTTTAACAGAACATGAGTACAACTTTCTGAACAAGACAGACCCCAGAATACCAACAATATATACACTCCCGAAGATTCACAAAAATATGGATCATCCACCAGGCCGACCGATTGTTTCCGGATGTGGGTCTATTATGGAGCCATTAAATCAATTCATAGACAGTTTTCTGCAACCTTGCGTCTTGGACACTCGCTCATACCTTAGAGACACCATGCACACAATTCAGCTGGTAGAAAACCAACCTTTTGACAAACAGACACAATTTCTTGTTACTTTGGATGTCTCGTCCTTATATACCACTATACCCAAAGACCAGGCAATTGATGTGATTCGTAAGGTGTTGGAGAAGCGACCATCCCCATGTTGGATCCCGACGGATTTTATACTGGAGCTTCTTAAAATAGCCATGACAAAGAACGATTTCATCTTCCAAGACACCTACTATTACCAATGTAAGGGTGTGGCGATGGGAGCCGGGTTCGCTCCCAGCCTAGCGAACCTCTTCATGGATCACTATGAGGACACCCATATATATGATTTATCTAATCCCTTCCTTGACAACATCGCCATCTGGAAGCGATACATTGATGACGTGCTTATGGTGTGGACTGGCACAGAACGAATTCTCATAGACTTTAAAGCATGGCTAAACGGGTGCTCAGCGGACATCCAATTCACAATGTCATGCTGCAATGAGACCATCTATTTTTTAGATCTCACACTACAAGTTAAAGAGGATAAAATCCTGACAACCCCGTACAGAAAACCAACGGAGCGATTACCATCTTAAAATATGATTCCCACCATCCGCGTAACCTCAGGGACAACCTGCCCTATGGCCAATTTTTAAGGCTACGACGAAATTGTTCAAGAAGGACTGATTTCTTCAAAGAAACAGATATTCTCATTATGAGATTGAGAGAGCGAGGCTACCCAAAAGGCTTACTCCACCGTGCTAGAAAGAGGGCTTGGTACCGCCCACGGGAGACTCTCCTTGAAGTACAACCAAGAACTGAGAAAATGGACAAACTGGTTTGTGTAACCACTTTTAATACAAGAAGTCATGAGATCAAAAAGGTGATAAAGAAATACTGGAACTTAGTAGGTACAGAAATCAAGATCAAGGAAGAACCTCTCTTTGCCTTCAAACGAGCCAGAAATGTCAAAGACTATGTTGTTAGTTCCTATTTAGAAACCGCGAGGACGCCCGATATCAGACAACAACTGAACCTGCCACCATTGATTGGCCACTTTAAATGCAGCAAATGCAAAGCTTGCAAGTTTTCCATGATAGGTTCATCCTTCAACCACCACGGCCAAACATACTGCCTAACATAACACAGTAACTGCAACAGCTGTAACGTAATTTACGCCATAAGATGCCCTTGTGGGAAAATTTATGCAGGCCAAACCACACAAAAAGTGAAAACTAGGATCCTGCAACATTGCAGTAGGATCCGCTGCAAGGTAGAGGGGCCCCCCTAGTGGATCACTACTCCATCAGTGGCCACACAGCAGATGACCTAGAATGTTGGATACTAGAGAAGATTACCTTACATCCCCGGGGTGGCAACATACTTTCTGCCCTGAGCCTTAAAGAATGTAGGTGGATACACACTTTAGACTCAGTAAACCGGGGCCTGAACAAACAGGAGGAGACATATAGACAGATGGCTAGGCTCTAATCGTTTTTCTGTCTGATATGTATTTTCCTTCAAATATCTGTATACGTTTCAGATGCTGTACCTAATTGATCTGTGTACTTAGATGGTCAATAGTGCCAGTCTCGAAGGTCCCATATTAAGGTCATGTTGAGTTCACCATTGTCTCCTGTCGTTAAGTTTGTATACAATTGGGTCTCACACTATCAATAGTAATACATGACCTTCACAAGTATAACCCTTATGCTGTATCAATAATGTGGTGTTCAATCTAATTGTTCCATTTCTTTTTTGTATAAACTGCATATGTTGCTTTCATCTCTTGATTATCTCAATTTACTTGTATAAATGAAATATGTTGCTCAGATCCATTCATTACTAGTCAGCCGTGCGCAATAAGCACATTATATAAAGCCACCAATATGATTCCTCATCTTTGTTTTCCGACAGTTCACTGTGGAACCATTAACAATATAATTTGTAAACAGATGACATTCATATTATATGTTAACTAATGCCTTAATGATGTACTGGTTTAAATAACATGCGCTTGCACATTTCTTTGAAATACTTATTAAGACACTTGCTTTAAAACATCCCCTTTTTGTTACTAAAAAGATCCGGTCAGGCCGAAGCAACTGATAAGGATCACATTCTCCTGACAGCTCTAATGAGCTGCTGCACCGTAGCGTGCACGTTTAGAAGTCCAGTTGACTATGACGTCAGCCAGCAGTGAAAAGCCTTCTGCTTTCATCCTGTTCTGAAGGTGAGAGCTATGAAAACTGACAGGCACGTACATTTAGAGAGATTGTTTAATGTTCATAGCCTTTTCTAATGGGTTTCTTTACCCTGCAGCACTCGACTTTATTTCTTGGCTGCTTTTACAAAGTGAAGGCTGTAGCACAGGACTCTAACCGGCTGGTGGATGTCGTGTGTTGCTGTGGCATCGCCCACGTTTAAGGTAGGCTCTATTCCCCTTCTATCAACACAGTGCCACAGAACGTTTTTAGTAAGGATCTTGTGACCCAGACACCTTCCTCATTGATTTATGTTTCAGACGCCAACCTGATGGTGGAGAAATTCAGCTTTTCCAATTAGGAAGAATTCGCACTAATGATGCATTGCGACTGAACCAAACTATTTGAATTCACATTTTGGAGACCAATATTGGATCCCCACTACGTCTTGACTTTTTGGTAAGGCAGCGCACCATATGTTCATTGCGAGCATTTTGGTTATTCAAGACGTGTTTTCCTTAATTTTTAAAAATTGCTTTTTCGCGCAAGTTCATTGATTGAAGTATCTGTCTTTGTAGAACACACCTGATCACTACCTTTCTATAATTAATTTTATAGGCTATCCACCCCTCCCTTCATAGTCCTGAGGAAGACCCGCAGTGACGCTTAACATTCCGCGCCGTGTCCAGGGTCGAAACGTCGACACTTTCCAATCACACATGTCTACACAGTTCTCTTGACCAATAGTCAATCAGTATTGGGTCTTGCATTACATGTGTTAAATAACGAGACAGGACAGAAATGTAACAATTCTTTTAATTTATGTCACATATGTATGTTTTGTATATAGTGTACTGTCCACTTCACCAGTCACCACATGTCACCTTCTCACAATAGTCACCTTTGTATTTTCGCAATTTACTTCTATTTGTGACAGCCATTTAATATTCAATACTTCTTGAAATATATGAGTAAATCAACCCTCCTTGTGTTTTCCTGGTGTGTTCTCAATTGAAATCGTTTTTTCATTTATTGTGTAAAGGAAGTGTGAAACACCTTTTCTCTTGTATTGAATACATTTATCACAGCAATTGTATCGCCCAACAGAACCAATTGTTTTCTTTATTACCAATACCCAGGTTCTGAGGGACACCGGGTCGCCCCATTATCCTTAATGATGCAGAGTCAAGGCAGCCTGCCCCAACCAATCCTGGTGCTTCTCTCATGCTGCTAACATTATCAGCAGCATGAGAGCAGAGTCTGGAGTCATAGAGAGGAGTTGGCTGAGGTTCCAGGAGGACTTGCGCCGACTGTATTCCAGAGGACAATACGGAGGACTAGAAAGCGTGGGTAAGTACATTTTTTATTTTAAGGTTTCCTTTTTGGCCCACTGACGGGCACTGTGAGAAACCTGCATTGCCTTCAGCCTCAACTCCAGAGCTGTGTCACTGCCTGTTATAAACAAACATCTGTTAACGAGCCATGATTGAGATCTTTGGCATTGAGCCTAAAGGCATTGGGATTTATTACAGTGCCTGTCACTGGTTTGTTAATAGTATTTACTACGTTCTCGACGGAGCCGATGCCCGTCCACTGTTGAGGGTCACCGCCCACCACTGATTGCAGGTACTGTGAAATAGGGAGGAGTCCAAGTGGAATTCGCCACTTAGATGCTCAAGGATTATACATTTCCTTCTGAGAGAACTTAATCCACTGCGTGAATCCTGCTGTGCATCCACTTCGGCCAATGTAAAGACTTTCCAGAGAGTTGGGTGTCTGAGTTGTTCCAGAGTGGACTAATCGGGTGCAGAAAGGGGTGTTGCTTTAAGAACTTATGGCTGGCCATTCATATTTTCTGTGTTCCCTGCAAAAGTGGGCTTTAGTCCGCAGAGGTACCCATTAGAGTGCGGTACAGAACTGAGGCTCCAGTTATGCCGCCCTGTATGCAATACGTGTTTCTAGATCAGAGTGGAAATGATATGTAAGCTGAGAAAGGTGGTGCGATATGACACACCTACCTCTATGTTTGGGAGTCGTAAACCTCCACTTATGGTTGAGGCCTGCAGTTTAGCACTTGACAGCCGGAGAGTGGTTCCTTGCCAGATGTATTGCTTGATATGATCAATAAGGTGGGTGTATTGATGCAGACCAGGAGTGGCAGCATAGTGAAAACATAATTATACCGTGGGGCCACCACTATCCTAACATTCTGGACCGGTCCCCACATTGATATTTGGAGTTTGGTCCAAATTGCAAGATCCTTACACATATGACCAAAAAGAGCATCTACATTGTCTCTGACCATTGCTTGTAGATTATTACTGACCAAAATAACAAGGTACTTCAATTTAGTTTGCAAGCAGCAGAATGGAAGGCCACATAAAGAACTATGGCCCACCTACAGGTTTAGTCACCTACAGGTTTAGTCACCTACATACTAAGGATAGCCTCATTAGGGAGACATAGCCCCCTAGGATTATTACCCCTACTCCTTACAAATCCCACATAAATAATTACCAGTTGTGGATGAGGTTATGGGAAGAGCCTCACACTTTGACCAGTTGATTCGGTATCCTGAAAACAAAGAAAAGTGGGAGATAGTATTCTTTAGAACCGGGATGGAGGAAGTCCGTGTTCTTAGGGCGAGTGGAATGTCATCTCCATATAGAATGATTTTAATATTGCCAGCCAGGGTAGCCCTGCCAGAGATGCCTCTCGATTAACGTATTGTAATGGGCAACAGTTCTAGGTCAAGCAGGAAGAGCAGAGCGGACCGGGGGCATCCCTGTCAAGTCCCTCTCAAACTGCAAAAGTATCTGACAAGAAGCCACTGCAGTTGATAAGGGCATAGGGGCTACTATACAGATCTTGCACCATGGCTAGAAATGTAGGGCCCAGTCCCCTCCTATATAGTGTTTGAAAGAGGTAGCCCTATTCCACTCGTTCAAAAGTCTTCTCGGCATTTAGGGATAGAGCCACTTGGTCTTCTTGCACATGGCGTGAGGAACACGCCAAGTGTGCTAGGCTGTGCATACGATTGCATAATGAGCGGCTCAGGATAAACCCAACCTGGGTCTTGTGTATCAATACAGTAATAACCGTCTATAGTCTCGTAGCCAGGATTTTTTCTAAGATTTTAATATCGCTGTTAAGTGATATAGGCCTGTAGGTTTCACACTGGAGCGTCTCTTCCTGCTTTTGCCATTAAAGCAATGTAGGCTTTAATAAATTCTGCTGTCAGTGCACTGTCTTCCCCAGCAGAGGAACTACCCCAGGTGCTATGATTTTATAAAACTCTGCCAGGAATCCATCTTTCCTGATGCCTTCCCTGTGGATGGTAATTTGATGGCAGCAGCCACTTCATTGTCTGCGTTTTCTTGATCCAGCTCCTCTGTATATTCCAGTATCAGTTTGGGAATTTGCAAACCCTCAGAGAACTGGAGTTCTGCCTCTTGCGAGGAAGGTGCTTCTGAATGGTACAAGCTTTCATCAAAGGAGGCAAAAGCGTAAGTGATAACTATGGAGGTGGCGAGCAAGGTATCATTCGGGACATGAATAGCTGGGATGGAAGACTTAGCAGCTCTTTGCTTTAGTTGGAAGCCCAAAGGTTTACCCGCCTTTTCACCAAATTCAGAGTCTGCGTTTAAGGCACTGAAGAGCTTTTCTGCCTGAACTGTAAGTAGAATGTTGAATTGGTATTTCTTTGATGTCTGAGATCTCAACAGTGCACTGTTAGAGATATCTCAGTATTGTTGAGCAAGGACTAAGATATTCGTTACTAGGGCCCGTTTGGTGCTCCTTGCCCCCATTTTAACTGCAACCGTCTGTATAAGAAGACCCCTCAATTATGATTTTCCAGCTGCTCATAATGTATATGGTGAGGGCACAGAGTGTTCACTGAGGGTCATATAGTCCTAGAAGAAACCCAGTAGTTTTTGTATTTTCTTCTGGGGAGCTTGTACCTGCTTACACCAATTCTCCATGTCTTGGATTCAGGAGTTTCCAATTGGAGATCTATTTCAAGATTTATTGGTGCATTATCAGAGACGCCCTTCACATCTATTTCACAATTTTCAGTAGGGGATCGGTTGATATCAAAAAGTAATCTATTTTCGTTTCAGTCCTATGGAGACATGAAAGAAAGATCTACTCTTGGGCAGTAGGATGCAAGAGTCTCCAGGGGTCTGATAATAGATGATCAGATGGTAGATTACGGAGTAGGTCCCTGTCATTTTGTTATAGCAAAAGTCTGGGCGGCCTCAGCTTATGGGGCAAGTTCTTATGGAAAAGTATGGTCACGCCAAATTTCCTGTGGGGTAAAGAGGAGGACTGTGGATGACCTTCTGTGGCGTCAGGACCAGACGCTGCCACTACAGCACCCATCCCTTCACGCTGTCACTTCTCTGCTTCCACCTGTGAGAGGTGTGTTTCTTGAAGCTTGACCATATCTGCTTTTTTTTACAGTAAATACATCAGAACCTTTTGCCACTTAACATAGCTGTTGAGACAGTTAACATTAAGGGCCCAGACTGAGAAGGACTTCAATTGGTGCATGTTGGAGTATCAGCAAACATTGCAGGCAGTGGTAACATCACCCTGTAAGGAAAGGTTAACAAAAAAAAGATACGGACAGTGTTCCTTGGAAAGCAATGAGTCAGGAGGGAGTACTTTTGACAGGGTGCTCTGGCAACAAATCAGGAGAGCACAAACAGTGGCAGTTGAGCATGAAAAAGGACTGAAAGTTCTGTAGGATCCAGTTAACTCAATCTTTACAAGCAACGTACAATGCCAACCAGGGGATGTTCTTGCTACTGATTTAGAAGGTGGGGGCCCAGTGAATAAGAGTCTATAGTGACAATGTGCATGGGATGGTCTCGGGCATGTGCAGGATTTGGTACAGATTTAAATGACAGAGTCAACTGGATCTATTCGGGTTGGGGGGGGGGGTGGCTAGACTAATGCCCATCTCTTATGGGGTGAGGAGAATTGACTTTATCTCAGGACGAGTAGTCGAGCCGTCTGGTTGGAGACAGACTGTCTCCCCTACCAGCCTTGTTGGTTGATACCCACAGATATCTATGAGATGTTTCAGAATCTTGATGGGGTGGCACCGTATCCATTTAGGAGCCTTCGAAGGAGTCCAGGAATGTTTCAAGGTCAGGTGGGGTGTAAACTTCACATGTACTACCATCAATTGTCACTAACATTATGGCCAGGTCCAAGAAGCAGTACCATATTCCTTTTTGTGTAAGGATTGTCTGCAAGGCGAGGAACATTTTCAGAGGAGATGTGTATCATAGGAAAAGTCAGTTGCAAAGGAAAGTTTCCCCCCTTTGCAGTCAAATGGCCCACGTTGTACTGGTAGTCTACGGTGCTGGTGTCACAAAAAAAAACAACAATTACCGGCCTCAGGCGACTGGCATCTGGTGGGCATCTTTGTCTCAGCTGTGACCTCACTGAAACTCAATCATGTTGAGGAAATCTTTCTCTAAAAACTTTGGGAGGAATTGCAGCAAAAAAAATTGATAAACTCTCCTCTTTCGCCGTCAGGTCATATAAAAGTACGTTTTTGTGTGTTCCCCTGTCCTCGAGGTCCGTAACTTTCTCTTTGAGATTCAAAGTTGGTTCCCCCAATGTAGTGTTTTCAACACTTTAGCTTCAAGATTTCATAGGAGCTTATCCGTGGAATCAAGTTGCTGTTTAAACATTGCCATTCCACTCACACAGTTTTCATTTCACATACAGCCTCAGTGAAGGCAGAGGTCTTGATGCTTTGCAGTTTCTGCATTAGAGTACCTAGCGTCACGGAGGACATTTCTCCCTCTGTGTCCTTATGCTGCTCTTTAGGTCTCGCAGACCTAGCGCGCATGCGCTCAAGCGCGCATGCGCTCCTCGCTCTGCGAGGCTTATAGTAATCGGGTAGATTTCAGAAGGGTGCTTGAAGCCCCGCCCATCATTCCTATTGGCTGGCGTCAGCGTTTATGCTAAACCCTGGCTTCCCATTGAAAACGAGGCTTCTTTGTTACCGCCCTCTCTCTTTCTCGAACGGCCCATCCGGACTAGATCTTTCACTTGTGGCGTTACACTGTCTCCTTTATTACTCGGTGTAGGCACTTTGTTTTTCCATTAAAGTGAAAGCGCAGTGTAAACAAGCATCTGCAGCTTGTTTCAATAGATGCACTCGTGCACTAGGTCGCTCTGGGGCTCTGGACTGAGCTCCGAAGCTGCGCCGCGTTGCCTACCCCGCTCAACCCCTCTTGAGTCGGCTCCTCTCTCCTCCTCCTCGGTTCAACTCAGCGCGGCTCGGTGCTCTGTCCCGCGTCCGTCTGCACCAAACGAGATTTGTTCAGACCCAAAACCTTCTTAACCGAGGCTTGGGGACATGTTTAAGCGCTTGTTAATCGCCACAGACACGCATACGTACTTTAGTCGTCAATGCTTGTGTTGTTTATCAAGGATGGGATGCGTGATTAACGTTGTAGCAAAGGAAAGCCTCACTGTGGGTGGCACTCGAGGCAACCGGCAGGGTGCCTTCTGCTTCCCACATTGTCTGGGTCTTTGCCAGATTAATTAGCCCTTTGTCCTACCAGAGATTTATGACCTGATTACACCCAATACGCAATTGTACGCTTGTTTTATTTACCGCAGCCTGTGAGATGGCGTTGGGCTGGTGAGGGCATGCCTAGAGTTAGCCTGCGTCAATCTGAATCCCGATGCACCAGTGACACCTTGCTGTGATCTTGGGCAAGTGCTCACTTTCGCCTACCTCTTGTAACGGTTTGTACTAAATACGAAATTGCGTTATATCTATTTGTGATCGATAAGGAATTGTGGTATTTAAAGCCACTCTTCAGGAACGGGGCCCTTTTGAGGCTCACATCTCGCACTCAAGAAACATGGATAGCATCTCTTGTCCTGGTAGTGATGTATAATAATGTAATAAATATTACGCTTATTGTATTTATAGCTATTGTGAGAAAACGGGTGGGCAGTGGCGTAGCAAGGGGGGGCAAGGGGCAACGGGTTGTCCCCCCCCCTCCCCGGCGCTTTCACCTGCGACCGTCGCGCGGGGAACGCCAGTGCCCCCCTCTAAGATTCGACCGCAAGCATGTGCGTGACTGTAAGTGTGTCTGCATTCAGACAGCTGTGCAGGGATTAGCATGTTTCCCGGCAAATCTAGCACAGCAGCTACATTCATAAATTGCTGTGATGTGGTCCCGAGTGCCCTTGGAATGCCATTAATCTGCCCCTCCCTCCGCGGCGGGCTCTTTCCCAGCTCGCAGCACACTCTATGGCGCTAGGCCTTTCATGTGGGACACACTCCCCACCTGCCCCTCTGGGAGAAGGTCAATACCCTCGGGGCTGTTTGGTGTCAATGGAGCATGGCAGGGGAAGCCCTCCTGCTCTGATTGGCTGCACAGTGTGGGAACAGCAGAGGCCCTGAGACCCACCGCACTGCCAGCCGCTGTCGGTGTATAAATAAGAGAAGGCTAAAACAGGACAAACAGACAATAAAGAACAGCATGGCATACACCATATATGCAGTTCGCAGTGAATAATATGATATTTATTACCAATGTGGGGGGTGCGGCACCGTGGACTCACCACAAGGCCAAAGACGTTCAGGCATGGGCAAAGTGGGCTCTGCCCAGGGCTCCTGCCTTTCAGTGGCCCCTTCATAGAGAAAGCTCTGTTCCAGAGAGTCTTGCCCTGTAGACCGTGGATAATTCTTAAACAGATTGTTTTAAATGCCGTTTTCCTTTAATGTATTTTTAATGTGGGTGATGAGTGTGTCTATTACAGACATTTTGCAGAGAAATGTGTTAATGTTTCAAGTAACATTCATTAAAAAAAGTTTATTTTAGGTGACAATAGGACCTCACATAGGAGAAATAGGAGGGTGTCATAGAGATTATTTGCAGTAATGTTAGTGAGCTGCTGCTGCTGTGTTATAATATTGAAAACACACCACTATCCCTGTATATTAGATGCAAACACATTTAGAATCTGAACCCGTGCGACTGTGCACTGTCAGTGACCTGACCAAAGAGGATATGAAAGAGCTGAAATTGAATAATAAATTCAAAGATGTTCCAGATGGGGCCTCCAAGAATATATTTGGCCCAGGGCACCCCAAATCCTTAAGATGTCTCCTTCCATACACTCAGCAAAAAAAAAAGTTGCTGCAAATTTACCCATTTGAACAGTGCAAACTTTATGTGCTCTGCTGCCACCTTGTGGCCATCTGAAATTGACCGATGTGTATATTTGGCTTTTTCCAGCCCATAGAGTGTTTTTTTTTGTTTCAAAAAATGGAACTTCTTTAACCTCAAAGCAAAGCATGCCAACTCCGTGCACAGAGGACCTCCAAGACAGGACACGGGGAGTATGTGGTGTTTATAACATCGCTGAGAGATGTCTGTGTCACTCTCTCTATGGAAATATCACAAATGACACAGCCATTAGACCAGGACACTGAAGAGGGACAATCTTTGTTCAACAGCTCTCTTTTTTTGTCTAGTTTTGGTGATATTTTTGAATAAGGGATTTGGTAGTGAATTGTTTTAATGTTTTTTCAGGGAGTACATCTTTAAATATAGTTGACACTATGCGGTGTCCCATGTTTTTACTGACACTTACATGACACATTAGATCACCTTCAACCAACCCCCACCCCTAATCCATGTAATGGTTTTTTACCCAGAAGCACATTTTAGAATCTAAAGTAACCAACCAGAAAAGTTACATGCAGTTCAATCAGATTTTATTTTCGTATTTGCAAAACATTCCTGCAACTCCATAGCTCGGAAAATATTCCCAGTACAGATCACAGCGACCCTTCCTTTAACAGCGGCAGCAGACCTTTCTTTAGACACCCCTCATCCAAACAAAGGGGCGTGTCCTCTATTAGCGTGAAAATGCTTTATGGGGCGCTTGAAAACAAGCATTTGCAATACAACAGGTCTCGCATTTTATAAACTTTGACCTATCGGTATTGTAAATGACAATGCCTTTTATTATTGTAGGTTTTTTAAACACTAAATAAAAGGCATTGTCATTTACAATGCCAATAGCTCAAAATCTCGCAATTGCGAGACCTATTGCATTGCAAATGCTTGTTGTTTTTGGTGTTGGTCACTGTCTCACAAAATTGCAGTTGTCTGGACACCTTTGTCCCAGACATCAGTGCAAGTTGCGAGTCAGAATGAGCCTTTACGGTGACAAAAGATTAGTGTGCAAACTTACTGGCTTAGCAGCGTTGGTAGTAAAAGTTCTCATGGTGCCTTGGAGGAAGCTGGTATAATAATACAGTAGTATCAGCGAAGGGGATAATGCATGGGTATATAATAACCCAGCTGTTGGATATGACAGTTTCAAAAGAGGACCACTTCTGAAAGGAATGGAGATGCCACAAACCTGTAAGTTACCCCGCAGTGTCACAGTGTTAATATGCCTCCGAATGAAAAAACAGCAGGAGGCTTTATTTTATCAAGAGTGCGCAGCTACCACCGTGCTCCACCAGATGGTGCTGTGGCAACTTACAGGAAAAGGAAATGAGCAACAATAAAGATGGTGGCACCCGGTGTATCACCAAGGGGATGGAGAGTCAGGTCTTCCCAACCCACACTGGCCGCATAAACACCAAATCATGAAATGTGAAGGCCGTGCCCTGGAAACATCCGGTGTGGGTCAGTGCTGCCACTCGCCCGGTGAACTAGTCTGCAGGGACGGCATACCGGCGTGGTACACGAGTGGGTGTAGTCTTGCAGCAATGCAGTCCCCAATCAGTAATTGTAAGCCATGCCGCGGCAGTGAGCCCCATGGCAGCACGACCTTGGTTGTGCAGGGAAAGTCAGGCACCCGGGCCCAGTGGGACTCGCAGCATCAGAGACAATTCTCGAGTCCGGGGGGTGTCCTCACCATACACGCCAACATTACCTCCTCGTCCGTCTTCCCGTCCCATTCCCGATCAGTGAGCAGCTTGTCTGCTCCCCCCAGAAACCTAATACCTAGCAGAGTTTTTTAGCACTTCCCCCAATATGGCGCCACCTATCAGGTGAGAATATAGGGGGAAGTGCGTCACACAACATCCTGTTCGTTTTTTTCTGCCTTCGTCAGTTACTTTTGCCTAGCAGCGCTGTTGGTCGGGTAAGTGTTGTTTTATCCTTCTTTTTTGTTTTTGGTTGGGCGGCCTGCTGTAGCAGCCACTTTTCTCTTCTTTTACATTGTCAAATGTCACTGTGTGCTCATTTGTGAGTTTCTTTCTGCCTTCTGGTTTGCGCGGCCCGCTCTAGCGGCCGCTTGTGCCTGTTCCTCTTGCTTCGGCGGAGTATCGTGGTGTATTGCCCTGTGCCATTCCCCCTCACTTACATGCATGTACGTGGCCTGCTTTAGCGGCCGCTTCTCTTCTGGCGGTCCCGTCACGCCCTGCTTTAGCGGGCGCGGGTCCTCTGTTTCCCTGCGGCGCGGAGAGTCCTGTAGGGATTTCCTGCCTCCCTTGGGTGTTTTCAGGCGGCCGGGCGCTTTTTTATGCTTACACCCCCTTTCCTGGTTGCGCGAGAGGTCGGGTGGCTCGGGACTTCGTTTCTTTTAAAAACGGGTCTTTTTTCTGTTGGTCCCCGACCTCTGCTGGTGTGTTTGGAGCCTGTTCTTCGCCTGTTACACTATTCTTGCGCTGCCATGGACCAGGGTGCTTCTGGCTCTGCCGCTCCTAATTTGGATGCCCTGCGCCTCATTATTAATGAGGCGGTTGCTGCTGCTTTCCGGGCTCGGGAGGCAGCTGGCCCTCCTGCCAAAGTGCCTCGTGGGTCTCTCGTTCAGCCTGACCCTTCGGCTGACGATGTGGGGACCGAGGAGGATGATTGTGTGCATGGTCGCTTTGTTCAGGGTGCGGAGCTCTCTGATTTGTTTGACCATGTGCGTGGCAATTTGGGTTTCGCTCCTCCTGTGCTGGATGTCCTGGAGGATGACTTTTTTACTCAATATCACCAGCCGGATCCTGAGTCCTTACCCTTACATGGTGCTGTGCGCAAAGTGCTTACTCATGAATGGAAGGATGTGGATAAATCCGTCTTCCCTCGCTTTTTGTGTAAGCGTTATCTGTTGGAGGGGTTTTCTACTGAGTTCCCTCAGTCGGTCAAGGTGGACAATTTGATGGCTGCTCTTTCCACACAGGGATTGGTTCTGTGTGATGATGCCCTTCCTTCTGACGCTGTTGATAAGCGGATGGAGGGGGCGGTGAAGCGTTCCTACGCTGCTTCCAACTTTGCTGTCAGGGCGACGACCTACTCCAACTACATGGTCCAGTCCCTGCTGAAGGATTTCCAGGCCCTGGCTCTTCTTTTGCAGGATGGGGAGGATGCCTCCTCTCTCTTGGCCCTCATGGAGCTGCAGGTGCGCTATTTATCGGACATTTGTTTTTACAATGTGTGTGCCGCAGCGGCTGCTTCTGGGGCTTCGATTGATGCTAGGCGTCATATATGGATGCGTTCTTGGAAGGCTGAGTCCTCTCAGAAGTCCGTCCTGCTTAAATTGCCTTTTGTGGGGTCCAAGGTGTTCGGGCCCCAGCTGGAGGATTTGGTCAAGCAGTCGGCGGAGAACTGTAAGCTTGTGGCTCCTGTTCGCCCTCCTTCTAGGCGGCGAGGGTTTGGCTACCGCCGTGCCTTTGGTTTTCCTTCGCCAGGGGTGCTCCGCAGCCCTTTCGTGGCAGGGGTCATGGCCGGGGGGCCCCTGGTGGTGCCAAGTCCTGGGCCCGGGCCCAGGCCCGTGGTTCTGCCTCCGCTCCTTCTCCAAAGCAATGACTGTCTGCCTTTTCCGGTTGGGGGTCGCCTTCGCTTTTTTGTCCGTCAATGGTTGACTCTTCCGGATGCCTGGGCAGTGCAGACTGTGTCAGCAGGTTATCGGATCGAGTTTTCCTCTCCTCCTCCACTGGGCTTCCGGGAGACTCCTCTACCTTGTCACCCTCTGAGGTGGGCGGCTTTCCTGGAGGGCGTGCGCCTTCTGTTGGAAAAGGCAGCTATCGTGGAGGTTCCTCCTCTGGAGCGGGGAATTCCATCCTCTTCCTGGTCTCCAAGAAGGATACGTCAGACTTGCGCCCTGTTTTGGATCTGAAGAGGGTCAATCTCTACATTCCCAGGCGTACTTTCAAAATGGTGACTTTGCTGTCTAACCTACATCTGGTGCTACCAGGGTGTTTCCTTGCTTCATTGGACCTGATGGATGCCTATCTGCACTTCCCTATCCATCCTGCGGATCAGCAGTATTGTTCGAGGGTAAATGGAGAGACACTGCAGTGGTCACACATGGCTTACCAGCTCACGAGAGCAAGACCTGCGCTCTGCTCGTTCTCTGAGAAAAAAGGAACAACAGTGTGAAATACAGTAGCATTTTATTAAGCAATTCAATAAAACAAGGAACTGTTCATCGTCGAATGTTTCTCATGAACACATGAGAAGGATGAAAATAAAAGAATCTACAATCATATAGATCATATTTTAAGTCACGAATGGGCAGAGCAAGAGGCCATCCAAGAGGACACAATTTAAGCTAGGATAAATGCAATGACTCGGGTGTGGATGAGCTAAATTAGAGGGGCTGACAAAGCCAAAAGGCTGGTAATCAAAGAAGAGCATTACCACCTCAGAATAGGCTTCTAGGCCCTAGATAGATCGGTCGACCGGGAACTCAAGTGCTGAGCACTCCAGGAGGAGTTCGGGGCGTTGGCCTAGGTGTAGACCTTTTATATGGCTAAATGCAGAACTCCTACCCACGTCTGACGTGGGTTCTTGACGTGGGCCTTGACCGCATGCTTACAGTAACAGTGGAAAGTTTTACGGAAAACTTGAGAAGTGGTATCATGGTGAAACAGGGGTTTTTTGCAGGTGGTCAGTGCTCTTGACCGTAAATACCTAAAAAAAAAGATAACTTTTAACGTGCGATGCTCGGAAATTAATATTTCTTACATTATTTCTATGCCAGGCAGCCAGACAGCCGTCGTCTGGTTTCGCTTGAGCAAGCTTGGAAAGTTTCTTAACTAACAATTTTGCAAACATTGCTTGTGAAAGACCAAGATGTACCAGCCGAACCTTGCCTACGTGTTATCTGAGCTATTCTTGCAGCTGTGGAAAATTTCCAAGGGGGGCTGGTGTCACGGTGGATGGCACAGGACCCTGTTGTGAGGGCAGAGAGGCCTACGAGACTTAATGTTTTGGGCCTACATGTGTGTGCATCTAAGGAGGTGGGGACCACTGTGACAGGTACTAAAAGGCTGAGGGAAAATGGTCAACTTTGGACATCTGTCAGGGCCTGACCGGTGGGGCCTATATGGGAGTGTCATGCTGCCTGAGCAGAGCAGGATTCTGCATGGGGGATTTTTATATGGTAAAACGGGACCCTGCTTCATTTCCCTCTGGTTCTTCTTTGGTTTTCGGGGTTAATTGATGTTCCGAGATTTTGCAACATTATTATTATTAGGGTCTTCCCTGCTCTCCAAGAAGTGTATTGGATTTCCTGTCTTCGGGACGTTTGCATAGATAGGCTCAATGTTATTGTTTTCATCACCTCTTGTCTGGTTAGAAATAAAATTTAAATAGGAAAGACTTGTCATGCCACAGGCTCAGGCCTACTACATTTTCCCCCACGGTTGGATGACAGCTGGACCATGTGTCCATTATGATATTAAAGCAGCAACAACTTTCAGCAAAGCCAGTACAGGACTGCTTAAAGTCACATCAACTAGACCTAACAGTGACATTGAAATTATGAAAGAAGACATATATTTGTATAAGTTAACACACGCTGCGAAGTTTCTTTCTACTCAGGTATTAAGGCAGAAGTAGAAGGGCCCCATCATTCCTGTGCTCCGACCTATCAGTCCTGGAACACAGATTTTTAATAAAAAAAAGACATGTTAAAGTATTAGTCTATTCACCAACATCTGTCTGCATTGCCGAGAGGAAGGCATTGTGTTTCCATTGACTGTCCAAAGAGAAAGAAGACGGTGATCAGCCGCAATAGGAACACCGCCATCTTCACAAGAAGATGTATATATATATAGAATGGCACTAGGTATATTGCATTCTTGAAGGGTTTTGCCCACTTAAATGGCACAAAGAGAAATACTATTGTATATGTCTATCTAACAGAAATAATGTGTAGGTATATTAATGTTTTTTTATTTCTAGGTACTTCAGAGTTGAAGAGAATATGGTTGTAACAAATTAGATTGTAAGATGGAATGTGCTAAAATGCATTCTAATGCAGTGCATTCGCCAGGGACTACAAAGGATAGGAGTAATAGGAAAAGTAGTAATGTTGTGTTTATATTATGTTTATGTATTGATCATTAGTAATGAGTATATGCCAATACAGAAGGATAGTGTGCATTGAATAACAGTGCTTCGTATTATAATGTTTCAAGGATACAATGTGTACAGATTTATTATGTCTTTTAATATATAGGTGCAATCTTTCAGGGTGTTTGAAAAGAGGGTTTCAAGGTATAAGGGATTGACACAAAGGGGTGTGGAATTTAATGAAATATCTACTTGTCCATGGGGCAGGATGCTTCTTGAATATACTTGTCCTGTAACAAAATCCACTTGTCCCTTTTGTGCCATGTAATGCAGCGACAAATTATGGCAGCAATGCCATTATATAAGAGCTCTAAAATAGCCTCTCTGATTATGCTAGGGCTCCTTCCATAGTAGGCTTTGAATACTAACAATTGCCTTATGTGGCCACGTTTCCGCAGATCTACATACTGGGGCTGAAGGTAATGGTAAGCAACAGTTCTGGCTCACAAAAAAAAAAAAAAAACTGGCTGGAGGAAAAGTGAACTTGCAATAACTAAGATTTTCGCTTGAGCAAATCTACACCTGCATGTTTGCTCATGCTTAAACGCAGTTCACAAATATTTTTTAGGAGTACTATTTCTTGGCCTACTTCTGTAGTCTTGTGAATTCACAAAAGTTGTATATCTGCACAAATCCAAGGACATGGGTGCACTTTATTTAATAATTGGGCCCCTAATTAGGTCTGGCGTTAACCATGACCTTTTATGTTTAATAAAATGTTGTCGTTCGTGTGTGTTTTTTTTTTTTCTCTCTCTCTCTCTCTCTCTCTCTCTCTCTCTCTCTCTCTCTCTCTCTCTCTCTCTCTCTCTCTCTCTCTCTCTCTCTCTCTCTCTCTCTCTCTCTCTCTCTCTCTCTCTCTCTCTCTCTCTCTCTCTCTGCTTCACTGTGAGTGACTTCACTCTCTCTCTCTCTCTCTCTCTCTATCTCTCTCTCTCTCTCTCTCTCTCTCTCTCTCTCTCTCTCTCTCTCTCAGCTTCACTGTGAGTGACTTCATTCTGTACTTTCACAAGGAGCATATCGACACACAGTTGTTTTATTTAGTGCCAGGACCTACTGTGCAATTGTGATTTTTGAGACCAAAACAATTTTTGCTTTTGCCAATGTTTGTTATAATGGTGAGGGCCCAGCAGCTCCCACACCAATGAGGTTTCACAGAGATAATGCCAAAACAAGTTGTGCATTGACAAAGCCAAAAGGCTGACCAACAATTTCAGACCTACTGGCTTTGCCAATGCTTGTTCATTTTTATGTTGCAAAGAAATGGTACCTACCATATTCCAGTAGTTTACCGAGCATTCTGAGAGCAGTATCCATAGCCTCACATTGCTAAATATTGAAAACGTATGTACACATTTTTTTTCTAACCACTGTCAGTAGTGCAGTCTGAGTTTACAACATTTACTTAGAGCGCTCACCCTAATAATAAAGCCTTTGCATTAATGGACAATAACTACAAGTTTGAACAGCATTAACACATGGACACAAATATTGCCTTTATTGCAGACTATGCCTTTCCCTGATCCATAATGTGGTACTGTAAACTGGCAGACAAAGGGTTTGTGCTGTAGGGGGGTTGGGCCTACTTGTCCCAAGGACAAAATACGCATGAAAACTTGTTGCCCTTGACCTCAAACAACATGTCCTGGGCGTGGGGCTATAGGGATTCCACATCCCTGGGCACAGTTTGACAACTATGAGTGTTTTGATTCCTAAAGGTGTTACTGTGACAGAGAGTTTCATCTGTGTTTGCTGTTGGGACAAGCTATAGTACAATGTTTTAATTCTTCTTTTGCTTCTGGAGATAATGAATTTCTTTTTAAAGTCTTGTACAGGGATTGCAATATAATTTTTAGGTTCTTTCCTTCATTTGGAGTCCCCTCCTTACCTCAGCTGGCCAACAAATGCAGTGTGCACCATTAATAGCTCACCTATTGCAAGACATGTTGCTACCAAAGTTTCAATTGTAGAATGTGCTGCACACACCTCCTCCAAGGACTATGTATCAATTGGTAAATAATTTATTGATGCAGATGTACAAAAAGGAATAGCATTAACTGGTTGTGAGTACACAATGGTTCAGATTGCTTCTACTACACATGTGATCATGATATAAAGATAAAGGATGATGATAGGTACTATGACCCTAAGTATATTATTGAAAGGGCTGGGGGAAGAAAAGGAAGAAGGGAACAGGGGAGGATGTATGCAAAAAGAAAAGGAATACGGTTAGGCCCAAATGGAAAAATATGTTTACCAACGATAATGCTTGGTCCCATGGCCCGTCTTTTTCATGGTTCATCACTTGTAGGACGTGATGGGAAGATCAGACTGTTTTCCTAATGCTGTATTTCCACTACCCCAGGCCACTTCATTTCCCCACATTAAATGGACTTCATCAGCATGCCCCCTACTCAAACTACAAGTACGTGTTGGTTATTGTGTGCGTGATCAGCAAATGGACTGAGGCATGCCAATACAAGAACAGCAATACACAAACTATTGCCAAATGCCTCCTGAAAGAGTTCATACCGCGCTTTAAAGTACCTATGCTTTTGGGTCCTGACAATGGACCAGCGTTCATCTCACATGTGATTGAGGGGTTGTGCAAGGGGCAAGGAGCCACACAGAAAATACATGTGTTCCACGGAAACTACCAAGTGGGAATGGTATCCCAAGCTCATCCTGAAGGGTTGCACGTGCTACACAGCAGAGAAAGGAAGAGTGTGTAAGCGGACACCAACGATACATCAACTAAAGAGGTCTGGAGAAATCAATGCCCCAACCCCTCAGTGTACAAGTTGTGACAACAAGACATCTTTACCTTTTTCATCACTTTGTTTTCCTCATATCAAATGTGCCTAAGTAATAGAAGTGCTAGTAACCTCTCAAATTACTTGAAGACAGGCACCAACGGTTACTTTTTCTGTTTACAGGTATCATCTCTGAGGCTCTACCTTATTCCTCAGCAGACTTTTTGAAAAGAGTAAAAGTACAGCAGAAGATAAGACATTCTTCCAACTAGTCACACTAGCCACACGTACCAACGATTGGAACAATGCCTCAAGACTTTCAGAACGATTAGAGTAAATGATCATGGGTGCTGCTAGCAACATTGACCCCCATTGCTGCCATTATAATGACTACGCTCCTTAAAATGTGTTGTGATCACAGTATTATACCTGAGATACTGCTTAAATGACACAGAGATATTGTACCAAAGTGAATAGATAGCCATTGATAAAGACAGGACAGGGGGACAGTTGACAGGGCAGGATGTTACACACCGGCCTACAGACACAGAAAGCAGCATGTGTTACAATGTCATACCTGTCTCCAAATACGTGGGCTGTGTCCTAATGTACAATATGCTCTTCAGTCAGCACACCATGTCCGCAGTTGCACCTCCTGAGAATAGCAGAATTAGCAAAGTGAGAGCAAGGATAGAACAGGGAATGTGAGTAACTTAGCACTTATAGAAGTTGTAGAAGTGACAACAATGGGACTACATTAAGTGCAAGAATTTTGTTAAAAAAGAATGAACAAGAGGAGGGAAATGAAGCAGGGTCCCGTTTTACCATATAAAAATCCCCCATGCAGAATCCTGCTCTGCTCAGGCAGCATGACACTCCCATATAGGCCCCACCGGTCAGGCCCTGACAGATGTCCAAAGTTGACCATTTTCCCTCAGCCTTTTAGTACCTGTCACAGTGGTCCCCACCTCCTTAGATGCACACACATGTAGGCCCAAAACATTAAGTCTCGTAGGCCTCTCTGCCCTCACAACAGGGACCTGTGCCATCCACCGCGACACCAGCCCCCCTTGGAAATTTTCCACAGTTGCAAGAATAGCTCAGATAACACGTAGGCAAGGTTCGGCTGGTACATCTTGGTCTTTCACAAGCAATGTTTGCAAAATTGTTAGTTAAGAAACTTTCCAAGCTTGCTCAAGCGAAACCAGACGACGGCTTTCTGGCTGCCTGGCATAGAAATAATGTAAGAAATATTAATTTCCGGGGGGCGTGGCTAGCGGCTGATGGAAATGGTCGCTTGCTGAAGCGGCTCCACAGCCCACGCCGGATAAATCCGAATAAATATCCGTAGAAAGCACCGAAACTTCCCCAACAAAAAAGGGAACGTTTCCTACACCAGTCCGCATCGAAGGAATCGCTTCGAGGCTAGTGGGGAGGACCGGAGCGACATAAGGAGAGTGACCCAGTGTAAATCGAAAATGGCGGCCCGGAACGAACGGCTCGGGCGGCGGTGGGGGTGAACTCCACACTGAGTCCGCCTTGAACTACGCGAAAACTAGCCGGAAGAAAAGACAGCGGCGACCTCCGAGGCTTCTTTCCTGATCGGCGCTGGACGTTGACCGCTGGGTTTGGAGACGCGACGTGTGGACTGCGGGAGGAGCCGGCCGTGAGTGACTCTACCGTCTTCGAACTGCCCGATCGGGATCCCTGGCCGGGTGCCTCTCCGGGATACTGCGGGCGGAATCGAGCAGTGCGGAGCCTCCGGTGGTGTCAGGTGAGGAGTTGCAGGCTGGGAGTGGCGGCGGGCTGAGGAGCGCGCCTGCCCACCGGACTAAGACCCAAGCGGCCAGTGAGAAAGCAAAATAGAGCCCCTGGCCTTGCGGCCTAGCATCGGGGGGCGGCTCATGCGACACGGACCCTGTGGGTGATTGCGTCCGACGGGGCCCCACCAAAAAAGAAAAAAAATACACCTGCTCGCGGCCCGCTCTCTCCTTGGTGCCCGGGACCGCGGGCGCAACATCTGAGCCTCCAGGCGAGACGGGAGCACCCAGGTAGCCCGCAGCAACATAGCCCCAGCAGGAACTCGGGGAAAACAGAACGGCCAGGGGTGAAGCAAAATCGAGCCCCGGGCCTTGCGGCCTAACATCGAGAGCCTTGATCCAGTGAGACGTACCCTGTGAGCGGCTGTGTCCGGCGTGGCCCCACAGGGGAATACACCTGCCCCAGAATCCGTTTTCTCTCTGGTGCCCCGGACGGCGGGCGAAGCATCTGGCCCCCAGGGCGAGATAGCAGTATCCGAGTGGCCCACAGCAACACAGCCCTAGCAGGACACTAGAGACGCCGTCGTCGCCTGCGGCCACGTCCGGTCCTGGACCCACCTGGCCCTGATCACCACGGACCCTAGCGTAACCAGCCCTAACATCTCCTGGGCATGCGGACAGGGGTATACCAGCGCTCAACCGACTCGCCTAATAATTATAGATAGGAGTCGCGGAAGAGGACCGTCGCGAGGGCCCCGATCGGCCTCTTAACCTAAAAGATCCACCTGGAACATCGACAGGCCTCCCACACACCGGTGACGGCTGAGACGGGGGTGGCCCCTCGAAGTCATCTCATGGCTAATACCAGAGGTCCCAAAATCCAGGTCCAGAAACAACTTGATAAGTTTGCCTGGACGAAGAAAAGTGAGGAGGGCAACATGGCATCTGGAGATGATCCTTCAAACATCCCAACCGCGTTCCCAGGCCAAATCTCCCACTCTGGAAGATATCATGGAGGCCATAGCAGGAGTGCGAACGTCCTTGGAATTGTGCATAGATTCCGTGAATGTAGAGGTGACCCTTTTGAGAGCAGACCTACGGAAGATGGACTCTCGAGTCCGAGAAGTTGAGACCACCACAACAACTCTGGTGACAGATACCTCAGCCCCACAAACTCAAGTCACACAACTACAACACCAACAAAAAAGGATGGAGAAACTCCTCGACGAATATGAAGGGAGGGCCAGAAGAAATAACATCCGCATCCTAGGCGTACCGGAACGAATGGAGGGACCCACAACTGACCTCTTCGTTGAGGATCTCATCCTCAATAAACTCCAACCCAAACGTCTCTCCAACTATTTCTCCATAGAGCGAGCCCACAGGGTTCCCGGCGGGCGCCCCAGGCCCGGGGCTCCTCCACGTCCGCTGATCGCGAGGGTTTTTAACTTTCGGGACAGAGACGTGATTTTACAAACCGCCAGGACCGGACCTCCCCTGAAATTAGACAATGCAAATATCACATTTTTCCCGGACTACACGGTCAAGGTGCAAGCTCAAAGACGAAGCTTCACAACCGTAAAGAAAGCCCTCCGTGATAAAAATATCAAGTATTCCATGTTATTCCCGGCCAAACTCCGAATAGAATCCGACGGTAAAACCTGGTTCTTCCTGTCCCCGGAGGAGGCCTGGGACTGGATAGAAGGCTGGCGCAGAGCGGGCAAACACCTAGACGGCCGGAATAATGGAAGCGCCGGTGGAGGCAGACGTCAACCTCCTGTCACGGGAGAGGGACAATTAGAGGGAGGTCTGGAGGACACACACTGACTCAATCTACAGGGCTGCATGGCCTCTCATGACCGCTTGACCTACACCCACTGAACCGAGTCCCGTAACGCCAAGAACGACCTAATAAGACTGCAACAACTCAGCTATTGGCGGAGGGACTTCCGAAGCCCAACGTACTGGGGATACTTGGACACAGTCATTAAAACACCTATAGGATTGGACAGTAATGTTAGTCATCAATAAAATAACACTGAAAGCGGGAGGGACGGCGAGGACTGGTTGCGGTTAGCCAGGCACCTCACGAATGGGAGGGAGGGCGACAGGCACTCTGCCTTGTTGGGGAGTGGATAGTTCAAAATCCACTGGCAGGGGGACAGGGAGGGGGGTACATGGGGGGGGAGGGGGGTTAGTTGGGGTTTTAATGGTTTGATTTTGTTGCACAACACACACAACGCAGTGGGGTATCTCAGGCTTACGAGGCCACAAAACAACGTTTGGGGGCCATCAGTAGCTATAGAAGGGAGGGATCTCCCAAAGCAACTAGGTCACGTGCATCACCCTATCCTTAAATCCGGGACCACAAGCTCTAACTCTTGGCTAAGAGCTACATACTTATCGCCCCGTAATATTCGACATGGCTCACACAACACATAGGAAGCTGTCCATACTGACGTGGAACGTTAATGGACTGGGAAGTAAGATCAAAAGGGGGATAGTCCTGCAATATCTTAAACGACACTCACCAGATCTGGTGTTACTACAGGAAACCCATCTCGTGGGCAATAGCTGCAAAGCACTCCACCGATGGGGTTACAAGCTGGTGGCCCACGCTGGCTTTACATCCGGCTCTAGAGGCACTGGAATCCTTATGCGTAAGAACTTAGCTCTTACCCCTACTCGTGTCCGGACCGACCCGCAGGGCCGGTTCGCAGTACTGGAGGCCACCTGGGAGGGGAAACATCTCAACATAATCTCAGCCTATCTCCCACCAGCCCTAGGCAAAATAGCACTACAAGAACTGGGACAGATACTTATAGCTCTCCCTCTGGGCACGCTGGTTCTAGGGGAGACTTTAACAGGACTATGGACGACAAGGTTGACAGACACCCTCATACAATTTCTCCCAGACGCCCCACACCACTGGCAAACTTTGCCCACGCCATGGGACTTACAGACATGTGGCGGTCACTGAACCCAGAGCAAACCCACTTCACGCACTATTCTAATGCACACAATAGCATGTCTCGGATTGACTATTTTTTTACCCTCCTCTCTGACGTAGGGAATTTTCGATGTCTTCAGGGACTCCCCAGGGGAATATCCGACCACTCTCCCCTTGTAGTAGACCTCACCTTTTATCGACACGTGGCCCGGGGACCCATAATTATTAACCCATGGCCGCTCACTATTCCTGACATCAAAGAAGACCAAGCCGCCCACACAGATCACTACTTTACTGAGAATCTTGGATCGGTGGACTCAGCGAATACCATATGGGAGGCTTATAAGGCGGTCATTAAGGGCCGGGCACTGGGTTTGAAAATAGGGTACCTTCGGAACCAAAATAAACAGCTGCATCAGATGGAGAGTGAAGTGCTCCTTTTGGAAGCGGAACATAATACTTCCCCTACTATTGACACAGCCCACAAACTCCGTAATAAACAACTAGAGTACAAGGAACTAGCAAGAGAGAAAGCCCAAGCAAGGCTACTTCAGACTAGACACAGGGTTTACGAATACGGTGAAAGGGCCGGGAAAATGATGGCTTGGCTAGAGAAATGAGATCAAGAATCGCGGTGGGTCCCGGAAATCATATTAGAAGATGGAAAGACGGTTACAGATCCTCAAGAGGTAGCTTATACGTTTGCGAACCACCTAGAAGATATATACACCTCTAAAACCTCATATTCATTTGAGGAATCCCGCCAGCTTTTAGAGGAAATGGCCCTGCCACGACTATCAGATGCTGACAGGAAGCCTTGGATGCTGATATCACGGCAGAAGAGGTTTGTGGAGCTATTTTTGCTATAAACTCAGGAAAAGCGATGGGGCCCAATGGGATTCCCATTGAATTCCTGAAAGGGTTGGCTCTTAAGGTTGCTCCTCACCTCAAAAACATGTATGAGGAAAGTAGAGAGAGGGGGCTCCTTCCCTTAGACCAAAGGCTAGCTAATATTGTGGTCATCCGCAAGCCTGGCAAACCAGGGACTACCTGCGGGTCATACCGACCCATCTCACTAATTAGTTCGGAGGCTAAGGTGCTGGCCAAACTTCTAGCATCCCGACTGGCAGCTGTGCTCCCATCTTTGCTCCATGAGGACCAATCAGGCTTTATACCAGGTCGAAATACCGCCCTTAATATTTGACGGGTCCATAACGTTCTGGGCCGACAGCCTTACCTGCGCGAAAACGCGGTCATACTATCTTTAGATGCCACCATGGCTTTTGATTCAATAGAGTGGCCATACCTGTTCGAGGTGTTGGCTCGACTGGGCTTTGGCCCCAATTTTAGACGGTGGGTAACACTACTATACACAGATCTGCTAGGACAGGTTAGGGTAAACAATCACACCTCCCGCACATTCGCCTTGCACAGAGGCACCAGACAGGGCTGTCCCTTATCCCCCTTACTGTTTGCCCTTACTCTTGAACCATTGGCCCACTGGATAAGACGGGATGTTGTAATAAGGGGACTAAAATGGAGTGAGGATATAGTAGATAAAATCTCACTATATGCTGATGACATCCTTATATATCTGGCATCTCCCCGAACTTCCCTAAACAGACTGTTTGATGTTATTACGAACTTTGGCAAATATGCAGGCTATTCTATCAACTGGTCAAAATCAGTCTTATATGTTCTTCACGGCCCTCCACCTCGCCTGCCTGAGGGTTACTCAGTCCAGTGCACATCGACAGGATTTAAATATCTGGGCATCTTCATTACACCCGATCCCAAATTGTTTTATGAACGCAACCTCCTGGGCCCCTTACAGAGGCTTCAGGATGATGTGCGACACTGGCGATCGCTGCCCCTGTCTCTCCTTGGCAGGGCGGCTCTATTTAAAATGCTCTCTTTGCCCAGATTTTTGTATGTCCTTCAGAATAGCCCCTTCCCCGTAACGGATAATTACTTCACCGCCATAGAGAGTGAGCTCCGCACCCTACTCTGGGACGGGAAAGCCCCGCGGATCGCCCTCCAGAAACTTACCAAGAGCTGGTACGACGGTGGAATTGCCCTTCCTGATCTCCGCCTTTACTACTGGGCCTCCCAATTGGTACCAGTTAACCAATGGATTCATGGCCCCCCAACAAACCCGGCCTTTCACTTAGAAAAATACCAAACAGGCCGAGAAGGATATATGGGAGCCCTCTATAGCAAAATCCGACAGGGCCGCTACCTAGGACCCATGTCGCAAACAGTGGCGGTTTGGCACAAGGCTAATAAACGTCTAGGATGGGCGGACAAGTTCACCAAGGCTACTCCGTTGTGGTCTTCGCAGAGATTGGGGTCGCTCTGCTTTCACAAAGGGTTTGATAGGTGGGATACTGTCGGAATCACTACATTGGGGGACCTAGTGGCTAAGGGGGAACTCCTCACGTTTACAGACTTGCAAACTAAACATACACTCGCACGAGGAGAGATCTTCAGATACTTACAAATCCGACACGCCATTCTTACCACTATCCCTGACCTCTCTTCCTTACCTGACGCCTCCCCTTTAGAAGACCGATTACTCATTGACCCACTCTTGACCAAAGCTGTATCTGGCACATACCGTAAACTCTGCAATAATTTACCAGATACCCTTCAGGTTCTGAGAACGCGTTGGCAGGCAGACTTAAGGGAATTGGACGATGACGAATGGCAAGCCGCCTTAATGTCCCCTAGGGAAATAGCCGTGAACCATCGGTTCCGCCTCATACAATTGAAAATACTCCATAGGACATACCTGTCGGGCACCCTATTGGCGAAAATAGGTAGCAGAAGTGAGGCACTATGCCTGAGGGGATGCAGACAAGAGGGCTCCTTTTACCACATCCTCTGGGACTGTCCTCTCATTCGCCCTTTTTGGGAAAGAACCACTACTAAGATGAAAGATACGCTGGGCAAACACATTCAGTTGTCGCCAAAAACAGGGATCCTAAATATATGGCAACCTACCGACCTCACGGAAATCGAACAGCAGTGGGTGGCGTTGGGATACCTATTGGTGAAAAGGGCCGTGGCCATGTCCTGGGGATCAAACACACCACCACTCACGATAAGTTGGGTAGCAGAAATGGACAAATGTATGATCATGGAGAAGGAAGTTTACAAGAGAAGGGGCTGCCCTAAGAAGTGGGATAAAAAATGGGGAGGATGGAACGCTTATCGGGGGGAAATTTGTACCTCTCCCACGGAAGAGATGGCAATGAGACGAACAAGTACTGAGAACCCGTAATGCCTTAATGTGTGATGTATTTGACATTGACGTAATATGTTGTTTTAATCATATACCTTACGATCGTATTGATATGTGGATATTGTGCCTATATTCAATAAAAAGTTTAAAAAAAAAAAATTACAAAAAGAAATATTAATTTCCGAGCATCGCACGTTAAAAGTTATCTTTTTTTTAGGTATTTACGGTCAAGAGCACTGACCACCTGCAAAAACCCCCTGTTTCACCATGATACCACTTCTCAAGTATTCCGTAAAACTTTCCACTGTTACTGTAAGCATGCGGTCAAGGCCCACGTCAAGAACCCACGTCAGACGTGGGTAGTTCTGCATTTAGCCATATAAAAGGTCTACACCTAGGCCAACGCCCCGAACTCCTCCTATAGTGCTCAGCACTTGAGTTCCCGGTCGACCGATCTATCTAGGGCCTAGAAGCCTATTCTGAGGTGGTAATGCTCTTCTTTGATTACCAGCCTTTTGGCTTTGTCAGCCCCTCTAATTTAGCTCATCCACACCCAAGTCATTGCATTTATCCTAGCTTAAATTGTGTCCTCTTGGATGGCCTCTTGCTCTGCCCATTCGTGACTTAAAATATGATCTATATGATTGTAGATTCTTTTATTTTCATCCTTCTCATGTGTTCATGAGAAACATTCGACGATGAACAGTTCCTTGTTTTATTGAATTGCTTAATAAAATGCTACTGTATTTCACACTGTTGTTCCTTTTTTTCCTCAGAGAACGAGCAGAGCGCAGGTCTTGCTCTCGTGAGCTGGTAAGCCATGTGTGACCACTGCAGTGTCTCTCCATTTACCCTCGAACAGTATCTCTGTTTTTCTGTCGACTCCCAGCACTTTCAATTCCGGGTGCTTCCTTTCGGCCTTTCATCGGCGCCAAGGGTTTTCACAAAGCTCTTGGCCCCTCTGGTGGGTATTCTCCATTTCAGGGGTCTTCAGGTTTTTCCCTACCTCGATGATTGGTTGATTGTTTCTCCTTCTTTCTCTCAGGCTCTGTCGGATGTGGGCCAGGTCTGTCATCTTCTGGAGTCCTATGGGTTCCTCATCAATCACCGGAAGTCCTCCCTGCTGCCCTCCCAGACTCTGAAGTTCCTGGGGGCTCTCTTCCGTATGGATCTGGGGATGGTGTTCCTCTCCCAAGAGAGACAGTTGGCTTTGTTTCATCACCTTTCGTGGGTTCTGTCCCAGTCCCAGGTTTCTGCCCGGCTCTGGTTGCGGAGTCAAGGGGAGATGGCTTCCACTCTGCATCTCCTCCCTTGGGCCCGTCTGCATTTGTATCCCCTCCTGCATCACGTCCTGGCCCATTGGGATCCTGCCTCCCAGGACTACGACGCTCTTGTTCCTGTCACGCCGGGGATTCGGGCTGCTCTCCAATGGTGGTTGTCCCCTCTTTCTCTTTCCCGGGGATTTGACCTTCTTCCTCCTCCGGCTGTGGTAGTGTTGTCGACCGATGCCAGTGCCGTGGGTTGGGGTGCAGTCCTGGGTGATTCCAAGGCTCAGGGTCGGTGGTCCCGATTCGAGTCTCTCCAGTCCTCGAACTGGAAGGAGCTTCGGGCGGTTTGGTTGGCTCTGCTGTGGTTTGCTCCTCTCCTTCTGGGCTGTGCTGTCTCTGTTCCGACCAACAACCTGGTTGTTCGGGCCTATGTGAATCGTCAGGGGGGCATGTGCCGGTCTCCGTTTCTCCTTTCCAGGAGGATCGGTCTTTGGGCCGAGCGGAGTCTCTTGTCTCTGACGGCTGTCTATCTTCCGGGGAAGGAGAATGGGCCTGCGGACTCTCTGAGCAGGGTGTTCCCTTCATCTGTGACCATGTGTCTGTCCCCTCTTCTGTTCGATCAGACTGTCCTCCGCTTCTGCCTTCCCAGGCTGGATCTGTTTGCCTCGGAGGAGTCGGCCCTTCTTCCTAATTTTTGCAGCCTCGTTCCTTCTCGGCTGGCTTGGGCGATCGACGCTTTCTCCATTCCGTGGTCGCTGGGTCTCCTGTTTGCCTTCCCGCCCTTTGCTTTGATCCCCCAGGTCCTCCGGAAGGTTCGGTTGGATCGGGCAGAGATTCTTCTGGTGGTGCCGGAGTGGTCCCGTCGGCCTTGGTTTCCCCTTCTTCTGGCTTTGTCTGTGTGCCCCCATTGGCAGTTTCCCCTGTGTCCCTCCCCTCTGCGGGCTCCTCTTCTCCACGTGTCCTCCCTGCGCCGCCTCCAGCTGGGGGTTTAGCACTTGAAAGGTTGAGTTTGTTGGGTCAGGGTTGTTCTGTTGAAGTTGCCCAGAGCATCCAGTTGTCTAGGCGCCCTTCCACCTTGAGGTCCTATGACCGTCATTGTAAGAACTTCTCCTCCTGGTGCCTTGGGAAGGGTCTGTCTTCCTCCTCCTGTGCGGGTGCTCGACTTCTTGCGGGATGGGTTTGTCCTGGGGCTCGCTGTCTCCACTCTCCGTGCGCAATGGGCTGCCATTCTTGCTTTTAGGGGTTCTTCTGTGTCTTCTGTCTCCCCTTTGGTGGCTCGCCTTTTGCAGAGTTTTTTGATTCAGCGTACTGTCTCTCGCTCTCCTGTGCCGGCCTGGGATCTTCCCCTGGTTCCCCAGGCCTTGACTGGGCCCCCTTTTGAACCTTTGCTCTCTGTGGACCTTAAGTTCGTTACGGCTAAGGTTCTTTTTCTGGTGGCCATTACTTCTGGGCGGCGGGTTGGTGATCTTGGTGCTTTGATGGCTTCCCCTCCCTTTTTGCGTTTTTACTCTGACAATGTCATTCTTCGTCCTAGTCAGTTTTTTCTGTCCAAAGTTTTGTCTTCTTTCCACTGTCAGGAGGATGTTGTCCTCCCTGTCTTTTTTCCGGACCCCTCCTCCCCGGAGGAGGTGGTTCTGCATTCTTTGGATGTGTTGAGGACTCTCCGCATCTATTTGGATCGGACCAGTGGTTTTCGGAAGGTTGATTCCTTGTTTGTTACCTACGGGCTCTCAGGGAGGGGGCTTCGTCCTTCCTTGTCCACCTTGACTCGTTGGGTTACGGGTGCTGTTGTTTCGGCTTACGAGTCTGCTCACTGTCCTCTCCCTTCTTCGGTCCAGGGTAGGTCCACCCGGGGTGTCTCCTCCTCCTGGGCCATGTTCAAGGGTGCCTCCTTGCATGACATTTGTAATGCTGCCACGTGGGCTTCTCCCCATACCTTTGTTTCCCATTATCGTCTTCAGTTGGGGATGGCGGCCTCGGATGCCTTTGGCTCTCATGTTCTGTCTGCTGTACATGGTTTGTGATTTGTACTGCTTTATTTTGATTAAATTGACCTGTTTGCTGCTTTTTCTGGTCTTTTTTTCTTACAATCACCGTGTGCTTGGGTATGAGCTCACTGATAAGGTGAATGGGACGGGAAGACGGACGAGGAGGTAATGCTCGGTTACTCACCGGTAATCTTCATTACTCCGAGTCTTGGTCTTCCCGTCCCATTCCTGAGCCCTTCCCTCCCTCCCTGGGGTTTTGTTTATGGTGATTGTTTTTGTTTCTGGGTTTCTTTGGTATTCTCAGGATGTCGTGTGACGCACTTCCCCCTATATTCTCACCTGATAGGTGGCGCCATATTGGGGGAAGTGCTAAAAAACTCTGCTAGGTATTAGGTTTTTGGGGAGCAGACAAGCTGCTCACCGATAAGGAATGGGACGGGAAGTCCAGGACTCGGAGTAATGAAGATTACCGGTGAGTAACCGGGCATTATAGAGGAGGAAAGTGGGAGATTTTAAATAAACAGGAGTCTGTATTTCTCCCACTGACCTCCATTAAAGCAGAGCCAATTTCAGGCGGTAGACAACCAAAATAAAGCCATTTTGACAATAAAATATCGGGAGTCTCCCACCTGAATTGGGTCTGTTGGCATGTATGCCTCACTGCAGTCTAGTTGGAAGTCAGAACTGCAGACCAAGTTCACATGCATACCTGTTGAGAGGAAGGGTCCATTGTCTGCAGATTAACACTTTAAGCAGGAGCTTTCCCAGATGAAAGAAACTAGGAAACAGCCATCTTTCTCGTGGCCAAGCTCTGCCCCTCATATTGTAATACTTCTCGATGTGCACTGTGTGTACTCTGAAGACTGGACTCCTACTGCTTCTTAACAGAGGATGTCTTTCATGGTTACTCTCTACCTTCCCCTTTGATGTGGCTTTGCACCTCTATCCTGCAGAGACCACTCATCTGGTTATCCGTAGGGCACTGAAGGGATGCAGTGGCCTAGTTGCATGCACGGTTGTGCCTCGATGAAGAAAATGTGTAGGGTGTTGATAAGGATCCCAGGAACCAGACTGCCACACTGAACTGCAGTAGTAGAGATGACTTAACAGTCATGGTCACACTGTCCAATGTCTGAGGGGCCTGATGCCCATGATGCGATGTGCAGCTCACTGTCAGCCTGAGCCACCTGGGACCACCCCTCACCATTTCAGAGAGCAGAGGAAGGCTGGCTGTTAAACTTCTGTGCTGCCAACTTCCCCAAATTCCCTTTAGCTCACTCTGTGCCAATTCCCAGACACCAGCTTGGGCACAATCATGAACAATAACCTAATATACATGCATTTGTCAACTACTGTTGATGTCTACAGATACCATAATCAATTGCTTAATATTGCTTGTTCTTGCCCAGATTCAGACTCCTGGGTGATAAGGCAGCTAATATGGAAGATGGTTGTGAATAGCAAGAGGCGATAGGTGGGGTATAAAATTAAGGACTACAATTTAAGTTTATTGTCCATCCAGTCACCCTATCAAGGGCCTCAAAAAATGCCATGGAGGGGCAGTTACCTATGAGCAAAGACCAGAGACAAGTGACATTTGCCACACCAACAGGACATGAGTATTGCCTAAGGGTCCTTGATAACACAGTTACCCACAATCGGATCAGATATTGTTGGTTCATTACAATAAGAATGAGTACTAATACCTAATAACGATACAGTAAGGCTCAAATACACTCCAGAGTCTATTATGCGCCTTCACTATCTGCAACAGTAATAATTGATACACAGATATCAAAGAGGTTTAGATGTGTGTGGAGCTTACAGTCAAGGGACATACCTAGACTGATGACTGGAGCATGATCCAATATTACTTTACATCCCAGGTACAAATCAAAAGGTTTGTTGATTGGTGGAAAACATTTGGCATGATTTGAGTCATAACATCCAACTGGTTACCATGCTCTAAGCGACACGACTGGAAAGAAATTGAAGGTGTGCAGCCAAGGAGAATATTGTATTCGGAAAGGACATTCCTAAGACTGTAAGAAATTCTTAATGCATAGTAACACGGTTAGCCTGTCAGCTTGCGAACACCTCATAGCGACACTTCAACTCATGCCTGCGAAGTCCGCATATGTCTGTATAGAAGGAATGCGACAAGTCCTTCGTGAGAGCATGTAATATCTAAATAAAGTCAGGGAAAGTTCTTTGACGACCGCCATTTGGACACTAATGTTAACACTTTCAGTCAAGAGGCATTACTCCTATACTAAGCTTACGCCATTTGTTCAGAATGCCGAAGACTGCTGCTACGAGAACTGAATATATGAGAGTTTGAAGTTGTAATGACACAGTTAAATATTATCAGGCGCAAACTGGGTGATGATTGCCTTTTTAAATTTATTTATTGATGAGATTTCTAAAAAGTGTAAATAACTGAGATCCTTCAAGTTTTACGGTAGAAGAGGTATTTTCATTAATGTTTTTAGACTCTACATATAGGCTGGTGCCCACCATTACCATGGTTATTTTATGTGATTAACTAAAATCACAGAACACCACAAAGTATTGATAATGTTATCAACACTATAAGGATTATGTTACTGACCCTGCAAGCATCTGTTCTTCGCATGTAGGGCTGTAGATTCACATGCCTTGCATACTCTTGCCATCTAGTGTTGGGTCTTGGTGTTTGCAAGCTGTTTTTCCAGTCACAAGGTAAGGTGACTCCTCCTTTCGATGATAATGCACATGGACATCGAGTCCATTGTTAGATTGTTTTACCGCAAGAGGGTGAGAGGGTGAGTAAGTGTAGTATAGAGATGTCCATGCGTATGTAACGTGAATAATATGAACTGTCAACAACCACGTTTCCGGGGAGGATGGAGAGCGCATGAGAATCTACAGCTCTACATACCAAGAACAGATGCTTACAGGGTAAGTAACATAATCCATTTGAGGCAAGTGTGCTGTAGATGCACATGCTTTGCATAGACTATATAGCAGTATTCTCCCAAAGCGGTGGATAACCAGTGGGTGTTGCAGTTGTTTAAAAAAGTGTTTTTAGTACTGCTTGTCCTGCATTAGCTTGTTGACGTGCTAATACATTCACACATTATTTGGTAAATGTGTGCGGTGTAGACCATGTAGCTGCTTTACAAATGTCAGCTATGGGAATGTTGCCTAAAAAGACCATAGATGCTCCTATTTTACGAGTAGAATGTGCTCTAGGAGGTATAGATAAAGTACTTTTGGCTTTAATATAACATGTTTGGATACATTTAACAATCCATCTAGAAATACCAGATTTAGAGGTAGGTGGGGGGGGGGGGGGAGAGAGAAGGCAACAAAAAGTTGTTTTGCGAAAATCTTTTGTTCTGTCAATATAATACAATAATTCTTCTTTTGATTTCTAACGTATGTAGAGCGCTTTCTGCTACTGAGTCAGGTTGTGGGAAGAAAACAGGTAACTCAATTGATTGGTTAATATGAAAGGCAGAAACTACTTTTGGAAGGAATTTTGGGGTTGTCCGAAGAACTACTCTATCTTTATGAAGCTGAAAGAATGGTTCTTCAATCAATCAATCAATCAATTCTTTATTCGGATAAATACATATCCATAAAAAGCACAAATCACATTTCAGCACATAAAAATAAACAATTACATCGTGATATAATTGTATAAAATCAGGTAAGTTAAAACATTATTCGTAAAGTGCACATAGTTTTGCGGGCTCGCACAGCAGTTTTCAGAAAGGCACCTACTCGAAAGGCCAATTCATCATCTTCCAGAAGGAGAATAGATCTGTATGCGGTTTCAAGGTGAATAGGTGAATTATTTTTAAAGTAAGGTATTAGGAGCCATTTAGCATATTTATTATAAAACTTACAGAAAAATAGAAAATGTAATATAGATTGCCCACTCTGGCCATTGGGGCACGATAAGAGATTGAGGTTGACATGGAAGCTGAGAGGGAAACAGTAAAAATTTCACGGTGCCCGCTCTTAAGCGAAAGAGGAGTCCCCTCTCCCACCGGCCAATAGGTTTTGTAAGATAACTAGCCAGGTGGTAAGAGGTGTTCTCAATTGACAAAAAAGCAGCTACAGTTGGTTTCTTCGACTCTGTGCATACGTCTCTTTTACTAACAGTGTCTGCCTCATTTGGATTTGTGAAAATATGTTCATATTTAACCCTGCTTAGGCTTGAGAGCACCTCTGCTAGCCATGGGATGTCCATTCCCTTTTCACTTTTAAGGCAGTCTCCTATAATCTCTTGTGTGAGGGTTGCCACTTGATTTTTCCAGATAGCTAGCCAAAATAGGGCAGGGCGTGCCTGTATGTAATCTTCGATGTAATGACGATTCAATTCACTGTGGCAGACATATTGTGACGTGGAGATTGGGGCACCCAAAAGTTTCAGACAAAAGCTATTTTCCTCACGCTGGATACTGCAGCCCCTGAAGGTTCCCCAAACGTCCGCGCCATAAGTAGCTGTAGGAATGCACTGAAATGTAAACTTTTTTAAAATAGCTAAGATGGCCCCTGTCATCCTTGGTTGTGGAAGACTGAGAACTGAATTAATGGCTTTGGTAAACGTCTTCCTACAGAAGGCCATGTGGTCAGACCAGGAACCATTAGCAGCAAAAACAAGCCCCAAATAGGGGAAAGTGCTAATGCGTTGTAAACTCTGGTTGCCCACAGAGATATAATTTAAAAGGCGCTTCCTTGGTCCACAAGCCATTACAAAATATTTTTTTTAATTGGTACATAAATCTAGGACGGCCATAAAATCAACAAAACCCCGTACTAAAAAGAGTAGGGCATTGGGTGTGCGGCCCAATAAAACCGCATTGTCGGCGTATAGTAGTGCGGGGAGTATATTACCGTTAACTCTGGGGACATCGTTGGTTAACTCGATCAATGTTTTGTGTAAGTTGTTGATATATATGATAAAAAGTAAGGGGGCCAAGACACACCCCTGCCTGACCCCTCTGCCAACCTTGATGTCAATAGAGACCTCGCCCCCGGTGTAGATCCTGACTCGGGCTCTCAGATCCTCATGAAGGTGCGCTAAAAAAGTGTACAATGGCCTTTTCTAACACATAGTCTAACAGGGTTGACCACAGCCATGACCGATTTACATAGTCAAAGGCTGAGGTCAAATCCATAAAAGCCAGGTAAATGGGTGACTTCTGTGCAATGGTGTATTTACCTATTATTAAATTGAGGTTAAGGCATTGCTCGATCGTGCCTACACTGCTCCTAAAACCCATTTGACAAGGTTGTAAAATAAAATTGTCTTCAGACCAAGTTTTGATCTTGTTATATAAGACCCTCCCTAAGATTTTGAGAGTGTTGTCGATCAGGGAGATTGGTCTATAACAGCTGGGCTGGGAGCGGTCACCCTTTTTAAAAATTGGGACGATGGTACTAGTTGACCAGGTGCCAGGCAGTGGAGCGCAGTTGTTAAAAACATTGAGAAGCAGAGGGGCCCAGAATTCGGGTTTATATTCAATGAGGTCGATTGGTAACCCATCGGGACCAGGGGCATTATTACCCGGACTCTGATGTATGGCTTCCTCAACTTCTGACAAGGATATTGAGAACTCTATAGGGGTTTGGGGCCCGGGCAGGTCTAGATCTTCGAGAAATGAGCTTCCCAGGCCTCGCTAGTTATATTGTGGCTGATTGGTGTTAGTGATAGCCCCATTTATCTCATATCCTTAACAGCAGCCCAAAAAGCTTTTCCATTCCCTAGTGTGGCGGCCTTAGCAAGGGCAGCCCATCGATCCGATAGTACTTCCTCCTTCCTGCGCGATAAGGCCAGCTTATACTTCTGTCTGTGTCTTAATTAGAAGGGGGCACCTTGGGTTGGTTGATAGGGCCTTTCGTAGTGGTCTATTAATCGCTGAGCACTCACCATTGAACCATCTGGGGCCTTGCTGCAAGTCAGCGGGAGGTTTTGATAGCACAGACTTTACAAGCTCACAAAGTTTGATGAATGCGCTAATCGCCCCAGGATTGGGTTCCTGTTCAGACAAGCAGGAGTTTAAGAGTTCCGGGTTATCCCTGACTACCGTATGGAACAGGTCCGCATTGTTAATCCCTCGCCACACTAGTCTTAGGTTGTCACTTGAGGGTGCCAAATCCCTGGCGCCGCATTCTGATTTAGGTGTCGGCCTCTGGGACAATTTAAACACAGATTGGATCATGTTATGGTCACCATGGTGAGTGGGGAAAACTGCTGCTTTCACTAGAAAATCTTCGAGGGCAGGAGAAATAATAATATAGTCTATAGTTCTTGCGCAACCCCTCCCTCTAAATGTTGGCTCAGGTAAGTTGTTGTCATTAGTTGCGGGAGCTATATCCATGACATTACTTAAAGCATGATTCTACAAGTATTCCTTTAGTTCCATGCTCCTATGACAAGTTTGTCCTCTGCTCCTTGACCTTGGAGCTACAATGTCTTCACTAGGGAGTTTAGCATTAAAATCACCGCCCAACCAGATGCCGGCTTTTGTGTCCAAACCATTACTATTCTCTAAAGGGGTGACGAAATCAAATAGGTTGGAAAAATTTATATTAGGCGAGTTATAAAAATCATTATTATCGAAATTAAGTATATATAGAGAGACCCCCTCCCTTTTATATAACAGTGCTTGAAATTTGTTGTTTGGGTATGTAAAACCTTTATGCTGCCCCTGGCAGCAATATTCACCCAGATAGAGAGGCCGCCAGATGGGCGACCAAATTTGGGGATTGGGGCCAAAACATTAAAACAAGCAAACCCTTCAAGGTAAATGTCTTTGGTAGCCCAGGTTTCTTGAAACATCAGGATGTCCTGCTGTCTAACCAGTTCCAGCCAGTCTACTAAGTCTATTTTTGATTGTAGGCAGGCGACATTCCAGCTGAGTATATTTAGATCGGTGTTTGCGGGGCTTTGGGGAATAGTATGCCAACATGGTCCTGTGGCTCTGGTGGTTCAGGTGGCTTTAAAACATGTATAGATGCATGATCGACACCAGCAATTGCTGGAGATAGTGGTGGTCAATCCTGAGAGTCCATGTCCAACAGGGCCGAGAATTTATTTTGTGCGGCTAGGAAAGCGGGTTTGTTTAAAAGACTGCTGGGCGTTGGTTTGTAAAAATAGCCCAGTGGTAATGACCTGATGATTGGCGAATTGGAAGTTATGATCTCCTGGCAGCTCAACAGTGACTTGACCATAGACGGTCTGCGAAAGTTGATGCCAATACAATCCCCCTCAATGTTCTTGGGGGAGTCACCCACCCAGCCCACTCTTCGTACCATGATGATCTCTTGCATATTTGACGCCCTGAACCTCTTGTTTTTGGCCAACCAGTCCGCGTATTTATTGCGCAATTGATCCCAAGTTTCCCTCTGATCCCTCTTAAGAGGAGGCCACCCTGCCAATACCAAGACGTAGGGGCATGCTGCTGGCGGTAGACCCAGCACATCTTTATTCCGCCTGTGGGGAGTTCCACTCGGAGGATCAGGTATGGTACTAGAAGGCGTTTTCCGGCTTGCTCGCTCACCGATTGGGCTGTTAATGGGTACAAGCATGAGGATGAGTGGCGCGGGCGTGGCAGACCCAAACAGGGCAGGGTGAACATGATCGGGAAGGCAGGATTTTGGCACTGTGTTGGTCTTCGCAAGAAAGTATTCCCTTACTTGGGTGCAGATGTTATAAGTGTTGCGGAGGGGTTCGCCTAAAGGCCCGACAGGCAGGCACGCAGTTGCAGTAGATGAATTGACTTTAGTTGAGGCGCTCGGTGAGCAGGGGGTAGGTGCCCCACCGGGTACGATGTTGATTGAGGCTCTCCCCTCCCGCAAAGAAAGCTTATTTACTGCAGTGTCCAAACGATCTAGTCGCTCCCATAGGGATTTAAATTTAAAATCACTTGCGTTAGCAATCCGTGAGCAGACAGAGTTAATAAAAACTTCCCCAGTGTCTAATGCGGCCAGGCTTGCTTCCATTTGTGTGCAGATGGAATGAGTGGGGTTACTACTCAGCCCCCGGCCCTGGGTGCTAGCGCCAGTTGTTGAAGGGGACTGCATCTATGATGACAAGCAGCTCCGGGAAGAGCTGGCGCGTGGGGGCTGTTTCCTCTTGGAGCTGACGTGTTTCCCGCCAGTTCTTTTACGTTTGGAGGTCGCAGCAGCAGTGACTGTGGCTGCGGCTTCTGAAATGCCCATAGGTGGCGATATCCTTGGTGAGGTGGGCGCATGGTCATCAGAAATGCCTTCACTAAGGGGAGCGGCATCATTAAAACCAGCTACCTGGTGTGCGGGGGTCGCAAGATGTTGTGTTAGGTGCTAGGTTATCTGGTGCTCCCCCCCGCTGGCCTACCAGGTGTGAGAGTGGTATATGTAATCTCGTTCCCCAGGGACAGTCTGCGTTCTGTCAGTTCAATTTTGGAAGACACAATACTAACCACCCTCTCCAGCATATTGTCTAAGGTGGTGGCGGGGCGGGTGGATGATGGTTGGCGGGTGCGTTTCCCCATCATGTGCTAAACGTTCCTGGGTGGGTAGCTGGGGGGTGGGGGGTTGGCAAAGAAAATTGCTCCCAACTATAGGACTGTTGAGCCTTGTCCCAAAGCGGTACAGCCCAGTGCCTCGGCGCAGGGTAAATACCACAAAAAGTTCAATAGATACTATATGTAATGCAAACAGCGGGGCACAGTACCTTGGAAAGTCCTTGAATCCACGAATTTAGGGGTGTGGCCCAGCCTCTTCCGGGCTCTGACGGGCAGAGATGGGCCCGCCGCGTCCCACGCGGCGGAAGTCCTGGCTGATCTTTATGTGCCTCCTGGCGCTTTGAAAACAACGTTGGCTGGGTGCGAGCCGCTTAGCAGGCTGGGGCTTGTTGTCTGGTCCCCCGCCCCACACAAGCAACTTGGAACAGGCTCCTGCGTTGCGGGAGCCCTATCTGATCATTATGCGCCTCCTGGCGCGTTGAAAACGTTGGCGGCGTGCGAGCCACTTAGCAAGCTGGGGCTTGTGGTCTGGTCCCCCGCGGCCACACAAACAACTTGGAACAGGCTCCCGCACTGCGGGAGCCCTGGCTGATCTTTATGCACCTCCTGGCACGTTGAAAACAACGTTGGCGGCGTGAGAGCCCCTTAGCAGGCTGGGGCTTGTGGTCTGGTCCCCCGTGGCCACACAAACAACTTGGAAAGGGCTCCTAAAGTTAGTGCCTGTTGCTCACGGACACGGCTTAGCGAAGTGATAGCAATTTTTTTTTAAAAAGCAACCTTCCAAGAAAGGAATTGCAGTGGCTCAAAAGGTGGACCCAGAAGTCTTGTTAGAACAATATTCTGCAGGTGCAGGCGGAACTTTAGGTGGTATTACTCTTTTAAGGCCTTCCATAAAGGCTTTAATGGCTTGTAGTTGAAATAGCGATGTGGTGCCTGTTTTGAAGCTATGTAGCTACAGCTGCAAAGTGTAGGAGTATGGATGTGTAGGCAAGATTTGCACGCTGTAGATGCAATAGATAACAAATGATTTGTTGTACAGAAGCATCTAATGGGTCAATAGTTTGGTTATTACAGTATATAACAAATCTTTTCCATTTTGCTGCATAGCATGCTCTAGCGTTAGGCTTTCTTGCTACTTAAAGAATTGTCATGCAATCTGGTGGTAAATTTAGGTATCCAAACTCTGACTTCAGGAGCTAAATCACTAGGTTGAGCTTCTTGGGGTTTGGATGTCTGATTTCTCCATGGTTCTGAGTAAGAAGATTTGAAGTGAGGTGAAGCTTCTGGTGTGGAACTACTGAGAATTCTAGAAGTGTTGTGAACCATGGTTGCGGAGTCCATGTGGGAGCCACCAGAAGAAGGGTGAGTGATGTTTGCCTGAGCCTCCAAACCAGAAATGGAAGAAAGGGGGAAGGCGGAAAAGCGTAAGCAAATATCCCTGACCAGTTCATCAATAGGGCATTGCCTTTGGATAGAGGGTGTGGGAACCTGGAGGTGAAGTTTGGGCATTTTGAGTTCTCTGCTGTTGCAAAAAGATCTATTTGTAGGAAACCCCTATTTGTGGAAGTATGGGAGGAGGACTTGGGGATGGAGTTCCCACTCGTGGACTTGTTGCCGCATCCTGCTGAGGAGACCGGCAAATTCGTTGTCAGTCCCTCAAAGGTGTTCTGCTAGCAGTTGGATTTTGTGATGTATTGCCCAACGCAAAATGGTCTGAGAGAGGCGTAATAACTGTAGAGAGAGTGTCGTCCCCCGCCCTTTCTTTGTACAAAGTACATAGCTGTCATATTGTCCATTCGGACTAAGACAACTTTCCCTAACAGGTGAGGTAGAAATACTTTTAGCCCTGGATGAACAGGTAGAAGCTCTAGGTAGTTGATGTGGGTAGTCTTGTGTTTGGTGTCCCAGAGACCCTGAACTGTTAGATCTTGTAGATGGGCACCCCACCCTGTAAAGGATGCGTCCACTGTGAGCACTATCGGTGGAATCGGTCGACAAAGGGCCACCATTTTGATAAGTTTTGGGTGTTGAACCACTGCAGAGAGCGATGAGTGCAGCTGTCTACCAACACTAGATCTTTTAGTTGACCCTGTGATTGATTCCACTGACGTGCTAAGCATTCTTGTAGAGGACGCAAGTTTAATCTTGCATGAGGTACTATTGCAATGCATGATGCCATCATTCCTAAAAGTTGAATGGAGGTTCTCACTGTTAGGTATTGGTTGCTTTGGAACTGTACTAGCAGTGTTTGAAAAGTGTGAATTCTGGCTGCATTGGGATAGGCTAAACCTGTTTGAGTGTTTAGGATAGCTCAGAGATAGGGTGGACGTTGTACGGTCTGAAAATTTGATTTTCGCACATTGATTGTGAATCCCAATTGATGAAGATTTATTGTAATTTGAGTGTGTTCTAAACACTTGAGACGCATGTTGGCTTTGATGAGCAATCGTGTAGATATGGGAAGACATGAATTTGTTGTTTTCCTAGATGAGCTGCTACTACTGCTAGACATTTGGTGAATACTCTGGGTGCAGTAGTTACTCCGAATGGGAGTATTTTGAATTGATAGTGTTTTCCTGCATGCTGGGTGAATAGGGATGTGAAAGAAGGCGGCCTTTAGTCTAGTGTTGACATAAAGTCGCTTTACTGTAAGAGGGGAAGCACTTGTTGAAGTGTGACCATATGGAAGTGTTCTGACAGTATGAATGAATTTAGAGCCCAGAGATGCAATATTGGTTGCAGCGAACCGTCCTTTTTAGGTCTCGCCTACGCAGCGCGCATGCGCTGCATAGGAGGACCTTTAGCCGTCGCTCTGGTCATTTTCAAGCACACACTCGTGCTTGTGGCAGCATCCACCTTGCGGGAGCGAACAGGGGCGCACCACAAGCACGAGTGCAGTGCTTGAAAATGAGCAGACTGCGCACGCACGCACACAGCACTCCCGGGCTCTCTCTCTCTCTGTTATTGTGTTCTTTCCTTTCCCTGTTCTTGTTTTAAATAGCGCTGCGTACCATTGCTCTAGGCACTCTACATAACCGATGTCGCCCTTGCCCAATTTATAGTACCACATTTGGTCCCATCGGAAATATCCAAACGTTAACTAGCTGCGGCTGAATTCGAACTTGTGACTTTGAGGTTCCTGCATTTGTCACCGGCAGTATGTTTAAATCTCAAATTATGCAACCTCTGCTTTAATGATTGGAATAGATAGTTTGAAATGTCCAAGTCTACTCACAAGGGCTTCGCCAGTTCGCCCCCAAGAGTCTTTATTTCGTCGAATTCAGTTACTTTTTTTTTTTTTTTTTTAACTTTCAGCGCATTTTCACACGCGCATTCCTTGTTTTCCTTTCATTGTGTCTGTGCTTGGCAATGTCAGCAGCAGACTGAACTGCTCGCACCCACCCTCATGTCTTATTCCAGAGCTCCAAGCAGATAAGGACGGCGAATGCCTCTTAGTGTGTTTTACATCAAAGGCTGACGGGAGCTCTGACAGTCTGCATGTCCGTCTTGTAAATAAACCATTAATCACTCTGCCAGCCCCTAAAATAAACTGTTCCCCGGGGGCATGAACTTTCCCTGGGTCATTAATATAAAACACATCTTTGCTAATCCAAGGGCCGGCAAAGGGCTAGACTGAAGGCCTGCCTGGTGTCCCGGGCATTCTCAGTTAACTTTCTTGAACTGTGTGAGTGTTTGGTAGCAAACATATGTGTGTGTTTGTGTGTGCGTGCGGTAGAGAGGTTTGAGCAGGTGAACAGGTCAATAAAAAGCACAAAACAAAAATGTATGTTTTTCTTAGAATGGATTTTAAATATTCGAATACTAAGAGAACAAAATAGTAATGAATTTTAGTGCCTGGGATTGCTGATTTCTCTAATGAGGTATAACCAATATAAGAATAGGTGGGTGCAAATATTTCTGAAAATAAAATAGTAGACAGTAGCAGAGAAGTGCTTGTATATACAATTCTACAGTGTTTTTTGCTTTTGTGTAAAGGAAAGACCATATGACGGTTCATTACCACGCATAGCAGGCAGAGCATGGACAGCACGAGTGCAAGTTTTCTTATTACAAAGAACAGATACAGCAGTTTTATGAGGATCACTGAAACCCCCCCATGCACGCAAACTCATTCTCTGTCGCTCTCTCTCAACACTTGAATAAAAATAATATGCATGTGTTGCAGAAAGTCGGTTTATACCAAGGCAGTGCCATTCTACTGCATTTCATCAGAAAGCTGGGCTTTATCATTCCAGCACAGATATACACTTTAGAATCAGAGATGACGTTCGTATTACGTCCTCACCAATCTTCTAGGGCTTTTCGTTGGAAAGAAGAAGTGCAGGTATACACCGGACTGAGGAATTAAAGGGAGAGTGGGGTCATTGGTTGTCTAGGTGTGCATACACATTTCTGCCACCTGTGCATGGAGTTCTTGTTTTGCACTTGCATGTGCAAAGCACAGAGGTTGCCAACTGTAACTGCTTCTCATTCCTTCCACTCCTCAACACAGGAGCTCCTCCCACCCACCTGCAGTGTAGAATATTCCCCGGACTCCTTAAATGACCTGTGTCAGGTATTAGGAGCTCGCCCACACCTCTTCTTTCTTTCCATTGTGTGCCTTTTGCCCTATTACTTACCGGTAATACTCCTGGTCCCTTGTCCTCTCCCCATTCATATACAAGTGAGATAATCCTATCTCACCAACAGAAACAAGCATTGGCATAGCCAATAGGTCTCGCTTTTGGGACCTTATAAGTATTTAGTTATGCAGCATAATATCCTTGGTGCAACAACATCAACTGTTGCATGGCTAAACACTTATACGGTCCCAAAGGCGAGACCTATTGGCTATGCCAATGCTTGTTTGGGATTAGGATATAAAAGGAGTAAACCGCAGATCCTTGGTGTTGTATTCGAACTGGTTCCATAGCTCCTTTCGTTAGAAGAGCTTGTACTTTTTGTTTGGGCAGTTGTTGGCGCACTCTAGAGAGTTTGTGAATGTCAGGTGGAATATTGGGATGATTGCTGGTAAACTCCAGGCAATAAACCATGTTGGATAATGTCCAACACCCATTTGTCAGATTTTTTTTTTAAATATCTTTATTGGCATTTAAAACATTTGTGACAAAACCGCTTAGACATTTACGGAATTAAACAGTAAGATTCGTCAAATATTCGTGAACACAAGGTTAACTGGGCCAAATACATTCCATGCTTGTGCGTTAAACCAACAGTTAACAGCTTAGTCCCATCATTGTGAACGCGTGTGAGTAAGCTGCTGCTGCTCGGCGATCACGTTAGGATCTTTTAGACCACTTTTTAAATTTACTGCATTGCACTGAACCTATTTTAACTGTGCCTATTTTTAATTGCGCCTTTACAGCCACCATTTATAGCCGCATTTTCCTCCTTACCTCATTGTGTTGCCCTCCACGGTACACCACGGGATTCTCCCGTTTGAGTGGAGGGAGTTCAAGGCAACTTCCGGTTGGTTGGAGGTTGGCGGTCTAGTCCTCTGGCCCCCTCCATAAAGCCGGATGCAGAACGGAACGCGCAGCGGAAGCGTGCGAGTAAGCTGCTGCTGTTCGGCGATTACGTTAGGATCTTTTAGACCACTTTTTAAATTTACTGCATTGCACTGAAACAATACCTATTTTTTAATTGAGCCTTTACAGCCACCATTTATAGCCGCATTTTTCTCCTTACCTCATTGTGTTGCCCTCCCCGGTACACCACGGGATTCTCCCGTTTGAGTGGAGGGAGTTCAAGGCAACTTCCGGTTGGTTGGATGTTGGCGTTCTAGTCCTCTGGCCCCCTCCATAAAGCCGGATGCAGAACGGAACGCGCAGCGGAAGCGTGCAAGTAAGCTGCTGCTGCTGCTCGGCGATTACGTTAGGATCTTTTAGACCACTTTTTAAATTTACTGCATTGCACTGAACCTATTTTAACTGTGCCTATTTTTAATTGCGCCTTTACAGCCACCATTTATAGCCGCATTTTCCTCCTTACCTCATTGTGTTGCCCTCCCCGGTCCACCGCGGGATTCTTCCGTTTGAGTGGAGGGAGTTCAAGGCAACTTCCGGTTGGTTGGAGGTCTAGTCCTCCGGCCCCCTCCATAAAGCCAGATGCAGAGCGGAGCGCGCAGCGGGCGTGCCGAAGGCGAACCAAAGGCAAGCCCGTCTGCGCCCTTCCGTCGCCAGGACCCCTGCCAGTTTCGTGCCGGACCGAGTTACAGGCTCTAAGTTAACCTACTCTGACAGGGAACTACTGAATTTAAGGGGGAACTCACAACCCTGGTGCTACTCTCACTCTCACGACTGGGCGGAGAGTCTCAGCTCTTTGGAAGGCCCTTTCTCGTGTAAATTGTGTAGGTAACAGAGTATAGGAAGTGACCAAGAGTTGATTAACGCCTGTGGCCTTCCTTTACTCGGTCAACCCCACACCGCTATGGAAGTTACTCCATCTTACAAAGGTATAGGACAGAATACAGGGCCAGCACGAACCTATTCCAGTCAGAACTGGAAAGGTTTCCTTGGCAATGTTAGATCCCTACCAAAACACGCGATTGAGATATGGGACTGGCTTATTACGGAGAAACCGGACCTAGGCTTTCTGACAGAGACATGGCTGTAGCCTAGTTTCACCCCTTCAATTACTATAGCACTTCCGGAGGGCTATAGGATTCAAAGATTAGACAGTCTAAAGTGGGTGGCGGGATAGCCATAGTATATAATGATAGTGCCAAAGTCACCATATTGGAGCAACAGTGTAATGACAAGATTGAAATCTTAGTCTTCCGGATAGATCTACTTTCACATTATAGCTGGAAGGGTGCCTTAGTATATCGGCCCCCGGGTCCCCTTGCTGACTTCTCGCTTCAGCTCGTGGAACTGATAGCACCTTATGTCATCTCTACAAAGAATTTTCTACTACTGGGAGATTTTAACGTACATAGTGAGTGCCTGGACAATGCGGAGGCGGCGTCTTTTCTGGCGGACCTCGCCGCAATAGACAACCAAAATTAATGACGGTCCAACGCACGAAGCAGGTCATACACTGGACATTATTTTCTCTAACTCGTCCCACATTACATGTGAAGCCCCACGGCCACTTAGTTGGTCAGACCATGCACTCATTGATTTCCAAGTTCGGGGACCTAGAAGACAGGCGGCACCTGGCCTAGGCCCCAAACGCCTCTATAGACAATGGCACAAAATTACCCCCCAACTCTTTCTCAGCTGTTTTTCCATCGTCATGGGACATTGAACCTGAGAACGTCGAGGAGGGTCTAGCCCGCTTTAATGCTTTGGCTAAATCTGCCATTGATCAGCTCGCCCCTTCAAAAACTCTACCCAGTAAGCCTAGGCAAGCTCAGGCAGCCTGGTTCACACCCGAGCTCCGCAACGAAAAACGCCACTGCAAAAACCTGGAGAGGCGATGGCGACGTACCCATCACAGAGATGAGAAAGAGAAATATGGGATCTCTCTCTCTCAGTATCATAAAAATATCAAAATGGCACGAAAATCCTTCATCGCCCAACAGCTAACCCAGGCAGGGAATGCCCCCAAAGCTTTATTCCAGATCCTTAAATCTTTTACTAACCCTAAGGCTTGTGATCTGGAGGAAGCCCCATCTCAAGCCCTCTGTGACACTATAGCAGAAGATTTTATACAGAAAATTGATCTTATTTATAACAAGATTATCACGGCAGATAGCTCACAGTCGGTCGACATAACCTACAACTCTTCTCCCTGCTTCTTGAAGGGGCAGTCGCTGTAGAACTCTCCCCCTCCCCCTGACTCGTGAGGAAGTGGAAGCCTCATTACGCACTGTAAAGTCAGGCTCTCCTCTCGATGTTATACCAGCTAAAATGTCCTCCTCTCTTGCCAAACAACTTTCAGCTCCTATTTGTTCCCTTCTCAATCTTTCATTGAAGGAGGGTCATCTTCCACTTGAATGGAAGGCGGCACAAGTCATTCCAATTCGTAAAAACACCAAGGCCTCTATGGAAGACCTTTCTAATTTGCGACCAGTTTCCCTTCTACCTCTCCTGAGCAAACTTTTGGAAAAGTATATTAACAAACCATGTCGAATCTTCAGGCAGCCTTGACGCATCGCAATCAGGCTTTAGGCCCAAACATAGTACGGAGACAGCCCTGGTGGCTGTCACGGACAACATCAGGCTAGCACTAGATAGTGGCCAATCCACTCTCCTGGTGATGTTAGATCTCTCAGCCGCATTCGACACGGTCGACCACCAGATTTTGCTCAGGAGATTGGAGGAATCTGGAATTGGTGGAATGGCTTTGCGGTGGATGACAAGCTTCCTCTCCAACCGCTCTCAGACAGTCAACCTGGGACCTTTCCTATCTCAAACTAGGGAGCTGACCAAGGGAGTCCCCCAGGGCTCATGCTTAAGCCCCACTCTGTTTAACATCTAGGTCGCTCCCTTGGCCGACCTTCTGAGGACTTATGGGTTTACGCCAATTTCATATGCGGATGACACGCAGCTTACCTTCTCATTTATAAAACCACCCTCTCTGCTCAGTCTACCTTCTCCTCCGGCATGTTAGCAATCTCCCAATGGATGCATAACAACTTTCTACAATTAAACGCCGGGAAGACCGAGATTCTGCTCTTTGGAGAGGCTTCACTGTTGTGGTCACCGGAATGGTGGCCAGGAGAGCTGGGCGTTTCCCCCGCACCTAAGGCAGCAGTAAAAAAATCTAGGTGTTCGCATCGAGCATGCCTTGACCATGAAAGAACACGTGACCCACACGGTCGGCTCCTGCTTCCATGTGCTTAGTCTGTTGAGACGAGTTTTCCCTTTTCTTCCAGACTCTACACGAAAAACTCTTACCCAGACTTTGGTACTGAGCAGACTGGACTACTGCACTGCCTTGCTGGTCTCAGCTGAGTCGTCGCTAGACCGTTTACAGGTAGTCCAGAACACAGCAGCTCGTTTGGTACTAAATGCCCCTTACAGAACGGCCACCCTTCCGCTTCTTCAACAGCTCCATTGGCTTCCGGTGCGAAAACGTATAAAGTTTAAAGTTTGCTGCATCGTCCATAAGGTGGTGTATGGTAACGTCCCAGCTTACCTCGCAGAGAAATTTAATCGCTACACCCCCTCTAGGGATCTCCGCTCTGGCTCCAAATCTCTTCTTGTGGTTCCTCGGGTCAAGAAGTCAAGGACCGGCGGGAAAGCTTTCTCGTATCTTGCTCCCCTTTACTGGAATCAGCTTCCCACCTCGCTGAGGCAATGCCCGGACCATCTTCAGTTCAGAAAGTCTCTGAAAATTGCTCTGTTCTAGACTCACTTTTGGGCCAGCCTTCTCTTGTATGTCCGCAAGCACAGAGATACCCCTTCGGGGGTGATTCAGGCGCTATACAAAACACATAAATAAACTGGGCCAAATACATTCCAGGCTTGTGCGTTAAACCAACAGTTAACAGCTTAGTCCCATCATTGTGAACTCTGTTGTATCGATCCTCGTTCCCATAAAGCCTAATTCTTTGGTCAAAGTCTTCGTTGTGTTCGAAAAACACCCCTGTATCAAATAATCTCAACGTCCAGCCCTCCCACACCCACAACTAAAACATACCCCCCCTCCCCATGTCTGGCATGCGTCTCTATAATATAAACCTGTGTCTTTGCCTTTTATCTGCGTCAGTGCGCTGTCTAATATGTCCAGGATGAGCAGTCACCCTTTTCATTTAGTTGCCTTCTTGACCCCCTGTGCACTCCCGGTGGCTTCTTCCCGTGGTTCAGCATCCACCCCCTCACTTTTCAGCTCACCCAACATCGCCCGCCCTCCATGCCCTTAAATCATCCTCTAGCTTTTCATCATGTGTGATCTGTTGCATCCGAATCACTTCAGCTGTCGCCCACTCCTTCAAGTCCCGTACCCATTGCATCATTTTGGGCAGTCTGCGACTTAGCCAGGAAATGGCTATCCGGCGATTCACCAACACCAGTCCCAGAAGGATAAACTTCCTATTAAGATTCTTGTTTTTAGGTCGGGGCAGCAAACCAAGTAACACCACCCGGATCTCCCTTAATATTTCCCACCCAGTCGCTCCTCGCAACGCAGTCAAGACGTCAGTCCAGTATAATTGAAGCTCTGGGCAGGACGAGACCATGTGAATAAATATAGTCTCCGCCTCCCCACATCTAGGACATTGCCCCGATCTTTCCGGGTAAATCCTGTGTAACATTTTGGGGGTAAGATATGTCTGGTGTACATAATTGAATTGGATCAGTTTGAATCGTGTATTCAAGCTCACCTGCTTAACCCCTTCGTGGATTTTAGTCCAGTCTCCCTGTTATAGGTTCCCCAGTCAGGGTCTCCCATTTTGCCTGGACCGGCAGTGCCTGGACTGCCCTGTCATCCCGGATGGCCCGGTATAGATGCAACATCAATCTGCGCCCTTTGGCAATCATTATCAAAGTCCGTAACACATTAGAGACAGGTGGCTCTTCAGGGAACATGGGCCATAACTCCCTAGCCACCGGAGCTATTTTCCCATACTGTAGGAACTATCCTGGGCCCAGCGTAAAGGCATCTGCCGCCTGCTCACGCGTGATTTACTGCTTGTTGTTGTATAGGTCCACTATGGTGAGGCATCCCCCTCCTGCCATCTACGCACAGACATAAATGCGGAAATCTGATGAAAGGGTCGAACAACCCACAAGGGCATTTCCGGGGCATAGGGGGCCCTTTTTAGCACTTTCCGGATGACAAGTTCCCAGATCTCCGCCACATGTCGAACAATATATGGGCTCGTTGGCGGTATCCGTGTTCCCACAATTAGCAATTCAGGAAGTGTTCTATTCCCGAAGGACCCCGCCAGCAGGGCCTTCTCCCAGTTCTCATCATCGTCCAGCCAATGTACCGCATGCTGCAGCTGAGAAGCCGCATAATAATATTCCAAACATGGAACTTCCAGTCCTCCGTTCTGCCAGGTTCTCTGAAAAGTGGCCAGGCTTACCCTTCTACATTTGGGCCCCCACAGCAAGTCAGTCAGAAGCCTGTCCAATGTTATAAAATAATGTCAGGGGATCTTAAAAAAAGAATGTTGCATCGCATAAAGGCATCTGGGTAAGGCAAACATTTTGGACAGGGCTATTCTCCCAATAAGGGACAATGGCAGTTCCCGCCAGAAGAGCACCCAACCCAGCAATCCCTCGATTACTTTCCCAATGTTAAGCGCCAGGTTTTGCTCGGCTGTGTCAGTCTAACTCCTAGGTATCTAGGCACGGATCTCACCCATGGGAGTCTCACCTCCAGCAATCCCTCGTCCGGGAGCAAAGCCAATCTACCCAGTGGGATTAATTTAGACTTCCCTGAGTTAATCCGTAGTCCTGATGGTGTCCAAATCTTTCAAGGGCGTCGAGAAGTGTCGGTATCACCTGAGCAGGGTTTCGGAGGTACACTAATGTGTCATCCGCATACATGGACACCACATGGTTGGTCTCCCCATGCGTGATCCCAAAGGCATCCATCTCTTTCCGCAGGCCTACCGCTAGGGGCTCCATTGCCATGGCAAAAAGAAGCGGCGACAGCGGGCAACCTTGTCTAGTGCCGAGGTGCAATCTGAAAGCCCGCGATACTAACCTCCCCATTCTGATCCTAGCACAGGGTTCCCAGTATAATAATTGCACCCATTTCAGGAATTGTGGCCCCACACCCAATGCACGCAGGACCTCCCAGAGATGCATCTACCCAACCGAGTCGAACACTTGTTCAATATCTAATAACGCCAGAGCGCACACTTCCAGTCGTAGTAAGGGTGAGTGCCATACATGGGCTAGCCGTCGCAAATTGTGGGCCGTGCTGCGTTTGGGGATGAATCCCGCTTGATCGGGGTGAATTAAGTGTTGCATATGCGGTTGCAGTCGAGCCGCCATGATTCCACTAAGAACTTTCATGTGAATATTCAACAAAGAAATGGGCCTGTATGACCCGGGCAGCTGAGCATCCCTATCCGCCTTGGGGATCATAACCACCAATGCCTCATTCATGGAAGACGGAAGTGTGCAATTTAGGAACTCCTCGTTATATACCTCCAGGAGGCGTTCTGCTATCAGGGGTGCGAATTTCTTATAGAATTCAGCCGGTAGGCCATCACTCCCCGGGCTCTTCACAGACTTCAGGGATTTTATGCCCTCTAATATTTCCTCCTTCGAGATCGGGTCGTCCAACAATTGGCTAACCTCTTTCTAAGCGAGGTAAATTCAGTGTAGTGAGGAACTCTGCCACTCCTTCCAGAGTGGACATGGGGCGCCCCGCATACACCCCGGCCAGATGATCAGCTAGGGTGTCTAAAATGTTTAGCTGGCTGTACACCGTGCTTCCATCTGCAGATTGCATCTGCACGATGGGGGACACCGGTTTCTCATTACTAATCAATCTGGCAAGTAGCGCCCCAGAACGATCACCCTCCACGTGCAGTTGCTGTCGGTATGCAGTATAGTGGAACTTTTCAAGCCTGCATATTGCCGCCAACAGCTCTTCCCGTACCTCCCGCCACTCATTCAAGCGACCAGGGTTCATGGGCAACGCCGCTTCCAACTTGGCTAGCTTCCCTTCTAGAACTTTGATGTCCCTCTCGAGTTGCTGCCGTACCCCGTAAGTCGTACTAAGGCAAAACCCCCAGACAACCACCTTCATTGCCTCCCATTTCATACCCCTGGAGGATGCCAAACCCCAATTTGTCGCTAAATAATTAGAAATCTCTTCTTCCATCTGCGCGGCAAAGGGCGGGTCAGCGAGTGCCTCGGTGGACAGCCGCCACGTGGGGATTGCCGCCCTGGGTCTACCAGTGCTTAAAGCTAAGAGCATAAGGGAATGATCCGAGATATATCTCAGTAGATACACCATCTCCTCGACCCTAGACATCAAAGTCGATGACAAAGAATTGGTCCAACCTACTGAACGTATTAGTCGCAGGGGTGTAACAGGAAAACGTCCTGGTGTCTGACCCTCCATGCATCCACTAACCGCAGCTCTCTCATAACGTCCACTAAGGCCCCACTCATACCCGGCATGGTACCAGCCCGGGTAGGTTCACGGTCCATCATCCAGTCTATTACACAATTGACGTCCCCAAAAAGGATTATGTCCCCACCCAGATAGGGGGTCGCTGCAGCCATTACTTCATAAAAGAAGTGATGTACGTCCGAATTAGGGGCATACACATTTATGAGACATCTCATGTCCATCAAGCCTACCATGTAGGATCACGTAGCGTCCCTCCGGGTCAAGCCCGTGATGCATATGTTGGAAGGGGGTCCCCGGGGCCACCCAAATAAGCAACCCCGCGCAAATCCCGAAAATGAAGTGGCATATAGCTGTCCCCGCTATCTGGGGCGAATATATGGTAACGTGTCACCCCAAACATGCGTCTCCTGCAAGCCCACTATACCAATTTTATACCGCCATAAATAGGAGTGCACTCTTCTACGCTTTTCTAGCATTGCCATCCTTCATATATTCCAAGTAAGGAGCTTCGTCGGTGATGGAGCCATAAGAGCATACAGTTGGCGGCCACTTTCCGTTCCCATCCTGTCATATCCGCGTTAGACTGAGCGCACTGTGGAAAGTTAGAACCCAGACATGAATCCCTTAAACTACCCTGAAAACCAATAGGAACAAATAAAACAATTTGAATACCCGCAACTCTCACCCACCCACTGGGCAGTATAACAGGACTATCCCTCCCACCATCGTAGAGAGCGAACAATCCTATCCTCCGCCCTAAACCACCCCCTCTGAATTCTCCAACAACATATTCCTGCCACGCAGCATTACCCATAGTTGAGTTACATAGAATAGAACTGTCATAATAAAGTGCTGAACAGGACCTTCGATATAGGTGCTATGCAAGTGACTGGACACTCGACGGGGCGCAAGACCGAAGCCTCCAGCTCCCCGGCCAGGTCCCAACCTCTACTGAGGGGCGTGTCCCCTCCCACACGCGGCCTATGTATACAGTGTGTTCCTCACCCATTACCAAAGATAGGAAAAAAGAAAAAAACAAGCATTTATATGGCATCTCTTTACAGTCACTTATCTGAATGTTCAGCACCCCGAACCAGCTCTCCCTCGAATCTCAGTCAACAGTGTCCGGGATAACCTCCGATGAGGTTAAGTCAGAGTCTGGCGTTACCTCCACCACCTGCAAGTTACCGTACTCACACACTTTGACTCTCCCAGAGTCGCTTGAGTCTTTATGTCTTGTTCCTTCGGACAGTCTATGCCGTCTCCCTGACGATTACGTGGAGTCTGCGAGTGTTCTTGGGTTGGAATGCGGCCTCCTTCAGGGTCCCCCGCAGCATCCATCCAGTCTGAGGCCTCCTCAGCTGATCCAAAGAACAGAGCCCTACCTTTGTGTTCAATTCGGAGCTTGGCTGGATAGAGGAGGCTGTATTTCATCCCGGCCTCCCTCATGCGCCTCTTGACCGCCAGGAAGGTGCATCGTTGATCCTGCACTCTTTGCGTTTAGTCCGGAAAAATCGCAATGTGATGCCCCTCATAGTGTAGGTCGGTCCTGGCACGGGTGGATTGCAGGAGCATGTCTCGATCCCTATAGTTAAAGAATCGGGCTATGATGGCCCTTGGTGGAGCCCCCGGGTGTGGGGGAGGGACCAGCGCCCTGTGTGCCCTCTTAATGTTGAAGAACTTGAATGGTTTGCCTAGTGCCAACACTTTTGTTATCCAGTCCTCCAGGAACAGCTCCGCAGAAGGGCCCTCCGCTCGTTCCGGGAATCCCACGAATCTTAGGTTGTTTCTCCGCGAGAGCCCCTCCTGGTCCTCGGCGCGTTCATCCAATTTGTCTTCCTCTAAAGAATGACTGTCTCCCGCAAGGATTTAACCTCCGTTTGGAGTACGTCCACACTTTGTTCTGTCGTGGTGACCCTGTACGAGACCTTACGTAGGTCACATCGGAGGTTGACATTGATCGCCACTGCGTCAATCCTGGTCACCATCTCGTGCCTCACAGTCTGGACGGCCATCAAGCTATCATTTTGGGAGGGATCCCCTTGTTCTTCCCCCAAGCCATCTCGTCTCAATCTTCTCCTCGCGCATCCCTTTGATTAGGGCCATGGGGGAGAGGTTGTGCAGTTTGATATTTTGTTGGATTGCTCTCTGGTGCCTTTATCCTTACCCATGTTGAGCAATAATGTCCCACTGCACCAGCGCCGGTCAATACGGGCACCGAGCCGCCTCGTGACAAATTACTCCACTCAGGACTCTTCCCAGCTATCGGGCACCTCCAGAACTCAGCCCAGGCCTGTTGGTATCACCGAGTTAGTCTGCACTCACTCTCCAATAGTCAGGCCTCTAGCTATCTCTCTACTGGACTAAGCTTGGTGGCGAGGAGTGTCCTAGTCGTCCTGTTCCTCCATGTAGCAGCCACCCGCACCCCGGAGGTCTGCTATCGTACCTCCCGTCGTTCCCAGCCTCTGTGGCCTGATGGTCGTGGATCATGAGGGCAGGCCCTCTCCGGAGCCCTCTTTTGCCCCACCGGAGTTTTTCCACTTCCAGTTCGGTCCCCCAAAGAGTCTCCCAGGTACCAGGATCAGGGAAGTCAGGCTCACTCACCCTCCAAGACAATGCTTCTCACACCCTCACCTGTAGACTCTGCGAGGGCTGCGTGTCGACCTCCCCACAGGCCCAGACGTTGAAGCAGGAGTATCCCTGTCTACTTCTGCCTTCTGGCTAAAAGCCTGCTGCATTCCGGAGGTCAGCCATTATTCTTACTGCCATCCCCCGCTTCTGAGGCCTATTGGACGTGAGCCACGAGGGGAGGCCTCCTCAAGTGCACTCTCCCCCCCCCCGCCGGGGGTCCCCTCTGCCAATTTGTGCCCTGGGTATGCCCCTCAGCTATTAACATCCAGGAATCCAGGTGCTTGTGTCGTCTAGGACAGGGCCTCCCGTGCCCCCTCCAACAGATCCTTTCGTTGGGGAGCCCGCCCCGCCGGCGCTGCGTTCCTACCGGCTTGAGCGGGTCCCGGTCACTGCACCTCACCGCCCGTACGGCCTCAGTTCTTGGTGGAGGTGCCCTGGTTATATGTCTCAGTCTACGGGCCCCTTGGCCCAGAAATCACCAAGGCCGCAGTCGCGGCGCTGCTCCTCGGGTCGACAGGATCACCACTGAGGCGCTCATCCGCTTTCGGCCTCGTAGACACGCCAAGATGGCAGCCCCGTCCCGGAGTTGTCCAGCTTTCGGCTCCGCTCACGCCTGAACTACTGCACCCCGGAGCTCAGTTCCCAGACCGGGGGACGTTCCTGATCGGGCCGATGTGTGGGCTGAGGTCGGTGCCTTAAAAACACCGCAGGATTCTGGCAGATGTTACCGCGCTGGGACGGAGCTCCAAGAGAGACGTCCTACTCGGCCATCTTGTCGGCCACGCCCCCACCCATTTGTCTGATGTTATCAATTGCCAAATGGGAAGAAATGTATGCAGTCTTCCCGCGACAGGTGTATGATGATCGGGAGGGAATTGTTAAGTCACTGCTTGTTGGGAGAAGGAGAGGTACGTGTTGGTGTACCTCTACCGCGGCCTTTAATATTGTTCCCTCTGTAACCAACTTTGTAAAATCCTCTAGCGGGAGAGGATTGATTTTGTGGTTTATAGGTAGATGTGTTGGCATCTGTGAAGGTAATTTTTGAACCTCCCCTATAAAATGAGCGGTGAAAGGAGCCTCCGTTAGAAGATGACTGTATTGGTCCCATAGATTTTGCCACTTCTGTGTCCTTTTTCATTTTCTCAAGTGATTCATCCACTTGATGACCAAAAAGATGTTCCTTGTCAAATAGGTTATTTAGTATTGTATGTTGTACCTCTGGTTTAAAACCAGAGATTCTGAACCATTGCGTGTCTTCTGAGGAGAATACTGGTGTGGACTCCTCTGGCTGTTGTATCAGCAGAATCTAATGCACAACTAATGGAGGAATTAGATATTAGTTTTTCCTCCTGTACTAATTCCTGTCCTCCTCTGGGAGATATTGAAGTTATGTTATTTGGTATTTGGTATTTATAAAGCGCGCGGCTACTCCCAGGAGTGTCCCGGCGCTAAGAGAAAAAACCACGTAACAGATAACAGAAAAACACCCAAAGCAGAAAGCCGGCTGGGACCTAAAGTTGAAAAAGCCAAGTTTTTAATTTCCTCCTGAAGGTGATGAGGTCCTGTACCTGTCTAAGAGAGAGAGTTAGGCTATTCCACAGACGAGAGGCCACCACTGAAAAGGATCTTCCCCCCCTACCTGGGACAGCAAGGCCTTGGGAGTAGAGGTCAAAAGCAGTGCAGATGACCTCAAGGTACATTGAGGTGTAGAGTGTTGAAATCTTTTCCTGAGGTAAGGGGCCCCTATCTTATGAAAGGCTTTAAAGACCAAAACCAATGCTTTGAAATGGATTAGTTTCCGAACCGGAAGCCAGTGTAAGGAAGACAGAAGATGGGTCGTAGGTCCTGCCAGAACGATGGCACTGGCCGCCACATTCTGGACCACCTTCAAACGGCCTAGTAAGTAATCCGGGAGGCCCAGGTACAGGGAGTTAACATAGTCCAATCTCGAAACCACCAAGGCCTGGACTACCGTTTTTCTGTGAGAGACTGGGAGCAGGGGGAGAAAGTTCCTCAGCATTCTCAATACCCCAAAACAGGACCCGGCCACCGATTGAATCTGAACCTTCATAGAGAGGGCAGCGTCCAATTTGACTCCAAGATTTTTCACGATGGTAACTGATGATGTGGGGGGAGACATGTCTTGCGGCCACCAATTGTGCCATGCTTCACAAGGGCGTGAGCCAAAGAAGATAATCTCTGACTTTTCAGAGTTGCACTTCAGTTGGTTTTGTCTAAGCCAGGAGAACACCTCTGAGAGACGAGTGTTGATCACATTGCCTTTGAACTCAGCACCCTTCTCGCAAGTGAACAACAATTGAGCGTCGTCCGCATACGATACTATTTTGGCACCAAACTTCTCGGCGAGGAGGGCAAGAGGGGCCATATACAAATTGAACAAAGTTGGGCTCAGAATTGAGCCCTGTGAGACCCCAACATTCATGGGAGGGATGGCGGCGGCGAAAAGAGGGGACCAAATGGTTTGTAGACGGTTGTTTAAGAAGGAGGTGAACCATCTCAATACCGTGCCTCCGATACCGCCCTCCTCAAGTCTTTGCAGTAGTCTGTTGTGGGGCACGGTATCGAAGGCTGCGGAAAGGTCCAACAACACCAAAACCGCATTGCCTCCTCTGTCCAGTGTGGCTTTTATAGTTTCAGCAACTTCTAATAAGGCCGTTTCCGTGCTGAAATTAGCTCTAAAGCGTGACTGACTCGGATGCAGAAGATGCTTGGCCTCCACGTAATCCGTAGTAACTGTGTAAATGGAAGTAAGTCTTCCATTTCGTCCCAGTGGGCTCTATCATACCTAGCCAGAACACCTTGTGCATTGGCTATATGCCAATGTTTGGCTGATTGTGCATCCACTCTTTTACCGGAGGCATCTATTAACTTGGACTCTATGTCCGGAGGTGGGGCATCCCCTGTAGTTTGTGAATTTGCTCATTTACGAGCATCAGACACAACTAAAGAATCTAAAGGAAGCTGGCCCTTGATAAAAAAATTGGGTCAGTTGGTGAGGATTTATATTTTTTTTATCCACCCTAGGTATTATTATACGTGTCCTCACTGGATCTTTGAAAATATCCTCAGCATGCCTCATCATACCTTTTAACATAGGTAATGATTGTGTTGTCCTATGCGTGGTTCCTAGTATTTCAAATAAGAAATCTTCTTCCAAAGATTCCTTGTGTAAAGTAACTGCATCGTATGTGGCTGATCTGGCAATTAACTCCTGATATGAGGTGTTATCAGGAGCAGAAGGTTTAGCAGGGTATAGATCTGGGTCTGTATCTGTAGGAGGATCTATATTGTAGTCATCCCATGGATCTGGTGGTGGTTGTTTGCAAATGTCATCCCCCATCCCCTTTATCAGGATCTGTAGCTAGAGAGCGCTGTGGTGTAATGCCTAGTGGGTCTGATGGTGGGATAATAGGAACGGACGAGGAGGGTGGAGGAGTTTGAGGAATGGGATCGTGAAGAAGGCTAGTAGCGATGTCCTCTTTCTTTTTAAGAGCGGTTTTATAGCAGAGTCCAGCGGTTTCGGAGGGTCTTCTTTGAGCGAAATGAAAGACAGGCGTCGCAGTCTTCTTCCTTTGCTCCAGAGACAAGCACAAGTTACAGACCTTGTGAAGGTCAGTGCGGGGATATTTGGAGTGGCACTGAGGGCAGAATTGGAACGGAGTCCGTTCCATCAGCAGATTACTCGATGTTGGTCTTTTGAGTGAAAGTGAAAGAAACGGGCAAGACCTGAAGGCCGCAGTTGGAGTTTTAATCAATCCCAACTATAAAAGTCTGATTTTTCAACACACAGAGGATGGGAAGACATGTCCGAAACAATACAGACGAGGCTAAAGTGGGTTGCGAACCGAAGGGATCGCTCCTAACGGTCTGGAACCGGAGCACAGCAAACCACGCCCGAACCAGATGACGGAAAAACAAAACAATCTAACAATGGAGTCGATGCCCATGCGCACTCTCACCGAAAGGAGGAGTCACCTTATCTAGTGACTGGAAAAGACTTCTTCGAAGAAAAACAACTTGCAAGCATCCGGACCCAACACTAGATGGCAGGAGTATGCAGAACATGTGTATCTACAGCACACATGCCTAGAACATGATTATACATAAGAGTGTCTGGTTGTCCCATCTGCCACATTTAGAGTGGCATTGACCCCAATGCGCTTTTAACACAGCAAACTGGAGATCCATCACTCTGAAGATGCCTCGCCTCTTCCAAACTCTAAATAAGGCCCCAAGTGTTTGATGGTAAGTGGAGGATAAGTGATGCATAGGTCATGAATCTGTACAGACAAGATGAGTGTTATTGAGACTCCATTTCCTGCAAAACGATATAATCTGTTAAGCTCTGGTTCTGAAAGGATACTCCTATCTGTAGGTTCGTTGTAGGAGATTGGGGGGAGGGGGAGCACAGCAGTAGACGAGCAGGCCTCCTGGAATGAAATTTGAGATATCACTGATGAGGCAAGAGAAGGGAACACTTTGGATAAAAAAATGTAATTATCTGACAGCACAAATTTAAGGTGGATGATGAGAAGCACCAAACGAGTAGATTAATATTAATTACACTGAACATCGATTTTAATCTGCTATCTAAACTGCCGGGACATGCATACAAATTTGTTCACAAATCAGTTTTTGAAGAACAAGCATGACCTAGTTGAAAGTCCTAAGCAATAAAACAAGTCGACTTGGAAGTCTGAGTGGGTGTCCTAAACAATTTTAGTGTTCAGAAGCACAACTGATATACAGCTGGAATTTAGTCAATAACAAAGACGACAGCAATAGGTTTTAGGTCCCATGTAAATATGGGGGCTATCCCATTGTAAGCAGGATAGGAGTTAAGTATAACTCCCATGACGAAGCATCTGATAAAACCATAAAAAGATCCAATGAAGAAACCTGTGGGATGTAGTCACAAGTGAATTTCTCTCATATATCCCCCTACCAAAACTGTAAAACTGTGCTAGGGAATTTCTGACTGAGAAAGATAGAGATGGGCCTCTACTGGGTTCTACTCTACATAAAATGGCCCCTAGGTCCCTGGAGGATAGAATCCTCCCATTGAACTTTTGCAAAGCCATTATCAAAGTCTTGTCAAAACTTAACAAACCTGCTGATCGATGCTCATCATACAGACCAAACTCTCTCCTCAATACCTAAACTAAAGTGCTGGTTAAGGCTGTGATTAAGAGAGGCGTCATCCGCTCCTCGGTGCATAAAGGCCAAAGAGGCTTCATGCCTAGGAGATCCATGAGACGTAATATTAGCCTTCATAATGCATTGGCCCTTGCTCATAAGATAGGTGGGACGGGGTCGGAGAGTGGGGGGCTAGTGGTTTGTTCCATTTGCAACCCTCCTCTGACTCAGTAGGTTGTGACTATTGGCTTGAAGTGGGCTCCAGGCTCCGAAAACTACTATTTTGCTTTATTCCAACTACCTATTATTGTTGTTCCTCTATTGTCCCCAAAAATTGAGACCATTGGATTTGTTCAGATAGATCTTTGGCAAGCTGGTGAACTGGTTCAAGTTGGTTGTTTAGCCAGTGATGGCGTCAGCTGCAGATGTGTACTCGGCTTCAAAGAGACGAGGTTTCAGATACTTTGTATGTTCATAAACAGTGAATCATCAGATATTGACCAGCAGGGTGTGGGCTTGAGGGCGGTCTCAGGGGCGATAGAATTCCAATATTAGACTTATTTAGGCATGAATCTGGACATTGGAGCTCTCTCCCTGTCTATCATGGAAGGCACAGATGGTTAAAACGCTCTCCCTTCCACATTTGCCATTTACCATTCAGACCTATTCAGTATACCCAGGTCTTTCTTATTCAGAATAGAGTCTCTTCTCTGAGGATTGCTGTGGGGTGTTAAGATCGGGTCTCTCTGCCTATGTTGTAAATCCCCCTGTGATCAGCAATTAGAAGTGAAGAACATCCTAATATACTACCCTGCCTCTCACATGCATTTCGGCAATTAATTTTCATCTCGCTCCCATTGGATCCAGCTTACAGAACAGCGAAGTGGGCAATGGTCAATCTACTGCATTATTTGTTCAGAGGGAAAAAAGTCATGCATCGTAGTCACTTAATCTGAGATCAGGTTATGGAGAAACACCCTTTGTGCTATTCATTTGGCCCACAGGTTAACAAGAGAAACTCTGCTGTGGTTTGGGACACTACTTCCACAGGTGGCTGCACTTTAAAAAAAAAATAAAAAAATGAATAAATACAAATTCCTCGATTCCCTCTTATATCTTGAAGTATTGCAGACACCAGGACACATTAAAGTTAGTAAAATTAATTCAAACTTTGCAATAATGGTAGTGGATGTGGCTCATTCAGACAAAAATATAGAGCACCATTTTGACATTTCTAATCATGATAAATGGTATATACTATAGGAACAAATCAATGTTTTAGAAGGTAATCGATCTAGATCAACATGAAGTTTCATTTGGTAAATAATTTTTTGAAAAATATGATCTTAAGTATAGAGACAATTTTAAAACTGAAGAACTGGCCTGGATAAGGATTACTACCTCTGCTTAACAAATTACCATCCCCCCATTCCTAGCACAAACAGGCAGGATACATGTTTTCAACAATTATGCCAACACTAAGGAGAACAGGGAAGACACAGATCGTAACCTCAGTAGGGTTAAATACCTGCTGCTTAGACTGGTGTGTAACCTGAGGGTCACTCATTCAAATCCCATCAAGTTGACTTGGTATTACATCATTTCAAATAGCAATATAATGGATGCCATAGTAACCAGACATTAAAATATTTTCATTAACATGGATAGCAAAATGCTTGGGTATATTAAAGCTGCAGACTGGAATGTGAATCAATTCCATTGTCCTTAAAATATGTTTTGTAATGCCGATAGGTAATTCACATGCATTTCACATCTAAGAATACTAAATACTGAATAGCAACAAATGGGATTAGGTTTTGGCTAATTTGAGAGACGCAAAATTGTACAGCAACCTGGTGTGTCCTCAGTGGCGGGCGGTGACCCTCAACAATGGAGGGGTGTCGAGGGGACCGAGAGCCAAACCCAGTGACAGGCACTGTAATAAATCACAATGCTTTTAAGCTCAAATGCCAAAGCTCTCAATCATGGCTCGTTAACAGATTGTTATTTAGAACGGGCCATGACAGAGCTCTAGGGTTGAGGCTCAAGGCAATGCGAGTTTCTCACAGTGCCCATCAGTGGGCCAAAAAGATAATACAAAAAAAAAAAAAATGTATGTACCCACGCTCTCCTCCGTTTTTTCTTCTTTCTGCCTGAATGCAGTCAGTGCGATGGCACCTCATGGACCCTCAGCCATCTCCGTTCTCCAAATCCCGGTGCTGCTCTCATGCTGCAGATGAGTAGCGCCAGGATTGGCTGGAGCCTACACGCTCCAGCAGGCACTGGGGGCCTGTGCCTGCTCTCCTAAGACAGCTAGGTGGAGAGATTTAAAGTGTGCATGCCAGGCCAGTCAGCAGCAATGTGTCCTGTCTTGTACGAAGCCGCTAACAGGGACAAGGATGAAGAACAGTGTGCCCAATTCTTCATGCAAGTAGTATTGCATGGCTGAACTGATGCATGTGGAAATTAACAGTTTTCCCTTGTGGGTGCAGCATAGCAATTAGTAACCAGCTGGTATTGCTGTGATTCTGATGAGACATGGTGAAATATTGCAGGCTGTTTATCGCTTCATCTATAATAAAGTGGCAGGTTAATAGGCACATCCTTAAATGAACAACATTCAAATATACAAAGAATATATAAAACACAGAAGAGCTTTATTGCTTGAAGAATACAGCATATGAAAAAGCACACAAACTTCCAAAAGGATATGATACAAGAATCTGACCAAAACAATTACACCATACATACTGGGTACAACAGCAGACGTCTCAACTCTGCATTAGAAAACTAAGTTGATGGAACAATACTTTTTTTCTAAGCTTTAAAGATAGACCATTTTTAAATACACAGTGTAAAGGTAGGAATGGTACAAATTAGAAAAGCCAACACTACATGAAAAAGTGGCTCACTGTACTTGATATTACTACCTTTGGTGCGGAGAATTTCACAGAAAACTCCATATGTCAGATCTGTCTGGGCTAATTCATGCAGTATCCACTGTATATATTCAACAAATTAAAGAAAAGTGTTCTCCCGTTACTGCATCAGATGTATTCAATATGCATGTTGTCCCTTCGCTAACATTCCTAAAACGGCATCAAATGTTGAACCACCAAAGGCATACAAACTAAAAACTGGTACTACTTAATATTCAAATGACTGACTTGCATCACAAATTAACTGCTGCGGCCCGAGCCTTAATGTAAGTTTTGTTCAAGTGGTCTGTCACATACTGCAATGGTCTATTTTCAGAAAGTTATTTGCCACTCTGCGTCAATTGTAAGTAGCTTTAAAAAAAGCACAAGGTTTCTGGCAGAAGATGAGCTTGTGGGTAGCAGGTATTTAAGTACAAGCGGATGAGAGAAGTCTTCAGAAGCGAGATTCTTCAGTCGAAGGGGACTCCAGGCAAAGCACAAAGAGAACTCGTGATCTTCCACTTCCTTTCCCAGTAACATTCAACTTCCTCCCATTGCCTCACTGGATCCTTTATTATTTGGATTCAAAACACCTCTGAGGAAAAACCTGCATTTCAAAAACTATGTTCAGGTGTGGCTGCATCCATGGTCTACATGGCCTACTGATGGCAAAGCTTCATCAATGAGGCAGGTAACTCCCTTGAGCCCACACTCGCTTTCTCAATACATGTGACGAGAGAAGCGGAGCTGGATTTCTGATATGGTACCAGTGCCACATCACACAGGAAGGCCTGCTTTAAAGGCAACAGTACTCACACACCACATGGGAGCTATAACACGGGCACGTAGGTCGAAGTAGAGATGTCTAGAGGAAGAAAGTAATTCTCACTGGCATTCTCCATGTACTTTTCATCTTGCCTTTAACTGCAACTAGGACTAATATTTTTTAATGAGAATGTCAGTCTTTTTCACTGCTACAGTTACTAATCAAAAGAGGGCAGATAACGATAGCAGGCTCAAGGCGATGGCTGAACGTTTTAGTAGTTTCGCAGCAAGAATCAATAACTACTGTATACAATTATTAAACGGAGGTAACACTAGCATAACCAAGCTTGCTATGCCTGCTACCAAAATTCCCCCGGGCAGTGGCACTGCCTACGTACATCACCATATATTTTTAATTGATGCTGTTTTGGTCCACCAGCATGAATGGGCAGAGCAGATTTGTGAACGAAGAGCCCATACAAACGGAAATACTAATTTGCCTACCTTCTTTAATTTTAACACAAATACTATTTTCTCAATTGTAAAGGTCACTGCCTGTGGTGCCATTCAAACATGTTGAGTGCTTTAATAACACAGTGAAACCAAACTACTAACTAAGCAAAAAGAAAAAAAAAAAATTGGTTGTGCCATTGCTTAGGTCAATTAATAGAAAGTAGGAAAACTCCAAAAAAAAAAAAAAAACAACCAAAAAACGAACCAATTAAGGTAATAACTGAAAAAATGTGCCCCGTGTTTACTGTATATATGCTCACTGTCTTGCTCCTACCTTTTATGCTAAATTGTTTACAATTCCCAATGGAATCAATTCTGCTCCACCGAGGTCCAGCTATACATTTGAAAAACGTGAGCATGGTAAGCATAAGCATGCATACATAATACCATCAGGTATTCAAAGAAGAGCCTGCCTTCCGAAATGGGTTCGCATTGAAACGGACACTGCCTAATTATTTCCAGACTAATAGATATCATAATAAAACACTGTCACTCCAATATAAAGAAGAATGAAATTTCTACAACTCTTATTTAACATACCTCTTGATAATCTGGTGAACGGCTCATATATTTTCACAAATGTAGTAATGGAATATTTATTGCCGCATGTTATATGTATACTTCTAGATGTACATTTATTACATTTAAAAAAATGGGCGTTTAGAAAACTAAGAAGTCGGGCTAGCCTTCAATAACAAACTTCATTGATCAGATGACAAGGACCAGTTTCCTTATCCCACCCAGATCCCAACCCACAAAAATGAAATAATTAAAAAAGTTCCCTATGTAAGATTTTATAGTTTAGTTAAAAGGGAAGAGATGTGTGAACGTGTGTAGAGTTCCTGTATAAATCTTACTATATTTTATAAACTTGTATCTCGAATGTGGTGTAACACTGTTTTTTTTTTTTTATAATCAAACAAATGACTCACCGCTATCTAAAATTTCCATAAAGACCATTAAAAATGCTTTCCCTGAAAGGATCCTAACCCTTCAATTTGCATTAGTTCAAAAGGAGAGTTTAGCACGAACAGCACGACAGCTGAGACTTAACAGTTGACATCCCTAGAATACCAATGGCCAGTCCACCAAGATGCATAAAAAAATGACATAAGCATTCATGATTTCCTTTTTGCAAGAAAAAAAAAGTTGCAGGAGTTTAAAGAAATCCAATGGTAGAATTTCACATATCTTCATCGTCCTCGTCCTGAGAAGATCCTGCTTGATTCGATGCGCTGGCCGAGGCGGCTGCCAGATGGGCTTGTTGGGCTGCTTGCTGCATTTGTAGCCACTCTTGTTGCGCCAGTTCTGCTTGTTGCTGTCTTGCCTGGATAATCAAAACAAAATTATAACTAAAGATGAATGTAATTTCCCACAATGAAGGCATGTCGAATACAGGCACTTCCACCAAAGTACACCGTAATCACCAAAAGCGATTATACAAGCTCGTGGATCACATAGTACCACAAATCATTATATCCGTCCAGCAGGAAAGACCTCCTCCCCACCCCCCACCCCCAAACAATTTCATATTTTACGTTTATTACCTTGTCATAAATAGGACTTATTTTGTTTTGACGCATAGTACAGAGCTCGCAACTGATACCAGAAAATTAATTCTTGTACTGTGCAGTCCTTCTCCAAGGTAAGTTTTTTAAAATTAACTTGAAAGCTTTCCCTCTGATAGAACTTGTAATGTATAAAGCACCATGAAATGGATAAACAAAGTTCAGGTATGACCTTTCTAAAGTCCGAACTTGAAAAACAGTCTGATAAAATACTAGCATAAACCCCTGTGAGGTTCCGAGCAATTCCACTCTATATCCTTGGTGTATTGTATAGTGATGTGCTATGTGTGATGTGTGATTCTCGGTGTCTTCACAGGGTACATATGTTATGCTTGAATATTCTGTAGTCAAGAATGTCAAGGACATCTAGGAGGTATGTTCTCTTGCTTCTCTTCTGCTCTTATTTCTTTTCCTTTCTTCTATTCTTTCCCTCTTCACTTTTATTATTTTCAGGAACGTCTGCTAGAGGTTTTTCTCCGGAATGAAATTTATGCAATCAATGTATCGTTGATATTTCATTGTAGACCTCTTGGAGCATTCACATTTTGTCTTTACCTTAACACTGTACATACCCATGTGTTTGTTCCTGTTCTCTCTCTTTATTGCAAAATCAATAAAACTCTTTTGAAAAAAAAAAAAAAAACACACTAGTAGTCTACATAAACATTACCAACACAAATACTTCCATCGAAACCTTTGAGCGTTTTTATATAGCTCATACAAGGCCCTAGCATCACGGCACTTCACGAAGGTGTTATGAAACAGTACCAGAGGAGAACTACTACAGTGATGCAAAAAGGCATTCTCAATAGTGGCAGGAAACTGTATGCAACTCGTCTTTTCATTTTCTATTCAGAGTAGAGGGGGCAAGAGAACAGCTAAAGAGAGCGAGACATGGAGCAGTAGTTCTAACAAGAAAAAAGTGGCATGAATGTGGGTAATATTCCTGACTATATTTGGAAACGATCATGAACAGGAGAACAGATGGGGAAAGTGAGAGGTCAGCCATGACATGCTTAAGTAGACGGAAAAAGAAGGGGTGGTATACAGAGAAGCAAAATGGGAAAACAATGTAGTTCTTGGAAGCATTAGGGTAAAGAGAATTGAAAGATACTAGTGATGGAATGCAATTAGATGCAGATTTGAGAACCATCCACATAGAAAAAGCAAATGAAGGTGAAAGCAGAATAAAAGAAGCACGTGGAATGGTACCAGGAAAATAGCTTGGGAGTAGTTGCCATGCTGGGAAATGTTAGATGATTGAACGAGGAAAGAAACTAGTAGGCACAGTTATAGAAATAAAAGCCCAGATATGAAAGATCAACTCCAGATTCCTCCACAAGCCCCCAAGAGTGGAAAGTGCAAAATAGAGTAGAGTTATGAAGCATTTCGAATGCTGTAGATAGCTGGAGAACAGAAGACAGTTTACGATGGTGAATGGTTGGAATTTATTTGCTAAAAAGGATACTGAGTGAAATGAAGGTCAAAAGAGGAGATTATTTTAGCCAACAATGGAGGAAAGCAATCTAAATAAGATGAGGTGTAGTAGCTTAGAGAGAAAAGGTAAAAGCGACAGTGAGACAGAAGGGGGATAAGCACCAAGTGAGAATTTCTGATAACACGAAAGACCAAATACCAAATAAAAAGAACGCTTGAAGAAAGGTACATTTGGAGGAATCATTAAAGGACAAAGCAGTAGTGAACTGCTTAGGGGTCTGATGAACAGAATGCATCAGTTTTGGAGGTGAAAAAGTAAGTGATGAGTTGGAGAAATCAGGCCAAGGAGGACAGAAGTTAATTACGAAGAGAAAAGTTGATGGGGTGGGTCTATGGTTATAATCTTGCCCTTCATTAAGGACTTATTATAATGGCCCTCTGACACTTTTCATGTCCCCCTCTCATTGCTGCATAAACAGCTCATTTAGTGGGCTAAACCTTTCGGCTGTATGAACCAGACATACTGCAAGGAAAGAAGAAAGTTTCAGCTGATGAAAAAAACACCATGAACAGACACACTCCGACTGAAAGAAAAAAAAGAAAAAAAAATCCGAAAATGTCTCATCTATGTATATTGAACCCTTTATAATAGAGAATGCAACATTTTCTGATATAAAAACAGATTTCTGTGTAGATCATGTAGGTACTGTGCGTGGTCGACCACCTTTGGTTATTGGTTTTTTGGCACTGGCTATGTGTGTGGTCATAAAGGGTTTACCAATGGTCGGCAGCTACTGTTTTCCTCCTGCCCTTATGTTGAATATTGAGGGGAATTCTTTTGTGAAAATGTGACAAAATGGTTGTAATTAAAAATGTATAGGAAGAAGAAAATGAATTACCATGGGGGCACAATGGTATACTGGGAACTTCCACGATTATGATGAGACTTCAATATATTTACTAAGACTTAATGTAGCTTTATCTTTTACAGCAGCAAGTCTTTGGGTCAGACCAGAGGCTAATGGTAATAATAATCACATGAATTGTGGCTGCTCCAAAACTCTTGAATCTACTACTTATTAATCAATGACGATAATAGGCTGGCAGAGTATAACAAGCATTAGGAAAGCGAATATGTCTTTAAACCATGTTGTACAGCAGAGTGAAAAGCTTCTTTAGACCCAAAGATATATGGCAACCGCATCGAGATTATCTGCTTACTTTGGAGACAGATGACTCAGACTGATATAACGACCTTTCCGCCCGTTTCTATTTTGTGTTTGCTCAGGAGCACCGGGACATTAGATCCTCAGCAGATTCAAATCTGTCACCACCACCATACCTGGACTCCTATACAGTTGTGTTATATTAACAAACTTACTTGTTCCTTTACTTTCCCGAATTTCAAGGATTTCTGCTTTTGTACCTATGGGCATTGTGTTGCTGTATGTTGTTTACACATAAAAACACATATTATAGAAGCTTTCTCTAAAGAAAAAGAAAAAAAAGTGCAATAACGCAGCTGTGTCATTTTGTAGGTCCATGCATGATCTAGTATGCATGGGGGCCTACAAAATGATGCAGACATCATTATCCTATTTCCCAATCCAAGATGGAACAGAAGTAGCGCAAAAGCTCTTTTATGGTGGACGTGCCGGCAGCAATTCGCCATCTGGCCCTCCACAAAATAAATAAACATATAATACAACAAGCATTTGCAATGCAATAGGTCTCGCATTACTGAAAATTAGAGCTATTGGTGTTGCATTATTATTTGCAACGCCAAAAGCTCTAACTTTTACTAATGCGAGACCTATTGCATTGCAAATGCTTGTTCTAAACAGTAAAAGCTGCGCATGAACACCGACAAATGTGTCATCATTTATTGTTGCAGGGAGGTGTGCATGTGTACTGGGGATGGGTGTGAGATGGACGCGGGGGGGGGGGGGTGAAACGCACATGTCCGAACAAAGGGAAAAATTCTCTCTGCTCCCAGACGTCGATGTGATTAGAGTGCACTTAGAATCCAAGGAGTCTGTTACTGGAAGAAGCACGCGCAGGCAGAGAGAAGGGCGGAGGGGGGGTTGAGTGGAAAGGGGGAGATGTGGGGTGCTGAGTTGACCTATGGGAGGAAGGGGAGAAGAGGGGGGTTGACTAGAGAGGAGGGTGAGTCGTGAGTGAAGAGGGCAGGGGTAGAATGTGAGGATAGTGGAGTTCAGAGCTGCCTGTGGAAATGTGGGTGCCTTGTGAGGAGGGTGGGTTGTAAGTGAGGAAGGTAGGGAATAGAAATGTGAGAATAGTGGGGTTCGGACCTGTGGGGGCGGGGGTCTGTGAGGGGGGTGGTCTGCCAGTAGGCAGCAGTGGTAGGCCTTGAGGACGGGTGGAGATTAGGGTGGGTGAGAGAGGGTAGAGTGTATAGGCGGTGAGTTGTGGGGAGGAAGAGCTGTCAGAAGTGTGGGGTGAGCTGTGAGTGAGGAGGGAAGGGTGGGCTGTGAAGGGAGTGGGAGCTGTGTGTGGGCAGGGTTAGCTGTGGGTGAGGAGTGGGAGGGTGTGAGGTGCGGAGGGGGCTTGTCGGCGAGGTTGCCAGTGAGGTGGTTTGTGGTGCGCACAGGGATGCCAGCAGCTAGGCAGTCAGGAGTCAGACAGAGGGTGTACGGGCTTCTCTGGGAGGGGTGAGCGGTCAGTGACAGCGGAGAGCAGAGCAGTGACTGAGGAGAGACAGAGCTGTCACCAAGGAGGGGCTGAGCGGAGGGGACTCGGCTCTCACAGGATACGCGGGCTCCCTCGGCTGTGGAAGAGCCCGTGACTCCTAGACTCGGGGCTTCGCGGCACCTTCTATGTTTTTTTCTGACTCGAGTGCAACCTTCCTGCTGAACGAGGTAAGGCCGAGCTCCCCTGATGACAGATAGAGGGTGGGGTAATAAAGCGGGAGGTGCCAGGAAGGGGCAGCAGCCGTAGGCAGTTTGCCCCTGTCTGCTGTCAACATGCTAGCCATTTGTTTTGATATCTGCACCACCACTCCCCCATTTCCCGTGAAACATCCCTCCTCCCCCAACACACACACTCTCCGACTGGCAGCCATCAGTCGGAGGTGAATATCATGCAAAATATGCCGCTTCTAAACCAAAAATAACTGAAATGACAGCGACCGCTGGAGGGCAGGAGACAAAGAGGGTGGTGGGGTTTGAGAGGAGGTAGTTTGGCGGTGGGCAGCCCGGGGCAAACCTGGCGGAGGGAATCCATGGTCAGGAGCGAGTCTGGTGGGGTAGACACAGATCACCTCAGATGGAGGGGTCCAGGGTCCGACCGAGACAGTGGAGGGGGGCGGGGGCGAGCATGGGCTGACAGGAATCTAGGGAAAGGGTACTGGTTTCGCACCCCAGATATGTACATAGCATAGGGGAAGGGTCTGACATACTGTTTCAAAGGGAGGGTGGAAATTGCTGGGTAGGGACGTGAACAGACAGACTCGGATTGGACGTGGACAGACCCGGATGGCGGAAGAGAGCGACCTTGGACAGGCGGAAGACCACGGAGGGTCGCTGGAGGAGGACAGGGTTTGCCAGAGAGACAGAATGGGCAGGGCGGTGGAATCAGGGATTGTCCGAGGATGCAAAGACAGGGCTGAGGAGGGCGCCCGGGCGCGGAGGAAGGGAGAGGCGCACACACAGGCTGAGACAGTGAGGAAGGGGCAGGCTTGGGATGGCTCTAGTAAAAGGAATGGATTGGTGGCGGCATGTTGAATCACAGGTAAACAGAAACACTAGGTGGTAAAAGGTAAGGCTGAGAGGAGGAGATAAAGACAGACGGGCACTGAGCGCCGCCGAGGGAAGGGGAGGGGCAGACACAGATTGGCAACAGACATAGTCAAACACATGCTGACTGACGCCCGTAGTGAGGCGCTGACAGATTCACTTTCAAAGCGGCGGACAGAGCACCGAATCCCGCCAGAATCACTTAACAAAGCAGCAGCTGAGATCGCCAGAGACGCCGTGCGCGAACAAAAGGAAAGTGAAAGCACGCACTTCGCACATAATACGCCTGGAACGCCGCGAGCAAAAGAGACGCTGTGCGCGTGCACAACTCCAGTCCGAACGCATGCACATCTCCTGCCCCCCTTCCGAACAAAAATCGTCGACAATAGATCTCGCCAAGCGAGCAGCGCATGCGCTGCATCGCTAGGCGAGACCTAAAAAGGACCGTAAATGGGAGAAGGGAGCTGCAACACAGAGAAGGCAGGGTAGGGGAAAAAGCAGCATTTGAGGGAGAAGCACACGAGAAAGACAGCTAGGCGGGAGGATCAGAATAAGCATACATGGGTGGGCACAACATAGAACACAAGGGCAGAGGCGTACATGCAAGAGAGAGAGAGCGCGAGCAACACGGAGCATGGTGGGGACAGAAATGCACGCAGGAGACAGCTGAAAAACACATACACTATCCTGTAGCGCTTACCCACAAGAACAAGCATTGAAAATGCAATAGGTCTCGCCTTTGATTAAGTTAAAGCCATTTGCTTTGCTAATGGTATTGTATAGCAATGCAAATGGCTTTAAGTTAATGAAAGGCGAGACCTATTGCATTTTTAATGCTTGTTCCTCAGTGGTACCTGTCTCTGTCCTGTGTTTCCCCTCAGTGTTATGGCAGGGATATTAAAAAATAAATAAAAACAGCCCACCAAACCAGAAAATAGGCCCACAACAACACACCATTTCCTGTAAGGCCAGCCCCTTTGCAACTGCCAGTTTGCCCATAGGGCAGCCCGACCGGTGCCCCCTCAGTGGTGGCTGACCCTGCCCGTCTTCCTCCCCTCACTGGTAGCCGACGCTCAATTCCGGTGCGGTCTCCCCCCAGTCATCTCTCTTTAGGTTTCCGTGCTCTGTCTCTTCTTGTCATTACTCTTGTCCTGTTGTTTGTCACAGGCAGGTCCAGTGAGCAGCAGACCTCGGCGGGGACAGTGAATGTGAGTGAGAACAGCTGCTGTCTGGGCCTCAGACTCGGCTGCCTCCGGGAAGCACAGCTGGAGCTCAGCGCGGGCTGCTGGGCTCGTATTTGCCCGGTGCACCCTGTGCATCCGGCCCAGCCCCGGGGAAGCGCGCTGCGAAGAGGCCTGTCTGTGTGTGAATGGCAGTGGGTGCTCCGTCAGGGAGGGGCTCGCTCCCAGTAGGGAGCGCACCCTCTCCAGGGGAGCACTGACAGCAGGGGCTCTCTCGTGGGATGGAAGCGCTGAACCGGACACGAAGAAGAGCGCTGCAGCACAGGACTGACACTATTAGACAGGAACGGACTGACAGCAGGGTCCTTCCCAAAGAGAGGGGGACTGACAGAGTGCTGTCACGGCGACAGGCACACTGACACAGAGTGCTGTCTTAGGAAGAGGAACGCTGACACTATCAAATGATGGCGAACCCAAACAGTAGCACTGACGCAGATAGGGAGGCACGAACAGAGTGTGCTGTCACAGAGAGGGAGACGCTAACAGAGAGTGCTGTCACAGAGAGGGAGACGCTAACAGAGAGTGCTGTCACAGAGAGGGAGACGCTAACAGAGAGTGCGGTCACCGAGAGGGAGACGCTAACAGAGAGTGCTGTCACCGAGAGGGAGACGCTAACAGAGTGCTGTCACCGAGAGGGAGACGCTAACAGAGTGCTGTCACCGAGAGGGAGACACTAACAGAGTGCTGTCACCGAGAGGGAGACGCTAACAGAGTGCTGTCACCGAGAGGGAGACGCTAACAGAGTGCTGTCACCGAGAGGGAGACGCTAACAGAGTGCTGTCACCGAGAGGGAGACGCTAACAGAGTGCCGAGAAGGAGACGCTAACAGAGTGCTGTCCTGGAGAGGGATACACTAACAGAAAGTGCGGTCGCAGAGAGGGAGACACTAACTGAGAGTGCAGTCACAGAGAGGAAGACACTAACAGAGTGCAGTCACAGAGAGGAAGACACTAACAGAGTGCAGTCACAGAGAGAGAGAGAGAGAGAGAGAGAGAGAGAGAGAGAGACTCTAACAGAGTGCAGTCACAGAGAGGGAGACACTAACAGAGTGCAGTCACAGAGAGGGAGACACTAACAGAGTGCAGTCACAGAGAGGGAGACACCAACAGATAGAGTCTCTCTCTCTGTGACAGCACTAACAGAGTGCTGTCACGGGTGGGAAGCGCTGAGGGCAGGGGGTGCTCTCGCCAGAGGGAGCATGAGCGTTTGGGGGCGCCATTAACCTGGCAGCACCCTCAGAGAGTGCTATCGCAGGCAGGGGAGTACTGACAGAGAGCGCGAGTCCTCTCAAAGTAAACAAAGGAACTTTCTAGAGTGCGTTTTCTTGGAATTGCTGCCAATTTTCTCTACTCTGGATGGCCCCTTTAAGAGTCGGGGCACTGACTGCATCCCTGGAGAGTGGGAGCAGTGCAGCAGGTGGCAGCCTGGTGGGATGCTAGCGCAGTGTTTGGGGAGAGTCTGAGAACTCCAAAAACCTCCCGGACAGGCAGCGCGACGGTTACGCATTTGTAACCCTCTGCCTGACGCTGTCCCTGAACACGCGCCCTTGGCTACAACGGTCTTGCTCCCCAGCTGGAAGCCGGAACTCCAACTCCGAGACTGCTGACGCCGTGCAGGGTCCCCGGGAGCTGATCTGGAGCTGACGGGGGGAGGGAGGGGGGGGAAGGGAGGGAAAATGAAAGCGCGCCTCATGTGCGCGTGATGATCTGGAGCTGACGGGGGAGGGAAAGTGAAAGCGCGCCATGCGTGCGTTGTGCTCAAAGGTGAGCCGAGTCAAAGACTGCCGACGCGTACGCGTGCACATCTCCTGTCCGTCCGCGCGTGCACACACTCCGGGACTGCTGACGGTGTACATATCTCCTGTCCCCCTTCCGCTGAAAAAGCCACGACAATAGATCTCGCCAAGGCAAGCAGCGCATGCGCTGCGTCGCTAGGCGAGACCTAACAATGCCACTCCCAAAAAGTAAGCAGTGGATGGATACAACTAAAGAGAATATGCTCAACGGGAGGGACACCATCATTAGAGGAAGGAAAGTCTACACAAGGCAACAATTAAAAATCCAGCTAATAAGAGGGATGATAAAGCCAACCAATGATAAGCAACGGACGGTCTCTAAGCCCATTGTAAGTACAAGGTCGCTACTTTTAGCACGCTAGGAGTAGGAGACCTGATAGATAGCAGTAAATAAGTTAATAGCAGCAGGCACCCGCTCAATACTGCTTCCAAAACAGTTATAAAAATGTGCCCAAAATTTGGAGAAACATTTTTTTTACCCTCATTTCAGCAGACAGTAAGAGAGGAAGGAGTATGTAACCAAGCCGTGCCCTGTAACCAAGCACATCTATAGAAAAGAGATAGAGACTTACCTAACTTGTATCGCCAGAGTTCTTTGCTGGAGTTGAATAAAATGTTTTTGCACTTGTATTCTAGCAAGCTCTTGAAAAGGTGAAGTAAATGGATATTCTTCCCAGAGAAAAGCCAGACTTAGCTCGGGAATGAGCACAGGCCATCCATGCTGTTTTCCACTGATGGGTCACTGCAATCTATGGAAAAGCCATTTACTGATATTCAGTGTCGTAGGAAGGGGGGTGCGGTGGGTGCGGGCCGCCCCGGGTGTCATCACTGAGGGGGGTGACAAAAAAATGTCTGCACCGGGTACCACCTGACCTTGCTACGCCACTGCTGATATTCCACCAGCATTAGTGGCCTGGTTGAAAGTCCCATATAATAACTGGATTTATAGACAAGGAGGTTAAAGTGAGCTCTCAGAAACAATGTCCATTTACAACCGGTTGAAATCTACCTGTGTCCTTGACCCCATACTCTTTAAATGTGTACCTCTGATTTTTCTCAGATCCTGGCTCTGTCTGCTCATACGTCTCTCACTAATCTGCCCTTTTGCTCTCATCAGTTCTATTTTATGTGTACAGCTCAAGTGTTTTCCTACATTTCATGTTAACATTCCCCTCCTAATCTTCCTTCTGCTGGACAAATTCAAACTTGCTATGCCTCAGCTTCTAACGCTCAATCCCGTTTTCATTCTTCTGCTTGCTCCTAAACACTGGAATGAGATATAGCAGAGGTCCTCAAACTGGGGGACAGGTCCCCCTAGGGGGCCTCAAGTGATCCAGGAGGGGGTAAAGGGCGGGGGGAGGGGGGGCGGCGCCAGGCTGTGGCCAAAAGAAGCATTATGTTTACAGCAGTGCTTTGTTTTAAGCAGGGGAAAAATTAGCTGCAGTAAGCCTCTTTGTAATTGGCCATCACTAACACTTTTGTCATTTATTTCTGGCTGGGAGAAGGTGTCAAAAGGGAAGGGACTCCAAATATTCTTCTACACCCCCACTCCCATTTCTAATAATCACACTGTGGGTATTTTTACACGTTAGTAGGCCTGCCTGACCAGAATAGTATGTTTGCCAATCATGTATTTCGCTGCATTTTTATAACAATAAGAGAATGTAACTACAATGTATGAATAGGTCTCCTCTTTAAATGAGTCAAGACATATTTAAACATTGCCAATTTAATGGAATAATTATGAAATATTCTGAGGGGGGGTGGGGGGGGGGGCAAATAATTTACTGTGGAGGCGCGGCATTCAAAAGTTTGAAGACCACTGATCTATAGCCTTCTGTGCGCTGTGTTTCTACACTTCGTCGGTTTCTTTTCCTTCTTAAGGCACACTTCATCTTGCATATCATGTTCTAGAAACTGCAATGTTTCATGGTCTATTTTTTACTAAATTCTTTGCTTTATATTCATTTATTTTGTATGACATTTTGGGAAAGGTAAGGAAACGAAACAGGATGCAACAGATTAAAAAGAACAAAGGAAGGCTCAATTTGGAAAGAACCCTTCCACTACAGCTCACATCACCCAAAAACACATAATTGAAAATGGAGAATTAAAGCCGAAGGGTCCCTCAGGTGAGCTGCCCAAGCGATATTCCTGCCCATGGCTAACTCGCCCTCCCATTCCAAAGTTAAGAGCCTACCCCGACTAAGAGCTCAATGATGTCGCTCTCAAAGTCAGACTACTCAACAGCAGGACAGCTGTCGGACCACTAGTAATCTAGCCAAGGATTGAGAATCAACATTTTGATCTCCTTCTACGGGTTGGGGTACAATCCAGGAGACTAATTCATTTCACAGAAACAGGAGCTTTAGGAGACGCATTTTCAAATGTTAAGCCCAAGATTCAACAAGAAGAATACTAAGACTGATGGGGCTAATAATAAAATAACAAACGTAAACTGGTAGTTTTGTCAGAGAAAAGAATGCTGTAAGACTGTCAGACAGTAGAGAAAGCAGCTTTGATGCCTTACTACCATTCAAGAATTAATAATAAAAAATAAAAAAATCAGTTGCTAGCAGCAAGTAAAAGCCAAGATTAGTTTCACAACACTTTATTTTCACATCTTGTTGTTGGCTCCTGTGCACAGACCCAGGTTACTGCAGCACAGTTTACTGACCTTTGCAAATAATTCCTGCTGCTGCCTTAGCAATTCTTCTTCGGGAATGCCAAGGTTTTCCAAACGTGAACTGGCTTTTCTTCTTTTTAATGCTACAGTTTTGCATTCTTGCAAGACTTCTTTCACCTCGCTGATGTAGGAGCCGAATCCAAGACTTTCTAATGCTAAGAAGGAAAGAAAAAAAAAAAAAGACAACATCACTAATTTTGCAACCGAGAGAAAGGACAGTACAATATGTCATGTTATGTGGCTCTAGGGATGAGGCACTGATGAAGCACGTTGAAGTTATTGGAGTAGCTGCAGGCAGCGAACAGGCAGAACAAGCAGAGTGCCTGCCAGTTGGGTGAAGTTAGTGCTCACCACAGTTGCAGCGCAGACGTGCATTAAGACATACAAAGCGTTCACATTTTGCTAACAGCACTACAATAAAAGACACCATCAACCCAATTACACAGTCCAAATAAGGTGACAAAATATAAAGGATGGCGGGTTGGTAGGTTGCAAAGACTGCAGAAGGGGCGGTCCGGGGTTGGCAGCGAGGCCAAGAAAGGGAGGTGCAGGGCTGCTTAATAGAGCGGGGGGGGGATGGGGGGGGGGGGTCTCTTCTTTCACTCAGCACAACTGGGCCTTGCCGAAGAGCGTGTCAGGCAGAACAGATGCACACACACACAATAAATGCAAATGCTTTAATTGATTACATTATTTAGCACGGCCACAAGCACTTTTGCGGATCATACAGAAAAGTCTATACATGGCTGTAGTTCTGGCTTCGTCCATTTGCTTTGAATAAACACACTTACGCCTTCTGCCCTGCGTGAGTTTAATGTCCCCAGATGAAACTGAGCCCTTTGCTTGTTTTCCCGACAAGCTTCACATTAACCAGAATATTTGTGATTAATCATTGGACTTGTTTTTCACTGTACAGACAGTACACCTATTAACAATATAACAGTCTTTAAGATGTAAGCAGGATTTTAAACACGTTTTTTTTATCTAGTCACGAAAAACAACGAGTTCACGGTAAGAATGCGAAACATAATGGTGGGCGCTCCCGGCTGATGCGTTCGTTCCTCCTTAAGCGCGCTGCTCAAGTGATCACACAATAACATAAAGGTCCCTGTAATGACGTCACCGTGCTCTGCCAAGGACTAAGTTATTTTCCTAATCAGAACCCCATGTTGAGACAAGGCCTGACCACATCAGCAGTCATTACATTCTGACAACGGCAAATGTGATTCAGACATAAAATTCATTTTTATGTTAATGTTGACAGAAGTGAAGGATTGCATTGCCCTGGACACGCACGCACCCACACGCAGATGCATTCACACACACAGGCAAACGTACACAGGCGCGCACACACACAGATGCAGACATATACGCGCGCGCACACAGATGCACACATGCGCACACACACATGGACACAAACACACAGGCACACACATTCATGTTTCCGTCTGCGAGAAAGAGTTAATTCCAAACTCCCTGAGTGTTCAAATCTAGGACAAGAGCAGAATTTTCTAGAACAAAACTGCTCCATCCGAGGCTCCGGCAGGAAGTAGTGTCAGAGCTCCAATGGACTGAAAACAGCATCACACCAGCAGAAAAGACTTAACCAGAACTACACGTTTAAAGAGAGGCCGCAACAGTGTTTATTTTATTCTGACTACCGCAAAAGTTACACTAGAATGAAATCTGCCTCCTGGAACCTCTGACGCCGGACTCCGCTTCTCACCAGGGCGGGGGATGGGTGCAAAGACTGCTGGACTCCGCTTCTCACCAGGGCGGGGGATGGGTGCAAAGACTGCAGAAGGGGCGGTCCGGGGTTGGCAGCGAGGCCAAGAAAGGGAGGTGCAGGGCTGCTTAATGGAGCGGATTGGGGGCTCTTCTTTCACTTAGCACAACTGGGCCTTGCTGAAGAGCGTGTCGACGGACGGACGGACGGACGGGCGCGCGCGCGCACGCACACACGCACACACACACACACACACACACACACACGCACACACACACACACACACACACACACACACACACACACACACACACACACACACACACACACACACACACACACACACACACACACACACACACACACACACACACACACACACACACACACACACACACACACACACACACACACACACACACACACACACACACACACACACACACACACACACACACACACACACACACACACACACACACACACACACCTTTAATTGATTACATTATTTAGCACAGCCACAAGCACTTTTGGGGATCATACAGAAAAGTCTCTACATGGCTGTAGTTCTGGCTTCGTCCATTTGCTTTGAATGTCCATTTGCTTTGAATAAACACACTTACGCTTTAAAAGTTAGCTGAAGAAAACACGTTCTAAAGAGGCTTTGGGTTTTCTTACATAAATCAGGGGCGTAAGATGCCCCAGCAGCCCCCGCGGGGGGTGGGAGGGGGTGGGGGGAGGACCGCACCTTAGAAGTCAGAGGGGCCCCTACAGATCCAGCAGCCCAGCTGCCCAGAATCTATATCATTTAAAACAGTGCAACAGTAAAAAGAACAAGCCGCGCCAGAGACAAACTACAACAAGCATTGGCATAGCCAATAGGTCTCGCCTTTGGGGCGTTATAAGTGTTTAGCCAGAGCTATTGACTTTGCCAATGTCTTCAAGCTGTGCTGTAGAGAAGTGTGGCTGCTGTGCAGCATGCTGAAAAGTTATAATAAAAAAGTGTCCGAAGCATTTTTGTTACTTTATATATGACCAAGAAGGCATTATGTAAAACTGAACGACCATATTAAAAAAAGTATTTACAATTAAAAATTTCCTCGGTTTTCTGTTCTTGCAATGCTGGCAACTTGTTTCTGCCTATTCCAATGGTTGTTTGTTAAATCTTTTTTTTTTGAGGGGGCATAAACAATCGGAGGGTGAAGGTTGGGAACTAGTACCTGTATTATAACAGTGGCGGTGGCGGTGGCGGCGGCGGTGGTGAGACGGTGCTGAATGATACTCAGGTCTTGCTGAGTGATGATGTGGTGGTGTACTAGTGCAAAGGCGATGCTGAGTGATGCTGCGCTGGCGCCGAGTGATGCTGCGCTGGCGCCGAGTGATGCTGCGCTGGCGCCGAGTGATGCTGCGCTGGCGCCGAGTGATGCTGCGCTGGCGCCGAGTGATGCTGCGCTGGCGCCGAGTGATGCTGCGCTGGCGCCGAGTGATGCTGCGCTGGCGCCGAGTGATGCTGCGCTGGCGCCGAGTGATGCTGCGCTGGCGCCGAGTGATGCTGCGCTGGCGCCGAGTGATGCTGCGCTGGCGCCGAGTGATGCTGCGCTGGCGCCGAGTGATGCTGCGCTGGCGCCGAGTGATGCTGCGCTGGCTCAGTGATGCTGCGCTGGCTCGGTGACGCTGCGCTGGCTCGAGTGATGCTGCGCTGGCTCCGGTGATGCTGCGCTGGCTCCAGTGATGCTGCGCTGGCTCGGTGATGCTGCGCTGGCTCCAGTGATGCTGCGCCTGGCTCCGGTGATGCTGCGCTGGCTCGGTGACGCTGCGCTGGCTCCGGTGATGCTGCGCTGGCTCAGTGATGCTGCGCTGGCTCAGTGATGCTGCGCTGGCTCGAGTGATGCTGCGCTGGCTCCAGTGATGCTGCGCTGGCTCGAGTGATGCTGCGCTGGCTCCGAGTGATGCTGCGCTGGCTCAGTGATGCTGCGCTGGCTCAGTGATGCTGCGCTGGCTCGGTGATGCTGCGCTGGCTCCGGTGATGCTGCGCTGGCTCCGGTGATGCTGCGCTGGCTCGGTGATGCTGCGCTGGCTCCGGTGACGCTGCGCTGGCTCGAGTGATGCTGCGCTGGCTCAGTGATGCTGCGCTGGCTCAGTGATGCTGCGCTGGCTCAGTGATGCTGCGCTGGCTCGGTGATCGGCTGCGCGCTGGCTTCGGTGATGCTGCGCTGGCTCCGGTGATGCTGCGCTGGCTCGGTGATGCTGCGCTGGCTCCGGTGACGCTGCGCTGGCTCCAGTGATGCTGCGCTGGCTCCGAGTGATGCTGCGCTGGCTCGAGTGATGCTGCGCTGGCTCAGTGATGCTGCGCTGGCTCCGAGTGATGCTGCGCTGGCTCCAGTGATGCTGCGCTGGCTCAGTGATGCTGCGCTGGCTCAGTGATGCTGCGCTGGCTCCGGTGACGCTGCGCTGGCTCAGTGATGCTGCGCTGGCTCAGTGATGCTGCGCTGGCTCGGTGATGCTGCGCTGGCTCCGGTGATGCTGCGCTGGCTCCGGTGATGCTGCGCTGGCTCCGGTGATGCTGCGCTGGCTCCAGTGATGCTGCGCTGGCTCCGAGTGATGCTGCGCTGGCTCAGTGATGCTGCGCTGGCTCCAGTGATGCTGCGCTGGCTCCAGTGATGCTGCGCTGGCTCAGTGATGCTGCGCTGGCTCAGTGATGCTGCGCTGGCTCAGTGATGCTGCGCTGGCTCCGGTGATGCTGCGCTGGCTCAGTGATGCTGCGCTGGCTCAGTGATGCTGCGCTGGCTCGGTGATGCTGCGCTGGCTCCGGTGATGCTGCGCTGGCTCCGAGTGATGCTGCGCTGGCTCCGAGTGATGCTGCGCTGGCTCCGAGTGATGCTGCGCTGGCTCCGAGTGATGCTGCGCTGGCTCCGAGTGATGCTGCGCTGGCTCCGAGTGATGCTGCGCTGGCTCCGAGTGATGCTGCGCTGGCTCCGAGTGATGCTGCGCTGGCTCGGTGATGCTGCGCTGGCTCGGTGATGCTGCGCTGGCTCAGTGATGCTGCGCTGGCTCGAGTGATGCTGCGCTGGCTCCAGTGATGCTGCGCTGGCTCGAGTGATGCTGCGCTGGCTCAGTGATGCTGCGCTGGCTCCGAGTGATGCTGCGCTGGCTCGGTGATGCTGCGCTGGCTCGGTGATGCTGCGCTGGCTCCGAGTGATGCTGCGCTGGCTCCGGTGACGCTGCGCTGGCCCGGTGATGCTGCGCTGGCTCCGGTGATGCTGCGCTGGCTCGGTGATGCTGCGCTGGCTCCGAGTGATGCTGCGCTGGCTCGAGTGATGCTGCGCTGGCTCCGAGTGATGCTGCGCTGGCTCCAGTGATGCTGCGCTGGCTCCGGTGATGCTGCGCTGGCTCGAGTGATGCTGCGCTGGCTCAGTGATGCTGCGCTGGCTCAGTGATGCTGCGCTGGCTCCAGTGATGCTGCGCTGGCTCAGTGATGCTGCGCTGGCTCCGAGTGATGCTGCGCTGGCTCGGTGATGCTGCGCTGGCTCAGTGATGCTGCGCTGGCTCCGGTGATGCTGCGCTGGCTCCGGTGATGCTGCGCTGGCTCCGAGTGATGCTGCGCTGGCTCGAGTGATGCTGCGCTGGCTCCAGTGATGCTGCGCTGGCTCCGGTGATGCTGCGCTGGCTCGAGTGATGCTGCGCTGGCTCCGGTGATGCTGCGCTGGCTCCGAGTGATGCTGCGCTGGCTCCGGTGATGCTGCGCTGGCTCAGTGATGCTGCGCTGGCTCAGTGATGCTGCGCTGGCTCCGAGTGATGCTGCGCTGGCTCAGTGATGCTGCGCTGGCTCCAGTGATGCTGCGCTGGCTCAGTGATGCTGCGCTGGCTCAGTGACGCTGCGCTGGCTCCGGTGATGCTGCGCTGGCTCCAGTGATGCTGCGCTGGCTCCGAGTGATGCTGCGCTGGCTCCGGTGATGCTGCGCTGGCTCCGGTGATGCTGCGCTGGCTCGGTGATGCTGCGCTGGCTCCAGTGATGCTGCGCTGGCTCGGTGATGCTGCGCTGGCTCCGGCTGATGCTGCGCTGGCTCCGATTGATGCTGCGCTGGCTCCGATTGATGCTGCGCTGGCTCCGATTGATGCTGCGCTGGCTCCGATTGATGCTGCGCTGGCTCCGATTGATGCTGCGCTGGCTCCGATTGATGCTGCGCTGGCTCCGATTGATGCTGCGCTGGCTCCGATTGATGCTGCGCTGGCTCCGATTGATGCTGCGCTGGCTCCGATTGATGCTGCGCTGGCTCCGATTGATGCTGCGCTGGCTCCGATTGATGCTGCGCTGGCTCCGAGTGATGCTGTGGTGATGCTGAGTGATGCTGTGGTGATGCTGAGTGATGCTGTGGTAATGCTGAGTGATGCTGTGGTATTGCCGAGTGATGCTGTGGTGATGCCGAGTGATGCTGTGGTGATGCTGAGTGATGCTGTGGTATTGCCGAGTGAGAGAGAGAGTGAAGATATATATCATGCTTCGGAAATTATGGCTACTTCATTTCTGCTGAGAGTCCTAAAGCCATTTTATTACAATGCACAGTTCCCAATTCTGCTTAAGTGCATTCAGCTGAGCACACGGCCCAGGTACTTCACAGAAGTGCTTTCTCACAAATGGTATGGAGAAACGCCTGCACCGCACACAATGGAAGCGAATACTAGTCAATCATGTTAAATATAAATATATACATAAGTATGAACTAAATAAGCAAGCATTTCGGTGATATAGGTTTCAATGTTTTTTCAACAGTGCTAAACATGAAGTCAGAATATTTTGAACACAGTCACACTAAAAAATAAAAGAATAAACTTGCAGATGCGCCTGTAGAAAAGAGTTGACTTTTCTGTCCGGTTCCAGAGGGGACATCAGTCTGGAGATCGGGCAGAGAGAAGAATTGGGAGACTACATCACTTCAAAAACCTGACTGAGGTTTACAGGGAAGCAGAACAGCAGAACGCTGTTGTTTTTCATGTGACTGTAGTCCAGGGCCGTCAGTTGGTAATGTGAGCTGCTGCTGCAATCGAAACATCAGAGTCGTGACAGATGCCAGGCAGAGCTGCATATGCCATGACGAGAGAGTTAATGAGCCATGACGAGGAAATGAGGAAGAGATAGGAAAGGCAGATGGCTGCTGAGCGCGTGCACGCGCGCGTAACAGCAAGCCTTAGGCCACAAGCAAAAACTTGTGGTCGCATTTCTAAAGCCCCCACTCACTAAATGTCTCGCCAGACCAGCTTGCGCTGGCTCAGGCGAGACCTAAAAATAAGCCGCAATGTAAGTATGAACAACATGGTTACCTTAACGCGCTCGAACCTGCCCATATTACAACAGGCCGCGCCAGAGACTAAAAAGAGAAATGAAAGGCGCGTCAGCCATTGTTGAAGGCAAACGCGGTAATACGAAAAAAAAGTGCATAGCGGCTAATTAAGAGACACTGTCTCCCGCCGCAAGTAAAAGATCCAATCCCGGTGGGCGGGGCCAAATGCGGACAAGTTGCAACCAGGAGGGACTAAAAAACCTCCGGTGCAATTATCACACTACGGTCTGCATAATCCGTGTCGCAAAATGACACGCACCAATCAAAAATGCAGGCGGAGCAGAGACACGACTTCTGGAACCGTATTGATTCCAAGAAGCCCAGGCGAGAGCAGCGCATGCGCGCTGCTAACGCCAGGCGAGACCAAAAAGCCAGGCTTAGGCCTCGAGGACCTTAACAACTTCAGGCCAATCTCAAACCTGCCCTTCCTGGCCAAAATCCTCGAGAAATGTGTCATACTCCAACTCAACCAACACATCGACACCAACAATCTCTTGGACTCTCACCAATCAGGCTTTAGAAAGGGCTGCAGCACAGAAACAGCCTTACTAAATATAGCAGACGACATCAACAAATGTATGGATGCCGGTTGCTGCGGCCTGCTCATCCTCCTAGACCTATCTGCGGCCTTCGACACGGTGGACCATAAACTTCTTCTCAACACCCTAAAACAACGGATCGGAGCAGACGGCATGGTGCTGAAATGGTTCACCTCTTTCCTTCACACCCGTTCTCAACAAATCAAAATAAACAACGCAATCTCCGATACCTCCACTATAACCAGAGGTGTCCCTCAGGGCTCAGTCCTCTCACCTACTCTCTTCAATATCTACATGGAGCCCCTCACTACCATAATCAACCAAGCCAACATCACCTACCACCTATACGCAGATCACATCCAGCTCTACCTTGAAGTCTCCTCCCCAGAAGACATACGCCGTCTCAACGATACTGTAAAAAAAATTGAAAACTGGCTATCACACAACCACCTAAACCTTAACCAAGATAAGACTGAAATCCTTCTCCTCTCTAACGATGGACAAACCCACCAGGTCCAAGAATGGATTAAGCTTATGGACTCCCTAAACTTCGACCGTACCCTGACCGGCTCCGCCAAGTCGCTGGGCATCTTACTGGACCCTAACCTGAACATGATCTCACACATAAAGGCTACCGCAAGGAATGCCCACTACAAATTAAAACTACTCAACAAAATCAAGCCCTTCCTCCCGCCTAATGATCTCAAGACCGCAACGCAAGCCCTGGTTCTATCCAGACTAGACTACGGAAACGCTACCCTCACAGGCACAGCAAAATACCACCTAGCCCCCATGAGAACCACTCTAAACGCAGCAGCAAGGATGGTCACTGGAGCAAAAAGGCACGATCATATCTCCTCCTCCCTGAAAAACCTCAAATGGCTCCCCATTGAAGCTCGCTGCCAGTTCAAAACTGCTGGTCTCACCCACAAAGTCCTTCACACTGGTAAACCAGTCTACCTGGCAGCCAAGCTCACCAAGGCAGGCCAGGCAAGAAACCTGAGGAGCACCAACAACCTATTTCTCATTCCCCCAAAGAGACACAAACAAAAAGCCCTGGTGTGCTCCTTTTCGGGAAATGCCCCCAAAATCTGGAACTCCCTACCAGCAGATCTCAGAACTAACCCCTCCTTCGTGACCTTCAAAAAAAACCTAAAAGGATCTCTTCCTCGCTCGACACCTTTAACATTCGGACCAATACACCGTAGTGCCTTCCAAAAGACTCTCCATTTTGTTCTGTCTGCTCTTTCTTATTTACCGGTGTACATGTTGCAAAGCGCTCTGATACCCTCGGGTCTTGTCAGCGCTATATAAAACTCTCTAAATAAATAAATAATTTCTTCCTCTGCCCCGTTACACTCGTCCTTAGTGCCCACCGCATTGAAGACATTGTGGTACAGTCGTACAATATGAAAACACAAACCTAAGAAATCTCTCAGCGACGAGGTGTTGAAAACAGAAAAATACGAACCAATTAGAGGATCTGTAGCGACAACACTATAGAGATAGAGCCTTGGGTACAAGCTGGGATCATAAAATCTAAAGGGCAGGCCACAGTACTTCATTGTATCTGTTAATGTTTGTGATGGACTATTTCACTGCTGGGATATTTGTGCATCTCTGTGCCAGAACTTTAAAAAACACACAAAATAACCACACATTCATTAGAACAGTTATTCAAAAACCTACATATCTTTGGTCTTTGTATGCAACAGTACAAACTATGTTTTTTGTCTGGCACATTCAGGACTAGCATGTATTGGTGTACACTCCACAGCAACATCTCACTACAGTTACAAGATAGAATGAAAAATGTGGAAATATTTTTAGGTCTCGCCTGAGCCAGCACGCGAAGCTTTTTGTAAGGGCTTCCAACTGGGACCACACGCTTGTGCGTGTGTTTTTTTTTGGCTCCCACGCGATTGGCGTTTGCGTGCGTCTTTCTAAGAAAGACAGCACGCAATTGGCTAAAGGTGGGTGCATGTCCCACCTTCTCTCTCCCCTGGCCTAGGGAGCGAGCAGCAGTGCGGCCGGGTGCCAGCTGCATACCTCGCATTCCTTGCAGTGCGCGCGCACCGCGCTTGTTTTTATCCGAGCTGCTGTGGGATGCTGCAGAGGCCCGGCGGAATGCACAGCTCGTGAGCCTGGGAACCCCCCTGCCCCCTTCCTGTCCAGGCTCGGGCCTCTCAAAAGCGCCTCTCTATGTTGAGTTTATTTGGTATACTTTTGTTTATATAGCGCCTGGAATCTATCTCTGCCCAAGCAGTTTGGAGCTACAAACATTGGCCAAAGTACCTTGACAGTTTCACTTGAATGGTTTATCTGCTTTATATAGCGCCAGGGTATCGTAGTCCAGGTGCTTTGGAAAACACATAGCCCTGTGGAAATGTCAGTAACCAGATGCAAGCGCTTTCTACAGTGCCAACATATCAACGGAAACTAATAGTCGCCAATAAGCATTTGTGAGAGGGTTTCATTGTCAAATGTCACTTAGTCGTGCTATGTTATGTTTTATATTAGCCTGGCGTTTCAACCATTGCACAGCGCCTTGATCACCTCTGGTACTTTTTTGCGCTATAATAAAACTTAGATAAGAAGTACCGGATTGATTAAGGGTGCGCGCCTCATGCTGCCAGCGTTGCTATTTTAGTCACAGTATTTGTTCATAAGTTAGTGCTAAACGGTAAGAAATCTGTGTCCGTGAAATGACATTTGTGTGTTGTTAGACTTGGCATCTTTTGGCGTGTTTCCCCTGACTTTTTGCTTTCTGACCTCCTGGTTTTGACTCTGTTTTTGTTGGTGTAATGATTCTGCGCACTTTCCTCACTGCTGTCCAGTGGGAAAGTGCAAGTGCTCCTGTATAAAATGTGTTATGGATTGGTGTTTCCATGATTGGCCTATTTGATTTATGTGTCAGTCCCTTGTAAAGTGCACTGAGAGTGCCAGGGCCTATAGATCAAATGCTGTTGGTGGGCTGCAGCACTGGATTGTGCCACCCACGCAAACAGCCCGTAAAGTGTAACTCTGGCCTGCCATTGCAGAGCCGGTGTGCAGCCTGGGGCTGCCATGTCGACTTGGCAAGTGCACACACTTGCAAGTCCCTAAACCTTCCCTTTTCTACATGTTAGTCACCCCTAAGGTAGGCCCAAGGTATCCCAGTGGGCAGGGTGCATTGTATGTGAAAGGTAGGACATGCCCTGGTGTGTGTGGCATGTCCTGATAGTGAATTACAGCCTATTTCGTTTTCACTATTGCAAGGCTACCTGTTCCCCATAGGCCAGAATGGGCAGTTCTGATTATTACAGCTTATAATCCCAACTGACCCAGGGAACATGGTAGAAATTCGAGTTTAGGATGCCTGGACTCAGAATGATAAAATGCATCTTTTAGTGAAGTTGGTTTTAACATTCTGTGTTTGAAAATACCACTTTTAGAAAGTGGGTATTTTCTTGTCTAACCATCCAAGCCTGCCTCTGCTAGGTTGTGTATTCCTTGTCTGGAGTGTGAGTGACAGGGGCTGGGGGATGCCAGGAGACAGGGTGAGTCAGCACAGGGCTGAATAGCAAGATCTACATGTAGATGGGTGGGAGGAGATGCACCTGGGACCTGAATAGGGCTGGGCCTTCCCTCCACAATGCTGGCTCCACCTCCTGTGGTGCGTCTGATGTCCCTGGCCTGCACTGTGAAAGGAAAGAAGGAGACTTGTCAACAAAGTGCTCCAGGACTGACCAGAACTGGTTTGGACTAGGCAAAGGCCTCTCTGCCTTCAGAGAACAAAGAGAAATTGAGGATAAAAAGGGGGACCCCAAACCCCAGAAAATTAGAACTCTTTTGGATCAAGAAGACTGCCAAGAAGAAGAGCTGGAGAAGCTGTGAGGAGGAACTACCACTTTGCTGTGTGCTTTGCTGTGTTGGCCTGCAGTGGCTGCTTCTGTCTTGGGCAGTGAAAGGACTGGAACTGAACTTTCTGCAATCTACTTTGTGAGTGTCTCCAAGGGCTTGAGGTAGAGCTTGCCCCTGTTCAAGAAGTCTCAGGAACAGCAAAGACTTCAAGTTCTTCTGCCCTCAGCACTAGGGACTGTGTGTTTTGTGCTGCAACAGAAGAAAAGCAACTAGACGACTACGTCGACGACGACGCTGCCGACTCCGTGTCCCGACGGCACCGCAGAGGGCACCGCCGCAACGCGACCCTGGTCTCACCGACGACGCCTGCTGATGCCGCCACCGAGCCGCTGCTCGCACCGCGACCTGAGAGCACCGCACGCCGAACTTCGCACCGCAGCACCCGACGCCGGCCGACGCCAGCGCTCCTGACTTCAACAGAGGAGATCGATCTGCAACGCGTGAGACTTCGAGGGCCCGACGCTGCCGCACCGACCTCCGGAACCGACGCCTGCGGACGCCGTGTTTTCGGAAGCTCACCACGAGGTCATCGACGCCCTGCATTTCTGAAAGGTACTGTTTGCGGGTTTTCCCGACACCGTAGTTGACCCGCGACGCCGCGGTCAGCCAGAACTGTTTGGACTTGTTTGTTCACGACGCCGTGATAGCCCTGGACGGAGCTATCGACATCAAGGAACTGTTTATAAGGAAATTTTGATAACAGTAACTATTTCTGAAGTACTGTACAGTGGATTTTTATCGTATTTGGTCTTGTTTTAAAGTATATAAAAATATTGGATATTTTTCTAAACTGGTGTGGTGTCAGTTTGTAGTGCTTACACTGTATTACTGTTGGTTATGGTGCAAATGCTTTACACACTGCCTCTAGAATAAGCCTGACTGCTCGTGCCAAGCTACCAAGGGGGTGAGCAGGGGTTATTTTAGGAGTGTAACTTCCTTACCCTGACTAGGAAGAAGGGTCCCTACTTGGACAAAGGTGCAAGCCCTTGCCAACTAGAGATCCCATTTCTAACATTGGTTGTCAGCGGTGAGGATAGGACTTGTGTTTGCACTTGACTTACAGTGATTGGTGTGCACTACTACCATATCGCAGACCATTACGTACCACTTACAGGCTCTTTTTCTTTTTGGCCTATTTTTGATCTTGCCAGTTTGAACTTGCTACTTCAACATGCCTGAATCTATAGTATCATCAATTGCATCAGTAGAAATTACCTTTGAGGAGGATCGATTGGAAGCCTACAATGTCAAGGAGTTAAAATCGATTTGCAAGAACCTGAAAGTCCAGGTCAGAGGCCTCACCAGGAAGGATGAGCTACAAAAGGCGCTGAGGGCCTGGGTAGCAGCCAGAGGTGCCAGTGGGCAATCTGGTGATCTCAATGGAGAGGTGGAGGAGCCTGTTCCTAGCGTGGATGTGCTTTTGGGAGGGGGAACCCTCCAGGCCAGGCAGCAGTAGTTTGTCCCCAGAGGAGCTGGAGGACAGGCGGGAAGTAAGGAGGTTTGAATTGGAGAAACTCAGAATAGAAAGTGAGAGGGAAGAGAAAAGAATAGCCATGGAGGAAAGGAAAATGATACTAGATCATGAGAGAATGATCAAGGAGCTGGAGCTAAAGAGTAGATCCGGTTCAGATGGTGGCAGCAATTCTTCAGCACACACAGACAGGATTGTACATCCCAGAATGTAGGTAAAGAGTACAAAAAGGGTGATGACATACAAAGGTGGTTTCAAGGGTACGAGTCGTCTATTCATATGAATGGGGTCCCTGAAAGGAACTGGGGAGCGGGGTTGTGGCCTCTCTTTCCAGAGGAAGCTAGGGATACTCTGATAGCTTTGGGTATGGGGCAGGACCTCACCTATGATGACATGAAAGACGCTCTCCTCACTAGGTATGGGCTCACTCCTGAGAAGTACAGGGATCAGTTCAGGTCCAGTAAAAGTCTGAGGTCAACACTTGGTTGGAATGTGTGGATATGTTCTGTAGGTCGCTGGATGGTTGGGTGAAGGGCAGTAATGTAACAGATTTTCAGGGGCTCTACAATTTGATTGCATGGGAGCACTTGTCTAGTCTATGTTTTGCAGATCTGCGCCAGCACCTAGTTGACAGTAAGCTAACTGACCCCAGAAAGCTTGCTATGGAGGCGGACCAGCTGGGTGAGTACCAGGGTCCACAAGAAAGCGTTTGGGGAGACTCAGCCAAAGGTGGGCAGGGTCCCCAGCAGAAAAGTGGGGGGGACAAGGGTAAAGCACAGGAGTTCTCTAAAGGGCCCCAAACTAGTACCCATTGTAAAGGTTCCCATCCCCCAGGTGATAAGAAGAAAGGGGTCTCTACAGGGAAGCCTGTTGAGACCGGCACCCGCAAGTGTTATGCATGTGACCAGGTGGGTCACTTTAAGGAGGACCCCAAGTGCCCAAAGGGGACACAGCCGCCCACCGGTGGACAGTCCAAAGTGTTGGCTAGTGTAGCGCTTGGGGAGGAGGGGTGCCCACAGGAGGGTGGGGATCCCGCAGAAATGACCCTTGTCTCACTAGGGGACAGTGAGATGGTCCCAGGAAACCAGGTGCCCCCTAACACAAAGAAATATAGCACCTGGGTGACCATCAATGGGAACAGGGTAGAGGCTCTCAGAGACACTGGAGCCAGTGTGACCTCAGTCCGGTGTCACCTGGTCTCTGAGAAGCAGGTAGTCCCAGGGGCATTCCACCAAGTAGTTGCTGTAGACAACTCTGAGCGCCAGTGTATGGTGGCGCAGGTTCCCTTTCAATGGGGGGGGGTCTCAGGTCCCTTGAGGGTGGTTGTGAGCCCTACCATGCCTGTAGATTGTCTGCTAGGTAACGACCTGGAGCAGTCCTTATGGAAGGATGTTGAGCTCAGGTCTCACTTGGAGATGCTTGGGTTGCCAGAGTGGGCATGCGTGTCTACTCGGTCAATGGCAGCCAGAAAGGGTGATCAAGAGAACTTGGAGCCTGGAACAATGGCCCAAGTCCCTGCCAAGAGAAAGGGCAGGGGGCGCGGGAAACCGGCCCCAGAAGTTCCCACGGATCGGGAGGAGGCAGACCTCGAGGGGGACGCCCGGTGCCTACAGGGGAGCAGGTAGCCGAACTGGGAGACATCTCTGAGCTGACCCATTGGCAGCAAGAAGGGGTCCCACCAGGGAGGAGTTCTGCAGGGAGCAGAACGAGTGCCCTACTCTGGAGGGTCTGCAGTGGCAGGCTGCAGACCAGGCAGCTGGTAATCAGTCCGGGTCACATCTGATCTACTGGGAGAATGGTCTCCTATACAGTGAGCCTAAGGTTGCTGAGCCTGGGTCAGCCCGTGTGCTGGTGGTACCCCAGCGCTTCAGGACCTTCCTACTGGGTCTGGCTCATGACGTGCCTTTGGCAGGACATTTGGGGCAGGACAAGACCTTTGACAGGCTTGTCACCCACTTCTTTTGGCCCCAAATGCGAAGGCAGTCAGATGCACACTGTAGGTCTTGCCAAACTTGCCAGGCAAGTGGTAAGAGTGGGAGGAAGGTCAAAGCTCCTCTCCAACCTTTTCCTGTTGTTGGAACACCCTTTGAAAGGGTAGGGATGGATATTGTGGGGCCACTGGATCCCAAGACAGCCATGGGCAACAGGTACATCCTGGTCTTGGTGGACCATGCCACCGGTACCGGAGGCAATCCCTCTCAGGACAACGACGGCGCCAGTGGTGGGCCGGGCGTTAATGGGGATCTTTTCCCGTGTGGGATTCCCCAGAGAGGTGGTTTCTGATAGGGGGACCAATTTCATATCCAAGTATATGACATCCCTGTTGAAGGAGTGTGGTGTAACCTACAAGTTCACCACTCCTTACCACCCACAAGGAAACGGTCTGGTGGAGAGATTCAACCAGACCTTGAAAGGCATGATCAAGGGTCTAACCAGAACCCATGAGGCGTAAGTGGGACGTCCTCTTGCCATGCCTACTCTTTGCATACAGGGAGGTGCCTCAGAAGTCTCTTGGGTACAGCCCCTTTGAGCTCCTGTATGGCCACCCTGTCAGAGGACCTCAGAGTTTGGTAAAGAAAGGCTGGGAGGCAGCTCCCAGGAAAACTCCCCAGGATGTGTTTAGCTACATGCTGGCCTTTAGAAACCAAACTGCCCGCTTCAGGAAACTCGCTCAGGCGAACCTAGAAGCAAGCCAGGAAGAAATAAAGAGATGGTATGACCAGAATGCCACTCTGGTCGAATTTCAACCTGGGCAAAAAGTGTGGGTCATGGCCCCAGTGGAACCTTGTGCCTTGCAGGACAAGTGGACTGGGCTATAAGAGGTGGTGGAGCGCAACAGTGACGTCACCTACCTGGTGGATTTGCAGGCTCCAAGGAACCCTTTGAGGGTCCTTCACGTGAACCGCCTCAAGCCCCACTTTGAGAGGTCCAAAGTGAGTATGCTCTTGGCGACAGATGATGGGGTGGAAGAGGAGAGTGAGCCTCTCCCTGACCTCTTGTCTACCAAGGAGCATGATGGGTCAGTAGAGGGTGTGATCCTCTCCCCTACTCTGACTCAGGAGCAGCAGGGGGACTGTCACCAGTTGTTGGGACAGTTCGCCCTACTGTTCTCACTGACCCCCGGTGTTACTCACTGGTGTACCCATGACGTGGACACTGGTGACAGCCCTTCTGTGAAGCACAAGATTTACAGGTTAACTGACCGGGTCAGGGCCAGCATCAAGGAGGAGGTCTCTAAGATGTTGGCAATAGGGGTGATTGAGCCCTCCAACAGTCCTTGGGCCAGCCCAGTGGTCTTGGTCCCAAAGGCTGCTGCGTCCGGTGCCACTCCAGAACTACGGTTTTGTGTGGACTACCATGGGCTCAATGCCGTCACCAGGACTGACGCGCACCCCATCCCCAGAGCTGATGAGCTCATTGATCGGTTGGGAGCTGCCCGGTTCCTCAGCACGTTTGATTTAACGTCTGGGTACTGGCAGATTGCCTTAACCGATGGGGCCAAGGAGAGATCAGCATTCTCAACCCCAGAAGGTCATTACCAATTCCGGGTGATGCCCTTTGGGTTGAAGAATGCCCCTGCCACCTTTCAGAGGTTGGTCAATCAGGTGTTGGCTGGGCTGGAGGATTTCAGTGCCGCCTACCTGGATGACATTGCTGTGTTCAGTTCCAGCTGGGAAGAACATTTACAGCACCTTGAGAAAGTGTTGAGGGCTCTGCAAGGTGCAGGCCTCACGATCAAGGCCAGTAAGTGCCAGATCGGGCAGGGTTCTGTGGTGTACTTGGGACACCAGGTAGGAAGCGGCCAGGTGGCGCCCCTACAACCCAAGATTGACACCATTCTGGCTTGGGAGCCCCCAAGACCCAGACAGAGGTGAGAGCCTTCTTAGGTCTCACCGGCTACTATAGGAGATTTGTTAAGGGCTATGGCACCATCGTTGCCCCCTTAACAGAGCTGACTTCTAAGAAGCAGCCCAGGAAAGTGATCTGGACTGAGTCCTGCCATAAAGCTTTTGATGCCCTGAAGGCAGCCATGTGCACGGCGCCCGTGCTCAAGGCACCTGACTTCTCCAAGGAATTCTTCGTGGAGACCGACGCTTCAGAGCATGGTGTGGGAGCGGTGCTCTCACAACTGAACGAAGAGGGCCTGGATCAGCCTGTAGTCTTCCTTAGCAGGAGACTACTCCCCAGGGAACAGAGGTGGAGTGCCATAGAAAGGGAAGCTTTTGCTGTGGTCTGGGCACTGAAGAAGCTGAGACCATACCTGTTTGGAACTCACTTCCGGGTTCAGACAGACCACAGGCCCCTCAGATGGTTGATGCAAATGAGGGTGAGAATCCAAAACTGCTGAGGTGGTCCATCTCCCTACAGGGAATGGACTTTATGGTGGAACACCGTCCTGGTACAGAACACGCCAACGCAGATGGTCTGTCCAGGTTCTTCCGTCTAGTGAAGAGAACTCCAACAGGGTTGGGTAGTTCTCCCTACTTTCAGCTGGAGGGACATGTGTTAGACTTGGCATCTTTTGGCGTGTTTCCCCTGACTTTTTGCTTTCTGACCTCCTGGTTTTGACTCTGTTTTTGCTGGTGTAATGATTCTGCGCACTTTCCTCACTGCTGTCCAGTGGGAAAGTGCAAGTGCTCCTGTATAAAATGTGTTATGGATTGGTGTTTCCATGATTGGCCTATTTGATTTATGTGTCAGTCCCTTGTAAAGTGCACTGAGAGTGCCATGGCCTATAGATCAAATGCTGTTGGTGGGCTGCAGCACTGGATTGTGCCACCCACGCAAACAGTCCGTAAAGTGCAACTCTGGCCTGCCATTGCAGAGCCTGTGTGCAGCCTGGGGCTGCCATGTCGACTTGGCAAGTGCACACACTTGCAAGTCCCTAAACCTTCCCTTTTCTACATGTTAGTCACCCCTAAGGTAGGCCCAAGGTACCCCTGTGGGCAGGGTGCATTGTATGTGAAAGGCAGGACATGCCCTGGTGTGTGTGGCATGTCCTGATAGTGAATTACAGCCCATTTCGTTTTTCACTATTGCAAGGCTACCTGTTCCCCATAGGCCAGAATGGGCAGTTCTGATTATTACAGCTTATAATCCCAACTGACCCAGGGAACATGGTAGAAATTCGAGTTTAGGATGCCTGGACTCAGAATGATAAAATGCATCTTTTAGTGAAGTTGGTTTTAACATTCTGTGTTTGAAAATACCACTTTTAGAAAGTGGGTATTTTCTTGTCTAACCATCCAAGCCTGCCTCTGCTAGGTTGTGTATTCCTTGTCTGGAGTGTGAGTGACAGGGGCTGGGGGATGCCAGGAGACAGGGTGAGTCAGCACAGGGCTGAATAGCAAGATCTACATGTAGATGGGTGGGAGGGGATGCACCTGGGACCTGAATAGGGCTGGGCCTTCCCTCCACAATGCTGGCTCCACCTCCTGTGGTGAGTCTGATGTCCCTGGCCTGCACTGTGAAAGGAAAGAAGGAGACTTGTCAACAAAGTGCTCCAGGACTGACCAGAACTGGTTTGGACTAGGCAAAGGCCTCTCTGCCTTCAGAGAACAAGAGAAATTGAGGATAAAAGGGGGACCCAAACCCCAGAAAATTAGAACTCTTTGGGATCAAGAAGACTGCCAAGAAGAAGAGCTGGAGAAGCTGTGAGGAGGAACTACCACTTTGCTGTGTGCTTTACTGTGTTGGCCTGCAGTGGCTGCTTCTGTCTTGGGCAGTGAATGGACTGGAACTGAACTTTCTGCAATCTACTTTGTGAGTGTCTCCAAGGGCTTGAGGTAGAGCTTGCCCCCTGTTCAAGAAGTCTCAGGAACAGCAAAGACTTCAAGTTCTTCTGCCCTCAGCACTAGGGACTGTGCGTTTTGTGCTGCAACAGAAGAAAAGCAACTCGACAACACCGCTGCCGACTCAGTGTCCCGACGGCACCGCAGAGGGCACCGCGACCCTGGTCTCACCGACGACGCCTGCTGATGCCGCCACAAAGCCGCTGCTTGCACCGCGACCTGTGGGCACCGCACTTCGCACCGCCTCGCTTCACGACGACGCCGTGGCCTTCCCGACGACGCCGCTCCACGCCGGACTCGACGCCGCTGCTTGCACCGTGGTTCGGGGGCACTGCTCGTAAGTTACACGACGCACCGCCCTTATCCCGCACCGCAGCCATGGCCCACCGACGCCGGTGCCATCGAAACCCGTTCGTCAGCCGACGACAGCGCAGCAGCTACGACGACGCCGCTGCTGCACCGTGACCTGCCAGCACCGTGACGAGCACCGCCTTCATCTCACACCGCGACCCTGGTCTCACCGACGATGCCATCCGACGCCGCCACCGAGCTGCTGCTCGCACCGCGACCTGAGACCACCGCACGCCGCACCGCTGCACTTCGCACCGCAGCACCCGACGCCGGCCGACGCCAGCGCTCCTGACTTCAACAGAGGAGATCGATCTGCAACGCGTGTGACTTCGAGGGCCCCGACGACGCCGCACCGACCTCCGGAACCGACGCCTGCGGACGCAGTGTTTCGGAAGCTCACCGCGAGGTCATCGACGCCCTGCATTTCTGAAAGGTACTGTTTGCGGGTCTTCCCGACACCGTAGCTGACCCGCGACGCCGCGGTCAGCCAGAACTGTTTGGACTGGTTTGTTCACGACGCCGTGATAGCCCTGGACGGAGCTATCGACATCAAGGAACTGTTTTTAAAGACATTTTGATGACAGTAACTATTTCTGAAGTACTGTACAGTGGATTTTTATCGTATTTGGTCTTGTTTTAAAGTATATAAAAATATTGGATATTTTTCTAAACTGGTGTGGTGTCAGTTTGTAGTGCTTACACTGTATTACTGTTGGTTATGGTGCAAATGCTTTACACACTGCCTCTAGAATAAGCCTGACTGCTCGTGCCAAGCTACCAGGGTGAGCAGGGGTTATTTTAGGAGTGTAACTCCCTTACCCTGACTAGGAAGAAGGGTCCCTACTTGGACAAAGGTGCAAGCCCTTGCCAACTAGAGATCCCATTTCTAACATTGGTTGTCAGCGGTGAGGATAGGACTTGTGTTTGCACTTGACTTACAGTGATTGGTGTGCACTACTACCATATCGCAGAACCATTACGTACCACTTACAGGCTCTTTTTCTTTTTGGCCTATTTTTGATCTTGCCAGTTTGAACTTGCTACTTCAACATGCCTAAATCTATAGTATCATCAATTGCATCAGTAGAAATTGCCTTTGAGGAGGATCGATTGGAAGCCTACAATGTCAAGGAGTTAAAATCGATTTACAAGAACCTGAAAGTCCAGGTCAGAGGCCTCACCAGGAAGGATGAGCTACAAAAGGCGCTGAGGGCCTGGGTAGCAGCCAGAGGTGCCAGTGGGCAATCTGGTGATCTCAATGGAGAGGTGGAGGAGCCTGTTCCTAGGGTGGATGTGCTTTTGGGAGGGGGGAACCCTCCAGGGCAGGCAGCAGTAGTTTGTCCCCAGAGGAGCTGGAGGACAGGCGGGAAGTAAGGAGGTTTGAATTGGAGAAACTCAGAATAGAAAGTGAGAGGGAAGAGAAAAGAATAGCCATGGAGGAAAGGAAAATGATACTAGATCATGAGAGAATGATCAAGGAGCTGGAGCTAAAGAGTAGATCCGGTTCAGATGGTGGCAGCAATTCTTCAGCACACACAGACAGGATTGTACACATCCCCAAGAATGTAGGTAAAGAGTACAAAAAGGGTGATGACATACAAAGGTGGTTTCAAGGGTACGAGTCGTCTATTCATATCAATGGGGTCCCTGAAAGGAACTGGGGAGCGGGGTTGTGGCCTCTCTTTCCAGAGGAAGCTAGGGATACTCCGATAGCTTTGGGTATGGGGCAGGAACTCACCTATGCTGACATGAAAGACGCTCTCCTCACCAGGTATGGGCTCACTCCTGAGAAGTACAGGGATCAGTTCAGGTCCAGTAAAAAGTCTGAGGCCAACACTTGGTTGGAATGTGTGGATATGTTCTGTAGGTCGCTGGATGGTTGGGTGAAGGGCAGTAATGTAACAGATTTTCAGGGGCTCTACAATTTGATTGCATGGGAGCACTTGTCTAGTCTATGTTTTGCAGATCTGCGCCAGCACCTAGTTGACAGTAAGCGAACTGTCCCCAGAAAGCTTGCTATGGAGGCGGACAGCTGGGCGAGTACCAGGGTCCACAAGAAAGCGTTTGGGGGAGACTCAGCCAAAGGTGGGCAGGGTCCCCAGCAGAAAAATGGGGGGGACAAGGGTAAAGCACAGGAGTTCTCTAAAGGGCCCCAAACTAGTACCCATTGTAAAGGTTCCCATCCCCCAGGTGATAAGAAGAAAGGGGTCTCTACAGGGAAGCCTGTTGAGACCGGCCCCCGCAAGTGTTATGCATGTGACCAGGTGGGTCACTTTAAGGGGGACCCCAAGTTCCCAAAGGGGACACAGCCGCCCACCGGTGGACAGTCCAAAGTGTTGGCTAGTGTAGCGCTTGGGGAGGAGGGGTGCCCACAGGAGGGTGGGGATCCCGCAGAAATGACCCTCGTCTCACTAGGGGACAGTGAGATGGTCCCAGGAAACCAGGTGCCCCCTAACACAAAGAAATATAGCACCTGGGTGACCATCAATGGGAACAGGGTAGAGGTCTCAGAGATACTGGAGCCAGTGTGACCTCAGTCCGGTGTCACCTGGTCTCTGAGAAGCAGGTAGTCCCAGGGGCATTCCACCAAGTAGTTGCTGTAGACAACTCTGAGCGCCAGTGTATGGTGGCGCAGGTTCCCTTTGAATGGGGGGGGTCTCAGGTCCCTTGAGGGTGGTTGTGAGCCCTACCATGCCTGTAGATTGTCTGCTAGGTAACGACCTGGAGCAGTCCTTATGGAAGGATGTTGAGCTCAGGTCTCACTTGGAGATGCTTGGGTTGCAAGAGTGGGCATGCGTGTCTACTCGGTCAATGGCAGCCAGGAAGGGTGATCAAGAGGACTTGGAGCCTGGAACAATGGCCCAAGTCCCTGCCAAGAGAAAGGGCAGGGGCGCGGGAAACCGGCCCCGAAGTTCCCACGGACCGGGAGGAGGCAGACCTCGAGGGGGACGCCCGGTGCCTACAGGGGAGCAGGTAGCCGAACTGGGAGACATCTCTGAGCTGACCCATTGGCAGCAAGAAGGGGGTCCCACCAGGGAGGAGTTCTGCAGGGAGCAGAGCGAGTGCCCTACTCTGGAGGGTCTGCAGCGGCAGGCTGCAGACCAGGCAGCTGGTAATCAGTCCGGGTCACATCTGATCTACTGGGAGAATGGTCTCCTATACAGTGAGCCTAAGGTTGCTGAGCCTGGGTCAGCCCGTGTGCTGGTGGTACCCCAGCGCTTCAGGACCTTCCTACTGGGTCTGGCTCATGACGTGCCTTTGGCAGGACATTTGGGGCAGGACAAGACCTTTGACAGGCTTGTCACCCACTTCTTTTGGCCCCAAATGCGAAGGCAGTCAGATGCACACTGTAGGTCTTGCCAAACTTGCCAGGCAAGTGGTAAGAGTGGGAGGAAGGTCAAAGCTCCTCTCCAACCTTTTCCTGTTGTTGGAACACCCTTTGAAAAGGGTAGGGATGGATATTGTGGGGCCACTGGATCCCAAGACAGCCATGGGCAACAGGTACATCCTGGTCTTGGTGGACCATGCCACCCGGAGGAAATCCCTCTCAGGACAACTACGGCGCCAGTGGTGGGTCGGGCGTTAATGGGGATCTTTTCCCGTGTGGGATTCCCCAGAGAGGTGGTTTCTGATAGGGGGACCAATTTCATATCCAAGTATATGACATCCCTGTGGAAGGAGTGTGGTGTAACCTACAAGTTCACCACTCCTTACCACCCACAAGGAAACGGTCTGGTGGAGAGATTCAACCAGACCTTGAAAGGCATGATCAAGGGTCTAACAGAACCCATGAGGCGTAAGTGGGACGTCCTCTTGCCATGCCTACTCTTTGCATACAGGGAGGTGCCTCAGAAGTCTCTTGGGTACAGCCCCTTTGAGCTCCTGTATTGCCACCCTGTCAGAGGACCTCTGAGTTTGGTAAAGGAAGGCTGGGAGGCAGCTCCCAGGAAAACTCCCCAGGATGTGTTTAGCTACATGCTGGCCTTTAGAAACCAAACTGCCCGCTTCAGGAAACTCGCTCAGGCGAACCTAGAAGCAAGCCAGGAAGAAATGAAGAGATGGTATGACCAGAATGCCACTCTGGTCGAATTTCAACCTGGGCAAAAAGTGTGGGTCATGGCCCCAGTGGAACCTTGTGCCTTGCAGGACAAGTGGACTGGGCCATATGAGGTGGTGGAGCGCAAAAGTGACATCACCTACCTGGTGGATTTGCAGGCTCCAAGGAACCCTTTGAGGGTTCTTCACGTGAACCGCCTCAAGCCCCAATTCGAGAGGTCCAAAGTGAGTATGCTCTTGGCGACAGATGATGGGGTGGAAGAGGAGAGTGAGCCTCTCCCTGACCTCTTGTCTACCAAGGAGCATGATGGGTCAGTAGAGGGTGTGATCCTCTCCCCTACTCTGACTCAGGAGCAGCAGGGGGACTGTCACCAGTTGTTGGGACAGTTCGCCCCACTGTTCTCACTGACCCCCGGTGTTACTCACTGGTGTACCCATGACGTGGACACTGGTGACAGCCCTCCTGTGAAGCACAAGATTTACAGGTTGACTGACCGGGTCAGGGACAGCATCAAGGAGGAGGTCTCTAAGATGTTGGCAATAGGGGTGATTGAGCCCTCCAACAGTCCTTGGGCCAGCCCAGTGGTCTTGGTCCCAAAGGCTGCTGCGCCCGGTGCCACTCCAGAACTACGGTTTTGTGTGGACTACCGTGGGCTCAATGCCGACACCAGGACTGACGCGCACCCCATCCCCAGAGCTGATGAGCTCATTGATCGGTTGGGAGCTGCCCGGTTCCTCAGCACGTTTGATTTAACGTCTGGGTACTGGCAGATTGCCTTAACCGATGGGGCCAAGGAGAGATCAGCATTCTCAACCCCAGAAGGTCATTACCAATTCCGGGTGATGCCCTTTGGGTTGAAGAATGCCCCTGCCACCTTTCAAAGGTTGGTCAATCAGGTGTTGGCTGGGCTGGAAGATTTCAGTGCCGCCTACCTGGATGACATTGCTGTGTTCAGTTCCAGCTGGGAAGAACATTTACAGCACCTTGAGAAAGTGTTGAGGGCTCTGCATGGTGCAGGCCTCACGATCAAGGCCAGGAAGTGCCAGATCGGGCAGGGTTCTGTGGTGTACTTGGGACACCAGGTAGGAAGCGGCCAGGTGGCGCCCTTACAACCCAAGATTGACACCATTCTGGCTTGGGAGCCCCCCCAAGACCCAGACAGAGGTGAGAGCCTTCTTAGGTCTCACCGTCTACTATAGGAGATTTGTTAAGGGCTATGGCACCATCGTTGCCCCCTTAACAGAGCTGACTTCTAAGAAGCAGCCCAGGAAAGTGATCTGGACTGAGTCCTGCCATAAAGCTTTTGATGCCCTGAAGGCAGCCATGTGCACTGCGCCCGTGCTCAAGGCACCCGACTTCTCCAAGGAATTCGTCGTGCAGACTGACGCTTCAGAGCATGGTGTGGGAGCGGTGCTCTCACAACTGAACGAAGAGGGCCTGGATCAGCCTGTAGTCTTCCTTAGCAGGAGACTACTCCCCAGGGAACAGAGGTGGAGTGCCATAGAAAGGGAAGCTTTTGCTGTGGTCTGGGCACTGAAGAAGCTGAGACCATACCTGTTTGGGACTCACTTCCGGGTTCAGACAGACCACAGGCCCCTCAGATGGTTGATGCAAATAAGGGGTGAGAATCCAAAACTGCTGAGGTGGTCCATCTCCCTACAGGGAATGGACTTTATGGTGGAACACCGTCCTGGTACAGAACACGCCAACGCAGATGGTCTGTCCAGGTTCTTCCGCCTTAGTGAAGAAAACTCCAATGGGGTTGGGTAGTTCTCCCTACTTTCAGCTGGAGGGGACATGTGTTAGACTTGGCATCTTTTGGCGGGTTTCCCCTGACTTTTTGCTTTCTGACCTCCTGGTTTTGACTCAGTTTTTGCTGGTGTAATGATTCTGCGCACTTTCCTCACTGCTGTCCAGTGGGAAAGTGCAAGTGCTCCTGTATAAAATGTGTTATGGATTGGTGTTTCCATGATTGGCCTATTTGATTTATGTGTCAGTCCCTTGTAAAGTGCACTGAGAGTGCCAGGGCCTATAGATCAAATGCTGTTGGTGGGCTGCAGCACTGGATTGTGCCACCCACGCAAACAGCCCGTAAAGTGTAACTCTGGCCTGCCATTGCAGAGCCTGTGTGCAGCCTGGGGCTGCCATGTCGACTTGGCAAGTGCACACACTTGCAAGTCCCTAAACCTTCCCTTTTCTACATGTTAGTCACCCCTAAGGTAGGCCCAAGGTACCCCTGTGGGCAGGGTGCATTGTATGTGAAAGGTAGGACATGCCCTGGTGTGTGTGGCATGTCCTGATAGTGAATTACAGCCTATTTCGTTTTCACTATTGCAAGGCTACCTGTTCCCCATAGGCCAGAATGGGCAGTTCTGATTATTACAGCTTATAATCCCAACTGACCCAGGGAACATGGTAGAAATTCGAGTTTAGTATGCCTGGACTCAGAATGATAAAATGCATCTTTTAGTGAAGTTGGTTTTAACATTCCGTGTTTGAAAATACCACTTTTAGAAAGTGGGTATTTCTTGTCTAACCATCCAAGCCTGCCTCTGCTAGGTTGTGTATTCCTTGTCTGGAGTGTGAGTGACAGGGGCTGGGGGATGCCAGGAGACAGGGTGAGTCAGCACAGGGCTGAATAGCAAGATCTACATGTAGATGGGTGGGAGGGGATGCACCTGGGACCTGAATAGGGCTGGGCCTTCCCTCCACAATGCTGGCTCCACCTCCTGTGGTGCGTCTGATGTCCCTGGCCTGCACTGTGAAAGGAAAGGAGACTTGTCAACAAAGTGCTCCAGGACTGACCAGAACTGGTTTGGACTAGGCAAAGGCCTCTCTGCCTTCAGAGAACAAAGAGAAATTGAGGATAAAAAGGGGGACCCAAACCCCAGAAAATTAGAACTCTTTTGGATCAAGAAGACTGCCAAGAAGAAGAGCTGGAGAAGCTGTGAGGAGGAACTACCACTTTGCTGTGTGCTTTACTGTGTTGGCCTGCAGTGGCTGCTTCTGTCTTGGGCAGTGAAAGGACTGGAACTGAACTTTCTGCAATCTACTTTGTGAGTGTCTCCAAGGGCTTGAGGTAGAGCTTGTCCCCTGTTCAAAAAGTCTCAGGAACAGCAAAGACTTCAAGTTCTTCTGCCCTGGGGACTGTGCGTTTTGTGCTGCAACAGAAGAAAAGCAACTCGTCGACGACGCCGCTGCCGACTCCGTGTCCCGACGGCACCTAGGAGGGCACCGCCGCAACGCGACCCTGGTCTCACCGACGACGCCTGCCGACGCCGCCAGCGAGCCGCTGCTCGCACCGCGACCTGAGAGCACCGCACGCCGCACCGCTGCACTTCGCACCGCAGCACCCGACGCCAGCCGACGCCAGCGCTCCTGACTTCAACAGAGGAGATCGATCTGCAACGTGTGTGACTTCGAGGGCCCCGACGCCGCCGCACCGACCTCCGGAACCGACGCCTGCGGACGCCGTGTTTTCGGAAGCTCACTGCGAGGTCATCGACGCCCTGCATTTCTGAAAGGTACTGTTTGCGGGTCTTCCCGACACCGTAGTTGACCCGCGATGCCGCGGTCAGCCAGAACTGTTTGGACTTGTTTGTTCACGACGCCGTGATAGCCCTGGACGGAGCTATTGACATCAAGGAACTGTTTTTAAAGACATTTTGAGAAGTAACTATTTCTGAAGTACTGTACAGTGGATTTTTATCGTATTTGGTCTTGTTTAAAGTATATAAAAATATTGGATATTTTTCTAAACTGGTGTGGTGTCAGTTTGTAGTGCTTACACTGTATTACTGTTGGTTATGTGCAAATGCTTTACACACTGCCTCTAGAATAAGCCTGACTGCTCGTGCCAAGCTACCAAGGGGGTGAGCAGGGGTTATTTTAGGAGTGTAACTCCCTTACCCTGACTAGGAAGAAGGGTCCCTACTTGGACAAAGGTGCAAGCCCTTGCCAACTAGAGATCCCATTTCTAACATGTGTCCTGATAGACTGAGCAGAAATCGAAGGACGTGTTTGATTAACTATAGCGCTGCGAGGCCATACCAGTGATATAATATGTATAACCGAGCATACTAAGTCAGTAAGTTGTATGTTGAAAATGTTTTTCCTAAAACCTATTTCTGGGTATGTTATTTAAGTGCTGGTTTTACATAGCGCTGCGGGACTGCAGAGGCGTATCTCTCCATGTGCAGCAGGTGCAGTGGCACCGGCGCCCAGAGTTGTGAAGGGCCCGCTGCACCCCAGTTATGGATATTTTTGCCACCCAACAGGGGGTAGCAGGGACCGTTACCCTTACTGCCATCAGGGTCCGTGGCACTCTTGCTAGACCACTGCAAACCTGGGGCATCAACGTGATTTATGTTAAATGAAAAGAGAAACCGGTTGGGGCTGCCTTGACAAGCTTTAAAAACAACAAACAAAAAAACAAGAGGTGACAGATTATTAGAGAGAAACATGGTTTCTGCTGTAAACCGGGAGGGGGAAATACTCTTCCCTGAACAGACTCCAAGTTAGTGGCAAAAGCCGACCAAAAACTATTTTTTTGCGTTGGTCGTTCATGTTTCATAGTATTTTTCAGTTTTTGAATTGTTCTGTAGACATAATACTTCAGCAAAAAAAAAAAAAAAAAAAATACTCATTCTGGGAAAGAATGCCAACTGTGAAATGAAAAGTGAGACAGTGCAAGTTCCTGTGGGGTGACAGATACCCTAAGGTTGAGTCAAGGCAAGTGTACTTCCGGCACACCTCTGGTGGAATGAAGGGAAGTGTCAGGGAATGAAGGGAAGTGTCAGAGAATGAGGCAGGCTTCAAAGAATGGGGCAGCCTCACTCTGCCCCCCCCCCACACCCCCTGCCCTGGGAACCGCTCCATACACATAATTACACACCACATAATTACACACTACTCAATGCAACATAAATACACCCCACATAATACCACTCAGTACCACATAATTGCACGTCACATAATTACACTACACAATGCAACATAAATACACTCCACATAATACCACTCAGTACCACATAATCACACGTCACATAATTACACTCTATTCAATGCAACATAAATACACTCCATATAATACCACTCAGTGTGACAGTTACACGCCACATAATACCACTCTACTCAATGCAACATAAATTCACCCTACATAATACCACTCAGTGCCACATAATTACACGCCACATTTTACACTCTACTCAATGCAACATAAATACACTCAATAGAATACCACTCAGTGCCACATAATTACACGCCACATATTTACACTCTACTCAATGCAACATACTCAACATAATACCACTCAGTACCACATAATTACACGTCACATAATTACACTACTCAATGCAACATAAATACACTCCACATAAAAGCACTCTATGCCACATACCACCAATCAACATAAATGCATTCCACTCCATGACAATTTCACTAAGCATAATTTCACTCAACACCACAGTTCCAGGCCACACAATTCAACTCCACACATTCCAATACACACCACATAATTACACACCAAACATATTTCAACTCCACAATCCACAACGTACCACCAAACCACACCATATAGCGGCACCACCTGAGCACCAAACATCACTCACCACCACCATTTTGCATCAGCGCACCACCTAAGCATCACGTCAGCCTGCCCTCGGAATCTGGCATCTGTTGATTCTCCCCTAGTGTCCGTCCGCTGCTCGTGTTCTAATTAAATTACTGTTTTCCAAACTCCACTCCCCCGTTATTTATGTCCCGCTCCCCCATAACAAAGAAAATTATAACAAACAAGCATGAGAACAGGCAGGAAGAAGTTGCCAGCAGTGCAAGTACAAAAAAACTAGAAGACATTTTTTATGTTAAAATCTTTTTTTAATTAGGTTGTTCAGTTGTATATAATGTCGTCTTGGTTTGTATAAAGGTAACAAAAATGCTTAACACTTTTTATTATAACTTTTCAACATGATGCACAGCAGCCACAATGCTCTACAACATAGCCAAAAGTTCTGGCTAAACACATAAGGTCCCAAAGGCGAGACCTATTGGCTATGCCATTGCTGGTTATTTTTGTAACAAATTTGCTTAATAACTTCGTTGCATTTCTCAAATGGACAAACATAAATCCAGACACGCTAAACAAGGAAATGTTGCCCCGAATGCCTGAACCCAGCAATAGCAAATAGAAGTGGATTTTCCTAAAGAATATAGTATGCAAATGTAACTATGAGACTAGCGCAGATCACAAAATTGTAGCATATCGCGGCTTACAGAGAACTATTTGATGGATATTAAACTCACAACTATATGCAAAGCATAAAAACTATATTTTTTTCTAAATCTGTATGAATTATGTAATCTATGGGTGCAGTCCAGACATACTCTGCCCAGACTAGCTTGGCCACGGCAACAGTGTGACCATGACATTTTTCAAATTTGTAGAATTTTTTTCTCCAAAAACATGGTAATTCCCTCCAGTCTCCCAAACAAGAACATATCTCGGCCAGGGCTCGACCCCCAGCTTTGTTCCTCTGGGTCTGCCAAGATTGAGGGTACTAGACTCCACTACCAAACATGTGGGTTCTCTCAGTTCAGGGTGACATGCAATAAAGTAGTTGCAATGCATTTTGGAAATCTGGAAAGCAGCTGAAAGTGAAATCCCAGTTTGGGGTATCCTTTGTTCACAGATCTCACCCGACAGGTATAGAAATATACTACTACTAAATATTGTGAACATCTACACTTCCTTATCTTTCTATTGCTGGGTGCCAGATACCCCTCGCCGTGATTGGCTGGCTGAGACACCCCACTCCTTCCTCTCCAAAGCTTCTCCTGGTTCAGATAAGCAATGGTAGACAAAGTAGAAGTCTTGAAACTGAAACAGAGTGGTGATTGGAAGAGATGGACTAGGAGCAATCCAAGTCATTCTTTTCCAATTCCTACCTCTTGTTTTTTAGGTCTCGCCTAGCGTTGCAGCGCATGCACTGCTCGCTCGGCGAGACTATTGTGAGAAAGGACATTTTAGAAGGGGGCTTGAAGCCCCGCCCCTCATTTTCATTGGAAGGAGTCATCGTTTATGGTAAACGGTGGCCTTCCATTGAAAATGAGGCTTCTTTGTTACCGGCCTTTCGCCTTTTGGGACGGCCCATCCGGACTGGCTCGTCTGCTTTGCGGCTGTTGCAAAGCAATTTCTTATCTTTAGGAGGCGTGTTATATAAACAAGCCGTGAGATCCAGTCCGGATGGGCCGTCCCAAAAGGAGACAGGGCAGTAACAAACAAGCCCTGTTTGGAGAGCTTGTTTCATTACTCCGGATGGAACCCCAGATCACCCCGCACTGCCCTCCGCGCCAGGTATCCACAAGAAGCAAGCACTGGCAAAGACAAATCTATTAGGGGGGGCTTGTCATGACCCGCATTGTCCTCATCTGAACCTGCCCCCTAAGGCTCGCCTCCGCACTGACACCTCCTCGACCTAGTACAGTATTTGATATTAAGTGTGCTCTTGGCCCGGTTCCATACCGCCATCCTACGCAGTTGGGGGTTTCTAGCAGCTGCTGGCTGCTGCCCTGGAAAGCAAAGTCTGGCGCAGGGACAGCGGCCAGGCTCAGCGGCCAAGCTGTGAATGGGAGAGAGGTGTCATCTACACCCAAAGCTGGCCAGGGGCTGCTGTGAGAAGACGCAGGGGTGACTGACGGTCAGGACATACACAAGGCAGGGCCGGAGACGCAGAGACCGGATGTACACAGGCACATGACCGGAAGGAGGACCAGAGTTGGGGGCAATTTCCGTGACCCCCAAGACAGGAAAGGAGGCCCGAGACATAGACAGTGCTCCTGCCCAGTACTGTGTAAGACTTGCGGGTGGGAGGAGACCTTCTGCACCCCACAGCTGGATAAGAGACCTGTTGGAGCGTAAGGGTCGGGGGGGGCTGCGGGCAGTGGGAGCAAGGCTGCCATGGGCCCCAATGCAAGGAGAGGAAATGGCAGTCCAGAGTGCCCAGTTGGATATCAAAAGACTGTTCTAATTGGTGTACAGTGCCCCCACATCTCCAGTGCCACTCCACCCGCTGTACCATTCGCTCGCTGCGCCCGAGCCTCAGCAGGAGACGGGGGTGGGGGGGGGGGGGGGGAGGAGCAGGGGTGCAGTGCAGCGGGCCCCGAGACCCGAGGGACCCATTGAGCCCGGATTATTGTTGTAATTTATAATTGAAACAGCAGAGAGGGACAATTCCCTTCCGTGTACTAGGGCTTTTGACACGCTGGCTACGCCACTGGCTGGCAGGTCGACAAGCAGGGCACCTACAGCTGTGGAGGAGGCCAAAGGCTGGAGGAAAACTGCGGTACACCCAGAGCTGGGCGGTGGCGGAGACCCGCATCAGACTCGGGGGTGGCTTGAGGGAGACCTGCACAGGACCTGCGTCTGCGTAAGAAGCGTGCAGGGGGCAAACTGCATGAGAGGGGGCCTGCGAAACTCCAGAGGCTAGGCAAGATGCCCAGGGCGAGCAGGCAAACCCATGGGGATGTTGGGCTAAGGCGCGTCCTCGCGGGAGCTTATGTCTTTCATCCGTGTGTACACAGTAATCCCGGATGTGTGCATGCGGCCATCTTATTTCACAATCGGAGCAGAACGCGTTTCCACCTCTAAGCTGTCTGTGGGCAGCACTAAGTCAAACAACAGTTGTGTCTGCAGTCTCCACAGAGAGGCCAAAGACTGAATGGGCATAGAACACGATTAGGAAACCTTCCTGTGGGATTCAGTGAGGTGACAACGTATCTGTACTGTTCCAGGGCAAGGTGGAGGTATTTTGGCTTTGTTGTACTTGCGCTCGCTTTCTTCTGAGAAGTGACGGTACTCTACAAGTGAAAGTATTGTACCTCTGCTGACAAGTGCAGGTTCTCTCCCTCTCAAAATGAAGACGTGTAGGTACAGTACCGGGCCGGTCCATTTAAAAGACTCTGGCTCTAGGCCTGTACCATCCGAGGGCTCCGTAGGTCAGATCGTACCAATGACGCTGGTGTGTGTTCTGGGGTCCAAGTCCTGAGACAGGAAGTACTTCTTGAGGTCAGACTAGAGGCAGGCGGTTTAGGTAGATGGTAAACGGCGATGAGTCAGAGTCCTGAAACCCATCTAACATGTGATATTTACATGTGGACGGACGGGAGGCGGGGCAGTATTGCTCTCTCCTGAACAGACCCCTTCACACCTAAACCGTGCTGAGCGGGTCGCGCAGGGGCTCATGAACCACGCGGGTGGTCCTGGGAGTGAGCGCTCCAGGCACCAGCCCCCCCTCTCTGCTCTGCACGTGGTAGCACCCGAGCCATCTCCGGTGACCCGTGAGTGTCTGGAGAAAGGACTAAGCAGCTTTGGAAGAGAATAGCACAGCCCTCCCCGCGGGAACCGTCCAGTGAGTGGAGGAGGTCGCATTGAGAGGGGAGAGGTGCCAAGAGGGAGTAGAGTATTTTTCTCCCTGCTCTTTAGAACCCCTCTCCCTTTCTTTCCTTCGCTCGGTGTTAATCTCCTCTCGATTGCCCTCGCGCGCTCTTAGTCCTTCTTTCGCCTCTCCCTTCTTCCCCGTTCTAGTTCCCTCCCCATCCTAGTTCTCTCTCCGCTCTTGCCTCTCCCTAGTCTCGCGCCCTCACCTGCTCTTGCTCCGAACCCCTTTCGATACCCTACATTCTTACTTTCTTATTTTCTTTCCTTATGCTCTCCCCATTTGTTTCCTGCACTCTCACTCACTCATGTTCTTTTGCGCACTCCTTCATTCTTATCTTCTTTTCTCTTGGGCCCCCCCTCTTCTTGCTTTACCTCGCATGCTCACTCTCTTGTTCATATTCTCACAAATACTATATCTCAGTCTTTTCATGACACCTTTCATTTTTCAGTATGATAAGTTATCTCACTCCCTCGCGTACTCTCACACCTTCACTATCTAGCTTTCACCGGCTATGTCTCTTATGCTGCATAAGAGACATAGCGGTGAAAGCTAGATAGTGAAGGTGAGACAGGAAGTACTTCCCGAGGTCAGACTGGAGGCAGGTGGTTTAGGTAGACGCCTCCGAGGCCTGAAACCCATTGAACATGTGATGTTACATGTGGACGGACAGGGGGAGGGGGGGGGGGCAGTCCTGCTCTCTCCCTGGTGCATAAGTTATGCACTGTATCCACTACTACTTTTTCTCTTTTACCCTTCTTCGCATGTTCTCTGCTAATATTCTCTCCCTCTTGCCTTCAACCCCCTCCCCTCACACTGACGTTCTTTCTCTTATACCCTGTCTCTGACTATCGGAATGTCTAGTACTTATGTGCGCTCACTCTTCTGCACTGCCTCATGGTCTTTCAAACACTCCCTTACACTCTAGTTCTTATTTTCTTTTGTACTTCTCACTGTTTTTCCTCTGCTGCCGTCACGCGCTCTCCTTTTCTTGCTCACACCTTCAGTTCCGCAATCTACTTCAAGCTTTTTTTTTTAAATTCTCTTGACTTGATTCTCTCACACTCTCGCTCTAGCCTAAAAATTCCCCTCTTGTATTTTCTCTGTCACTCTCTTGTGGTCTTTCTCTTTCTTCCTTTTTTTTCCCTTCTTTCTTTCTTCCCCCTCTTATCTTTCCTTCTTTGGTCTCATTCTTTCTTTCTTCCCTGTTGCTTCTTTCTCTTTCTTTCTTGTTCGTTCCTTTCTTTCTTGTTCCTTCTTTCTCTCCCTCACTATTTCTCTCCCTCACTATTTCTCTCTCCCTTTCTCTCACACTCTCCCCCTTTCTCTCACTCCCTTCCTCTTTCTCTCCTTCTCCCTCTCCCTCTCCCTCTTTCCTATCCCTTATTATCATTTACATATATCCTTTCCTCTATAAGCACATAAAAGTACAGGATAGTTACTCCATGAAGGAAGGACACCATCTAAAAGGATAAATGCGAGCAGCCCAAGGCTGTTAAGACACTCATGTGTTCTTGATTTAAATGACAAAAGTGTTCCTTATTTGGGTCTCAGAAATCCCTGCTTCGCCAGACCCCTTACTATTTTGGCCTCCTTCCTTATCCTTACAACCCTTGAATTACTCTTTCTGGAGCCCAGTGACTTTTGGTTGCAGTAAGTGGTGATCAGGATTGTGCTCCCCACCAGAGTGTTATGATTTGGTGTCTTGAGAACATGGGGTTTACATCCAAAAGTACAAAAGGGGTGCCAGTACGTTGTCTTTGCCTAATATTTCGTTGTATCTTTATTTCATCTTCGACCTTATTGTACAAGATCAAATGGCAGTCAAAAAGAGTGGACTGTCAATAGCAGAACTGCCTTTCCAGCTACAGGAAGCAGGTACAGGCTGGCTGCTTTCAGCGTCCTTCCATTGTCAGGAATGGGCACAGTTCTCCAGTCGAAGCAGAGAAGGAGCCACGTTCCGGAAGATTCTGGAAAACCTTATCAGAGAGCTTTACATGAGCACCAGATGCGAACACACTCATTTTGTTAGTTACTGGGAGATTAAGTGACTTGCCCAGAGTCACAAGATGTTCAGCGTCCCTGCCAAGACTCGAACCTGGTCTCCAGCTTCGAGGTCCACCGCTCTAGCCCTTAGGCCACATCCTAGTTCCCCTGTAACCTACAGGCTATTGAGGGGAGCTTTTAATTGGGTCCCTTTTTGGTTCTGTGTTTATTTGATGTAATGCGTGGCCGTCGATTATCCGCAACACTGTTAGGAGGCACAGTGAAGAGTCAGACCTAGTCAGAAATGGAATGGTCCACGGGTAAACACGTGTGCTTCATAACATTCTGTGAGCATCAAATGCCTGGTGGGTTGGGTTAGTGCCAGTCACATGATACTGACATGTAGCTACCCCTGTACCAGCCATAGGGACTGTTCAAATGCACCCGCCTAGTGCACAATCTTCAGATTTGCCTACAGACCGACTAAAACAAAAGCTTACAAGCAATTAAATAGCCGTTGCAGACCTTTGAGCAATGGAGGACATCGTAATATAAGTACAAGCACAATTAAATCTTACCCTTCATTACATAGATTGCACAAGCTGAAGCTAGAAGAAATACTACTCACGTACTTATGACAGGAACATCAAACTTTCATAATGAAAGCAATTCCAAGTCAAGTTTGTCAATGGTAGACACATGGCACCGAGGAGAGAATGAACATGTTTCTTCTGTGCCTGCGTGTGTGATCACGTGCTTCGGTGCACCTGTGTGCCTCTATGTATTAGTGTGTCTGTCTGACGGGGTGCGTGTGTTTCTCAGCGTGTGCATGCATGTGTGCCCGTTTGTAGTGCGGTTTCTATGTATGTCTGTATGCGGGGGTAAAAGACATTGTCATTTACAACGCCATTACTTGATTAATGCTTCACGAAGGGAAAAAAACCCAACATTTTCAATGCCAATAGCTCAAAGCAATGTCATTGCGAGACCTATTGCATTGTAAATGCTTGTTTTCTATTGGTGGAGTGGGAAGAGATAGGATACTCCTCCTTCCATCTCTCCCACCAACTGAAAAAAGTGCTTCAAGCTGATGGGCATGACTAGAGAAAAGCTAAGGGCAATAGTAGCTGCCCATCGCCCCTTCCGTAGCCTCACACATCACCTCGACCTTTGGACAGACCGGAAAAAAAATTAAAAAAGGAGAGAGAGAGAGAGAGAGACTCAAGATGTGAGCAGGGGGCCTCCTAATGCAGGAGTTTACCACTGCCAATGAGGGATCGGGGACCAGCAAACATCCGGTGGCATCCTGGGCACAACTGGTGGCCCATCTGCATGCTGGTGGCGACCCGCAGGCAAGGTGCATTAGCTGCGAACCCAGGACGTGCTGGATCTGGCCCATGCAGCTGCAGTAAAGAGAGAGGACCCGCGGTGCGGGGAGAAGAGGATGGCCCACAGGCATGACCACGCCCGATTCCAGTGTACCAGCAGAGATCAGGTTCCATCCTAGTTGTCTTCTCTCTTCCCCCTCACCACCCCGGTGACGGCTGGGAGACTGACAGATGGCGCACCTGGAATATGAGGGAGAAGGACCCGGGGCCTTAACGGCTGGTAATTAGGCCTGGCAGGAGGATGGGGTGAGCTGCTCCAGGAGGGGCAAGGCCCCCACAGAGCTGCAACAGGATACGATTCACTGGGGACACAGCCAGGTGGACGAGTGCTGGGCGCCGAACACGTCTAGGCAAAGGTGGACCCAAAGCTACCCCTGAAAGATCTGGGCCCCTAAGACGGAGTTTGGCAGACAGGCCTCAGGCTCAAAGTAGCGCGTGTTTGGCAATTGTGCATTTTACGGCGCAGCAGAAGCAATTCAGCGAAGACCTGGCCCTCTGTAGGGCATAAATCAAACAGGAGAACCACAAAAATCATGCTCTTTAAAGATTGCAGTGCAATGCAGAGTAAAAATTTCTTGCAGTCAAACAGAAGAGAAGTGCGATACAACTAAACTATGTGCCCAAGTACCCAGCAAAACTCAGGGTCCATTTCAGCGGCAAATCATTCTTTTTTGGCAAACCCTTGGCTGCATGGGACTGGGTAGAGGAAAGGAAGACACTGTGGCGGTGGCCAGAGACTACAGGTGTGCAGCATGGAGTGGCGGAGATAGAGGCGCATCAGAGACAACAGCAGAAGAGATCTACAGCAGGGTTGAGGCCCCACCCAAGAACACTATCAGTGATATGCGTGATCAAGCCAACCATGTAGTATGAGCATAGGTGAAGCTGCCTTCCCCGCTGCTAACAAACTATACGGACAACACCAGTCCCCGCCCAGGGAGAGTGAGGTGCCCCATGCTGACGAGGAATGAGGAGATATTACTAGGCAGGTGATGTGGTACACTTTCACACTAAGGCTCCTTGACTGGGTTTGGGCAATGAGGTAGCACTTATCGTAAATCACTCATATGTGCGGTTGTGCCCAATGGCACATAAGATATTATTTGATACCGACTAAAAGCTAATGGAGATGCACTGCTGTCCACATTGTTTGTACATGCCCCTACAGATAGTGTGACTTTCGTTTTAAATGTTAACCATTCATTTCCTATTTCTTCAACAGGGCAACCAATGTTTCTGGGGTGAAAGAGTGGGGGAGGGGGGGGGGTTCAAGCTGCATTGCAGCAATGTTGGTTGAAATTCAAGTTTACAGTGTCTGTTTGGCCACGTATATAAGATGTCATACAGAAATTCTTTCCCTGATGTCCTAACGCATATCAAGAGGGGAGCATTAATTCTGTAATGCACCCCACAATAGATGTCCATAGTGCCTGCTCCATGCAGCATATGGGAGCCCTGAGTGGATGGGCTACCTCACTGGGCACGATTGATACATGTGGTCAATGGCAAGCAAATGAGCAACAATTTATCTATTATTAAAATGTACACAACTCTCAATCACACAGAGATTACATCTTAATTCCATCGGCAGAGGCTGCTGCTACCACACAGGTATGCATTCTATCAGAGGATTCTCCAACAACCCCCCCATGGAGATGCGTCTTAGAGGGGCACAACGGGGCCTCAGGGGGGTGTGGCGCATGAACGTGTGGTGGCTATGTAACAAGTAGATGTACTTACAGGCACCATAGCAGAATTCTTTTATCACAATGAAGGCTCAGTACAGTCACAGGTGTCCCTGTGGGAAACATTTAAAACTGTGATAACAGCATAGGCAATGTCCTAATGTAAAGGGAAAGCTACAGAGCAGGAGATGAAGGAATTACAGGAGCAGATCAGAACACTAGAAGAGTCCTCCCCCCACACACAAGTGGAGGGTAAACTTCAGTTGCTTGAGATCCTTAAAAATAATTTCAGAGATAGATTACTGGACTTGGCGCACCATGCCTGGCTATATTCCAAGCATCAAGTGTACGAATTGGCGGAACACGACAGGTAAGCTACAATACTGGTTAGTGCACATGGAGGCAGAGGCGCGCTTGTGCCTACACTGTTTGAAGGCTCTGGGTGATTAATCATACACTCACAATTGCGGATACCTTTCCAAAGTACTACGAGGCGCAACATGCCACATGGATCACCCAGTGAAGGTCCCATAATACTACATCTCCCTAGGATAGTGCTCTCCAAGGATGATTAATGCGAACTGGAACTTCCTACCAATTTACGGTGTACGAGATCCATCGTGCTATTAGTTATGCCATCTGGAAGGGCCTCAGGGCGAATGGATTCCCCTCGAATTCCTCAAGAAATACACCTCACTCTTGTCGCCACATTTGCAGTTGTCCTTTGAAGATGTGCAGACTTTAGGCTCACTTCAAAGAGACCAGAGATGCCCTTACATTACACTAATCGCAAAGCCTTGTAGGCCCTCTTCCCACTCCACTCAATGCTCCTTCTACTCGCCTATCTCATTAATAAACAGCTAGATCAAAATCCTAGCAACCAGGCTTTCGAAGGCAATAACCACCTTCATTTGCTGTGACCAGAACAGTTTCATGCTTGTTAGAGGCACTAGACCAGTTGTCTCCAAACAGTCAATCGCGAGCTACCAGTAGCTCATTGACCCCGTCCGAGTAGCTCTCAGCTTTAAGTGCATTTTTTTTTTTAAACGCACAGGGTCACAATTTTCTTTTAAAGTTAAGGGAAGGCTGTGTTTATTTTACATTATTATCTTCAGATTTCAGGGCCTGATATTGAGCAGTGCTGGAGTCAGATTTATGACCTAGGGCACCAAGGTATTTAACTCTTAAATAAGTCCTTGTCAACTCAATATTGAGGTGTGAGAACAAAATGATATTTCTGAACATCTTTTATGGTAGAAAATTAAAATGAAGATTTAACTTAATCATCAAGTTCATTTGAATTTATTTTCTCCCATTCCAAAGTGCCATCTTTACACACTGCAGGTATTTTGCTCCTAGTGGCTGGTAGACACAGTGCCCCATTAATAACTGAAAAATACAACCATTATTTAAGTGGGAGAAATATAAAGTGTAGAAAAATGTTCCATATCATGAACATTTTTGCACAACTTTTGCTGAACTTTAAATTTTACCCATTAAAAAAAAATGGTTATATGCTTGTATTATACATGTAATGATGGCACATATGACGAAAGGTATTCCAGTGCCACAAGTACATATAACATAGGCTCTCAGTCACCCCATACACATTTATATCACACACACACACACACACACACACACACACACACACGTTCATACATACCCAAAGACCACACTCTCACTGACACACATAGCAGTCCTGTCATAGTGATATTAGTCAAAATATTTTGTTCAAACCACAGTATCTGGTTCTACAGACATTAGGCTTAAAGCCAATGGAGCTAGGCGTTAAGGTGTATGGTAACAATGTGCGAGTTACCTGGCTTTCAGCAGAATATGATGCTTTTCGCTGATCAGAAGTAGCTCTCATTACACAAAAGGTTGGAGACCCGTGCACTAGACATTGTCCCCTGGGCCTTCAGATGCCCCTTACGCACTCTGGTGAACTTGATGGTAAGGCAGTTCTCCTGTCAGTGGACTTCGTAAAGCATCTGAGACGGTACACTGGCCCTTCATGCGTCAGGTTCTGTTGAAGCAGGCCTTCAGCCCTAGCTGCTTGTGTGATATGTCACAGTGCTGTACGAGAGTGCATGGGCACAGGTCGGGTGAACGGAGCAGTCTTCTCCCTTTGCCATTGGACGTATCATGTACCAGGCGGGTCTGCTCTTGCAGCTTCTTGTTGCTTTAGTGATTGAGCCCTTGGTGAAGAGGATGAGCCTGGATGCATAGGTGGCTGGTTTCCAATGGCGCAGTGGACTTGAAGATAGGGGTCACCATATGCAGACCATCAGCTCATTAAAGTCCAGCAGTCCACAGAGACTATTCCATGCCTCATCCAAATACCTCAAATCTATAGAGAAGCATCTGGTCTGCAGATCAATTGGGGGAAATCTACCTGACAGTAAAGGGTGAATTGCCCATGCTGCTGTGTGACACTAAACTAAGTTGCAGTGGATCACATCCAATACTTTGGCATGATAGTTATCAACAACGTAAACCTGTGCTGGGATCTGAATGTCATCCCACTGCTCCAGCACACTAAACGTGAACTAACGGAATGGGAGGAGCTGCTTCCGATAGCAGAATGGGGAGGCCTCTACAAGACCGTTACACATCCGAGCCTACTCTAAGTTACACAAAACTACCCCTATCAACTCGCAACACAATTCCTTCAACTCCGCAGAACAATGCTCAGCCATTTCCTATGGACTGGCAATATTCCGTCTCTTTCGAAAAGCATGTGCAATCCACCATATAAAGCAGGCTGGTATCTCAGACATACAGCAATACTATTGGTCTCACAGACATACTAAACAACTGGCTGTGACAGATTAGACTCTGCTGTGCAGCTGAATTTAGATTTATTGGAATATGACTTGCACACCTTATCGTGCGGTATTCCCATTTAATTGTGTTTCTCGCCCACTACTAGAGCTGATTAATATGCTGGAACGCAGCCCATAACCAAATCCAATTGTTGGGAAAAACGGACTCATGAGACCCAGTTGTAGCATGGGGCAATTGGAACCCTACTGGGATAAACTTGAGGCAGTGCAAGAATTTAGTCCTTTAGAAATTAAGATAACAATGGAGCAGCTGGGTGACAAAAAGGCATCTCCCAAATGTATAGATCCTTGCTTCTTAATAGACTAGATCCCCTTTTGAGCCTGAGCCCAAAATCAAACATAAGGCAGCATCAATAGGCTTTTAAGAACTGTCTCAAGGATGTCCAACAATTAGCTGAAACTAAACTCTGACAAGACAGATTATAGTAATAGGTAACCAATAATCCATCGGGACGATTCTTGGTGGCGCTCATCAATAGTTTCACTTCTCCCACCGGTTAAACAAGCATAAAATATCTATAAACTCATCTTCTTGGTAGACGACATGAAGAGTACTGGTGCTAGATTCTTCCATCACTCCAGACTTCTTGTAGGAAATCAATTGTACCAGCAGTTTTTTCTGCAAAAGGTAGACTGCAATTTATCTTGGTTTTCCTATTGCCTCATTTAAACATATCCAAGTACTTCAGAATATAGCTTCATGACTTGTGCGCGGCCTCCAAGAGAATACTTAAATCTGAGGTCACCCCCTCTTTCTATTAACTCCCTACTAAACACTAGATTTTGCTCTAAGCCCTATGGATTTGTCATAAGACTGTCATTAACTCCGGTACTTAGTTCATTAGGTCTTGCTTTTCTAGATACTAGCCCTTAAGGTTTTTTAGATCCAAGTCAGCCAACCTAAAGAAGCCCTGCATAAGAAGATCTAGGATGGGAGTCTGATCCTTCTACTGAATGCTGCAGCATGGAACAGTCATTGATCGCACACGAGTCCTATGACCACCTATGTCGGTCTTCAAAGAGCACTGGAGACATGGCTCTTTTCACTGCCTTTTTTTTTTTTAGCAATTTACACCACGCCTTGCAGGTTTCCCCTTGCGCCCAGAAATATTGTAGAAGTCATTCTAGCACTATTTAAATAAAAAACAAAACAGGCTATAAGTCTTTGGGCAAGGCAAAGCTGAAAACTAAATCCGAAAACGTACATCAAAAGTAATGGCCAGCAATAAAACAAAAATAAAAACGGCCAAGGATAAAAAACCAATAATAGCCGAGAGAAAGGTGAAAAATATGAGCTGGATCATCGAAATTTATGCCAAGTGGTAAAACAGTCTGTGCTCTTCAACTCCTACTGCTCTTATTTAGGCCAACTTATCTATGGCACATGATTTGTCTTGCGCAATTCGCTATGGAACCCCAAACCGACTTCACAAATGAAAAGCTAAAGATATTGTGACTTACTACAAATTGTTGGTGTTGAATTTGAGATTTGAAACTTCGCGTGGGTTAATCTTTGTGATTTAAATCTGTTCTACTGAATTTATTTTAACATCAAAGCTCACCGACATCCACTGGCTGGGGAGTGATGGTCAAGGCTCAAGCCTTCGTTGTATTAGGTGATCTCCAGTAAACAAGGACAAATAAAGGAAAGACACAGAGCCAGAAAATGCCTCTCAATTCAATAGCCTTTCCACTCTATCTGAAAAGTTGTGGAAAAAAACTGAACTTTAGCTCCATTCTGAAGTTTTCACTTTTTTGACAGTGTTAGTAATGTTTCTTTTGGTATAAATAGTGGAGAATGCAAATTTTTAGGGCATGATAATTCTCTGAATTCCTGTGAAAGGTACCATAGGAAAAATTCCCAATACGTGTGGGTTAATCTTTAGTAATAACATAGGGGCCCCAGGCACCATCATTAATGGAAAATGGAACAATAAATTGATTGGACTCAAATTAAAAAGGGTATTGACATTTGTGGACTACTGTAATTAATTTCTACAATAAGCAAGACTTTCACATGCAGAACTGTGCCACTAATGAGGAGTATTCTTCCTAACAGAACACTAGTTCTTAATTTATTATTTGGGGGTCCCGTCCCTGGTGCACTGGTTAGCATTCTATTACATTCAAGCACAATATATATTTTCAAGATTTTTTTTTTTTTTTTTTTTATAGTATATTTCTCCTAGACCACATTTCGTTGCGCAGTACCTTGAACACCAGACAGGCTGATAGCTTGTTCAAAGTCAGGACTTGCCTTAGTGGCTATCATGCCACTGTATTATTTATTGTCTATCAACTGAGACGTCCAAGTAAAAATACGATTTGAATGATATGGGAAAGGAAACTGCAACACATATTCAAGGAAAAAAAATTGCATTTAAAGTTTGAAAAGATCCAGAACGCAGTAAAATATGGATTTATATTTGTAGTCTGGCTCTGATGAAGGGATATACAATATTGTAGAGGCATGAAAAACCTATTTGCGTTTGTTTTTCCTGTGGATTACAAGTGCGCAAATCAAACTATTCGGTCTGAGAGCCATAAATAAAACTGCTGGCCTGTTCTAGTTCTGAATTACTATTGAAGGAATCAAAATAAAAAGGTCCATGACTTATAGGACTATCATCTAAAGAATTTGATATACGGTTTCAATTGCGGACTCTCCATATATCAAATTCTTAGATGATAGTCCTATAAGTCCTGGCCACTAAATTTGCCCAGACATAAGTTTTACTGATCAAACTGTACACCGTAAATGATGTTTTAAAAACATCGGGGTTCAGAGAATATTTATCATATGTGCATCACTAAGTAAAGCATCTTGGTTTGTTTTAATCCTATTAAAATCTTGGTTTACATCACACTTCATAATTACAAAAAAAACGTGCTGCAGTTTTGCTTTCCTAAATGCTGAAAGAATACAGTTCAATTTCCGGTATTTACATATTGCTGTGCGTTAGAAAAAAAAATGACAACCTTTCCTTTCACACAGTGTATGGCCGCAAGATTGTCACATAATTCACTTTATTCTCTGACTGCAAAGTGAATTGAGATTTTAAGCAACAATCCCCATATTAAAAAAACAAATAAGCAGGTAATTTTTCAGAAGACATAGCCTGACATTTGGCCTCTGTTATTAAAGCATAGAAAATGTGAGAAGATAAATACAGAATTTAAAAGACGTCCTTATTTATTGCTAGGACCCACAGTTGGAGAAACGCTGCTGTAGGTCTAAAGATGTCCTGACACTTTATGCTAAGACTCAACTTCCTCCCATTCTTCTCAGTTTGTAATGTTCATTTAGTTCTAGGGTTAAAACGAAGGCTCACCAGTCGCTTTGGGAATATTTCCTGGGCACTTTAACCAGTTGAAAGAAGAAATGACAATATACTTTTTATATTGGCCCAACAAAGGGACGTAGATATTACTGGTGAGGCTGGTGCTCTGGCTCAGAGGCCCAGGAGTAGGACGTGTCTACTGCACCAGCAGCTTCATTATCTCCATCCTGTGATAGCCTATGTACAGTGACTTTATCAGAAGGGAAATAGCACAGTAGGTGGACGACAGCAGCAGGTGAGAGGTTGTCTTTCAGTATGGGCAACTAAGCCTCTATTCCAGTCACTAGTTGGGCGAGGGATTGAGGGAAGTCGGGAAAAATTAGGGCAGAAAGAGAGGGCAGTTGCCCATAGATGGTATTCCTCACTTTGAAATCCATTTAAAAAAAATGCATAAACATTCAGGGCGTGGTAACCAGATGGGAGGTCAGGGAATGAGCAGACAGTATCTTGATGTTCTGACCAAACTAGAGGCATTACCTTAAGTCGCACGACCTCAGCTATTGTAAAGTAAACTAATAAATAAAAATCTAACCTAGTAGTCATTTTACTGAAAATAGAATGGAAATATAACTGGCTGCCTTGAACATGACAGACCTGTGGCTCAGCAGTTAATGCTTCATTCCTTAAGTATTTTAAGACGTGTACTTAATTCCACAATCAATTCAAAAAACAAACCGTGAAAAACAATATATTATGTATACTATGCAAACGTGTCGCTATTTTGTTGACTAAACAATTCTCCCCAAGCGATTGGATAAAATATTAAACTATAAAAGACTGCAAAATATACCTATCCGACAAAAGTTCAAGGCTGTGAGACGGCTGTGACATAACTTCCTGTGACGTCACTTAGTGTAACATCAATGCACATGCTCGCTCAGTGCAATTTTGCAGCAAGGGTCTTTATCCTACCAGTTTCAAAGTTGACTCTGAGCCAATACGAATGGGCAGTCCCACAGTTCACCGCAGGCATGAACTCCTAAACCAGCTTTAACTGCAGGAGAAAAAGTAGCAGCTGGGTATGGGCACGCAGTTGCAAATGCATCGTTACATGTGCTGTTCACTCCGTGCTCTATCAGTGACCAAGAAAAGTATGATAAACAAAGTCTCCGTACAGTCAACTTGTATAACAAAGATTTCGCACTAGCAAAGTATGGTCACCTAAACTGATGTGAATGTGGGGGTGGGGGGGAATCTATTTTATCCAACTGATAAAAGGAAAATAAGCATAAAAAAAAAGTAACACTGGTCAGCCTGAATAAAAGGAAAACTATATGCTTTACGCCGAGAATGGTCAAATAAGGATGATGGGCAAAATTAGCTGACGCATAGGAAAAAAGTGTCAACTGGGGCACAAAACTAGTTTCATCTGTAAGCCTTAGGGTTCATAGCAATCTTTGTATGCCACTGGCCCTACAGGGCCCTAGACACATGCATGCAAAGGTCATGCTGTACTGGTAACATAATTGTAGGGCCATGGTACTGTCTGAGGACCCCAGTCACTTTTCTGAATGGTTTGTGATTTATAATAGATTGGTAGCAAGACACAGTTGCGATGCAGATCTCTTCCTGCTTCCGCCCACTCTGGGTTGTGTTCAAAGTCTGGCTGTGACTGGGTACAAGAGATATGCGCTCAGTCAGTAGTTTGGGTGGATGGGGGGGGCATGGGGGTTAGTAAATCAAAGCAGTGATTTTTAGGTCTGACATTAGCGAGGACCTTCCGATTTTGCAACAATTATACATACATTATACTTACGAGAGTTTTTGGCCAGCCCTCTTTATCCGTCGGTCTGTTGTGCCATTCACATTTTTGTTCCACCCACCACAGCATGTGGCCATGGGTAGGCAAACTATAGCCTGTAGCCAACATCACTTCAAGTGGCAGAATTCGACTCTTTCACAGAGCATCAATGCACACAAAGTAAGTTTCCTTAAGTGTCAGGGGCCACTATGGCAATGTGTGCTTTCTGTGATCAAAAATATTTTTGCTTTCAGCCACTTCTTTTAGGTCGAGCCTAGAGCCAGCGCCGCTCTGCGAGACTTGTTGTAGTGGAGCAGGGAATAGAAGCCCCGCCCACTCTCCGCCCATATTTGCCTTTGGCTTGTGTCATTGTCTGTCCTAAATGCTGGCTTCAGATTCGTAAATAAGCTAATTAGTTCCTCCTTAGTACCGCCTCCTCTTCATTTGTCACCTCCCATGGCGACTGGCCCTTTTACTTCGGTTACAGGGTACCTGTTATTCAGTCTTTAAGTACCATTTTCCTTATCAAGTTTCTCTTAATGCAGGCACGACGTGCTTTGGTGCCTTCTTTACAACCCTGCCCTCCCTCCCGTTGTCCGCAGGGAGCAATTAGGCAGCCGCCTGTTAATCTAGACCCGCCCCCACCTTAGGCGCCAGTGGCAGGACATCACAAGATTCTGAGGTTTCTTACCATCCAGGGAAGGGCCGCTTCAATGCGGATGCAGAGGCGGCCACAGAGGACAGAACACCCAGGCATATAACAATGGTAAGTCATCTCCCTTCCCATGTAAAAATCGGGGGCAGGTTGGCACAGTTCATTAACAACTAGCGACTCCTCTAGTCTGACGCCTGGGTGCTACAGATGATCCAGGTTTTCCAAACAGAGCTTTACGGCTCTCCATTCCAGCCCAGCCGCCCTCAGACCATCGCATTTTCAGAACTCGAAGCTTCTATGATAGATAAAAAGATATCAGAAGTTCTGGAAAAAAGGGCAATCTTTCCTCAGCAACTTATTTCTGGTGGAAAAAAGGGATGGAGGCTACTGCCCAGTCATCAACCTATGGGAACTCAATGAGTGGCTGGTATTCCGCCATTTTAAGATGGAGGGGATTCATCTACTCTGATCTTCTGCAACTTCAGGATTGGGTGGCACGCCTGGACCTAAAGGATGTACACCTCTCAATTCTCATCTACGCCCCACATTGCAGATTTCTACAATTCCAGTGGAGGGGACATGTGTTTGAATTCACTGCCCTCCCCTTTGGCCTGTCATCTGCACCCTGGTGCTGTACCAAGGTGCTCAAACCTGCCAACGAGTGCGTCCTCAATTCAGGGAGAGGGAGATATATATACACACACACTTTTTTACATTGTAAATCTCATGGTTGATCTACATCATAGATTTTTTGTACACAACCCCATTTTTCAATTGACTCATCCTTTCAATCACCAAACAGACACATTCTCACCCTAACCTCACATTCATACCCCAGCTTTATGCCACATACACCTTAAATTACATTAGGGAATGATCTCCAATTTATTTCGTTATTGTGTTGTGGACTGGGGTTTCCCAGACATACAGTCGAAAAACGTTTCGGTGGAAACGGATCGTATCAAACCGCCTTCATCAGGACCACACGATTGACACCATATCCTACGGTGAAAACAATATGGGGAAATCAATATTTCTAATCTGTTAGGGCCAGATGTACGACTGTTTTTTGCAGTCGCAAACGGGAAATCGACCCGTTTGCGACCGCAAAATTGAGCTGGCCCATGTACAAACCCTATACCGACTCGCAAAATAGGGTTTGCGACTCGCTATTAGGAAGGGGCGTGCCAAGGGTGTCCCTTCCTAATAGCGAGTTTACCACCTACTTCAAGCAGGTGGTAAGCCACTCTCAAACGGGAAGGGGTCCCCGGGGTCGCCTTCCCCTTTGTGAATGGGTGCGAAAATATTTTTTAAGAGCAGGCAGTGTCCCATGGACCACTGCCTGACCTTAAAAAATAAAACTGAAAAGTTTCTTTTTTTTCTTGTTTAAATGCCTTTAAGGAAAAAGGGCTGCATTAAAAACAAGCATTGGCATAGCCAATAGGTCTCGCTTTTGGGACCTTATAAGTATTTAGTTACGCAGCACAATATCCTTGGTGCAACAACATCAACCGTTGCATGGCTAAACACTTATAAAGGTCCCTAAGGAGAGACCTATTGGCTATGCCAATGCTTGTTTAACATGTGTCTACTTTATGCTGCTTAGTTTGCCAGTTTAGAAAATCAACAGACTGACTGCGTTTCAGCTGCAAAACAGCCTAATTCCCAGGCAAATGATTTGTCCGAAGTTAATATGAAGCACTTAGGATGTATTGTTTGATGTAAAAACTAGTTCAAATAAAATGACGCCCAAGGACTCGTTTCGTTACCCAATCTGCAGCACCCTATTTGTGTTGGCCTGCTCTGGACGTACTTGAAACCAGTATGATATAACACATCCTCTTTAGGCAGACACAAAAATGGATACAAATAACAAGCTTAAGTAGAAAAACTTAAAATTATGAATTACATACAAGAACAAATTAAAATATATAGTATTTGGGGTGGACGCAAATAATGGTTGTTAAAAAAATAGCAAAACAAGTAAAATATTATCCCAACACTGTAACCAAAAATAGCATGCTAGGATGTTAAGTTAACTCCTACAAAGCTACGTCCAGATCGTGTTTGAAAACAGAATGTAACAGTTGATATCACGATTTGGGTGTCGTCGGCGTACGACACCACAGAGTACCCATATGATGTAATCAATTTCACCAATGGTGCCACATACATTGAAAAGCGTAGGGCTCAGGGAGGAGCCTTGAGGAACCCAAATGGGGAGAGTGGGGGATGGTGATTTGAAATTCTCCAAAGCCACAAATTGTTCTCTCTCACTGAGGAAGGATTCCAGCAGTGATAATGCTCGGCCCTGAATCCCAATCGGGGCGAGGCTGTTGAGTAGTATGGAATGACTGACAGTATTGAATGCTGCAGAGAGATCTAAAAGCACCAAAGCGGCGTTACCTCCGGCATCTACTGTTTGTCTGACCAGTTCTGAAGCAGTGATCAAGGCGAGTTCGGTGCTATGATGGCTTCTGAAGCCGAATTGGCTTGGGTCAAGATGTCCACAAAGTCTCTATGAATGAGTTAATTTCCATGTTCATTGCTTTTTCCACCATTTTTCCGGGGAAAGGCAGTCTAGATATGGGCCTGTAGTTGTTTGGGTCAGTGTAGTCTAGGTTTGGTATTTCAAGTAGCGGGAGCACTGATGGCTGTTTCCAATTGGAGGGGAAGCTGCCCAGATTAAACATTAGGTTAAAGATGGGCAGAAGGTGTGGCACTCTAATTTCAGGTGCCAGGTGAAAAATTCTAGGAGAACAGGGATCAAGAGGGGAACCGGATTTGGTTTGGTGCAAAAGGTTCATGACGTGGGGTAGCGTAAGACGAGAAAGAAAAAAAAGTGGGTGGGTCTCCAGAAATATTTACTCGGTCCGCAGTGTGTACTGCCGGGGGTGAGGTATCCCTGCGTTCAATGATAGAGCCTGTCCCGAAGAGTGGTTGCTAGAGAGGTTGTGGTACACAGCTTTGATCTCATCCTGAAAGAAAATTGTGAAGGAATTGAAGAAAGTTTGACTAGCGTTGGTGATGGTAGACTAATTAGTTCCAGTAGATAATTTAGAGGAGAGTGAGAGCGAGCGCGAGAGAGATGCTAATTCTGGTTATGTAGTGTGATCCCACTCTTCTAGAGTGATACTATATCTGTATTTCTCCAGTCATCCAAGGCCTTGCTCATTACTGGTGAATGAATAAGGTGCAATAGGTTGCTAAATGTCATTACTTGAGCTCTCATAACACCCTCTGATACCGTTCAACTGTCCCACTGGCTTATCCAGCTGTGACATTTCTAGCACCAGTAAGAGGATTCTTTCTTTTGGGGAAATAGTCTACTTCTGGCTCACCCGAATTCACCCTCTTACTGTCGATTTATGCCGGACTCATGTCTCAACACAAAAACTTATAAAACTAATCTCTCTCTTGAGAAACGAGATCACAAATGTTTTAAAAACTGGATGTTATTACCTTGAAATGATCAAGAAGAATTTCTTCTGACATGATGTCACTCACAATGTGCAAGCAATATTGTCCACTTTGATAACAAGAGGAGACTACGAGAATGGAACATACCCGCGACTGCCTGAAGTTTTGCTGAAGGGCTACAACTGCAAAAGGCAGTAGCCGGACGCCTGCTTAGCTTAAGAAATCTGGACTTTCCAGAACCCGCGTTAAGATTACACATGCTTCCAGACAAAATCAGAACCTAAAAAGCGGAGTGCCTGCTACACAAGTTAAGTGTTTGCAGACAAGCTTCTATTCCTTAAAATAAAGTTTAAACTGCATGCTCTACAGACAAGACTGTGTTCCAGATTCATAGACGTTTAGAAAGATAAAAGAGAGGTAGATCTTTTGTGGCACGAGCTGCACAAGCTAGTAGAAGCCTCCCTCAAAACATCTGGATGTAAAAGAGCAACTCAGATCTGGAATTCAGAGTGAACAAGACAGGGGCAGGAGGAGGAGATCTGTGCTGTCTATAGCACTTTTTAACATCGTATAATAAAATGTATAGAAAAAGAAAACAATGCGTGTAATGGATGGGAAGATAAAGACAATAGAGAATAGGATTGAACATTTGACAAACTCAGTCGAGCAGATGCACATTACAATAGAAAATTAGACATTTTCTCCTGAGACAAAATCTCATTTACATCATTGTGTAGAATATTTCATCACTGGCAGCTCTCTTTGCCCATGCATATTGCAGAAAGGCTGCTTTGATAGTTGTGCTACATTTGGGAATAAGGTAATAGAGGGAGTCTGGAAAGCAAGCAGAAATACATTTCATAGTTCGTAAACACGAGAAAAAAATGAGGCCAAAAATATTTATGCATTTGTTTGAAGGCATTATTAAAAAAATGCTTCGGAAGGAATTTATGGAGCCAGAAAACAAGACAGCAAAGGGCAAATATGAGCCTAGAATGAAGCAGTGGAATAAAAGGTGGTTGGGGTGTTTGAGAGCACCAGAACGATGTTGCACATGCAAAAGGCAGGAAAGCACCCTTCACACCCAAAACTGGGGCAGAGAAAGATTAAACATTTTTGTAAGACATTAGCTTGTGTGTGCAACTGAAAGGGAAGGTGGTAGACAATTAGAACCTAACCATCCTCAAGGACAGTCAATACTGATGCACCAATACAGCATTAGCTCAGCCACTTTGAATTAATAACAGATGTAGTTACTTGTGCAATATGGAAGACTGCGATCAGCTGGGTGAAAACACTGGTGTCGATGATTTATATACTGCAGTTCCACGGGTCACTTATCTATATCAAAACATGGCATGCCGAAGCACGTGTCTGATGACAGAATGCACGGACAGGAATAATGAATTGCCGCCAAATTTTAATGAAAAAGAACATACTGGTCAAATAAAAAATATTGCATTACAGAGCTGAGAGTTATTTCATACGAGGCTCCGCTGGCAAGTTTAAACTTCACTTCTTACAATAAAAGATCAAATCAGAAATAATTTTGTAGTGTGTCTGCGGCCAAAAAAGAATGGAGAAATGTAAAATGTTCTCCCGTGTGTAAAGGCACTCACATGCCTGCTGCTGCGTAGAACATTCCTGCTGAGAACACAGCGCGCTTCCAATGCCCTTTTAATCACTTAACGTGCCTGCCCTCGTGGCACTGCACTTAAACTCTGCACTGTACAAACCCTTTAACCATTGTGAGACCTTCCACTGGCAGACGCATACAATGCCTAATATGTGTCTGGTTTGTTTGTCTCAACGCAGTTAAAAATATACACTAAGCGCGGGCGAGAAAACAAACAAGCATTGGCATAGCCAATAGGTCTCGCCTTTGGGGCCTTATAAGTGTTTAGCCAGAGCTATTGACTTTGCCAATGTCTTCAAGCTGTGCTGTAGAGAAGTGTGGCTGCTGTGCAGCATGCTGAAAAGTTATAATCAAAAAGTGTCAGAAGCATTTTTGTTACTTTATATATGACCAAGAAGGCATTATGTAAAACTGAACGACCATATTAAAAAAGTATTTACAATAAAAAATTCTCAGTTTTCTTTTGTTCTTGCAATGCTGGCAACTTGTTTCTGCCTATTGCAATGGTTGTTTGTTAAAGCTTTTTTTTTTTGGAGGGGGCATAAACAATCGGAGGGTGAAGGTTGGGAACTAGTACCTGTATTATAACACTAGCAGCGGCCAGACGCTAGGGGAGAATCAACAGATGCCAGATTCCGAGAGCAGGCTGAGGTGGTGCTGAGTGATGCTGAGGTGGTAGTGGTGGTGGTGGTGGTGGTGGTGACTGGTGCGGAGACGATGCTGAGGTGATGCGGAGCGATGCTGCGGCGGCCCCGGGCGATGCTGCGGCGGCCCCGGGCGCCGCCGAGAGATGCTGTGATGGCGCCGAGAGATGCTGTGATGGCGCCGAGAGATGCTGTGATGGCGCCGAGAGATGCTGTGATGGCGCCGAGAGATGCTGTGATGGCGCCGAGAGATGCTGTGATGGCGTCGAGAGATGCTGTGATGGCGTCGAGAGATGCTGTGATGGCGTCGAGAGATGCTGTGGTGCTGAGTGATGCTGTGCTGGCTCTGATTGATGCTGTGGTTGCGCCGAGTGATGCTGTGGTGATGCAGAGTGATGCTGTGGTGATGCCGAGTGAGAGATAGAGTGAAGATATAATGCCTAATTAGAGAGGGTGGTGAGAGAGAGAAAGGGTGTACATAGAATAAAGAGTGGAGCGGGATAGAGAGAGAGAAAGAAGGGGAGAGAGAGTGAATGAAGGAGTTTGAAAGAGAAACAGATAAAGGGGTGAGAGAATGAAAGGCTAAAAAAGATAGAGAGGGGAGAGTTAATTAAGTAGCGAGAATTAGAGGGGAGAGAGAAGGAGAGAGACAATAAGAGTGGGGGGTGTGGAGTTTAAATAGAGTGAAGAAGTGACGCGGAAAAAGTAACCTTAAATATAGCTTTGTGCAAATAAATATTTAAAAAAACAGAGTGAGACAAAAATACTGGTAATTAGGCTGACACTCCCAATATAAAACAAATAGCGATATAAGGTGAAATCAACCCACCGAAGCAATATTTCTAACTAGACAAAAAAAAGCTTGCATTTCAATGCTAAATCGCTGTTGTTTTTCATGTGACTGTAGTCCAGGGCCGTCAGTTGGTAATGTGAGCTGCTGCTGCGATTGAAACATCAGAGTCCAGAGAGTTAATGAGCCATGAAGAGGAAATGAGGAAGCGATAGGAAACCCAGATGGCAGCTGCGCGCGTGCACGCCTTCGTGAACGCAAGCTGGTCGCCAGCCGAAAGCCAGTGGGTTTGCACTTCCAAAACCCGCTTACTAAAACTCTCGGCCAGACCAGCGCAAGCGCTGGTGCAGGCCGAGACCTAAAAAGGCATTCAGTTCCGGAGAAGTTGGGGTGCACGCACGGCTACAAAGGGTAACGCGAGGTTTCCGGAAGTGCTCACTTCCGTTATGTGGTATAGGCTGTTCTGAGACCTACTGTCATGGAAATCCATGTAATCCAAGCCAGCTAGCTTTCATCGTGTGGTAATAACAGCAGATTACCTAAAACACACTGTAAAACATGCTAAGAGCTTGCATTTCCGCTGCAGACTCTCACTGATGCACAATCCTTGGCGTAGAACACTTAGCACCACTATGATCCACTTATTATAACTTCTTAAAATTAAAGTAGCGTCGGCCATAACTGTTCTATAGAAGATCCATAAATATTATGTGCACAGACCCTTTCGTATGTTCCAATACGACTGTGCAATATCAAATACCCTACAGTGGTTATGAAGATGCACATGGGCTTCAGATATACATGTGCTGCACTCTCAAGCAAGACTGGATTAAACTTCCGTGACATTTTATAAACTAAGTACTCACAACTAAGCAGATCGTTTTATTATTTTATTGATGGTACTTTTTACTATTTCAAAGTCCAAATGGTTTTATACCACCCGCCCCTCGGGAAACAACGCAATATGGGGCAAGAGGAAGACGCAAGTAACGGCAGTAAGGCTAGGTATGTGGCAACCACGACCATGATGTCACGTAAGTAATTGTACAGAATGTGTGTCTGAACAGAGATGTGACTTTGGTGGCGACAGTGGTGGTGGAGAAAGTCAGTTAGGGGCTAAGATGGCCACCCTGGCTCCAAGCAAAGTCGGGGGGAGGGGGGGGAATTAAAGTTAGTTTACTGGTCACTTGTACAAGCAGACGCTGGAGCGCGAGGTAAGAGAATTTTCACAATATTTGTTGCATTTTGTAAGATATAACCACGTAAACGATTGATACCCCAACTTTAAATGTGGTATCAATGTAGTTAGTGTACGTTCTAGAATTGTCCTTTGCACGAGATAGGACTGGTCTCTCTGACACTGTACTTCTAGGAAAGGTCAGTAATGCCTCTGGATCTAAAAACTTTCACAGAGGTCAGATAAGGCTGCATTCTTAAATATTATTAACAGTAAATGTGTGCAAGTTGCCCGACTTACATGTTAAAGGGATGTGACAAAAAACAGTTTTGAATTTTAAAAACTCTCTTCTGCAACAACGTGGGGGTTTAGAACTTGGGACAAGAGCAAAACAAAGTGGTCAACTTGTTTAAGGAGCAACCTGAAACAAGCGCGCGCGCGCCTCGCGCAAGTAGGGGGTGGGGGGGGCATTGAAGCGAGGCGCACGCGCGCCGCGAAAGTGAAAGTGCATCGCGATCCACTTAATGACCCGTGACAGGAGGAAAGACAGATGGCAGCTGCGCGCAAGCTTGAGGCCACCTAAATGCCTGTGGTAGCACTTTGAAAACCCGCTTTCTAAATGTCTCGCAGAGCAGCGCATGCGCTGGCTCAGGCCAGACCTAAAAACTGCTTTATTAAAAAAGCAGTTACAGACATGGTGGTCTGCCTACCCCAGCAGGCCACCATCCCTGGGAGTGCAAGCCATTCGAAATGGGGTCACAAATAGCACCTGCCTCATGAATATTAATGAGGCAGGCAATTTGCGACCCCATTAGGAATCGCGAACAGTGCCTGAGACACTGTTGTAAATTGCATCTTGCGAGCCGCAAAGCGACGCATTTTGCAACTTGCAAAATGTAAGGGTTGTACATCAGGCCCTCAATATCTTATGCTGGGTAGGTCTCCTCCTCTCATATGGTCAAAAGCTCCCGGGGCAGATATTTTTATCCCGCCGTGGTTATATGGTTCTAGAATAAAATAATGTATTTTTATCACTTGCGATGAAATTAATGACATCCGCAGTCTGTATAAATCAATGTTTCCACAAAATGTTCACAACAGTTTTTTTTAACGTAGGGGTATGTCCCTCTAAATGGTTCTACATTAATGAATTTGGGGAGATATCGTGTACAAGCCTAGTATAGCTCCCGCTGCCTGCAGAGCTTGTCACTTTCTTTGGATTCTCCAATACCTCAACCCCATGTCAGGATCCCCCTTCGCGATCCGTCAGGGAATCCTCACCAGCTTGCACAGGAAGGTACTCCGCGACTAATAGTGTGAAGGATTACAGGAGACGATGGTAGGTGCCAGGACTTTTGGAACAAGCTCAGATACTCCTTACAAAGTCATGGGCATCCTCCACTACCAAATGCTACAAATCTGCTTGGACAAGATAGTTGGATTGGTGTACGCAGAGGGACTTGGGTCACGTGTGGTCAGATGTTAACCAGGTGATAATTTTTCAATCTATCGGAGTTGGCACGGACAAGGATGTCTTACAGGTTGGTCAATTCCTTCAGGTCAGCTATATCAGCTGGCTAGGACCCCATCGAGGGTCTACCGGAGGGGGAGCATTCTCTAGGTATGAAGATTAATTAGAGGAATTCCAGCTGTCGGTTCCTGGGGAGCCATGATATTTAGCCCTGTAGGATGTGAATAAAGTCTTAAATCTATTCCTATTGTGGCAAAGCAATAACTATCTGCTGAGAAAGGAGTTGTTCAGTAAGTTGGCAATGTTACTTTGCTTGGTATCCTGCAAAAGAGTCTCGGATGTTACAGGTCTCGACATTACAGGTAGGCTTTAATCTGTGTTCAGTTTGACTGAGTTGGTAACCATTCAAGCAGCAACTGCACAATGCATTCCTTAAACTGGGAATGTAATAATGTTTGGACCCCATCAAGTTTTGAGATAAAATGGGTGTAGTCAATAAATGCATACTACCTCAAACTGTAGACATGAATCAGTGCTGAAAATGGAACCACGTAGATGTTAAACCATGTGGAACGGACGACAGCGCCCTGAGAAACACTATGATAAAGGTCTTTCAAAGAACATCAAAAAGGGGAAAGGGAGCCAACTTGAACACTCACTATTAAAGACAAAACCCAGAACCTTCACGCCAATGCTGGCAAGATGATCTAATGAAATGATGGGTGAGACTTCATCAAAAGTCGCAGAAACAAAATTAAAGTGGCTTCACTACTATTTTCCAACGTCATGTGGATATCACAGGTGGCTGATATGGAAATGCTCAGTTTCCATTACCTTCCTAACAGTCCAAAAAAAATTCAGAATAGACACAGTTTCGTTTGCTAAATTGTCTTTTTAGTACAGTCAGAAAAAGGAGTTCACAGGACGCCCCAATGTAAACAAGGAGAAAAAAATCCACCAGTTTGGGTGCCACACAGGGAGAAGCAGCCGTTTAACATTTGTTTTTACGTCTGGCCTAGAGTCAGCTGTATTTAGGATGCTAGCCTTTTGGAATCACAAAAATAGATGGGCTTTGGTACAGCCCTAATCATCCATTATTAGGTTTAACTGTCCTTCACAGTTTGCTCCCACAACATAAAGCCTAGGCTATGGGTAAGTCCACTTGCACGATTGGCTCTCTTGCACTGTGAGCGACAGTATTTTTCCTGAACACATGTGCACATCGTCTGAAATGAAGTGCTCCTCAGTGGCAAGGCTGCTGGGCCAATCATCAACTTAGCCAATGCTTTTTTCCTTTCTGTTTACTTCTCCCTTTTTAATTGTTTTTGTTATCCTTGAATGTTTGAACTGTCTTCAGGTTAGAAAAATTAAAAACCAAGACTATTTTTTCAATGTTCCAATAAGAATCATTTTCTGGAGAAACTTAAAAGGGTGTCTAAACATGTTCTAAGTACATCTGTCTACCAAGAAACACAAGTACGGTTCTATTACAATTTTTTAAATAATTTTTTATTGTAAGCACGTCACCACAATTAGGCGGCGCAAAGTTTTCATTTTAGTGACAAATCCCTGTAATGACAAAAACATAAAAAAGGAACACCAACTTTCCAAGGCAAACCTACTGGCTTTGCCAGTGCTTGTTATAAATGATGCTTATGGCTGATTAAAAGTTGCAAAATGTTAATGGTAAAATTGCACTTGCTTTTACTACTACTATTACTGAGTGGGGTATACTGAAATTAAGAGCAAAACCCCATTGAATAAGCAATTTACGCGTAGGGCCAACTTTTCCTGCCATAAAACCACATGGAATTGGGAATGGCATGGGTTTTTTAAAGCATACACTTACCACCAGCTGGTGGCAACTGTATGAGGGGGACCTGTGGGCAGGGCAGACAATAAGAAGGATTTTCTGGCAGGAGGAAGCACTACATGCTGCTGCCCCGGTTAAAAAAAAAAAAAACATTTAAAAAAAGACTAGGAACGAGGCTTGGCATGGAGGGAAGGGTAGTATGGTTCTCCTACGCCCTGAGAAAAATTGGGGTGGAAAAACGTACCCACCCCAATCAGTCGAAGCAAAATTACCAGCAACAATTTCACTCGGTCTGACTCAGAATCGGGGCTTTAATACTATTAAAGTATATATCCAATATAGAGTAGACTACTATTTTTAACCACCGCAAAATTTACCATGAAGGGTCAGGTGATCAGTGTTCTGCTTTGGAAAATAGTAGCTATGCTTAACTTGAGAAATACACCAATATGACATTATGGGAACAAAAACACAATGAAACGACCTACTTTTATTTTTATGATTATTTATTTTTTTTTTTAACTCAGGAGGCGTCACGCAGATAAGCGTGGTACACATGGATTACCTACCACAATTAACTATGTTTTTAGGTAGAATTTTGTAGCACAATACTTTTGTCATTTCTAAACTCTCTACAGAACAGAGATAACTATTTGCCTTTTTACTTGTATGCAACTTGTCGCCCATTGAATGTTGGAAGGTGGCCTTGTCGTGATTCAAACTAATAATGTGCAAATTACACCCGATGTCAGCAGCAGGTGATTTACTCGTCCAGCCACCTTGCTGACATATTAATTCTCATACTTTACCTCCGAGGTAACATAGCAGGCAATACTGCTGCTGCAGTAACCAACTGTGCTCCAGGTAGCCACGCCAGGCAAATGCTAACAGTCGTTTGCTTTTTCACAAATACTATAAGGTTAAAGGATGGGTCGCAAGAGTAGAACACCTTGATAAACAGGTTAAGTTGCTTACTGGTGCATTTAGAACTTGACAGATATGAAGGTAAAAGACGCCTGAATGCTTCTATCAAAATCATGAGATGCCAAGAATCTTCAAAAACAAACAAACCTGCAGGCGGTATGACTATAGTTCAAATTACATCACTTAATACAAGCTTCAAGACAAAAAAAAAAAATCTGCATCAACATGTACTGTAAGGTGCAACAAAAACATTTAAGGCAGAGATATGAGTCCCCACCCATACTTCCAAGCAGAACATTTAAGAACTCAAAACAGATGGGCAGCTATGTGCTGTGGCACCTCAAGCATGTTAATAACACAAAAGTTGTTTGAAATGTCGCTATTACTTCAATATTTTTTTCTCTATAAAATGCTACACTGCAAGCCATGTGCAGTGAGAAGGTTTGCCTCCTGCGGCTGCACACACCCTCTGGAGGGAATATCACCCACACACAAATTGCAATGCCCATCTACATCAACAAACTTGAGATGGCACTCGGAAAAAATAAATCGGAAACTTTTCACAAGATAACAACGAGTAACCCAATCAAATTTCTACACCCATAATTTTAAAAGAGCCGGCATCTGATGTGCAATGCAGATACATGGTATATTCCGCCGTTCAACTATACTGCATCAGGCCAAGCTGGGCCCTGTGTACATCAGAAAGAGCCAAGGTCTACGCGAGACAGTACGGTGTTGCGGAAAGACACAGTTTACCAGTCAGAGTGAGTTCTCAAAATAATATTTATTGTAGTGAATAATCAGATAAAGGGAGCCCGTCAGCTTGCCATGCAGTCCAGCTCCATCCGCCAACTCCCCTTTAGCAGAATTCTCGAGTTAAAAGGCAGGCATGGAATCGGATATAGGAACGCTCATAACAGAATATTCTTTTACAGTATAAAGAGCAATACACATTAAAGAACACATTCAAGGATACAATATCTCCCTACTTAAAAAAAAAAAAATTTGCATAATAAAACATACAAAAATATTTGTAACTAGAATAAATGCACAGTATGCAATAAAGCACAATGAATGTACCATCTCCTTCCCCCCCTCAAAAAAAATCCTGTCAGCATTCTGGTTTCTTGGACACACAACCACCCCTGGTAGTGATGACTTCATCATTTTGATTTGCAAGTTCAACATAGTTCTGATGATGTTTTAAGGATATGTTTTCTTGAATAGGCTCAGCACATACAGCCGAATCAGAAGAACATAAAGATGATGAACTAAAAAGTGGCTTTTCTTGTTGTGAACCTCTTACAACATCATTTTGCTGAGAAACATAAAAAGGAAATAATCCATCCCTTGGCATTCCCAGTTTTCTCATTATAACATCTTTTTGAAAATCAAGTAGTGGAATTAAATTCCTCTTGGACCACCAACGTCAATCAGCTAACTGCACAGATGTACGAGCAACCTTGATTACTTTTAATAGACCATTAAAATAAAACTCAACTATGGATTTTTTAAGATCTCATATTTTTAAGCATTACCCAAGTTCTTTTAACAATCTCTTTTTTACCTACTGATCAAGTCTGATCATAGTATTTTTTCATTTTAACCTGTGACTCTTCTATCTTTAACATGAGTTTTTTTCAAATCCACTTGCTCATGAAAAAGGTGTTACACCAGTGATAGTGTGAGGAGTATTAGGGATATGCCCATGATTTGTTTCTTATAAATTCTTCTACATCCATTCCACAGGTTACAGCCATTTGAATCTCTTCCTTAAGCAATCTATTAATCCTCTCAACAGCTCCATTGGAATTTGGACTGTATAATGCCACAATATAATGTTTTATACCATGGTTCTCCAAAGTCGGCCCTGGAAGGCCGGATCCATGCCAGATTTTTAGCATATCCCAATTTAGATAAATGTAGTTATCTTAAAAATCTGGCCATCTAGGACAGACTTTGGACAACCCTGGTTTATACCTTTGTTCCTAAGAAAAGATTGTACCCTGTTATCAGTTACCAGTTCTAAAGGGTAACCTTTCAGAACGAAGACTCCGTTTAAAAATTCAATAGCCACCTGTGTGCTTATTTCATGTACAAACTCATATTGGACCCAGTTAGTAAAATAATCATTCAGCACTATCATATACTTAGAACCTTCTGGTAATTTACAAATGGGTCCAGAAAAATCTAATGCCAGTTTACTCCACGGGCAATCTGGAAAGGGAATAGGCACCAATAGTGTTTCCTTCACCTTCCAGGGTTTGTGGGAAAGCAAACATTCTTCACATTGGTCTACAAAATCCTATACACGTTTGTAAATATAGGGCCACAAAAAATGAAGCCTCAACTTCTATTTGTGGAAGCAGTTCCCAAATGCCCAGAATGTGCTAACCTAATAATTTTAGATCTTATATTCTTCAGTGGAACACATTTGCCAGCTATCAACAAAATCCTGGATTCTATAGTGAGCTGAGATGCCATTTGACCAAAAAATGTAAATCGCCTTGTAACTGCTTGAGTGGTGCCCACCCCTTGTTGACATAATCTAACACTTTCTACAAGTTACTGTCCTCTGTATATGCCTTATTCCACTCCTCCTCACTAATAATTCCTTGGCACATGCAACTACGTCAATCCCAGGTACTACACATTCAGAACCCAAATTCAGACTCTTCCATTTCTTTTTGTTCTCTCAGGGGTAAATCTTGATAAACAGTCTGCCAGGAGATTTGTTCCCCCGGGTATGTATCTAATCTCAAAATTGTATTCTTGCAACTATGAAAGAATATGTATAAGCCTAGAAGAGGCTGCAGTCCTTTGTCTCCCATTAGGTACATCAAGGGATTATGATCTGTGCATAAAACAAATTTTGTTCCCCAAACATATGTCTTGTTTATTTTAATTGCCCATGCACATGCTTCTTTTTCAATCGTACTGTATCTTTGTTTCACTTCTGGGAGTACTTGTGAAGCAAAAGCTAAGGGGTGCTTCTCTGTGCCCACCCTTTGACAAAGGACCTCACCCAGTCCTACAGCACTAGCATCAACAAACATGACACATGCAAAACCATTGATAAAGGCTTTCAAAGCACGTACATACGTGTTTTTTTTATATGCCCAAACACTTTGAGGAGTATCCTCTCAAACAAATGTTTCTTTTTTTCCTTAAATGTTTTTGAAGGGGCTCCATGAGAGTTTGTACCCACTCACAAATCTAGCGTAATAGTCACTAAAACCGATAAACGATTTAAGCTGCTCCTTGTTTTGTGAACACTGTACATTTCTCAAGGCCTTAATTAAGTAATCCTTCTAATGCTTTCTGATGTTATACAATGACCTAGATACTCAACATTATTGGTTAAAAATGTGCATTTATCACGTGATACAGTCATACAATGGCCATTCAGAATAGACAACACTCTTTCTAATATGCAATTGTGCTAATCAATGGATTTGGCAAAAATTAAAATGCTATCCAGAAAGGCTTGTACCCCAGGAACATTCTTAAGCTGGCACAACATTAACTTCTGAAAAACAATAGCGGCAGATGCTAGGTCGAATGGTAAACGTAAATATTTAAATGCTCCGAACGGAGTAATGAATGCAGTAAGCAATTGAGATTCTTTCTTCATAGGCACCTGATATAAGTTGCTTTAAGGTCGATATTTCTAAAATACTTTGTTCTGCCCAAAGTTGTTAATACTTTGTGTATTTTAGGCAGCGGTGACCGTCCACAACTATGTTTTTATTTAAGGAGCGTCAATCAGCACATTCGCGCATATATTGCCATTTCTTCTTCTTTGCTATCACCACAGCACTTATCCATTCCGCGACATTCACAGGTTCTATGATTTTATCAACATACAATTGATCCAAATGCTTCAGCTCCTCTCTAATGCATAAAAAGGTACATCATGTGCTTTCTGCACCACTGGCATAACATTCTGCTTCCAAATAAACTCATGCTGAAATCCCATTCGGACTAGCAACTTCACCTGCATCCTGGTTAACTTTCATCATCAGAACAGTACACTCGTACCAGATCTTAACACAACACCTAATCTGCCCTGATCAATCTATCCCATAATATCTTCGCCCATTACAACGACACAAATTTTAGTAAGAATCATCCTGTCAACAAAAATGCAATTAGTCCTTTAAAAAAAACAATGTCTCAATCTCGGATTCTCCATTAGACATTGCTCTGTCTTGAGTTGCACATTTTTCCACAAAGACTTTAATGTTTCTTCAGACAACGTCGTCACAGGTGAACAAGAATCCACCATGATTTTCACATCAACATCACCAATTTTAACAGTGCAATACTGCCCATTTTGACTAGCAACTTCACCTGCATCCTGGTTAACTTTCATCATCAAAATAGTAGTTGTTGCAATATCTCTAACTTCCTGTTGCTCAACATCAGATATGCAACTTACTTTAACCTCACCTCTCGTACTCTTACACGCCTTCATAAAGTGACACCATTTGGGCAATAGTGTGAAGTGTCCAGCACAGGGGGGAAAGTGTAACAAGTGTAATAAAGTGTAACGTGAACCACACCTAAAACTTGCTCCACTGCGTAACACTACATTATTACTTTTACCTCCATCTTGTACTTTTTTGACCACACTTACATCAACACTCCGATTGATCAGACACACCAGCATTTTCCAATATTTTTTTTACAGACTGAACCGAACGTTCAATTCCCTTTGTTATTTTTATCGTTTCTTCCAATGTGGTATTCGTACGGCATAATAAATGCTCTTGAACTTTCTTTATATGACAATTCAATACAATTTGATCCCTACTATAATGATCTACTGCATTATCAAATTTGAAGGTACTAGCTAGAACCCTTAGAGCAGCAACATATTAGTCAATGGATTCTCCAGCATTTTACTTGCGAGCAAGAATAAAAAAATTAAAAACGTGCTAATACAATACTGGGTTCTCCTGAAAAATGCTGTGCTAGTATTTTTCAGCTTTAATGAAGACATTCCAATTACCCGAATCCTTGCTAGGCGGTTGTATCTCTTGTAAAGGATCGAATATTTTCTGGCTTTATTTCCTAATCAGTTAAATAGTAGGGCTAACTTTCTTGCAGGTGAATAGCTTCCAGTATCTATGGCGATCAAATAGTTTTGAAAAGCATGAAACCATATTTCTCTCTCCAATACTGGGTTTCCTGGATTCATTAAAAAGTGCGGAGGTTGCTGCACATGCCCACCACTGGCCATGATGAACATTTACTCTAATTAAATATATGTTTTTAAACGAGAAGAAAGATATATCTTATAGTGCACATAAATGTAGTTACCAGCACTTGGCCCCTCAGTCACTTGAAGCGCATATCTTGTCAGACCACTTTAGTGAAAAAGCCATGGACCCAATTGATGGCAAAAATAAGTACTTGCGCTTCGCCTTAAACATGTAGCCTGTAGTAGCATGGCAGACACACAAATTCACAACAGGACTCAACATAAACCTGTAATCACTTTGGATACAGTCATTTGCAATATACATTTGATACATTATGATCAGTATTTGCAGTGGTAAAAACGCAACAAAGTAGCGGTGCACCCATTCAAATAGTAAGCATTGTTCTAACAACAACCCAAGAATCTCTTAACCTCAAAGAACTTGACAAGTTTAGGGTCCAGCCATCGGTACAGACATCAGGAGAAAGGGTGACCGGCGCTATGTGGATAGCTGACACCACACAGAAGAACTGTGACTATAACAAACAACTGTAAATGGAAGCTTAGCTGGGATGATAAGCAACACTTATGGCAAAACCACAATGTAGGGAAACCACAGTAGGAGAGAAACAGGACAGCAACTCCATATGCCAACAAAGCATCACAAACAGCGCTGGGGCCCTCAAACAAAAGAATGTAGGGCAAGAGTCTTGGAGTCACCGAATCAAAACCACTGCATGGTCTCAACCTGGGTTGAAGTAAGATGTTAAACAAAAGGGACAAGAAAATACATTGTTGTAACTTGATGTTTGAAACTGATTTATGGCCACTTTGAATTCGGTTTCATTTTAAAATCAGTAAAGCTAATTTTGGAAAATAAATTAAAAAAATAAAAAGAAAGAAAACCGTTAACAAACCTCTGGCAGAATATCACAAGCTTGGAATGTCAAAGATTACCTTTTGTTTGCTAAAACATTTCACCATACAAAAATTTTGTAACATGCATTTGTACTTTTTCCCAAACCAGAAACAGAAAGATTTATATAGTCAGCTTTTATTTTCTCTTAAAAAAAGAGGGGAAAAACACAATGTAACGAAAACAAGTGTTTTATTAGCCAAGCTTTCAAAAGCACTGAGTTAAGAAAAGCAGTTCAGGCGGTCAGAGCTAGAACTACACATTGCATTATAAGTTTCTCCGTTTTAAAAATTAACTCTTCATATTTGTCAGGATTTATCCTTGGCCCCATGGAGTTGCACGGACGATCAAGCACTCCCATAGGTATGTGCTGATGTTTCCCACAACTAGAAATATTGGTACTCTACGACAGAAAGTTGGCATTCTAAGGTCCACTGTCTCTTTAGGTATATGTAGACAAGGCACAGTTCAAGGAAGGAGTTGAAGAGGAATTCTAGGCACAATACAACATCATTAGCTAAGCTGCTAAATGGATGCGAGTAGAAAACACTAAAAATGTCAAAATATGTGAAAATATTTATAGTTTAAATGAAAACAGAGAAATAGAAAGTCCACAAAACAGTACAGAATCAAGACGATAACTGTAAAATGAAAGAACACAATCCTCCCATCAAAAGAGGATATACCTTGTTAAGATGTTGTAAATAAATCCTTACTGGCTGCAACCCCAGTGTTTGTGAACATGAACAGCTGAAAACTAAACGGAGACAAAAAAAAAACATGGTGGCAAATACTGTATGTGCCATCACATGCCACTATGTATCACTTTGGAAAGTGAGTTACTGGGTTGAGGAAGGTAAGCTTGTGCTGAAGGTTAGGCGTCTCTCTTCTAAAATGTGTCAATCTCAATACCCAGACGACCTACAGGCACTGGGTTAGTGGCTGGTCATTCAGGGTGGAAGTCACCCTCAGTGAAAGGGAGGAGGTGGGCTACTCAGAGTCACATCATTAGTTACACACAGGTACTCAAAAGTCTTGCATTAGATCACATAGATCTATCTGGATCAGACTAGATACCGTGTCAACTAAGTGCTGGACCAGCACCAAAGAAGTCTGGTCAAAGGTGGACGAAAAGAATTAATGTTGGTCAAGACTGGGAGTATGCTCATAAGGAAAAGCCAGCCCTCATCTTGCCTGCTCTGCAGATGTAGCCATGGTTCTTGGGTTGTTCTCCTCTGTGACCATAGCTTTGTGAAGAACTGAGCAAACCAAGGTCAACATTTACTAAGGGTTTCAGCATTCACCTACCATCTGAATTAGTATATCTGAGGGTTTGTAAAAGCTAAAATAATTCCCCACACACTAAACACATTTAGTGATTCGGAAAAGTGTTTCTGAATCGCTATATGCGTTTAGAAATGGGTACAGATTTGTTTTTCTGGAAGAGGTGGGTTGTTGGTGTCCCTTTCAAATACCGAACCGGTAATTCTAGGTATCAATACTTTGCAACTGAAATCCAACCTCCCCCCCCCCACAAAAAAACCTGCTTGTGAAGAATAAGCAGTGCCCACTGCAAACTCTTCAACAAACTTTCAAAAAAAAAAAAAAAAAAAAACTTTTCTTTTTAAACAGTCTGGTTTTCTAAAAGCAATCACAAACATTGTGGTCTGTTGGGCCTAGCAGGCCACCATCTCTGTGATGGCCTCCAATCATAGTGATTCGTAATTTGCAACCTACTGTATTAATATTCACAAAGTAAGTCGGATTGCGACCCAATATGAACTGGACTTTTAAAAAACAACCTAATAATACATAGGTGTAAATAAATACCTGTCGCAAATTGTGAGCAGATATTCGCACATCTTGTCCCAGGCTACCGACTTTGCCCACTGAACTATCTGGACCAGTCTAAGCTAGGGATACTGACTATTGTAAGGAACTTGCTTGACAGGGAGAGGTGTTCTAGAAAACTACAACAGTTATGGACCATTCAGCCCTGAGAGTTTGGATTTGAAGGGTCCTGTGAAACTATTAAGGGGGTTGGGTAGAGAGCAGGACTCGGCTGGGTTCTGATCTCGAATAAATCACTGACGTCCTGTGAAATACTGGGAAGAGTACAGCAGTGTATGTCCACAAGCAATTCACGGGGGGGGGGGGCGCCAACATTGTTGAGCTCAACCTAAAGTATCAGACGACTGCTACAACTTTTTGGAACTGTTCTATAACATCCTATGGAGGACGGTGCATCACGTTAAAATACAAGACTGAGCGCCAGCCATTCAGCCCTATTTGAAGCATTGCTATGACTAGTTGCTTTCACTTTAGAGAACCCTTTCAAGCACCGCTGCCTCAAAGAGAGAGTTTGGAATGAAATTATTTTCTTGCCGTCTATTTTAATCTCTAGCAGAATACTAACTTTTTAAACTACAACTAGGCTGGGCCTTACTATTTTATTTTTTATTTAAACTATATTGTTTGGTTGAGCTGTGAAACAACACCTCACACAACCAAAGGTAAGTCAAATATCCTCATGAGAGCGTGTCCAATCAGTGGATCAGACTATGGGACACTGTAACAGGCCAGATTCTCAAGGTACATGTTAAAAGTGGTACAGCTTGGTACACCAGTTTTCTAGATAAATCTGACCTTGAAATTAAACAATTGTATGCCTTCTAGTGCATAACTAGCCCACTCCTTACATTACACTGATATTCACCTTAAACTCTACAGAGTTCAGCGACAACAAGCTACATCAACTTCCTGCTCTCCTTAAAATGCCCTGTTTCTTTACAAACAAAATGTTTCTCCCCTGGCTGAACTACAGGTCAGTGGGATTAGAAGCTCTTTTAGTATAAGGTGGGTTGCCTAATGAGGGTACACCAACTGAGCTTTCATTATCGTTCTCCATTGCAGAACAGATCTTCATGCCATTAAACTATATTAAGGAAGGTTCTGCAGTTCTCTGAAAAGCCCAAACTGGTTTGATAGCTTTTAAGTCAGACTACTGAATTATGGAAAAAACAATTGCTTTAAAAGTATCAGCTTTCAAGGATGCCACGACAGAAAAATATGATGACGCGTTCCACCTTTTTTAACTTTAGTGGCAAATGAGTGGATACAATGGGGTTTACTGCAACACTGGCCTACTGTTGTGGGCACAGCAGAGAAACAAACAAAGCCCCGACTTAAATTGTGCTCTCATTTAACAGAAAAAAGTGCATCATCGGCAAAATGGTTCAGGTTCATAAGAGTACACATCTAGTCATCACACTTAGAACACTGGAAAGTGAGTATAAACTAAACAGCAGAAATGAAGCGATGAGTGATACAGTGCAGCACTAAGAAGGATGGGAACACTCTTGTACAGCCTTTCTGGGAGAACTAGCAAATGAGACACTTGCATCTAAAGTGTCTGTACGGTTGGGCAGGGCAGTGTGTTGCGACGTTCGCAGCATTATTTTTGAGCCTCCTAGAGACCAAACAGACCGCTCTAAAAGAGCCTTGGGCATCAAACCACTCAAACTCTCAGATAGCAAGGCCAGTACTGATGCTGCGCCAAGTCTGACTCACTATTGTGAGCGGTCGAACGGTAATTATGTTTCCTGCTGAAAGCACAGTGGATCTTTTGGTGAAGTGTGTGTTCTATGTTAAGTGCAAGCCAATCACAATGTTAATCCAAGGGTGCATACCTCTATACAGAAATATTTGCCATATTACGAATTTAGAAATATGTTAGGATTCAGCAAATACAGGGACGCTTCTTCAACTTTCTGTACGAGGGGCAGCAGTGTTGTGGTCTCAATTTATGTATTACCCACAGATAGCGCAAAGGTATTCTAAGCAGCACAAGCCACGTAAGAGACCTTACAGAGCAGATTTCTTTACAAGTAACACTTAACAAGCAAAAATACTCTCCACATGGAATAATGCTGTAGAATATGGGGGAATACAAGATGGGTTCCTGTACTAAAAACACAAATAATTCACTTGAAGATTTCAAATACTGTTTTATTGGCTGATAACTCTACCCAGCTATTACACTTGTGTTACGGTGCTAGCTATGAATGGAATATGGAAGTGGAGCGTATAAATGTGGGGTGCTGTACTACGATGAATGGAAAGAAACTGCTGGGAAGCAAAATGAAAAACAATGGAGTAATGCGGAGGATGTCACTAAATCTACAAAGACTGTGGGAAACAATATATATTGTAGGTAGTTCACCAACAAAAGGGGGTGTGGTTGATGATGGTTTGGGTTTTGCATCTCATGGCAAAGCATGTATTGCCAGTCACATCTTTTGAATTCCAAGGATGTTTTGGATATTCACAAGTTGTGGAAAAAGCATCCTAATGGACCAGGACGAAAAAGTTCCAAATTCTGTGGACAAGTTGGATTGAAATTCTGAGTCAAATCATTCGAGGTCAGATGACATGAGCAGTAAGGACACAAGGTACAGTCTGAGCAAACAGTATTAGAAGATATTCCTCAAGAAGATGCAACTAACCTCCAAAATGGTTGGAAAATTTTGTATGTAAAGGGGGCGGTGCAACATAATAGTTTTTGCATTTTGTTTTTCTTGTGGGGTACTGTTCTCTACTTTGTATGTTGCATTTAACTAATGTTTTTGTTATTTGTGTGTGTAGAAAGGGGGATATTTTGTGGTGCAAGTTATGGATGTGGAAATAGGGTGTGGCTTGTGGGGTGCTGTGACTAAAGTGGGGTGTGAGTTCTAATAGTGGCAGTTGGAGAGCGGACCAGACTGGCTGGGGTGCGTGCATTGATTTGCTCCTCTGGCTGCAATAAATTTAGCCCCAACCTGCTTCCGTTGTCATGTTGTTATTGAAGGGCAATACATGACACTTCCCTCGTTGTGGGCTTGGTTAGAATCATATTAGAGGACCAATCTGCCAACTCACAAGAACCATATTCAGGGTGGGTTATTCATCAGCTACCACCAGTCATGGGGAGGGGTAGGCAGTGATGGGGGGAAATGAGTACAGCAAAATAATAATGGCATTCAATCTGGTTTCATTTGCAATGTCTGATCCACATTTAGAGACTTGAGTTTCCTAAATGGACTCCTAATCAACATGATAACTTCTATGAGCCCAGAGCATACAGGAAAGCAAGAGCGTGCTGTACTGTTTTTGTGACTGGATAGCACTTGCCCGCTTTCGCCTCTGCATACAAAATTGAAAACTATGAAACTTTATAGTAGGCTCGAGAAATCTACTCGCTCACTTGCAAAATTTTTAGGGCTTATGGGCCCATTCTAGCAAGCTGACATAAAACGTGTTATGTTTACTCATTAAGTGAATGAGTAATAAATAAGCCTTTAAATCTTGTTTTTATCTTATCACATTTGCTCTGTGTTGAGAAACAGAGGTCAGATGTCAGCTTATGTCTTCATACAATTTTCTGTTTCTTTTACCCTGGAGGATGGGGTTTACTTTTATTTTTCTGATTTCGTGACGTGAACTGTCTGAGAATCGTACCGTACAAAAAGTGTGAAATGAAGGGCTGTAGGAAGTCGGGCTTTTTACAAGCACACAACATATAAAAAAAGCTTTTAAATGACGTGGACAAACATTTCAAAATATATTTCAGTGGTTATGAAAGCACTTTTTTGTAATTCTTTGATAAAAAAAAAATATATATAGGATGAACTCAGATCAGAACACCTTACTTGGTGATGTGCAAATGACAATTTATTTCTGAAACAAATTCCACAGAATATAGTTTATACGCTATATTGTTTTATCAGTGAAACTGCACGTTAGTCGGAAAGTTTGTGGCCATTTCAATGGAAAATGTAAATGGTATAGCACCAACTACTGCATCTTGCTTTAGTGATCCATTTACCAAAAGTGAGTTTTTAAACACGTACAGAGAACTACTACTACCCCCGCCCTGATGAAAATGCTATTAGTGAATTAAGAGTCAAGTCACGGGTACCATATGTGTGAGCTAGATTTCGATTATAAACGGAGCAAACGTTTAGTCTATTAAATGAAACAAAACAGTTTTTTTGTAATGCAGAAATGCTTAACTCCCATATTTGAAGGTACTCTCATGTGTGATAATGAAGGAAAAGGTGCTCTGTAAAAAAAAATATTTGCCTAGGATCACACAATTTGAGACCAGTTTACAGGGCAAGTACATTATTAAAGTCACTAGACCAGCAGGTCTGCTAACATTTTTTATGATTTTTCAAGGCCTATGTAACTAGTTTAGAGGGGCGAGAGAGAATGACCAGTGTTGTGCAGAAGACACTCTACAAACCACTATACATTAACAAACCTCTGAAGAATTTACACCCCGGTACCTCATTCCCACAATTCAGCTATATGAGAAATAGACCCCCAGGAGCGCCAACGAACGCTGTCAAGTTGATTCATAAGTTAAACACTTGTCACTAACCTCCACTGTGACCTCAAGGTAAAGGGTTTGAATTCCTGCAAGTTCATCCTTTCTTCCAAGTTGGTAACATGAACACTTAAACTGAGTAAAAATAACACCCAGTAATATGCCAGTTCAGGCACTAAAATCTGCACTACCGAGTGCTACACTTGAATCGGAATTTATTATTTATGAACCAAGTACATATGGTATTACCTTATCTAAAGAACACAATATGTGACACCGTACCACCATACAAGTCGCAGACATAGACATCTCCACGTAAAGGAGTACAATAACGCAATAAGACTATCCTTCAGAGTACAGTTAAACGCACACAGTTATTTTTTCCAACTGTGAAAACACCCGACGAGGCGAGTTGTATATGCCTACCCTTGGACCACTGCGTCCTCGTGCAAGTAACTGTACACAATTTAAATTCTCAGCGAGCTAAATACTTTGTACAATATCCCTATAAAGAGTTTAGAACTTCTGTATGGTGCACTCACAAAAACAGACAAAGGAGCATTGGATCCCTATTAGAAGTACTATGCTACACAGTAACCACACAAGGGATAAATGTTTATCACACAATAGATTATACTACGGCACTTTACTAAACGGAGTCATACCTTAGTTTGGAGAGCTGATCGGTGCTTAAAGCACAGATTGACGTGCCACTGTACACGGTCCATTGTAGTATGGGTCTCTTTAATGCACGCCCTGTACACTATATCATTGTAGAGCGCACCAGGGACTGGCCCACCTCTCCCACTCCCCAAAATCGTATTGAGCACAGAGTGCTTTATATATACACTTGTGCACTAACTGCAGATATATGCCTGGACAACAGCACCAAACGATCTCATGGCGCAGCTCTTAACCTCGGCCACTTCGGATCAATCAGATTATCTTAGAGTCCAGACATGCCAACCCTCCCGATTCAGGCGGGAGACTACCGATTTCAAGGCTAGTCTCCCGCCTCCTTCAAGCAAAAACCCGATTACTCAGGGGTTTCAGCTGACAGGGCTTGGTACTGTGTAATGTGGTGTATGCACTGCCAACCTGCTCCTGCAGGCCAGTGCACAACACTTGCATCACCCTCTTTCTGCCTGCCATTGCACTCCATGTTTCTGAAAGCTAAGGAAAAAAACGTGCATTTGCGTTTCAAATGTCCGATCCTGCAGCAGCACACTTGCAAAGCCCATACATGACAGTAACCCGATTCAAGGCCCCATTCTCCCGATTTTTTTTTTTTAATCTTCCACTTTGCTCTTCTAAAATGTTGGCATGTATGTCTTAGACGGCCATTAAATTACTCATCTCGTAATGGCAGGCACTCGAATTTATCTTTCACCTCCAACGGAAATTTCAGGAACACTTTCCAGACCACGATCCCGTTGCATAGTGTGCATAACGGGTGAAAAACATCCCTAACCAAAATAAGCTGGGCTCTACTCGGCTGCCTAATGAGAAGCTCAAACAAATCAGACGATATCAGACCCGTATCACCAGCTTCCACTAGACATCATCCCGAGGCCACAATCGTCGTTAATATGTGCTTTATAGTCTACAGGGTCTTCGGTCTTAATCAGCCACCAAGCTTGGAGAACAAACTATCCATAGTAGGATCCCATCACAGCCAAGAGGTTCGATGCAGCAGAGCAGATGGTTTAAGACTCACGATTGCTTTGACCAAGAAAAGGGATCGTACTTCCCCCGCACTAAACTCCCATCTTTCGGCAACCATCCATATTACCCATCCATCACCTCTGGGGACTTGTGGCCATTATACTATTCACAGATGACAATTGTACACATCAAACAGGATGTTTAACAAAACTGCACTATGTAACTTGTATGCAACCTGGGCTAAAAATGCCCTGCACGCAATGAGTTAATATGTATAAATCCAGGGCTCGTTAACGGCGTTACAGGACATGGGGCCAACTGGCAACTACACATACTATTGCATCAATTCCTACTTTGATTTGAAGGCCCGACTATCTGATCTGCACTCTAGAAACACTACCAATTAAAACGAAAGAGACCACACTTAATCGGTTTAACAGCAGTGCTGCGAGTTGCACCACTACACAGAAGCAATAAAACAGTCAAGAATACAAAGGCTTATCCCATGACCCCGTACAGATAGCCACTAGCGCTGTCGAAACAAAAGAAAGCTGTCATAGGTACACTCCATAAAGAGCATCAGAAGGTTGTATACTTTGTACAACATAGAGAACTACGACTCTGCATTGAGGATTGTCCCCTTGTCATGAGCATCAGGGCGACATACTGAGCATCAGGGGGGCCAGCCTACATCCTTGACTAAAAAGCGATTAAATAAACCCAGATATGTAACTGGGGGTGAATGTTTGCTTTACTCTGCATTCCATCCATCATCTGTTCTCTTTGTTTATTTTTTTACATGCCTGAATAGAGCCTGTACCCATATCTGAAATGTAATTTATGTATCATGTGCAAATGAACAGGCTAAACCCCATATGAAACAATGAAGAAAGTAAGTAGATGATAAACCCTTTTACAAAGCACACCCGTTCCTCATTCTAAGCTTCCCCTAGTCTCCCTACACCCACGCACCCGTCCTCATTCTAAGCTTCCCCTGGTCTCCCTATAGACCCCCGAGCCTCACCCAGGATGACGTGTTCGGGGGAGATGGTCTTCTTCTCGGATTTGTTGCAGATCTCGTTAGCTTCGCTGGAGATGAGGTGGATGAACTCGGTACAGCAGTTCACCACCAGCTCGCGGGCATCGTTGGCTACGCGCACGTTAGGCAGAGTCTCTTTAATCATCTTGTTGATGGCGGCCCGGGGGATCGTCAGGTCATCATCGTTTCCGGAGGAGGAGGCCATGCCGGGGAAGGAAAGATAGGCAGCTTATCGGGGCTTGGGCGAGGGGTAGTAAGAGCGGCCGCTGGGCGGGTTCCCACACCTGCTTTCTTCGGTTGTCAGCAGGCGGCGCTAGGGCCACAACTCCATTATCAGGCGGCGCCTCAGCAACACCCTAGCGCAGCTCCCTTTAATTCATTGACCCGGCGGCTACACGCGGGAGTTGGGCTGGGAGCTCCTATCTTTTTTGCCGGAAGTATTGTCCGAGAGCAGCTCAGCGCAGTAACCTTCCACTTCCGGTGCTCCATTCCGCAAGCGCTCTATCACAGTTACCATGGAGTCGAATGTAAAAGCCCAGCCCATTTATGACGTAAGAGTACGTTCCCTATCTCTCACCCTGCCCATTTTTTGCCTGACGTTTTAATGGCCGCCACAGTTCATACGCATGCGCAGTGCAATTGTTGTGAGCTCGTCAGTGGCGTCGTGAGCCTGTTAGATCTATGAGAACGTCCCCGTCTCTTTGAGCCGTCTATAATACGTCAGGAAGTTAACTATAAATCGATAGGGTTCGGTGATCCAGTAATGGATTTGAAAATATGTTAATACTACTAATTTAAGCGGCAAGCACATGCATTTCTTTAAGCCAGAATTTATCTTTGTTGAGTTTCGTTTCACTGCTGACGGGAAGAAACTCTAACACTGATTGAAGTAGTAGGTATAAGCTCTATTTATTTATTTTTGTGATTTTATATTGCGCTTTACTATAGAGTCAACACAGAACGGTAACAAATGCATAAGACAAGGGATTACTTCTCAGAAGAGTGAGTGCCAAGGTATCTACTTCTCGCGAGGTGAAAATGCACATACTCTTAACACAACCATAGAAAGAAGAAATATAGGGGCACATGCATCAAGCTTATTACCGGTCGCAAACGGGCTGATTCGCAGAATCGTCCCCTTTGACACCGGTAATTATTATTTTGGGATGCATCAAGCCCAAAGCCATTCGCAAAATAGGTCATCGCAAAATTTGCGATGACCTATTTTATGAAGGCAGTTAGGGAATCGCAATTTGAGATTCCCTAAATGCAATGCAAGAAGCATTCTCAGAATGCGACTTTGCATTAAGGAATCGCAAATTACCATCAACTTCAAGTTGATGGTAATTTGCAATTCCTAAGAAAAATGCACAAATTACATTTTTCTGAGTGCCACATGGCGCACACACATGCCCGTGCGCCACGTGCACAAATGCCAATTTTGGGGGGTGCATCAGGATGGCCTTTTGGCCCCCTAGCACCCTTGAAATTGCATGCGCAATTTGCAATTACCTATTTGGTAATTGCAAATGGTTTCCCATTCATTCCTATGGGCCTCTAGGCCTATAGGAATGAATGGGAAGGCATTCCCAATAGGGTATGTGTAGGAATCACAATTTATTTAGCGATTCCTACATGCATAAGGAATTGCGATTCCTAAATAGCGATTCCTTAAAAATCGCTATTAAGGAATCGCAATTCCTTATGTTGATGCATGTGCCTCATAGATCGTTAGCCTAAGTGTCCTTCGAATAGGACAGCTTTGAGGTCCCATCATTAAAAGTGCATGAAAACAAACACTGGCAAAGCCAATAGGTCTCGCCTCTGCGAGAGCTATTGGTTTAATTAATTTTAGCTGTGTGGTATAGCACTGTGGTTGTATATTATGTTCAATGTTTTTTCTAAATTTCTATGAAACAGCCATTATTATTTTGTTATTTATTAATGTGTGAGAGATGGTATGAACTTTACATTAAAATGTGAAATGAAAGGGAAGTAGCCACACAAATAACTGCTGGCTGAGAGTATTATGACAAAGCAAACAGTAGTAATTTACACCACACAAGTGTCAATTCAGTTTACTTTATTCACTCTCAAGGAACAGCAACCTCCAGCAGCTCACAGTTTCACTAACTGCCTTCTCAGAGCTTCCACATAAACATTCCAAATTACATCAACAATAAGAATGTTTCCTACGTATCTTCCCACCTTACAAAGAAACACAACTAAATCTATGTAAAAATACAGAAAAATAGATATATGTCAAATATGTGATAAAATACAAAGTAAGATTGATTTATACATGACTAAGACACATTATCAAGAATGATTGGGACCAACAACTTTGCTCAGATTACCAAAACTCCATTCTCTACCACCCTCCAACACAACCACATTTTTTTTTTTACACCAACCCCTGTACTAGCTTGAGGGTACTTACTCTCTCCTTTTTAGGTCGAGCCTAGCGCAGCGCACATGCGCTGCTCTATGGGAGGCTTCTTGTGAGCACTCCAAACTTCCCCGTGTGGGTGTGACTCCGCCCACACATTTGATTGGCCTTTGTGTGTGGCTTTCAATAATGAAAGCACGCAAATGGCCAAAGGCGGGTGCATGTCCCACCTCTTGTTAAAAAGTTCACTCCCACGGCGTTTGGGTCTCGGGAGCGAGCAACGGCGCGCAGGGTGCAGCTGAATTCCTCCTCGTGTCGTGGATCAGGTTACAATAAACACAGCGCGGTCGCTTTCACTTTCGCAGCCGCGCTTGTTTAAACATTATGATGCACGTTGTCTCACGAAACTACGGGATCTGCAGACACTTTCCTTCAGTCTACTTTCGTTTTTTTAAACATTATGATGCACGTTGTCTCACGAAACTACGGGATCTGCATACACTTTACTTCAGTGTAGTTTCTTTTTTGTAAATATTTCAAATGGAAGGGGCTGCCTGGCATCGGCTGCGGAACATTTTGGTGTGCGGTGAGCTTGTACAGCAAAGCACTTCTTGGTCTCTGCACTGGAGCTATGTAACAGTCACTAAAATCAATAACAATCCTGTCACTTGATTTATTTGCAGCGCGGTCGCTTTATTCTTAATCAGGGGTATCTGGCACTCACCCTCTTGCTTCCACATGCTTAGCCGCTCTCAGCATGCCGGCAGAACCCAAGCGCCCGCGGCAGGACGACGCCATGCAGAACCGCATCGGCACTCATGCTTTAAAATAAAATAAAAAGTGTGCTCGCGTTTGAAATACATACCGCATCAAAAGTGTGCACGTTTAAAATACACACTGCAATGTAGTAGAGCAACTGCGTTTTTCTTTTAGATGATCTGCTTCGTTGAAGTATGTATTTTAAATGTGCACACTTTTGTTGCAATATCTATTTTAAACGTGCGGAAGTGGTCGCGTCGGACCGGAAGTGGCTGTGTTTGTTGTTTTTTTCGGGGAGGGGGGCAGGAGGAGGAGGAAGTTGTCTGTGTTTCCCGCTTCAGTGTAGTTTCTTTTTTGTAAACATTTCAAATGGAAGGGGCTGCCTAGCATCGGCTGCGGAACATTTTGGTGTGAGGTGAGCTTGTACAGCGAAGCACTTCTTGGTCTCTGCACTGGAGCTATGTAACAGTCACTAAAATCAATAACAATCCTGTCACTTGTTTTATTTGCAGCGCGGTCGCTTTATTCTTAATGAGGGGTATCTGGCACTCACCCTCTTGCTTCCACATGCTTAGCCGCTCTCGGCATGCCGGCAGAACCCAAGCGCCCGCGGCAGGACGACGCCATGCAGAGCCGCATCGGCACTCATGCTTTAAAATAAAATAAAAAGTGTGCTCGCGTTTGAAATACATACCGCATCAAAAGTGTGCACGTTTAAAATACACACTGCAATGTAGTAGAGCAACTGCGTTTTTCTTTTAGATGCTCTGCTTCGTTGAAGTTTGTATTTTAAATGTGCACACTTTTGTTGCAATATCTATTTTAAATGTGCGGAAGCGGTCGCGGCGGACCGGAAGTGGCTGTGTTTGTTGTTTTTTCGGGGAGGGGGGCAGGAGGAGGAGGAAGTTGTCCGTGTTTCCCGGGGACTCTGCAGGGCCGAAAAAAGGAAGGCCCGACCCAGAGAGCAGAGCAGGTTGAAATCCGGTGAGGTTTTGCACATGTAGTATTTATTTTTACCATTCGTTGATCTGGAGTGTTTTGGGGGGTAGGGGGTCCTGTAAAGCATGCTTGAAGATCTGCTCATTTGTTTGTTCAGTGCTGCAGATTTCGATCCATGTCTGGGCAATGTCTCCTGCAAGGGGTACAGATGTTGCCATGGTGACCTCGTAATTCATCCAAGCCAAATGTTCAGAGCTTTCTTTGTTGAATGGAGACTCCAATGTCTGGTATATTTGTACTCAGGACTATGAATGGTTGACTGCATTGTGGAACGTATCAATAGCTCAAAAGAGATTGCAGAATTAGTCTCTTTTCACAAAGTCAGCATTCATGCTCTTTGTTAAGGCGGGTGGATGCAGTAAGGCACTTTTAATTATATGTCTGCCAAAGATGATTGACTGACTACATGGATATTGAGTGAGAATTATGTGTACAGATGAATGAGTGAGAGCATGGATGGAAACATCAAGTCATTGTAAGTGATATGCCAGACCTACTGGCTTTGCCAGTGCTTGATAATTTTAGCCCCAGCCTCACACTAATCTAGTGTGTGCGTAACGGCCTAGCCCTTGTCCCTTAGCATAAGTTAGGTCTTGTTTACTAAGTAAACGGTTACGCCAAGATATTACTATTAAGTAACCAGATACGTAATGTCACTCCCTTTCTAGGTTAAAAGCAACGCAGTGGTTTCTGTAGTGTCGAATACTATTTTCTTTTGAGAATAAACCATAATCTTGAATTTCTATTAAACGTGGCTTGATGCAAACTGTAGAAGCTGCATTACAAAACGTCTGGCAGTGGACTTAAGTGCTGGGAAGGCTCTCTCTGGATCAAGTTCACACTGTATGTGAGCGGCAAGTTGGGATGGCATGCAAATGTGTTACGATTTGTGCACAAGAGCGTGTGTGTTCGAAAACAATATGTGCTTCAGAACTTGTCGCATCTTAAAATCTTCTTCTCTCCGATAATCTTTCCCATTATCATCTCCAAATCTCGCACGGTTTAGGGGGGACGCCATTCCTTTTGTAATCGAGTCTAAACAGGGACACAATATGGTTTTGTGTATCAAAATATTTATTAGTACCATGGCACCTATGTCATCTCTTGAAACAGCCTTAGCTTTCAAAGTTTCAAAGCCCATACTTAGAATCTTGAAAGAAATTAGAAACTGCAAATCCCAGAACCCAAAAAGAATTTGGCTAAAAAGCTAGGACTAAATTAAGGTTTCACCGGGGGCCCACTTTAACGCCACTACTGACATGTTTGTGCAGAGACGTGTTGGAATGGAAAAAGCCCCTTAAATGTCTCTGCAGTGCAAGTGCACCTGCCTCAAGTTCATAGCAAGTTTTAACCCCTCCTCAGCACACACGCGATCATGCATGTGCACTGCATGCCTTTTCTGTGACACCGACTGTGGCCCTGTGCCGGGCTCTGTGGTCTGGAGGGACAAAACATGTGCACTCTCTATACAGAGCATAACTGTCTTCAGCTTCCTGGGCTGAAGCAGCGAGACAGGCCTTTTTACCTGTGTCTGCCAGTGAGTATCCCTTACTGGCCTCTGCAGCACTTTTTAAATTGCTCTTCCAGTCTCTTGTAACCTGGTACTTACTCCTATCCACACAGGAAATAAATAATGCATTTGCGTAGGTTACCACTGAAAATAGAGGATACATAGGCGCTGGAAGCAGGACTGTGGACGCTACTGCAGCACCCCAAAATAACCATGCCGGAGTTCAGAAGGGGAATGAGCAATAAAGACGACTTTTTCATCTCGTCGCATCTGCCATACGTTAAAAGGCGAAGGTCAAATATCGGGTTATGTCTTCTGCCAATTTGCTCCCCATTCTTTTAACATGGAGGTTAGTGGTTATGCCTTCTGTCAGATTGCTGGTTTATTCTTATGACATGGAGGTTGGTGTTTTGGTGGTAACTTTTCTTTAACTGCAGAGTGAGAGCATTTGGTAAAGTGAACTATGACAATCTTGCTGGGTTTTGGGGATCAATCAATCAATCAGGGAATTGTAAGCGCGCTACTCACCCGTGAGGGTCTCAAGGCGCTGAGGGAGGGGGGGGGGGTATGCAGATCCGTTCAGCCGAAGAGCCAGGTCTTGAGAGCCTTCCTGAAGGTGTCCAGGGAGGGAGCACGTCTGATGTCTGTCGGTAGTTCGTTCCAGGTCTTGGTTACAATGTGAGAGAATGATCTTCCGCCTGCTCTGTGGATGCGAGGGGTTTCAGCTAGTGCGAGGTTGGCAGATCAGAGGTTTCTATTGGGTACGTGGAAGTTTATTCTGTCGTTGAGGTATTTGGGTCCGTTGTTATGTAGGCATTTGTAGGCGTGGGTGAGGATCTTGAAGGTGACTCTCTCCTCCACGGGGAGCCAGTGGAGTCTCCGTAGGTGTTGGCTGATGTGTTCGTGCCGGGGGATGCCGAGGACGAGTCTGGCCGCGGTGTTCTGTATTGTCTGGAGTTTGCGGAGTAGGGACTTGGGACGGATGTGAAAGGAAAGGCTATAGATTGGGGGGATGTGAAAGGAAAGGCTATAGGTTTTTTTTCCAAACACACAACAAAATTTAAATTCCTGTAAATAAACTTGAAACATTATTCAAAATATATGAGCAGTTGGGCAAGCATAAATAAAGCCCTTTTTTGTAAATATGAAGTATGATGGAAACATCGATTTTAATACGGTCAAAACAAATCAAGGCACTTGATTTGGTAATTACACAAATTATAAATATTGGTGAAACCTGATTCCCACACATCATTGTTTGTGTGCCATGTAGTTTCCCATCCCTGTCCACTCCACATAATTCCACGCAATGCCACTGCATATAATTTAGCCCAACTCATACCACATAATTACATTCCACATAATTATACTTAACATAATTCAACACGCCACCCAATTCTATGCCACGCAGTTCAACAATACACAAATCCACACTGCATAATTCATATCATAGATGATTTACCGCAAAATTTGATGTCTTTAATAGCTAATATAATATGATGGATAATGTGATGCATGGCTAAACACATAAGGTCCCAAAGGCGAGACCTATTGGCTATGCCAATGCTTGTTTTACAATGCCTCCACTGCTTGTTACCACCCAATCTCCACATCTCCAGCGAGTAGATTTCACCCCTCTCTTGTGATCATACAGCCGTTTGCTCACACTCTGTCTTTCCCTCACTCTGGATCTCATGGTTTCCCGATCCACCCAGACTCTCTTCTTATCTTGCAACCACATAGGTGATTCTTTCGTAGCAGGCTGTCTTCCTTTAAGAGCAATAAGGATGAAACACCTGTAATGGAGTGTGGAGTCACTCTGTGAGCCCATACCATCTTGTTCATTTCATCTCTCCAAGACAATCCATTGGCCAAAGAAAGTTGAATATTTTCCATTATGATACGGTATACCCTTTCAACCAGACCATTAGCCTGAGGTCTGAACAATGCTACTCTCTCGTGTTTGATCCTCAGGTGATCCAAAAATCTGACCATTTCAGATGAAACAAACTGTACCCCATTATCAGTGGTAATCACTCTAGAATCCCTTCCTCCATAAAAATGTCCTGTAAAGCTCTCATCACATTCTCTGTCGTTATGTACTCCATAGTCTTAACAACAAACCATTTACTATGGTAATCAACAATGACCAGTAAAAACCGGGACTGTCTTCCCAACTTCTCCACTGGTCCGATAAAATCCATTGCCAAATGTTCCCATGGTTTCTCAGGTATCTCCTTACAACACAAGGGTGGTTCTCTCACCACTTTGCTCTTATCACTGTTGGCACACGCCATGCAATCTCTCACTTTATCCTCTACCTCTCTATCCATTCCTGGCCACCAGAAAAACTGTATCAACCTTCTCTTAGTCAAACTTCTACCCAAATGTCCTTCGTGTCCCAAATCTATTAATTTTGCTCCTAAACTACTTGGGGGGACCACACAGCCAGCCGGTAGCACCTTGAATCCACAAACACTTAATTCATCCTTGACCACACCATATAGTTTCATTGTCTGACTATCCTCGCCTTCTTGATTCCAATCACCAGCAATCAGGTCTTTCAATTTACTATATTCATCATCTTCCATTGCAGCTCTACGCCAATCATCCTCAGTCAAAGCAAATCCAGTAAGTTCACAAATATCCATTTTAACAGTATCTTCTCCATCCTTATCCCACCGACCATCCTCAACAGGCATTCGGGATAAACAATCCGCAACAACGTTTTTTTTTCCTTTAACATATTCCACTACAAAATTAAAATCCAGTACTGATAACAACCACCTAGATATTCTTGGTGTTATACCCCCTCAAGTCCTTTACCACACTTGAATATGTACAATAAGGGCTTATGATCTGTTCGGACTGTAAAGGGTAAACCCCACAAATAATATTTGAAATGATTTATCTCCCAACAGCATGCCAAAGCTTCCTTTTCAATAGTAGAATAGGACCGTTCTGCTCCTTGCAGTCTCCTGGAAGCAAATCCTATTATTCTTTCTTGTCCATCCACCCTCTGGGACAACACAGCCCCCAATCCAACATTGCTAGCAACAGTGGTTACTATCGTTTTGTTATTGACATTGAAATGATGCAGTTCCGGTGACATACTGATAGATCTTTTGATATAATTAAAAGCAAGTTCACACTCTTCTCCCCATTCATACGTAGCCACATTTTTCAATAACAACCTTAAGGGTTCAACTTTTTCAGTAAAATTGCTTATAAACATAGAGCAATACTCCACAAGCCCCAAGAAAGACTTTAACTGCTCCTTATTTTGAGGCCTGAGTACATCAGATATAGCCTTTACAATACTCTTCTTAGGCTTAATACCTGTAGCAGAAATTTCATGTCCTAAATAATCAACCTGATTTGTTTTTAGCTGACATTTTTCTTTTTTATGGTCAAACCATGCTTCTCTATTCTTGTTAATACTTCATCCAACACCTCATCATGTTCTCCCTCAGACCCACCAACCACAAATATATTATCTTGAAAGCATAGAACTTTCTGCATACCACTAAAAATACTTTGCATCATCCCTTGAAAAACAGCTGAAGCAAGTCCAAATGGCATTCTCCAATAACGAAAAGCCCCCAGCGGAGTGATGAATGAAGTCAGTGGTCTTGATTGTTCATGTAAGTTCACTTGATGGTACGCTGATGACATATCGAGAACACTGAACCATTTTCCACCCCCCTATCATAGTCAGCATCTCAGATATATTGGGTAATGGTTGTCTGTCCACCCATATATTGCGATTCAGCTCCCTCAAGTCTATGCACAAACACATTTTTCCACCATCCTTGGGAGCCACAACCACTAGAGATAGCCACTCCGAAGACTCAATTGGTTCTATAATTCCTTCTGCAAGTAGCTTATCCAATTATTTTTGTAATGGCTCTCTCATCAAGTGTGGTATAGACCTTACCTTGTGCACGACCGGTATTGCTTTTTCTTTCAAAATAATTTTGTGGGTAAATCCTTTCAACAACCCCAATTTACCCAAAAAAACACGAGGAAATATTAGTATTATATTCTCCCCATCTCCAATCTCTTGCACACTAGTTTCAATCACCATGACGGGTTCATTAGCATTTGGATTCAGAATAATGTTCAAATCCTTCTGGTGTCTCCAACCAAGAAGATCTGAACCTTCCTTTGTAATATATACTCTCCCTTTCACTATGTTGTTCCTGAACTCAATATTCATCCATCTTATACCTACAATCTCTATCCTCTTGCCGCCGTATCCTACAGCTTTCATATCAGACACCTGTAAATCTTCCATTCTTCCCTTGAAACACTCTAAGTAAGTACTTTTACCCACAAGAGTGAATAAACTTCCGGAATCAACCAAAATCCAAACATTCACCCCAGCAAGACTTACTTCACAATGAGGTTTCTCTAACTTACAAGTACTTTCCATTTTCACCCCACAGTCACCCCTCACGTGTACACAGGTATTCACCTCATTCACCGGTTCAACAACCTGATCGATAGACAACATCACTTCCTTAATGTTCTCACACACATCCTCTATCAATTTGACTCCTGTCATCTGCGGTCTACTTTTTGTTCTACAAACTTTAGCCAGGTGACCCCTTCTACCACAACTCCTGCAAATCGCATTTCTGGCTGCACACCTGGTACTTGAACTAATGTGTCCAGGACTCCCACACCTATAGCAAATTATATTCCTCATGTCTCTCGAATCGTTCACCAACATTTTACTTCCAACCACTCCTGTCCTACCACTGGTACTTGCCCCATTGTCAGTCCCCACATTTGTTCCACCTATTTTGATTTCTCTTTTTCTTTCTACTCCCTTCACCTCAACAATGTTTTCTTCATTAACTTCCCTCACTTTTTCACTTCCTGACCCCATGCCCTGGAGCCACAAAGCTGCATTCTCCATGCTCCTAGCAATTTGAATAGTCTCCTCCAAATTAGAATCCTTCGCCAACAATTTTTCCTTGACCCGCTTGTTGTTCGTACAACGCACAATTTGATCTCTAATTAAACTTTCTGGTAAATCATGGAATTGACATGTAACAGCCAGTCCCCTAAAAGCAGCCACATAAGTCAATATGTCTTCATCGTCTCTTTGCACCCGCGAAAAGAATTAGTGTCTTTCGAATACAATATTAATCTTGGGTACAAAGCGTTTATCAAGCATCATTAAGGACATATCAAAAACGTTTGCAGCTTGACCATCCTCCACACCCAATGATGCTTCAGGCAAATCGTCATATATTCTCCTGCCCTCAGTTCCTAAATGGTGTAAGAGAATCGCTTGTCTCCTAACTGGTCCATATTTGTCTCCTCCTGTCGCAACCATATAGGTGAAAAACATATTTTTCCACCTCTTTCACAGAATTGTTGGCTCACCAGGCAAGGGTAAAAATGTGGGAGGTGCCATCATACTTTGTTCAGCCATTCTGAAAACAAGATTTAATAAAATAAATTAAAATAATTAACTAATATAATTAATTAAAACAATAAACTAATATAGCGAATTAAAATAATAATCTAAAATAATAATAATGCTCCCAATATCAAGTGCAAGATTCTTCAAAAGCACTGTGAAAATAGTCCTCTTTTCATTTCTTCTTATTTTGTATTTTTCAGCTTGTCCTTCTTTGGTTTTGTGTAACCACCAAAACCCCAAAGAAGATATGGGGAAGGGAACCAGAGGCACGGGGTGCTAGGAGCAGGCAGCCTCCAACATATAATGTTTAGCACAAATGGGGCCGCTCCTAGTTAGGTGACCTAGGTGCTACAGTTTTTATTTTGCGAGTGCAGGCATCTCACAAAAAGTGAAAGACTGGTCTCACACACCACCTGGTGTCATGCTTCATCATTGACCAGTCCTCGCCCTCTAAAAACTTGGTTTGATAGAGGGCGGGCATACACCTGATGACAGGGATGCACTTCTAAACTAACTAAGTGGGGGCCCTTTCAAACAAAAAGTGAGTTAAAAGGCCATTATAGATGTCAAATTAATTTTAATATAGCTGGCATCTATATGGTGATTAAAATAAGTGATCGGTGTGTTGGGGATTCTATTGTCCCCCCACCGTGGTCAGTGTGGTCCCATTTGTGCTGAACCTTCTTTGGTTTTGCACACTTGAATTCCCTTCCAGTAACAGGCAAGACGCGAGGCAGAAGTCTCAAGGTTAGGTAGGTTCTTTATTTATTTTGTATCATTATTTGTTCTTAGGCAATGAGCAGCTTGGTTTAATATGTGCTTTTAATAATAATGGACACCAGGAACAGCGCTATTTAAACACGAGGCAACCGCAACCGAAACATACATATTAGCGTGTTTAGACAGCCGGAACAGTCTCTAGATACATGAGGAGGCGTGAGCTATAGAACTTCAGTGTGCGTGAGGGAATACGCTCGAACGCACAGCAGGAGCCACGAGCTTTCGAACTTTGGTATGCGCGAGGAAATACGCTCGAAGCGCACAGCAGGAGTCACAAGCCTTCGAACTTCAGTGTGCGCGAAGAGAGAATATGCGCTAGAGCACACTCGCAGCAACAATTTGAATTATGTGTGCACACACGTTGAAACAAGACAAATTATCTCAATTAAGGTCAATTACCAAGCTCATTAGTCTCAATTTCTCCGCACTGCTTGAAACGAATAATGAAGTAACTCTTCACAATCTTTTATGCTCCAAGCACTCAAAAATCGGTTCTTTTAAATTTTACAAAAGACACTTGTCGTTTGTTTACTGATCCATTCAACACTGGTACACGCTGGAACACCTTCACAAGGCACCAATGCCACAATTCGCCAATTCCATACGTTAATTCCCAGATTGTGGCACACTTTTATAGCCTGCAGAGTCCATGTAAAAACAGTTGCACTTACAGTTGCCAGACGTTTTCATGGAGCTTCATCTCAGCTCTCCAGGGGTGGAGGTTACCAGTGTCTGCCCCCTGCGCAGTCACTCGTCACCAAAATAAGTAGTAATTTACACCACACAAGTGTAAATTCAGTTTTCTTTATTCACTCTCACGGAACAGCAACCTCCAGAAGCTCACAGTTTCACTAACTGCCTTCTCAGAGCTTCCACATAAACATTCCAAATTACACCAACAATAAGAATGTTTCCTACACAAACACTGCACTTTTTTATGGGGGTTGAGGGTGCTTAATATAGAGAATGGGATGGGTAGTGGTAGGTAATAAGTAAAGTGGATAATGTGTAGTGTGATAGTAAATGCACATCAGGTTTAGTGGAAAGGACTGTTTAATTTCAATTTATGAAATAATTTAATTTAAATTGATGTAAATGATTGTGATTGTGTTGCACATCTAAAAAGGATAAATGAAATTTCCTCCGAAACATTGCAAGTAAAGAGAGACGGGAAGCACATTTTTGTATCTCAAGGGAAACAGAAAAGACAGAGTATGTTTATAACAGGCAAGCAGTTTCCTGAATTTGATATCGTGTGCTGAGCTAGGAATTAATGCTATTGGTTTTTAAAAGCACAGCAAAAGTGTGACATTGGAGCTCGCTTTTTGGCACAGTAAAGTTGAAAATAAAACTTAGGTTGTGAGTGAGGTGCAGTTGCAAATATTGTTTAAAGTTGTCTGACTTGACAAATGAAAGGAATCATTGTTTGAGATGGAATAAAGGTACATTTAAAGCTGAATGTAAATGTTGCCCTCTTGGTCACTTATTGGACACCCATAGGCTAAAATGAATGATGGGTAACATATTCCCAAGTACCTTGCACACATTCTGTGTTTTTGCAGTCACAACTATTGTTTAAAGGTGTTTAACAAAAGAATTGAAAGGCAGCATTGTTCAAGGTGGAATAAAGGTAAATAAACAAGCCCTCACATGCAAGGTCCGTTTTGATTTAGATAAGAAAATGTGCTTTCCATACTGCTTTCACTTGCAATGTTAAAGGGGGGACTGAATTAATATTTTTTACATGTCCACATTAACTAATTTGCACCACAATCACAAGAAGTTGTGTCACAGGTGGGACTTTAATAGGGTTCCCCAGCTTTAGAGGCCACAGCACTGCATATAATGAAACACATACCAAAACAGGTCTCCTTAGCTGCATATGAGTGGCCTTTGAAGCTAGAGGTCCCGTAAAAGTCTAGGTTCAGCGTTGGAAGCACATTTTCTTATGTCAAAGGAAATGGAACATGACAGAGTGTGTGTATGACAAGCAAGCAGTTCCCCAAATGTGATAACATGTGTGCTTGAGTTAAGAATAAACGAACACTCACATTCAATGTCCCCTTGCTGTCACACGTTAAACACATAAACTCAGGCAAATGAAAATTCTTCTTAAAAAAGCACAGCAAGGATGTGGCCAAGATGCAGTTGCAAACAGTGGTGAAAGCTAAATAAACAAGCGAACACAGACAAAGAGAGGGTGCAGACGACAGAGCCATCTACAAAAGATGCACTCTGTAGAGTGGCTCAACCAAAAAAACAAGCTCTGAAAAAAATGAGGCCTTTCTTGTGCGTGGCTCAAAACTAAGGGGCATATTAGCAAGACCCACGTTAAAATTATCGCCGTTTTAGCGGCAGGAAACTGCCGCTAAAACGGCGATAATGGGCTTGCTAATATGCGTTATAGAATTCCAATAGAAGCCCAGGTTAGATGTGCAGGACATCTAACCTGGGCTTCTATTGGATTCCATAACGCATATTAGCAAGCCCATTATCGCCGTTTTAGCGGCAGTTTCCTGCCGCTAAAACGGCGATAATTTTAACGTGGGTCTTGCTAATATGCCCCTTAGTTTCAATTCCAATTCAATTTGAATTTTGTCCAAGTAAAGGGACTGTAAGAGGGAGCAGAGTGTCTGGTTAAAGACATGCTTTTCTGGTCAAGAGAATGAAGGAGATATAGACCGCGAGGTCGTGTGTTCCTGTGTAGTCCTTCACAAAGCTTGACTAGTCATCTGCCAGTTGCTTATTACTGTACTTGGCTGTTAATCTGGTACTAAGAAGGTGAAATCTTTGCCCAGATAGTGTAAAGCCATTGAAGGCGACTGGTTTCTGGGGCAACCACATATGGCCAAAAGAGAACACCAGAAAGACTTTTTTACAAGAGGAAAGGAAGCGCCCGAAAGGCAATATGTCATGTTTCCTGGGGTTCTGAAATCATTGCATGACATGGAATGCAAGAAACAAAAAAAGTAAATAATCAACAGAGAGCCCTTATCAGCCTTCCAATTGACCACTTAGGTACTATTAGACACCCATAAATATATAAAACAGCAGCTGTATCCACTAAACAGCAGCTATATTGCAAGCAACTGCTCCATTTGAATTTTGTCCAAGGAAAGGGGCTGTTAGAGGTAGTGGAGTGCCTGGTTAAAGACATGCTTTTCTGGTCAAGAGAATGAAGGAGACACAGACCATGAGGTGGTAAGTGCGGCTACCCCCAGGGCGAGACCCTCCAAACAGTGGACTGTGTTATCCCAAGTAAAGAATGGGTGGCCCATTTCTCTAAAGTCTTTGGCCCGATAGAGCAGACCCTAAATACAGGCGCTAACACGATAGTTACCTGCAATCCAACTGCCACCCTGGAATTAAGCAATTCCATAAAAGTACCAGATGTAATCTTAGCCATCGAGAGCAGCCCCTCTGGGAAAGCCCCAGGCCCTGACAGAATCCCCTCAGACCTTTTTAAATCCCTCCCAAAATTCTGGGCACCCTTAATTTCAAGTGTTATAAAAAACGCAATTACAGGCCCCCTGGTTAAGACTTGGCAGGAGTCTTTTATCGTCCCCATCTTCAAAAAAAGAGATAAGAGTCCGCCTCACTGCTACCTCCCGATATCCCTCCTAGATAGCACAGTTAAGATCCTAGGAAGTGTACTACTGACAAATCGGAAAGCTGGGCTACAGAGTCACATGGGCTCTCAGACCTACAGTTTGGCTTCCATCCATGGCTAGGCACTTTTGAACAATCTTTAAATCTTTCCCTGATTGTCCAAACGTATACTAAGGCCAAAAAAGAATGTGTCTGTTGACTTCTATAGTTATAGCGCGCGCCGCGTGGTGCGCCGCATGCAGAGTAATGAAGAGCGCACTCCGCGGGGCTGTATTACTGGAGGACTGCCCCCGAGCGGGCACGCCCCTCCCTTTTATTAGCGCGCCCCGCCCGCCGGCGGGAGCGCGTGTGCGTTACATCCGGCGGCGGCCGGCAACCACTAGACTGCTCATTACATCCCATCCCAACTCAGTCCTTTTCCTTCCGCGAGTGATTGGTTGCTCCCTCGCCTGACATGCGTATTCTCTCAGTTGGGAGCTGGGCCTGGGGTTTTCTCGTAGCTGGTATTTAGAGCGTCCACCCCGGGTGGCACTGCTGGTCTCGGCTGGCTCCGAGCCACTTGGCGCCGGGTTGCTGCGGATGGTGATCAGCGGCTCCGATCCTGAGCACTCTTCTCCTGGTGTTGTGGGCATTGGTGTCGGCTCGGTCTCTCTCGAGGACTCCATTTGTTCAGTGTCGTCCCGACACTCTGGGTGATGGTTTCCTTCGGCCTCTAGGGTGACCCTGGGCTCCGGTATCTTCTTGAGCCAAGATACGTTCCTTGTCACTCGCTCGCCTCCCCTTGCCACCGTGACCATGGTACCTTTTACATCGACCACCGTCCAGTGGCCCGGCTCGTACCTGGTCCAAAACTTGCTGCCTGGCCTCCGGTCTTTTAGGAGTACCGAGTCTCCCCTGCGGATCTCTCGGAATACTGCTCCTCGGCTCTTGCTCACTGCCAGATTCTGCCTCCTTCTCCTCTCGGCCACTTCTTCCGCATGGTATGGGGGCGGGGTCCATCCTGGGCAGACTGGGATCCCGTCCCGGCGAACACCGTTAAACATCAGGGACCATGGCGTGCACTTCGTAGTGCTGTGCGGGGTTCCTCTGTACTCCCGAAGGAAGGACTGTAGATGTAGTTCTGGGTCTCTAGCTTCCAGGGTGGTGATGCGCAACGCTTTGTTGAGCGTTCTCATGAACCTCTCAGCCTCCCCATTGGCTTGGGGCCACTGGGGAGTGATGCGACGATGTCTTATGCCATGTCTCTGCATGAGGTCACGGAACTCACTGCCTTGGAAAGGGGGCCCATTATCGCTCTTGATTTCTTCCGGGCACCCGAACATGGCGAACATCTTCTCCAATATAGGGCCCACTTGAGAGAACGCGGTAGAGCGGACTACCTCCACTAGAGGGTATTTCGAGTGACTGTCGATTATCACCAGCGTCACTCGCCCGTCGGGGAAGCTCCCGAAGTCGATGCTCACTCTTTCCCATGGAGTCGTTCCATGTTCCTCGGTCTGTATTGGTGCCGGTCTCTCGGCTGCACTGGTCAGTTGGCATGCCGGGCATCTCTTCACGATTTCCTCAACTTGGGTCTCTAGCCCTGGAAACCAGACCTTCTCTCGCATTCGGGCCTTCCTTCGTTCGACCCCTTGGTGTCCTCCGTGGGCTAGTTGCATCGCCTGGTGTTGCAGAGGGGACGGTATCACTATCCTGGAACCTCTGAGCACGACCCCTCCTTGTGTGACGCTCAGCTCGTTCCTAACCCTCCACATCTTTAGGAGGCTCTCCTTCTCGGGCCGGCCCAGTCATTAGCTGACTGCAGGAATTGAGTCCAGCGACCCCCTTGGACGGCTGTCCGTACCCTAACCAGTACCGGGTCGCTCTCTACGGCTGTGGCGATGTCTTCTAACGTCAGGGCTTTCGGGCATGTTGCTGTGGATAGCATGTTGAGGTGGCACTCCAGGTCGTCGGTTCCCGCATCTTCGTCTTGATCCTGGAGTGGGGCTGGGTGCCTCGAGAGGAAATCAGCGGGATTCTTGGCACTGGGGCGGTAGATCACTTCCATCTCGTATTGTTGTAGCCCGATGGCCCATCGTTCAATCCTCGGGGGAGGGTGTGGTGCAGACCCTCGAAATAGTGGCACCAGTGGCTGGTGATCCGTCACCATTCGGAAGGGTTGGCCACATATGTACAGGTGGAAATGCCGGCAGGCCCACCGGATGGCCAGGGCTTCCCTTTCAATTTGTGCATACCGCCTCTCCGTGGGTGAGAGCGCCTTGCTGGCGTATGCCAGTGCTGCCCACCTGCCAGGTTCTTGTTCTTGGGTGAGTACTGCTCCTAGTCCCACCGGGCTGGCATCAACGAGTATCTCTGTTTGTTTGGTCGGATCAAAGTATACTAGGGTGGTGTGATCCAAAAGGGCCATTTTGATGCTCTGGAATGCTGTTTCCTCCAGGACTCCCCACTTCCACATGGCGTCTGCTCTGGTGAGGTTGCGGAGTGGTTCGGCTATGGTGGCCAGGTCGAGGATGAACCGGCCACAGTATGTGGCCATTCCTAGGAAGCTTCGCACCTCGGATGCTGTTGCAGGGGCTGGGGCGTCCTTGATCGCCTGGGATTTCCGCGGGTCTACTTGGATCCCTTCCTGGTTAAATAGGTACCCGAAGAATTCTATTTGTTTCTGAAACAGGAGGCACTTTTCTTTGTGTAGCGTGACGCCGTGATCTTGTAGCCGCTTCAGCGTTGCCCTGAGGTGCCGGTAGTGGTCGTCCGCAGTTTCCGAGTGGATAAGGATGTCGTCACTCACGTTCAGCACCCCGGGTAGGCCTGTTAGGATCTCTCTTACCGCGTCCTGAAACACCTCCGCTGCGGACGATATCCCAAAATTGAGGCGCTTGTATCTCCGCAGCCCCAGGTGGGTACTGAACGTAGTTATGTATCGACTCTCTTTGGCGAGGACAAGCTGGTGATACCCTGCGTTCAAGTCTAGTTTTGAAAACCAGCGAGATCCATTGACGTCGGCCACAATGTCGTCCATCGTTGGCGTGATGTGACGTTCTCGCTTTATGGCCTTGTTGGGGAGGCACATGTCTATACACAGCCTGATTTTCCCTGGCTGTCTGGGTTTCTCGGCGATCACCATGGGAGACACCCATGGTGTAGGTCCTGAGACTTTCTCGATGACCCCTTAGTCCTCCAACTTTTGTAGCTCTTGTTCCACAAGGGGTCTGAGGTGGAAGGGTATTCTCCTGTGTCGTAGTGCCGTTGGTGGAACCGATGGGTCGATGTGGAGCTGGACTGGTGCTCTCTTGATCCGGCCCAATCCTTGGAACAGGTTTGCGAACTGGTCTAACAGCTCTTTGGTCTGGTTGGCTTGTACACTCCTTGCGAACATTACTAGTTTGAGGTCTTCTGCCGCGTGGCTGCTCAATAGGGTGTCGGCCTCCTGGTTGATCACGTGGATTTCGGCCATGATCTCGTTCTCCTCTGACCGTATTGGTACTGTCATCTTGCCTCGGACTGGTAGGGGTGTGTCGCTTCCATACGCAAATATTCTGGTTTTGGATGGTTTTAGCTCGGGCTTGGGTCTCAGCCGATTATATTGTTGGATGCCCATTACGTTCACTGACGCGCCAGTGTCAATTACTGCGCGCACTTCTGACCCCGCAATCTTCACCGTGCACGTGGGCTGGGGCCTTCTTCGCTTCTTCAGTGCTTGCGTGAATGATACTAGATAGGTTTCACCGTCGTCTTCCTCGGTGGACGAATCTTCGGCTTGGTATGTTGTTCGGTCGCCCTTTTGCCGCCCTTGTGATGACGACAGTGACAGGTGTGACAGCTGTCTCACCAGTTTGCGTCCTGGCTTGGCTCCTCTTCTCTCCCTCCTCTGGTCTCTTCTCCGGCACACCGATGCAAAGTGGTTTGGTATCCCACAGTTGGTGCACGTCTTCCCTTGTGCGGGGCACTTGTGGGGAGGGTGTTCTTCATGCCCACAGTATCCGCACTGACCTCTCGGGGTCTGGGGCGGGTGGTCCCGAGGCCTGCTCCTCCTGTCCCGCGTGGTGATGGCGTCGGTTCTCTCCATCTTGACGGTTGCGCTCTTCTCAGTTGTGCGTGTCAGCGCTAGGTCCATTTCTTCCGCTCGGGCGGCTGATAGGTCGTGTGATCGGGCCATGATCAGGATATCGTTCAGGGGAATGTCAGGTTGCCGCAGAATGAGTCCTCTCAAAATCTTGCTGCGTATCCCTTGGATTAGCTGGGCCCGGATCTCCTCTGCCGCTCGTTCATCGGCGAGATGGGTACTTGCTAGTTCTCTCAGCCTTGCGTGGAACGCATCAATCGATTCCCCTTCGCGTTGTCTTGCCTGCCGCAGTTTGAATCGTTCATAGTCTCTGTTTAGTTGGGGATCGAAGTGCGCATTGAGCGCGGTCACCGCTGCGTCGTAATCCGCCGGGCCTCCCGTCCTCGGGAGGTGTTTGAATAGAGTGTATACCTCTTCGCCGGCGTAGTGGAGTAGGAGCGAGCGCTTGACGGCTCCTTCCGTTTCCCTTGTGGCTATGAAATAATTTTCGAGGCGGCCCAGCCACGTTCTCCATCGTGGGGATGCAGTTGTAGGGTCCGCTGCCTCGCTGAATGGGGGCAGAACCCCTGTGGGTGCATGCTGGGTGACGACACGTATCTGTGCCTGCGCCTGTTGGTTGCCTGGGTCATCACCCATCCTTGTCTTAGGGGTTACGCGCCGTTGGCTCTTGCGTCTGCCCTCCTTTCCGTCGCGTTTTACTCTCCCTTTGGCTGTTCCTTGTTAGGGTGTGCCGTGTCGTCGAGCCCTCTCTTGCTCCCATGTGGCGCTATGACAGAGCGTGGGTCCCTGTAGGGCGGCTGGGGGTGGCACTGTCGCTGGGGGCCTGCACAGCGAGGTTGTTGGGCCAGCGTGGGCCAGACGATGGCAGGGGCGCTATCCGGGCGTGTTCACTGCTTGGGGCCCCTGGGTGCGCGCCTTACCGATGGTTGCAGGCCGTGGGCGTGCTTTCTGTTGCAGGCGTAGGGTTGTGGGGGCCTCGATGGGGTTGCTGCGTTGTTGGGCCGGGTAGTGCCCTCAGGCAGTCGGCGCTCACGTGTGGGGGCGTGGGTGTCGTCCGATCCTCGTCGCCAGTGTTGACTTCTATAGTTATAGCGCGCGCCGCGTGGTGCGCCGCATGCAGAGTAATGAAGAGCGCACTCCGCGGGGCTGTATTACTGGAGGACTGCCCCCGAGCGGGCACGCCCCTCCCTTTTATTAGCGCGCCCCGCCCGCCGGCGGGAGCGCGTGTGCGTTACATCCGGCGGCGGCCGGCAACCACTAGACTGCTCATTACAGTGTCCATCCTGCATTCATAGACCTAACATGTGCCTTTGACATGGTTGACCGCCCAAAGCTGCGGTCCATAATGCTGCAATTAGGCGTTAACAGTGCAATAATCTCTCTACTCAGGGGGGGCGTGGCTTAACATCATGGCCTCGTAGACGTCTTTCTGCTGAGCTCCTCATGGCGGCCCACAAAACGGAAGAATCCTGTTAGATCCTGCCCGTATTAAATGTCATAACCGAAGCACAGAGCAGTGGTAACCCGCACCCACACCAAACCGGAAAGAGCGAGGATGGGGGAAGCAGTCTAACGCCATCGCGACGCAGAATAAGCCTCCGGAGAACCAAGGCATCATCTTGGGTCGGCGAAGGCCGAAGGGCGTGGAGCATTGAAGAGGCCGGGGATTCAATTGAGCTGGCGACGCTCCCCTGGGACCGCCGAGGGTTAAGGCAGCGCACCGGGGGCACGGCCGAGGAGGCGGTTGACCCGCTTACACACTGGGACTGGCGCCTGGGTTCCCGGTGAGGCAGGGGGCCACGGCAGAAGAGAATCCAGCGTGCACCGCGGCCCAACCCCGAGACCCCGGGAATCAACAGCGGGGAAAGCAGGTGGCCCAGTGAGAGGCCCAACTCTGGCAAGAAACAGGGGCGGCGAGAGTGCCCCAGCATAAGAAATACTGGCAGTGCTGGAAGAGGTCGGTGCACCTACCAGTTACCCGGCGAGGGAGCAGAAAAGGCAGCCCTAAAGGTGAGAGCGAGACCAAAGAGGAATCCCCAAGGCATGGTCGGAGGGGGGAAAAAGGAGCCGGTGTGCGATGGGCCTGGTGTCTGCAATAATTTGACTTTAGGCCAGATTGAAGGCAGAAGGGGGGGTCACTGAACTTGGTTAATCGACCCCTGGAAAGATCATAAAGGTTGCCACGGAGCCACGGCATAGTGGCATACGGCCACAGCGAAAGGGGGAAAATAGAGGCCTACAAGAAGATATTGGCCACATTGGCATTGCTGGCTCAGGGGCTAAGAAGTGTGATAAGCCACATTACGAACTGAGCGGAGCCAAGAGTGGCTGCAATACTGGGGAAAACCTGGGTCCGCGGTTGAGTCAAGTGGGAAACGGAACAAGTCGCACTGCAGAAACGGCCAACTGCACCAAGAATCCACGTGGTGCACGAGGTAATCCTACCCCAAATTAGAACAACAGAACATCCTGGTCCCTTAAGGAAGCACGCTGGGAGCGGGATCCATACAGTCAGGGCAAGTGAGACCAGCAATAAGTGAAGAGCGGATAGAGAAACTGGGGGTCCACATGGGGAAAGACAAGGCTCCCAAGGCACAGACGAATAAAATCTCTAATTATGCTCAGCCACTGGTGCACGGACTGGAGTAGAGGGAGGACAATATCAATGGCGATCAGGCACCCATGGAGAGGAGCGAGGAGGGTACCCACACGCTGGCGGACGTGATCCAAGCTATTCAAATGTCCAGGGATGATATGGTCAACAGAATCAATGCAGTGGCCAGCATTGCAAAACTTTTTAATTACAGGGACAGAGACCTTCTCTTACAGCTGTCGCGCAACCGGGGTCAGTTCATTTTCGAGGAACACCCCATTTCAATATATCCAGATTACACCCAAAGAGTACAGGAACAGAGGAAATCCTACATTATGGTCAAACGAAGATTGCCCGATCTGAATCTGAAATACAGTCTCATGTTTCCCGCAAAATTAAGAGTTGAAAATGAAGGATGCACATTATTCTTCTTCTCGGCAGGGGATGCAAGCGAGTGGCTGGATGCCAGGGGAGCAGGGGGGCGACGCTTGGCCTCATCCACGGGGTCCTCAGGAAAACAAACTGCAACGAACACGATGCAAGAACATAGGCAGTCCAAAAGACAACAACAGATTGACTCAACGGGGGGCCCAGGCCGGATCAAAGTCCTCCAAGACGGCACACTGCAAGCATCTGACACAGAGACAGTGCCAGAGTCAATAGAGGTGACACAAGACCCAGAGACTGATATCGGAGATCAAGGAAGTGGACATGAATAAAGACGGCCTGAATCCTAAGGGGCGGTTGTACAGATAAGTGACAGTAAATGCGAACACACGCTGGTGTGGAACTATATAAACATGGAGTGAGTGACGATAAGGGCAATGTATCAGAGAAATATTAGTAAGAACTTTTTTTTATAAAAAAAACAAATAAGGGCAAGAATGGGCGGCCACGGGGCAGCGACGCCCCCATCAGAGTTTGGGCCCACAGGGGCGCTCGAGAGTAATCTCGCTCCTTTGACGGGTCCAGATCTCTAGCACAGCATTAGTTTTAATATAGCTAACTAAAGTTTAATTTGAGGACAGAATAGTACCTGGACCCCAGACATTTATGTTATGGTCTAGAAGGATATTCAAGGGATGGGTGGAGGGTGGCATGGGGCTGTATGTGTTGAACTTTGCACTGGATGTAATGCTAGCAGCGAAATTCACGCGACTGCCCAAGGGGAGGGGGGGGGGGAACATGGGACAGTTCAGTTATAAATGTTTTTTTAGGTATGGGGGACTGCACAAGGTCATGGAGGAAATATGTTTTTTGGCTATGCAGTCGGGCTGGAGGGAAGAGACGAACGGGGAAGAAAAGATCGGGTAGAGGTATTCAAACAGATTGACATCGATGGCTGCACAAACTCTGAAAATACTTAATTGGAACATTAGAGGTAGGACTGGTCTAGAAAAACGCTGCGGAGTGCATGTGTTTCTGAAAAGATACAAAATAGCGGTAGCAGGATTACAAGAAACGCACATATGGGGGGGACTATCAATAGCATATGCAAAAGATGGAGAGGGCAACTCTACGCTACTTCATATTCGGGATTCGCACATGGAGCCCTGGTGTGGGTGGCTCCTGGAGTCCCCTTTCAACACTTGAATGATGTTCTGGACCCCGAAGGGAGATACGTAATCCTACATGGGAAATGGGAGGGCAAAGAGTTATATGTTATTATCGTTTATGACCCGAATGCGGACTGCCCCGATTTCTTTCCTTCTATCCTGAAAGCAGCAACTTCATACATAGGTGCAGAGATTATCCTCATGGGGGACTTCAACTGCGTCTTTGATGCGATTTTAGACAGAGAGCCCCCTAGAGCCAACACTAAGCCCCACATGCTGCGGTCAATAGAAACACTAATGCAGGGTAGGCAACTCAGAGATGAGTGGAGCGCTAGGAACCCATTGAAGAGAGTGTTCTCCTGCTACACCCCAGCGGCAAATACATTTAGTCGCATTGATCATTGCTGCCTTACACCTGTGTTATCCGCGGATACGGAGGGCATTTCATACCTTCCCCGCTACATATCCGACCATTCACCGCTGCTGCTCACCTTGAAGAGCGTAGCGGGCCGCCCGGCCATACCGCTTTGGAGGCTCAGGGTTGAAGCACTAACGGACCCACCCTATGCAAATACAGTCTCAGAGGCCCTGCAACACTATTTCAACGAGAATTGGGGATCGACAACTGCCAGATCGACTGAATGGGAAGCCATGAAGGTGGTTATAAGAGGGGTATGCATGAAGACCACATACGGGGTAAAGCAACAGTTGAGTAGGGACATTTCAGCACTAGAGGACCAACTGCAGAAGTTGGAAAGTACCATACACACGATACCGGCACACATGACCGAATGGACTCGGGTACGAGAAGAGCTTCTAGAGCCATGGGCTAGGCTAGAAAAATTTACATACACTGCATATAGACAAAGGTTACATATGCAGGGGGGCAGGTCTGGGGCACTGCTCGCGAGATTAATTAGAATAGAAAAGGAACAGATACCTATATTGCAACTTCAAAATAGTAACGGGGTCTTGTTACAAACACAAGGGGCGATCCTGAGGGAATTCGCATCACACTTTGAATCTACTTGCATGAGTGTCCGTCGGGTTCACCCGTGGGAGCTGCAGGAATTCCTGGATGGTACAGTACTCCCTTTACTAGAAGAAACAGATGCGGAAGCCCTAGGGTCACCAATCTCAAAAGAGGAAATTCTCGCATCTATCCAGAAACTGAAACTGGAGAAATGCTCGGGGGAGATGGGCTCCCGGCAGAGTTTTACCAGAAATATGCTCCGTTGTTAGTGGATCACCTATTAGAGGTGTTTAATGAAGCTCTAGACTGTAAAGTATTACCAAACACCATGTTGGAGGCAGTGGTGACCATGCTCCCCAAGCCGGACAAGAACCCCCTCTTTCCGAGTTCCTGTAGGCCGATCTCCCTCTTAAAAATAGATGCCAAAATACTGAGTGGGATCTTGGTATCCCGTCTATTACCATATATGCCTCAACTGATCCACCCAGACCAAGATGGGTTTATCCCTAAACGGAATACCACACACAACTTGCGGAGCCTGGCGCATGTATGGCATGCACCAAGCTTAGACAAGGAAAATTGGGCGCTGGGCTTGTTAGATATACAACAGGCTTTTGATTAGGTGGAATGGGATTACATGTGGGCGGTGTTGGAAAGGAAGGGCGTGGGAAGGCAATTTATACAATGGATGGAAATAATATACAACAGACCGGCAGCAAGGGTGCGCCTACGAGGCCAGGTTTTGCAAAGTTTTGTACTACGAAGGGGTACCCGACAGGGGTGCCCCTTGTCACTGCTCCTATTCGCCATTGCGATGAACCCCTGGCAATTACCCTAAGAACAAAAATGGAGAGATAGGGGGTTCGACCGGGGGACATGAATCACGTAGTGTCCATGTATGCCGACGATACGTTGGTATACTTGCGTCGCCCAGAGGAGGCGGTCCCGGTGCTCACTACAGAACTGGAGAGGTTTGGGGAGCAGTCCGGCCTACGTCTCAATCCGGGGAAATCCAAACTATTCCCCATGGGGAACCTAGTAGGGAAAAACGAGAGCGAGCTGCCCAACGTGGGGATGAAATGGGTATTAGATGGAGTAAGGTACTTAGGGATTAGATTAACGCATACAAACACGGCATACCTGGACAATAACGTAGGAAAGTGTGTGGAAGGCATTAAAACATTGGTTGCCTTCTGGAAGGAGCTCCCACTGTCTCTAATGGGTAGAGTAGCATTGACAAAAATGGTCATCCTACTGTAATGTCTATACACCCTACAAAATTCCATATATAGAGTCCCACACAGGTATTTCTCTCAACTTGAAAGTTTGATAGTGGAATTGATGTGGGGACAAAAAAGGAAGAGGCTAAAGCTGAGCACCTTGCAGAGGGGGTGGGGGCAGGGGGGTCTAGAGGTCCCACGATTAGAATTTTACTACATGACCACACAACTCCAACACACGGTACACTGGTTCGATGAACACAGACAATTGGGAGAGGCGGCTGCTGGCGGGCACGTATGAGGGGATTCCCCTCCCTGAGCTTTTCATGCTGGGATCCAGAGTGCCTGAATCTTTTCCATATATAATAAGACATGTCTCTTCGGTTTGGGAACTAGCTGTACAGAAGGTAGATAAGAGAGCGCCCTACGCCCCAGAGACATCACTATGGGTAGTAAAACCCTTCAAACTGATAGGGCAAACAATGAACATTCATAAGTGGAAGGAGGGTGGCTGCCACATGATGGGGGATCTATACATTGCTCAGCGGTTCATGACGAGAGAGGAAGCAGAGAACACATTTCAACTAGGCTGGGGGCAATTCCTGCAATATGTGAAGATTTCTGCGGTGGCCAGGGAGTTGTTGCCGGCATTCCCGCAGGAACCGCCCGTTACAACAGTACTGCAGATGATAACCACTTTGGCAGGGGGACGTAGACTGGTCTCACATATATACAGAGCACTCCGGGAGGATCTCCCTATTAATCCCCTCCCAATACACACAAAATGGGACGATGCACTGGACGAGCCCCTTACAGTAACAGAATGGGAGAAAGTACATGAAGGGGTCAAACAGATAAGCTCCAACACAAGGTTCAAACTAACACAATATAATGTAATACATCAGGCATATTTAACTCCCCGAGTGCTCCATAAAATATACCCGGAATGCGCAGACCATTGTCCCAGATGTAGGCACTCAGATGCACACTTTGTTCACATGGTATGGGACTGTCCCGAATTAACATACTATTGGGGGAAAGTGATAGACAACCTGCAAACTGTCACAGGATGGACAATACCAGCCACTATCAAAGGGGTGGAGCTGGGGCTTCTTCCCATCCCAAAAACCCAAAAAACTCACAAGAAAATTAATTCAACTGGGCTTAGTATTAGCAAAAAGAAGAATAGCAATCCGATGGTTGAGTCCAGATCCCCCCGCGGTTGAGAGGTGGGCCAGAGACATGCGGGAGCAGGCCACTGCAGAATTAGTTCGAATGAAAAAAGTCAGTCGCGACAACAAACTTGAAGAACATGCGAGGGCCTGGTACCTAATGATAACACACATAACCAAGGTGAAAGACCCCCCCAAAAGGGGACGTAGACCCATTGCAGTCAAATCAGGAAAGAAGTGACACATTGGCGACGCCTGAAGTCTATCCTGTACCTGATAACAGCATAGAATGATGAGGTATACAATAAGGAGATAGTTCTCTAGTTCCCGGGAAAGCACAGCATCTCATGACCTGTTGGGGGGAGTGGGGTTAAGTTACAAGTTATTGTTATTCACAGTTGGAAAACATGACAGTGATATATTTAATGTGTGTGATAAAAATTGGAACAGAAGAAGAGAAACATATAATAGCCTATGATAAGTGAAATTGTATCTCCGTTAAACGGAAGTAGGAATTATGTAAATTGATGTGATACACCTGTATGAAGATGTACTGTTATTACGCAAATGCCAATAAAAAAAATTTATTTTTATTTTTATAATCTCTCTATTTAGTAGGCTACATGAACATACTACAGCCAGAGTATGGTACAGTTGGAACGTACATTTATTTGGAGACTTTCCATCAATTACCGGGGTTAGACAGGGCTGTGTACTGGCACCTTTTCTCTTTCTAATTTATATTAACCGTCTGGGTGAGCACCTGATAACGGCTGGAAAGGACCTGCCAAAGATCATCGAGAGAGAAATTCCTGTACTGCTTTTTGCAGACGATGCCGTTCTTATCGCACAAACTGCGAAAGGTCTCCAGATTTTACTAGACGCTTTTAATAGAGGAGTTGGCCTAACGGCTAGGGCGGTCGACCTTGAATCTGGGGAACCGGGTTCGAGTCTCGGCAATGATGCTGAACATCCTGTGATTCTGGGCAAATCACTTAATCTCCCCGTGCCTTACAAAAATGAATGTGTCCTCATGAAACGCAACTGGTGCTATGTAAAGCGTTCTGATAGCCGATACCTTCGGGTCAAGTTTGCGCTATATAAAACTTTGTGGAAAAAAAAAATTGTTTTATGAGTAGTCTAGGACTAAAAACAAATCGAGCAAAGTCCTTTGTAATGAAATGTGGTCCCAAACTAGCCAAGACTAGAAACGTTTTACTAGGCAGGGAAAAAATCGTGCAAAAATCTGCATTTCACATACTTGGGAATTCCGATCGACGTAGATTTTAATTGGAAATTCCTGTTGGACGTAAGAGTCATGCAATTCCAAAGAGCAGTAGATGCTGTTTTTAGATTCTCCAAAAGTCTGGAGCACAAACCACCTAGAGAAATGCTTTGTATTCTTAAAAGTAAATGCGTGTCTGTTGCAACTTTTGGCGGAGGCGTATGGGGGTATATTATGGCAAATACTTGCAAATTGTGGAGAATAAGTTTATGGAATAAATCTTTTTGTTTCATATCAACATGACGTGTTACATGTCTGCAGCCAATGGCCGGCAACGGATTTCAAATGTATCAATAAAGACACAGCAATGCGCCTACAACCCGGAGGCCGGCCGTAAACATATTAAATGGCAACAGTCCACATAGCAGATTACGTGCGTATGTATATCAGATTATTACGCCATTTCCTGTAAAACATAAAAAGAATAATAAACAACATCGAGAATGTCACAGAGACGAAACCAAAGGCCCATAACTCAAACATAAAACAGTGCCCCCCTCCCGCCTCCCTCTTATCCCATCTCCGCCGCACCCATGGATGTTCCTATGTTGCTTCTGAAGTGTTGACTCTAGTATGTTCCGTGTCAACTCCCTTGGGTATCTGCACTTAGAGTGGTAGAAGTGAGATGCAATATTTGTAGGAGCTTAGGGCAGGTTAATTCCCTAAATTCCTTGTTTAGAATTGAGATAAATGGAGTCCACAGTTCCGTGTATGTTTCAGCTTTGTTGTCTGCCAACATAGATAAGCGTTCCATTCCCAAAACCGACCACAACCGTCTCAACCACGCAGCATGGTCTGGGACCCCCCTCAGAATGCTAATGGGCAAGTAGCTCTAATCTTGCGGCGTTTAGGGCTAAGGCTATCTGCCTCCCTCTCAGAGAGCATAAGGGGAATGTCAGAGGGTTAGGGAGACCCAATAGTGTGTATCTAGGGAAGCGCGGAATATCCGTATTGAAGGCCTCGTTTATGTCTTGAAGTATCATGTCCCAGTATCTCACTAGTTTGGGGCAATGCCAGAGCAAGTGTACTAAGGAGCCTGTCTGTCCGCAGCCACGCCAGCAATAGGGTGGGCGGTCTTTATTCCAGTAGTATAGACGGGCCGGGGTTAAGTACCAATATGTTGCTACCTTGTAAGCTACCTCCGTACCCGGAATGTCGTGAGCCGTGTGGTGAGCTCTGAAGTAGATGTCTTGCCATTCTTTGTCTGTGAGCGGCCTACTTATTTCCTGCTCCCACCGTAGCTGCCCCTTGGACTTCGCAGGTGAGGCGTCTACCGAGAGAAAGGTGTAGAGTTCTGATATAAATCGCTTGTCATCACTTTTCGTGATGAGCCATTTTTCAAAGTGAGTTAATTGGTGAGAAGCACCTGCTCTCATCTCTGGAGAGGATACCCAATGACATACTTGACTATACTTATAATGGTCAGAAGCGGGGATTGCGTAATCCTCCTGAAGTTGCTTAAAAGGGATAATTCCATTCTGATCAAATAGGGAACCTACCCTTTTGCGGCCCTCCTCCCGGCACCGCTGAAATGATCCTGATTTACATCCGGGTGGCAAGTCTGGGTTGTTCACCAGCGGGGTCAGTGGGGAGGCGAATGAGGTAAAGCCTTGGCGGATCGCCGTAGCATCCCAGACTTTTAGAGTAGTCGCTGTGATCGGGGAGGAATAGAGCCCCCATGCCCTATGCCTACGCGGAAACCAGATCTCATGCCAAATATTTGTTCCTGCTATAGTTTGGTCCATGATCGACAAGTGTTTCTCTGAGAGGGGACGATTCCACTCCAGAATAAAGCGCAGCTGGGATGCCTGGAAATATCTAGACACCACTGGGACGCCCATCCCCCCTCCCGTTTTCGGTTTAGTAATCTGTGAGAAGCTGAGTTGAGGCTGCTTCCTCCCCCATATAAAGCGGTTGATCGCCCGTTGCAGGCTCCGCAATGTAGCTGAGGATGGGGAGAGAGGAATAGTTTGGAAAATATATAGTATGCGGGGCATGATCGTCATTTTGACTGTGGCAATGCGACCCGCCCAAGAGAGGCCCGACCAAGCCCATATAGATAACGTTTTGATGGTCTGGTCTAAGAGCGGGCCGTAATTGGCTTTTAGTGTTGTGGCCGGGGTTCGCGCCAGGAGAATCCCTAGGTATGGGTTTTGATTGCTGGCCCAGGCGAATGGAAATTGCCTAGTCAGGGTCTCTACCATATCACGGCGGGTGGAGAGGTTCAATATTTGAGATTTGGGAAGGTTCACCGTAAAGCCTGATACCTCGCTGAAGCGGGAGAACTCATCCACCAAGGCCAGGAGCGAGACTCCGGGGTCCATCAAGGGCAGGACTACTTCGTCGGCATACAGGCTTACAGTGTGGGTGTTCGCCCCCAGGCGGATCCCCGAAATCGTAGGGTTATCTCTAACTCTCTTGGCCATCGGCTCCATATACAGGGCGAATAGCAATGGGGATAGGGGTCATCCCTGGCGTGTACCTCTGTATATGTAGAAGAGCTCGGAGGAGCATCCGTTGACTCTAACGGAAGCCCTAGGTGCGTTGTAAATGTACCTCGTCCAGCCAAGGAACCTCTCTCTGAAGCCAAAGCGGCGGAGCGTCTCGAACAGGAATGGCCAGTGAACCCTATTGAAGGCCTTCTCTGCATCGACAGAGAGCAGGAGGGCCTCCTTACGGGAGCGGTCAATGAGATCTGTGAGGTGTATAAGGCGTTTGGTATTATTCCAGCCTTGTCTCGTGGGTATAAATCCGGCCTGGTCTGGGTCAATGAGACCCGCCATATAGGGGTTAATGCGCGCTGCCAATATACTCGTAAATAATTTAGCATCGACATTGAGCAATGAGATGGGACGGTAGGAAGCGCAATCCAGGGGATCCTTGGAGGGTTTGAGGATTACCGATATAGAGGCCTCAGAGAGAGAATCAGGCAGCGTCCCCGTATCAATAAATGAGTTAAAAAGCCTAGCCAATATAGGCGCCAGTTGCTGACAGAATTTCTTGTAAAACAGAGGGGTAAAGTTGTCTGGGCCCAGGGATTTAGATGTTTTGAGGCGGGCGATTGCCGCCACCCCCTTATCAACCTGAATAGGGCGATCGATATGAGACACGGTGTCAGCCGGCAGTGTAGTCAGCTGCACGTCCTGGAGATAACCAGCCAAGTCCCCCTGTGGAGAATCATCCCCCGCATAGAGCCTGGCATAAAAGGCGCTGAAAGCTTCTGCAATTTCTAAGTCTGTATAGACAGTTGCCCTGGATGGAGCTTTAATTGCCGGCACCATTCCGATTACCTCCCTCTGGCATAGTTTGTGAGCGGGCACACGGCCCGAGCGGTTGCTGCTAAGAAATTGTTTTTGCCGGAGGCGTAGCAAAGCATATTTTGCTCTGTGCAGGTCCAAACGGCGGAAGATTAGACGTTTCTTTTCTAACTCCCTCCAGATTCGAGGAGCCCCGGTTCGTTTATGTATTGACTCTAACTCCGCTACTGCCGCCTCTATCTGCTTCCTCTTCTCCTTTCGGAGTCTGTTTTCGCCTGCAGATATAGCTATCAGTTCACCCCTTATGACTAGTTTTAAAGCTTCCCACAAAGAGGCCGGGCGGACCCTTTCGCAGTCGTTTGTGGCAAGATAGTCCGTGATTGCTTTGTGGAGTGCTTTTGTGTTCTGTTCCAAATGTAGCATGGCGTCACGGAGACGCCACCATGTCTGTCGTGGTTGGGAGGCGCCCAGACTCAGGGTTAGGGTGATCAGGGCATGATCCGAAAGAGAGCGAGGCTCTATCGTCGCCTCTACTACTCCTCCCATAAGTGCATCTGTAATCAGAAAGTGATCTATGCGGGCATAGGACTTGTGGGCTGCAGAATAATAAGTGTAGTCAGTGGTAGAGGGATGTGTCTGCCTCCATATGTCGTTAAGGGAGCTGTTCGTGAGCCAATGATGTCCCGCCTGTGAGAGAGTCCCAGCTTGTGTAGTGCATTGCCCAGAACGGTCCAAGTCCGTGCTCATTACAAGATTCATGTCTCCCCCTATCACCACCCGCCGGTCGGGCGTGGACAGAACTTGTGTAAGGTGAGTAATCAGGAAGCGTTCCTTTTGTTCGTTCGGTGCATAAATAGATGCCACTGTAAACTGTGTATGGCCCCATTGAAGCCTAACCCCTATTACTCTGCCCCTATGTTCTGCTATCACATCGGTGACCTTACCCTGGAAGCCCTGGGCAATCAGTATGGTAACCCCATTCTTTTTAGATGTGTCCGAGGACCAATATTGTGTGGGAAACCTGGGTGAGCGCATGCAATGGGTATCTCTGGCTAGTAAGTGGGTTTTTTGTAATAAACAAATGTCCCCCCCGAATGTTCCAAATAGGACAGGATTGCTTTGCGTTTCACCGGACTATTGAGGCCTCCCACGTTGAGGCTCACTAAGCGAATGTTATGTGTCATAGAGAATCAATAGACCCCAGTGCCCCTCGCTCGAGAACCCTTGTCGTGCCTATAAGGTGGTAGTGGGATGCCCTGCTGTAAAGATTACTAGTACTCTTGCAGCCTTTGCAGAGCCAAGTTGGTGAGGAGGAGAAGAAGTGAAAGAAGACAGAAAGAACCCCAAAACCAACAAAAGAAACAAGTGACCAAAGTCTGTCAAAACAATCGTGTGGGGGTGAGATGTGGCTACCCACAGAACGACCAATCCAGCGAGAAATCTCTTAGGGGAACATGGAAGAGTCCCTCGAGCAGACGGCCGGCTGAACATCACGAAAATCGTCAGTCCTCTAGCCCCTCCGCCACTGCCGCCGCTGAGTCCATACCAGCTCCCCCGACCCATCCCAGGGAGGCGCCATCGTCAAGTCATTAGGCCGTCAAGAGGGTAGATTCTGTAGACAGGGCCTGCAGGACCACCTGTCGTTCTTTGGTGATGGTGTCCAAATCGGGGCGAGTCCCGCGGCGGTTGTTTGTCACCTTCGGCCACGCCAGTCGCTGCTGTTTAGGGGGGGCAGGATGGTCCTCAGCGCCCTCCTGTGCCTCGATGTCCAAGAGGGAGCAGGCCTCCTTAAGAGATCTGAATTGGTGAAGTGACCCTTCGTAGCGAAAAATAATACGGAAGGGATGACCCCAGGCATAGGGTATGTTAGACTTGCGCAGGAACTCCGTAACAGGACGAAAGTCTTTTAGTTTTTGCAATGTAATCCTGGAGAGATCTTGGTAGAAAATCAGGGAGTGGCCCTTGAACTGAACTGGGTGTGAGGTTCTAGCTTTCTTAAGGATATCCTCCTTCATCTGAAAATTCTGCACACATACCAGAATGTCTGCCAGGGGGCCCTTTCCGGACCTCTCGGGCCCCGCTCTATGGGCCCGGTCCAGCTGCATAGTAGAGTCCTCTGCCAGGCCCAGGACATGGCTTAAGAGATCTGTGACGTAGTCACGTATGCTGGACACTTCTGCTTTAGATGGCACTCCTCTGATCCTGATGTTGTTCCTCCTAGATCTATTCTCTAAGTCCTCATTGTGTGCCTGAAGATCTAATTGTTGTTCTTGTAGCTTGAGGACTTCCTGTTGAAGCCAAGCAACCTCCTCTACCCTCTCAGATTCTCTGTCTTCTAACTCGGCCACTCTTCCTCCTACCTCGTCCACGTCACGTCTCATCTCCCGGATTTCCGTTGCGATTTCTGTTCTGCCCAGATTAATGCCTTTTAGATTTCCCGGGGTTCCGATCCCCCTCGATGCATTATCCGGCCTAGTTCTTTGTTCCTGCCTCCCCTCCGCCGCAGTCGGGCATGCAGCGCAATTCCCTGTAATCGGCGATTGCTAAGAAGGCCCAGGTGAGTGGCATTCAGGTGTCCCGGGGGCCCGACCCCCATCAATGCACTGGCCTCCTGATTCTTTATTCTTGCCCCCCTCCACCGCGGGCTCATACGCGGCGCGATCTTCAGCTAACAGCTCATGCAGGAGAGGGGGGGAGGACTGTTTACAAAGGCCGCTGCCTCGCTGATGCCGCCCGAAGCAACTGGGCAGGGCCTACCTTCTTTACCGCTACCCTTGTAGGCTGCGGCAGCGTCTCCACAGATCCCCGGTGGGACCGCCGTTTCCCTCAGCAGCCTCCAGGAGCCTGGCGGGGCCGTCTGCAGGCCAGCGGGCCCCGCGATCCAGGCCATTAGCGAGCAGGGGAGGTCCAAAGACCCGATACCTCGACTCCCGCCGGACTCACAGGCCCCCCTCTCCTCGTGGTCACCGCAGCCAGAGGGAGAACTGCTCCTCCCCGTTTCAGGCCACACGGCCGCGCTGGATGGGAGCCTCCTCCGCCGTCCACGCCAGCTCCTCTGTAGGCCCCGAGGGCAGGCCCCGGCCGTGCGCCGCAGTCGGCTCGCCCGTCAATTCGCCGGGCCGCAGACCTTGGGCGCCCCGCACCCCTCGGCTCTGGACGTGCACACTCTACTCCGCTGGCTATAGGCACCTCCGAGGACCGAGACAGAGGGTCCGGTGAGTGCTTGTCCAATGCTAATGGTGGATTGGCTCGGAGCGACAGGAAAGCACATACTAACCGTCCGCCATCTTGGCCACGCTCCCCGAGAATAAGTTTATAAGGAGACTCCTGGCAGTACCACATTCTACCGCGACGGCCGTTTGCCATGAAGAGGTTGGGTTTGATTATATAGAAGATTATATCAAGCTACAACCACTGTTGTTATGGCACAGACTCTGGAAAAACCCAGAAGCCCATTTATGCAGAACAATCGTACAAGATTATCTGAAACTGGACAAATGCTTGGATATTCAATGTCTCAAGTATATTAAAACGAGTTACGAAAGACTTGGTACCCCAACATTTTATCTTAACCCGGAAAGTTTGTCGACTATTCCCCTAACTCAAACTATAGCACTCCTTAATCAAAAAGTACAAAGATCCCGGGCAGAGATTAGAGGGAGAGGGTTAGAAAACAACCTTAGGGTTTTTCCTGCACGCCTGCACTTTACTTACAGGTCATTGTAAATGAGAGGCACAAGTTCCTTCTGACACGGTTTTGTCTCCAAACTATACACTTTTCCTGGTAAAAGGACATGGTTTTCACTCTCCCCTGATGTTATTGTGAATTTCCAGCAGAACAAAGCACTCTGCACTTTTTGCTTTTTTGCACATTTTACGTTGCACAAAGAGTGTGGCCTATACTACGAGCACTAAAAATTAGATCTCATGCAGCGGCCTTTGCTTATTTGCACTGCTTGGGAAATTAAACCGTGATACATGCTGTTTTAAATAAAATTTTAAGTGCCATAAAGATACGATCTCATTACTGAATGATTCTCTCATCTCACAGATGTCTTTTAATACTTGTTTTTATTGCTTTTAGAAAATGTCTCTCTCAATTTTATGAATTTGAATACTGTATGTGGTTTTCTTTTATTTGCTTCGACTTTTATGGCTCAGTTGAGCCGAATAAAGTATTTGATGATGATACTGGTGTAAAGCCATTGAAGACGACTGGTTTCTGGAGCAACCACATATGGCCAAAAGAGAACATCAGAAAGACTTTTCTTTACAAGAGGAAAGGAAGCGCCTGAAAGACAATATGTCATGTTTCCTGGGGTTCTGAAATCATTGCATGACATGGAATGCAAGAAACAAAAAAACGAAATAATCAACATAGAGCCCTTATCAGCCTTCCAATTGACCACTTAGATACCATGAGACACCCATAAATACATATAACAGCAGCTGTAGCCACTAAACAACAGCGATATTGCATGTAACTACTCAATTTGAATTTTGTCCAGGGAAAGGGGCTTTGAGAGGGAGTGGAGTGTTTGGTCAAAGACATGCTTTTCTGGTCAAGTGAATGAAGGAGACACAGCCCATGAGGTGGTGAGTGCAGCTAGAGTTACCAAAAGCGTGGGGTCGTGTGTTCCTGTGTGGCCCTTCGCAAGGCTTGACTAGTCATCTGCCCATTGCTTATTACTGTACTTGGCTATTCATCTGGTTTTAATGAGGTGAAATCTTTGCCCAGATAGTGTAAAAACATTGAAGGCAACTGGTTTGTGGAGCACCCACAAATGGGCAAAAGAGAACACCAGAAAAGGTTTATTACAAGGGGAAAGGGAGCACTCGAAAGACAAAATGTAATTTTTCCTGGTGTTCTGAAATCATTGCAAAATCAATGCAAAAAACAAGAAAACAAAACAATAAACAGAGAGTCCTATTCAGCCTTCCAATTGACCAATTAGGCACCATCAGACACCCATAAAAACATATAACATCAGCTGCATCCACTAAACAACAGCGATATTGCATATAACTGCTCAATTTGAATTTTGTCCAGGGAAAGGGGCTATGAGAGAGAGCGGAGTGTCTGGTTAAGGACATGTTTTTCTGGTCAAGAAAACGAAGGAGACACAGACCATGAGACGATGAGAGCGACCAGAGTTACTAAAAACATGGGGTCAGGGGGTTCCCGTATGGCCATACGCAAAAAGCTTGACTGGTCATCTGCCCGCTGCTTATTGCTGTACTTGGCTATTTATCTTGTACTAATGATATCTTTGCCCAGCTAGTGTAAACGAATTAAAGGCAACCGGTTTCTGGAGCACCCACAAATGGACAAAAGAGAACACCAGAAAAGCTTTAATACAAGGGGAAAGGGAGCGTCCGAAAGACAAAATGTAATTTTACCTGGGGTTCGGACATCAATGCATGATATGGAATGCAAGTAACAAGGTCCCCGGTGATACAGAGACAATCTCCCCCCCCCCCCGGAGTTTATTTTGCCCCCGCCGCCCCGGAACAACTGGAAAACAGTGGATGGGAGGACTCAATGTGTGGGTCCCCTACTCCCGGCCACATTGGCAGAGTCCTGATGCCAGCACCCGGACCATATCATTCACGACTCTTGCCCACTAGGAGGCCAGAAGTAGTACCACATTCCGCCACTGAGCTGTTTCCTGCGCGCAGTGGTCTGTTCTGCACTGGCCACTTGTGCAATACGTGAGACCGCCCCCCACACTCTTGGCTGCTGGTCCGCAGGCCCTGGACATTGGGGCACATGCATCAAGCCTTTTCCTGGTCACAAACGGGCAGATTCGCAGAATTGGCCCGTTTGCGAATGGAAAAAGGCCTTTTCCTATGCATGTAGGTTTTAGCATTCGCAATTTAGGTAATCTCAATTTTTTGCGATTACCTCTATTGCAAATGTATTTAGGAAATCGCAATTTGCGATTCCCTAATGCTGATGCATGTAGCCTTTCCTAAATGCGAACTGTGCATTTAGGAAACGCTAATTACCATCAACTTCAAGTTGATAGTAATATGTGCATGCTGTGAAAAATGCACAAAAATGCATTTTTCAAAGTGCCATGTAGCGCAGACATGCCATTGTGTTTGTGTGTGTGCCCCGCAGGGTGTTTCTTGTGGTTGTAGTAACGTTTCGGGGGGCGACAGATGCTTCTGGGGGGAATATGGGGTGGGGAGGATGGTTCCAGGTGGTTGGGCCCTTTTGACCCAGTATGTTTGTTTTTGTTTTATACGAGCTGCTGTTCCTTGTCCCTCTATGATTCGTCGGTGTCGGCTCAGCCCATGCCCAAGCTTCTGTGAGTGTTCCTTCTCATTTATGGTTCTTAAGGTAATTAGGGCCTTAATGACTGTGTTAAACGCAGTGCCGTCCTGGGGTTTGTTAAGCGCCATGCACTTGATATTCTCCTCCTCCAGGAGACCAATCTCCTTGGCACTCATTGTCCTTTCTTGGCCCACTATGGGTACAATAGGTTGTATCACACTGGCTAAAACAAGGGGATCCCGGGGAGTGGACATCCTCATCCACAGGCCAATGTCAATAATTCATAGCACCTTTGACCCTCGGGTAGATTTGTTTCAGATGGTCGGACCTGTCATTTGCCAAGTGTTTATGTGCCCCCCCGCCCCCAAATTTCTGGTCCCACGCTTGATGCCATTGACATTCATTGGGAGCTCCCCAGGCATCACTATTGTGGGTTACAATTTTAATATCCTGATGTCCCCGGTTTGGAACACTTCTAAGGCACTGATGGGCACTACACCTCTGACTACCTGGCTTGTGGATGGACATCTAGCCTTGGTCTCTGTGATATTTGGTGCATCTGGCACCCCCACTCCCGCGCCTATACACACACTTCCGCTGCACACAGATCTACTTCGCGCATTGATTACATCTTTATGGCTGCTACGGACATGCTTTTCACAGCTGGTGCATAGATTCTGCTGCGTGGCATTATTGATCACTTACCGATCACTATCCAACTGGGTCGTGAGGCCCGGAGGGATCGCCCGATTTGGCGCCTAAGTGCTTGGCACCTTCTGGACACGACTGAGGTCGACTATTTGTCTCAGGAGCTGCTCACCTTCCTGCGACTCAATGTTGGATCTGTGGAGTACACCGGCACTCTCTGGGCTTCCAGTATGGCGTATATGAGAGGTTGGCCTGCACGTACTTTTGCAGTTTAGACCACCGGTTGTTGCAGGTTGAAAGGTTAGAACTCCATAACGCTCAAGTGGAAGAGTATTCAGCGGTGGATCCCATTGAATCTTTTCAGCATGCCCTAGACCAGCTCTCCCTGCGCCAACAAGCCTCCCTGCGCCTCCCTGCGCCAACAAGCTCAACAATGCTGGATTGCCTCCCACAGCTGAATATATGGCTGAGGTGACAAGTCCAGTAAACTTTTATATTGGTTAGCCTCTCGCGGTCTTACCAACAGAGTCGTCCTCTGTGTCCGCGCGCCTGAGCACGGCTTACTTACAGAGACTAGTGCTCTAGCAGCTGCCTTCGCAGACTACTACGATGAGCTGTATGCCCGCCGCACTTGATGTCAGTGCGAGTTTTTCCTTCCCCTGATTGCGGCCTTACCTCTCTGCTTGCTCGCACCCAACTACGCAGCTACATGGGATGAACCCTTCACTCTTGCGGAAGTTGAATCTGCCCTTTCTGACTTGAACTCGGGCAAGACGCCAGGCCCAGATGGGTTTCCTGCTGAATATTACAAGTGGCTCCGGACCCCGTTGTTACCCCATTTGTTAGCGCTCTGCGATGAAGCTATCTCCCATGGCCGGTTCCTGGTGAAATTGAACGAGGCCACAATCATGGACCTCTACAAGTCGGGGCGCCCTCCTGAGTCCTGTACATCATATCTCCCAATTTCCCTTATTAATACTGAACTAAAACTATATGCCAGGATACATGCTAATCGTCTTGTTCGTGTCACCCCCACGTTGGTCCACTTGGACCAGTGCGGCTTCATGCCTCATTGCGGGACTCATCACTTTATTCCGCGGGTGCAGGCGTATGTGGCATACCGCCATCTCATGCCCGGCTCCAACACCTTTCTCCTTTTCGGTTTTGAGAAGGCGTTTGACTCTGTTGATTGGGATTTTCTTTGGTTTCTACTGGCCGAACTGGGTTTCGGTTCCCGATTCATTAGATTCAGGCAACTCTCTCTCGGGCATTCCCAATTCAAAGGGGAACTAGACAAGGCTGCTCCCGTCCCGTTTTCTGTTCGCCTTGCGATCGAGCCCTTAGCAACGTAGATTTGATTTGATGCGCTGATGCAGGGATTCTGGGGGGGTGACGCTTTGCCGGAGGATTGCATTGCGCTTTATGCCGATGATGTGGTGCTGTTCATACACGAACCCTTGTCATCGGGTCCCAAGGCCTTAGACATGCTCAATCTTCATGACCAAGCGTCAGGGCTTTTGGTTAACCACGCCAAGTGCATGCTGATCCCATTGACAGGTCCCTGCAGGGCCATGGTCGGCGAGGCTCCATACCCCTTCATCGGCTGAGCTTTCTGTACCTTAGTATCTACATATCCTTGATTCCTGACTTGATGTGGGTACTGAACATTACACCTTTGGTGTCACGCATGCAGAAAGACCTTGACCAATGGGCCTCTCTTCCCCTAATCCTATTGGGCAGGACTGCGCTCTTTAAAATGATGGTCTTGTTAACTGTTATGTTAACTGGGTATTTGTAAAGCGCGCGGTTACTCCATGGAGTGTCCCAGCGCTGGAAAAAGACCCTGTAACACAGACCAGAAAAAGACATCAGAGCTAAGACATGTCAGGCTAAGGTTGAAAAAGCCATGTTTTTAGTTTCTTTCTAAAAGGGAGGAGCTCCTGAACTTATCTCAAAGAAAGGGGCAGGCTGTTCTATAGCCACAAAGCCACCACTTGAAAAGATCTGCCACCCACCCGGGAGAGCAGAAACTTAGGAGTAGACGTCAACAACCGTGCAGAGGACCTCAAGGTCCGGCCTCACTCCCAGATACGGCGCCCCTATCTTGTAGAAGTCTTGCCTCAGTTCTTATAAGTTTTACAGAACTTCTCCCACAAAATTCCCTCTGCGTGGTTCATTCGGTTCAGGCCCTTAAACGTCTGTTTTTTTGGAATCATAGGGTTCTGCTTATTGCCTTCTGTAAATGTGTGCATTCTACTTTTGATGGGGGCCTGGCTGCGGCTGACCTGCAGCTTTACTACTGGGTCTCCCACTTGGTGGTCCTGAACAACTGGCTTCACAGGGGAGGTGAGGACCCAGCGTATTGAGCAGAACTCTCTCTTATGTCTTGGGAGACAATTATTGATCGTTTGTATGGGTCTCCAGTTCCCCGAGCTTTATCTGATCTTACGGGGTGGTTTTTAGAATCTGGCGAGAAGGTACGAAGTGGACTGGTTGGGGGGAGGGTCACGTTACAGACCCCCCCTTTTGGGGGGCACGCTTCTCCATCGTGTGTCAGGCCTGGAGGGGTTTGGCCACTGGGATCTCATTGGCATCTCCAAGCATGACGATGTATTGCAGAGCTCTCCTATGCGTTCCTTCTCCGAGTTTCAGGCTGACTTTCACCTACATTATACGCAGTTTTTTTCGCTTTCAGCAGATCCATCATGCCTTATCTTATCATCACCTAGATTTGGGGATGATCCCAGAGTACAGCCCTATGGAGGCAAAAGTTCCTAGGTCACCCCTGGGCTACGAGGGGTCTCACAGATTTACCGATCCCGGTCGCCTATTCCCCAGATTTATTTCTGCTTCTCCGTGCTCAGTAGGAGGCTTGGTTGGGGACTATAGAAGATGGGGAATGGAAGGAAGCACTTAAAGTGCCTCAGGAGTTGGCCATCTCCTCCAGGCTTTGCTTGATTCAACTTAATGTTCTCCATATTACTTATTTGACACCCGCTGTGGAAGGCAGGTAAACTCCCATCACCCGCATGTCATCTCTTGGATGCTGATACCTCTGATTTTTATCGTGCTTTGGCTATGCCCTGTCACACAGTTTTTTTGGTCCCAGCTTTTTGGGGTTTTGTCGGATGTGTTGGGGAGGCCAATAGACTGTTCTCCTCAGATTGCAGTGTTGGGTTCAGTGGAGGAGCTGTGGGCAGACAATCTGAGAGATACTTAGTGGGTCTCGGGACCTTGCCAAGGAAACATAAGGTTGCCCAGAACTGGATATCAAAGACTGCTCTTGGCTTACAAGCTTGTAGAATGCCATGGACCCGTGCTGAAAGATGGAGGAACCATTGTATGCCACACATGGTTGCCCTCAAAAACACTATTTTGGACTTATGGGGTTCTGAAGTGGATCCTTATATTACTTGATGATAGGGGATTCCTACGGCTCGCTTATGATATGCCAAATGTGTTTTTTGAAAATCAATAAAAATTCTTTATCAAAAGAAAGTGGCCGCAACATAGGCAATCCAAAGGATGGTAAGGCCCTTATCCTGCGAAAGACAGTCCATTATCACTGCCTTTTTCAAAGCAGCCTCAGGGTTGGTCCAGCTAGATAATCATAGTAAAACTGGGGCTAGTTTGATAATATCTTCCAAGTAGTGACCTAGCTCTTCATGGCAGATGAAATAAGAACTGGAGGGAGGGAGTTGTAATAAGCGATACGTAGGCGATTTTCCTCTACTTGCAGAGGATGGCTGTTTGAGTAACCCCAAACGCTCAAACCCTAACTTGCTATAGGGATGCATTGGGACTTTTATATTGTCAAAAGAGGGGTCAGTGTCTTTTTTCCAGCAGGCCAAGGCAGGTTAAGAAGCACACCAATAGCCTTACACATTTTAAGAGAGATGGTAGAAATATGCATGGCCCATGAGCCTGAGGAGTCAAACATAACTCCCAGATATGGAAATATGAGCACCCATTAAATGTTTGCTCCCACAGGCTAGAGCAGTGGCTCTTAACCTGTGGTCCGGAGACCCCTGGGATCTGCGAAGCCTACTCAGGTCATCCGTGACTGCTGGGAAAATTAAGTAATATTAACAGAATAATATAGTGTATATAAATAAAGAAGCAAAATGTACAATTGAAAAATGTTAAACGTTCTGTAAACGTGAAAGAATTTGAAACTGGAGGCTTTAAAAGAATTTAGTATCCTCAAGTTGATTTGTGAGAGTAGAGCAAGTGCATCAAATAGAATATAGTACAGACAATGAATGGCCTCAGTTGAATTTAGAAAAGCTCCAACCTTCCCATTAAAATTAAAATGTTTTTCTTTAAATTGAATTCAACAACATATTTAATCATTTGTGTATTTGTTTGATGAATGCTTGTTTATGTATTTTTTGTGTATTGTTATGCGGTTCAAATCATCAAAAATGCTTAGACCTAGGATCCTAGGCTTCCAGTAATGACTAAGTGGATGTCCCTGGATTCCAATAATGATTCAGTGGGATGCCCCAGGTTCCAGTAATGATTAAGTGAGGGACCACAGGAGTGAAAAGGTTAATAATCACTGGGATAGAGAATTAACCTTGCTCCTCTTTGGACCACAATCCACTATCTGCGATTTACTAAACTCTGTCTTTAAATCCAGACTATACATAAATTTGACAAAAGATTCAACTAAGTTACGCAATGCATTGGGCATGCAAGTCATTAAATAATCCCAGCCCCCTGATATGCCTCTGTAAAACAATTATTGTCCAAAAATTTTCATTTATTGTTTTAGAAACATATTTTATTGTGTCAATTATTACAAACCATACGACGTTCCCTATCTCAGGAAGCCGTCGATATATATCAGTCCACAATGTATTGAAATTGACTTTTCGTATACAATATCGGTATATGAAACAAGTATAAAGCAATAACCGTTTCCCAATGCACCCTCCCCCCCATTGTGCTGCAACCGATTCATGCCCCAAATCTCTGAAGCTACCCAACCACCCCATGTTAACCTCATAATGTCTCGTCACACAACTCTCTATCCGGCAGCGTCTGATATCCATGCTAATGCATCATTTCCCCCTTGGTCCATCGGTTCCAACCATAAGCCCCGGTATTCAGCCAATTTCTTCCAAATTTTCACATGTTTCTGCGGACACCCCCTAGCCTTGAACACTGGTTGCTTCATACCCTCACAAAAGTCCAGCCCTTTTTTCCAGGTAGATAATTTCGGTGCAGCCTTTGCCTTCCACATCTTTGCAATGTCCCTCTTGGCTAACGTGAGTCCTAGCAATAAGAGGTGACGTTTATACAGGTTTCCCCCAATTCCCTCCATAATATGTAATATACTTAATTTCGGTGATACAAGGATATCCCAGCCCAGTACCTCCGCTAAGCACGCTCTGACTCCACCCCAGAAGACAGCGAGTACCGGACAGTGCCATATTGTGTGTATAAAGGAGCCCTCCATGTGGCCGCATCGCAGCCACTCCGGTGACGCCACTAGTCCCGCCTTCCAAAGTCTCTGCCTCGTATAATAGACCCGGTGCAGGTACTTGAACTGTATCAGGCGCAGCCGAGTGGCTATCGCCGCCTCACGCGGGGAGGCTAATGCCTCTGTCCAATCCTCCCCATCTAGCTGACCCAGGTCTCGCGTCCACGCCTCTCTCAATGTATCCAGCGTGGTGGGGCTGTGCGTCACCAGAGACTGATAGATTTTGGCTGTCTTATGTTCCCCTAGATCCCCCATGAACACCTTCGCTTCGATTGGACTGAATTCAGGGAGGGCGTCTATCTCAGCGATACTGGGGGAGATAGCGTGTCTAAACTGGAGGTATCTAAAGAACTGGGTTCTAGGCATAGCAAATCTTTTTGGAGGTCCTGAAACGATTTCAATGTTGAGCCTCTCATGACATCCCCCAAAGTCGAGATTCCTATGTTATCCCAGCCCTGAAAACCCACCAGTCCAGCTAATTGTGGTAGTCTCCCATTGTGCCACAGCGGGGTCTCCCCAGTTAACCTGCCCCACCATCCTATCTTTCGGAGAGATTGTTTCCATAGCCTGAACACTACCTGGGATGCGGGCGGGAGGGCTCGGAGCTTCAGGACGGAATACAGAATAGTGTGCAAAGTTGAATCCCCCATCAGCCACCGCTCCACTGCGTATGCTGGGTCCCCTCTGTCTCCATACCACCACTCGTTGAGTACCAGGAGGTGTGACGCTATATAGTAGGATTGAATGTCTGCTATGGCCAATCCCCCACAGTACGTTGGCTGGTAGCAAGTCCGCAGGGCCACCCGGGCCGCACCCCATGCCCATAAGAATTGTCTGAACCATGTTTGCAGGACCAGATACGGATGGTTTTGTAGCTGATACAACAATCGAGGTAGGGAGACCATTTTGAATATGGCCGATCTCCCATATATAGACTGGGGCATGTGCGACCACGTCTGCAATTCCTCCTTCACTCGTGCCCACACTGGGGCGATATTTTTCTCCCAGGCAATGGGTTGCGAAACTGATAAAAAGATCCCCAGGTATTTCACCCCCTCTGTTACGGTCACCACCTCCGACGCCCAGGAGCCTATTTCGTCTGCACCTTTCAGCGGCCAGAGGGTGGATTTTCGGGGATTCATGAAGAGGCCCGATGATTCGCCAAATACCTGCATGATTCGGAGCAGTCTCGGGCCCGTCCTATTGGGATCCGTGAGGAAAAACAGGACATCGTCCGCGTAGAGGGCAATGCGGTCGGACACCCCGCTGGACCATTCAAACCCCCATATTTGGGCGTCTATCCTCACCCACGGTGCCAGGGGCTCCATTGCCAGAGCAAATAGGTAAGGGGATAGGGGGCATCCCTGCCTAGTACCCCTACTAATTGGAAAGATGTCCGACACACTGCCCGCCACCCTCACCGAGGCCGTAAGATCCATGTAGAGCAGTTTCATATAGGAAAGGAACCTAGGTCCCAGATTCAATCTGCCAAGAAGAGCAAACAAGTACACCCAGCTCAGGGAATCGAACGCCCTGTCCATGTCCGCTAATAGCACCGCAGCCGATCCATCGTATGATGCGATAGCCGCTATAGCATTGTGTGCCCGGCGGATATTGTGACGCGTGGCTCTCTGGGGCATAAATCCCGCCTGATCCGGGTGTACCAGTCCCGTTATGTGTGACTGCAGGCGATTAGCTAATGCCTTGGCCAATATTTTGGCCTCTACATTCAAGAGGGAAATAGGGCGATATGATGCATGCTGGTCCAGCGGCCGCCCTGGCTTGTGGAACACCACCACCTCCGCATGCTGCCAGTCCCTTGGGAGGCTGACTCGCTCCCATGCCTCCTCCACAACCGCTAGAAAATGGGGTCCTAATCTGGAAAAATATTTCTTAAAAAATTCACAGGGGAACCCATTCGGACCCGGCGCCTTGCCCACGTTTAGATCACCCAGCGCGGCAGCTAATTCTTCCACTGTAAGGGGTCCATCCACCATTTCTCTTGCGTCGTCGGTCAGGCCTCGCGGCGGGAGGTCATCTATGAAGCGCTGAACCATGTCTGCCGACAGATATTCCTTAGGAGCATAAAGCTCTGTAAAATAATCTGCAAAGCTCTTAGCGATCAAGGCTGGATCACTGAGCACTTGTCCATCTGGGTCAACAATACCAGGAGTGGAATGGGGCCGCTGCGCCCCCTGACATAATCGATGCAGTAAGCGACTGGACTTATCGCCCCATTGATAGATCCTACTACGGGTCGCCAACCACACTTGTCTGGCCTCGTCCAGTAGTTCGCTCGCATGCAACTGCTGCAGGTGGAGTAGTTGGCGGCGCCCCCGGCTCCCACCCCCGCCTCGACAGCGCTGTTCCAGTTCTATCAACTGAGCTTCTGATCTCAAAAGCGACTCTCGACGTACCTTGCGCGAGGTCGCACAATAGGAGATATCAACTCCTCGAAAAATTTAAATTTTTGATTTGTGTTTTTGGATCATCAGAGAAGTAATTTAGTTTGGGTAGACATTGCCGATCCGGGCTGAATTTTTCTGGATAACATTTTTTTAAATATTTGATGTGTTGCAGTGATGATGTAATATTTCAGGAAATATGAGACCTATATACTTAATTTTGGTGTCAAAACATAGGTTTTGTCGGTCATGTAGTCTTATAGAGACAGAAAACTCCTTAGAGCAACCCTTCGGCCATTTTCCAAAATGGCAGCTATAATAGAGGAAGAAGAGACATATATAGATATGAAAAAATAAATAATTATGTTTTTTAATCCTTTTATGTATACACCAAACAATATTTATGATCTGAATATGAAAAAATAATGTTTATCGCTCATGTTTTAGACACATTTTCATAGTTCACTTAATTTGTTTCAGCAATCGCTCGTGGTACATTTGCAGAATGTTGAACATTTGAGAACAGCATATCAACAGGGACATCTTTTTTCAACCCAGGTTTTGCAAGTACATGTACATTTAAGTTCTGTGGGTAGAGGCATTAGAAATTTCATAGGTTTTAGCCCCCCATCAATATTTTCCCAACCAAATTCACACAGATCTTTCTCTACATATGCATGATCCAAAACATTTACACATCTTCTGATCAAGTAGACCGCTCTTTTAATGTATCCACGCACAGGAAATGACATCGGTGGAAGGTCACTTAGCGGGACTGATCTCTTCAACTCATTGTACCAAAGATCGTGAAATGTGTGACAGTCAGAACTCGTTTTCCACACAAGCACAAGGTATTTTTCTACGTCTTTAAAGTAACATTCTTCTTCTGTCTTAGCAAATCCTTTTAGAAACCTCACTGGTTCAGCAGTTAAAGCTCCATGCTTTGTTCCAATTTTGCTCATCACCCATAAGAATATGTGTCTTGATAAGAACACTGGGCATCACTGGGTCAAGTTTCTTGTACAGAATATGAAGTGGGATTGTGTCTTTTCTCGCCTGTTCCATAACGTATCCATAACTCGGACATTCCTTGACCTATGAACATTGCAACAAATCTAAGTAGCACAATAATAACATCTGTGTCATTTGACAGTACAATGATTCGATTGGAACAATTTCGAACAACCCACCCACCACATGGCACAACACGAAGGTCAGCTTCCTCCAGTTTGCTGTTAATTAAGTTCTTGAACAATATGGCCCGTACCTTTTGAATATATCTCTGCAGGCACCAACTCCTCATTGACAATCATTCCAATTGCAGTGATTGTAAATTCAGTGTTCACTGAAGCATCAGCAATGTTTGGTGAGTTAACATCTCCAAGTTCATCTTGTTCGATATTGATGACCAGAATTTATCAAGTTTAAAAAGGTATAGGTGTTGAATTTTTGATGCAGGCAAGTTCAATTGTTCAACTTGTAGACATTCGTCTGATTCTCTCACATTCTTTGACAGATAGTTCAAGATAACTGTCAAAGACAATGTGCAGTTCTTGCAAGGTGCACACTGACTTTGATATCTGTAGAACAGTTTGTAATCACCTCTCCAAAGCTTTCCATGGGTGAAATCTTGGCCATCCACAATTATGATACATAGTCCACAACAACAGCTGTTTTCAATGAGGACACATTTTGTTTTTCGAGCTCTTGAACGAGTTTGTGCTTCACTGGTTTGGTTGCAGCATCTCCATCAAATAATGCGTTTGTTGGAAGAAGAACATGCAACAGAATGTCCTTGGTAAATTCACCCCTTTCTTTTGCTACATCCATCTCTCTGTGTGCTTGCGAAAGTTGTTTTTTTGTAACCCGTTTTGTAGTGACTGGTTGGACAAAACCTTACTATGTCAATTAAAGCATGGAAGTTTAGCTTTAGTGATTATGTCAAACAGCTTTTTCTTTTTCACTACAAATCTGTCCTGCTTCAGTTCTGCATATAGTTTCGATCCATGTTCCAGGACATTTAGTATACGTGTCTTTATATCGTTATCCACGTATTGTTTGGTCACGAAGTTGTGTAGTCGTCCAGGCTCAGTCATTTCAAAGGGGTTTCCGCAGGCTGACGTGTGTAATTCCATTCACCTGTGAAGTCAGTTTTGTTATGGAGTGGAGCTGAAGAAGTGAGGATTTATGGCTGCTGGTTTTGGCAGCATTTCTATGCTTTCCAGTAAAAGGAACTGTGGATTATGGTGGCTAAAAGAGGTCTGCCTTTTCTGTCGTTCTCAAGTTTCCTGTTAAAGTACCAGGGGAGGATTTCTCTAGTTGTTCTTCCATACACACTAGCTGATTTGTTTTCATTTTCTGCAGGGCAAAGAGGGCTTGATTCATTTCTTCTTCATGGAAATCTCATGACCTTTTGCACTCTACAAGCCTGTTGCTAGGAACAGCTGTTTAGCTGAAATTGTTATCCTGTTTGGCAAAGCATGCTGGGCTTCTGACATTATACAGATAAGTGACTATTTGATTTTTTACTTTAAGATTGTTGTGCTGCAGAATCACAGAGTGCTTTTTTTTTATACTTCCTGCTTTTTTCCTAAACTCCTAAATTACAAGACTGGCTCTTCTTTTTTTTGTAAGGGGAGCTTTTTCCTGGTGACATTTAAACTTGGGAGATAAATGAACACTTTGAGATTAACATTTTCTTTTGTGAGTAACTATCATTTACCTAAAGGATTTTAGATTTTTGCTGATTTTGGTCAATTGGCTGCATATTTCCCATCACAGAAAAGAAAGGATTTTCTGAATCTAATGTTTGGTGACATTATTTGGTTTGTTGATGAGAATATTCATCATTGACAAACATACATGGGATTTACTGTGTGTGCACGGTATGTATGAATTTCTATATAACACATAGCCTGCCTTATACTGGTAGCACAAAGGTTTTGAATGAGGCTTTTTTTAATTTACTTGGGAATCAATTGTATTGCAGCATTTTTGTGCATATCAGAAAGGAAGGATATATGAGACTAAATGTGGTGCATAAGGAAAATCATTGGTTCCATAAGGAAGCACCCCATATGATAGGTATTTTTCATAGCAAAACTATATATGTAAATTATCTTCTAATAGCAGTGACAGTGGAGACCTTAATTGTCTTCATCTTTTCTTTATAGGTCTCCTTCCTTGCAGTTCCTTTCCCCACTACCTTTTCCCTCACTCAATCACTCCAAACTTCTGTGCCTTTATGGGATGCGGAATTGGGGGTATTGAGGGTTGGACCCAATCTGAGCCTTGTTCTGGTCCCAAGGAGCTCGTACGAATACATAGTCAGAACTTGACAGTTATGGGTTTTCCACCTACAGCTTCTTCACTCTTTACAAATACCAGGACCCATATCTCAGGTAGTTTATACAATTGAATTTGTGAAACATAGTAATCAGCGGCTCCACAGTCTTCACGTGCAGCTCCCTATCATCTTCCCCATCAGCAAGTACCGAGTATTTCACTAGAGCTATTGTGTAAAACATTTCCTCAGTACTTGCAAAGTTCTGATTTTTCTTCACATTCTTTGACAAACTCTACGAACTTGTTTTTCAGGTTTTCTGATTTAGAACCGAGTGTGTTGAACATTGCCTGGCTTTGCATTATGTCTTTTGAATGAAGTGCACCCTGTGCCTTGTTCACTTTTGAGATAAGATATGCAAAACCTAATTTGTCATTCTTGTTCCAGAAAGCATTCCAACACAATGTTTCTATTGCCTCGGATATGATGAGCATAACTTGTTACAAACATAATAGGTTCCACTCAATACTGACAAGACAGTTCTGCTTCCAAAGATTTCAGCCTCAATAAGTACATCGTCTATGCCACATCCACTGAGATAACGTCCTACACACCGCAACACAGCTTTTGTCATGTGGAAAACGCCCATCATTGGCTAAAGATCATTAAATTCTATTGGATTGCTCATAAAAATGTCCGTTACAATACAGGAAACACCTTCATAGAAGAAAAGTGGCGGGATAGGCTGGTCTTCGGCCTGAGCAAACACATTTTGGACATTTTTTTAGAGCTGTGTATACTGTTGCATAGTTTGTGACTGTAGATGGTATTACTGGTAAAAACCCAACCTTCTTCAGTGGAAAGGTATTCTGGGAGATCAGAGCATGAATTCCAGCCCATGGAGGAACTGGCTTTTCTTCATCCCTCAGACCGCACCGAATAAGCGATATGATAAATTCAGTTAAATCAGCTTTGCAGACCGCAGCATAAAGTAGAAAAAGATCCATGTCCTCAGCCACTTTGAAACTGTCTGGTAGACTGGGACGTGTTGATGGCTTGTAGTGATTTTGCACACGTTGGCAAGGCAGTTGAGTTATTCATTTGCAGCTTCATTTGTTAATGCCTACAGCTGACACAGCTTGTTTTCCAGCAGCTACTTCATTGGTACAGCCTTGAAAAAGCACCATGGCAGTATCATGTGTGCTGGATGTTCCAGATAAAGAAGAGCTGTCTTCAAAATCAAAATTATCAAGAGCAACAATTGTAAATCCTTTCCTGGTAAAGTGACTTGGAAGGGATGTGCTGTCGGATTCCCAAGATTTTACAGCATGAGCTGCTAACAAGTTCCTGCTCCGTCCTATTCACTGAAGTGATAAGCTCTGTACTTTTGTACTTCTCATAGATTGCGTGGGCAGTCATCATGTGTTCTTTTTGCCGTGATGTAATTTATAAAACATGATTTGGAAAAGACTGTACATTTGCACGACATAAGCCTGTCGGTTCATGGGATTGTCTTTCACTTCTTTGCTTATATCTTCAAAGCCATCATCAATGTTGTTGGCTTCTGGCCGAACTCAAGAACTTTAGTTTGTAACAGTTTTGTTTTGCTGATATTCAACAATGATGTAACAAATGTTAAGACAACATCAGGCATTCTTGTTGACTCCCATGATTTGCAGAGCTCTGGGGCATCACAAAATTTGGCATTAAGTGTAAAATCTAAATCTTTCAGGATGTTTCTTAAAATGGTTCCTGCTGATTTTACTGCATCTTGTGCTCTTATTTTGGCAGCCAGACTTCAGGAATCAAATCAGCTGAGAACACCATAAGTGGCTCATTCTTTTTGTTAGACTGACAAAAACAAATTCTGTCATTGTACATTCTCACCAGAAAAATCTTAATTTCATTATTATGGATCAATACAGTTTCATAACTGTTGACCGTTATTTCTCTGATCTCACTGAGTGTGAACCCGCAGCCAGCACTGAAGAGTGACTTTAAAACTTCATTTGCTTTTTCAAAGAGTGCAAACTTAACTGAAGGCTGGAGGTTACGTGGCTGCTGGGAGCTCATTGTACATTCATATTTTCAAATGCATGCACACATGCAGTTCAGGTTGGCATATAAATCCGCTGCAAATGCATTCACCTCTCTGTTTAGATCAGCTACTCGGCTGAGAACTTCATCTTGGAAGAAACTAGCATCAGAGAAAAACATGTTTGCCCTTAGAGACTCACATACTCTGTACTTTGCTCTTTCATCAATCCCTCTGGCCCTTGTTCTGGCTAAACCACAGATAACACATTGAAGATCCTCTGCTTTCTGATCAGTTGTTGGAGGTGGACAAGGGGTAGCCATCGATCTTCTAAGTGGATGGGCATTGGGTTTGGTTGTTGTTGCTTTCTCAGAAGAGTCGGATTCTTGTTGTGATTCACTGGTTTCTGCTATTTATTTTTTGACACATTTTTTCCAGCCTTTTTTCCATTGCAGGGCTCAGAAAATCATAACAATGTTACTAGACCTGCAGGTGTATAACTTGAATAATTCACTCGACCTAACTGATGCACTTGACCTGTGAACTGATCTGTAATTTTGTGATCCTAGGCAAATATTTTGTCTTATACAGCCACCTTCTTCTCTATTATAACATGAGAGCACCTTCAAATATGCAAGTTCACTATTTCTGCTGTACAAAAAACAATTTTTATTTACGAGACTAAATGTTTGCTCCATGTATAATAAGAATCAAACCCACATATAGGGTACACACGATCCCTGGCTTGCCTTGGTTCACTAATAGCATATATTTCCCAGTTCATGTTTAAAAACTCACTTGTCATAAATATATTACTAAAGCGCGATGTGGTAGTGCACTGTCATTTACAGGTAGCACATTTTCCATTGAAATGGCCACTAAACTTTTTCACTAACATGTAGTTTTACTGATAAAACTATATAGCCCATAAACAATATTTGGAAATTGGGTTTCAGCAAAAATATTTAAGATTTGCACATTATCAAGTAAAGTGTTCTGATATGTTTTGATCCTATAAAAATCTTTTTTTTTTCCACAGAATTACAAAAATGTGTCTTCATAACTAGTGAAATATATTTAAAATGTTTGAACAGTTCTCTTATTAGCTATTTCAGTGTTGTGTTAGAAAACAAGCCTGACATCTTACAGCCTTTTATTTCACATGCTTTGCACAGCGTGATTGTCACACAGTTCACTTTACAAAATCCTCTAATTTCAGTCACAGAAAGAAAAGTACATGTAGGAAGACAAACTGGCTTTTGACCTGCGTCTCTGAAAGCCAGCAATTGTGACAAGATGGCAAGATTTAAAGGCATCTTTATTGCTCATTCACTTTGTGAGCAAGCAGAACACCTGTTGTCAGCTCGCCAGAACGGGCGAGTAGACCCTAAAAATAGTTCGTCCCAATTACATCTGGCTAGGCATAGCGAGTGGATTTTTCGAGCGCTGCATTGTATATGACTTCTAGCACTTGTTACAATGATAAAATATTTGGTCCTCTTAACCCATCATTTCAATCTTTTGTGAACTTCGTCTTGCCGTATTTCTACAGCATCTCAAACTCTATTCTGTCCAGCCACAGGTGATGTTAGCTTTTCTTTCGGATTAGTTTGGCATATGACACATTTTTCTTTGTTGAAGGAGTCCTCACATTTTGTAGTAAGCAACACTCTGTCAGGAGGTAAAGATCCTCTGTCTGCTACCACCTGTTTCACTCATGTTTACAAATTTGAATCAATGGAACACCTGAAACAAAAACAATCTTAAATAAATTACCAATATGATGGCTAAAACACATCATTATTAACCCGCAATTTTGGAAAATGGCAGAAGGGCTGCTCTGAGGAGTTATTTTCTGTCTCTACTTGACCCCCAAACCTATGTTTTGTAACCAAAAGGAAGTATATAGGTCTCATGGTTCCCGAAATATTAATTCATCAGTACAACACATCTGCCATTTTAAAACATTTTGTCCAGGAAAAATTCGGCACGGATTAGCAATGTCTGCCTAAGGTAAATTACTTCTCTAATGACACAAATCAAAAATGAAAATCTCAGGACAACATTTTTTTACAGAGGTATATCAAGGGGCCAGGACTAAAAACTGCATCGTCAGCATAAAACAATGCAGGAATGACTGTGCCACCAATGTGAGGAACATCCTTACTAGCTGTATTTACAAATGGGCTCAGATTGTTACTATAAAGGATAAAAAGCAAGGGGAACAGCACCCAACCTTGCCTCACCCCTCTAGCAAGGGCAAAAGGCTTAATCAACTCTCCCTTCAAACAAAAACGGTCCCTAGCCTCCAGATTCTTCTGCAGGATATGCAAAAAATGGACCTGAGCCTCATCCAGACCCATGGCTAACAACAGTCTCCAGAGTTTACTGCAGTTCACACAGTCAAGGGCAGTAGAGAGGTCTATGAAGGAACAGAGGGCATCGCCAGGTGAGCGTGTATTTCCCCACAATAAGATGCAGGTTCAGGCACTACTCCACCTATCCAGCCGCTCCCTGAACCTATACTGACTGGTATGTAAAATGCAATGGTCCCGGGCCTATTCAAGCATCCTAATAAAACTTACTCTACCAATGATCTTAACTGAGGTCTTGATTCAATGAGATAGGGCGGTAACATTTAGGTCCTGGCCTTTTGCCCTTTTTAAGTTTGGCACAATTATCGACCTTGACCATGAGCTTGGCAGCTTTATATAAGCAAGATTGCTAAAAACATTTGTGAGAAGTGGAGCCTAAAACTCGACGTTACATTTTACCAAATCAATATTTAACCCATCCGGGTCTGGGGCTTTAGAGCAGGAGCTCTGGTGGATAGCTTTGACCACCTCATGTACTGAAAACTTTAGCTTAGTCAGATCTCCATAGGCAAATTGAAACAGGCTCGTAGCGGAGGTTATCTGATGGATTCCGGTTAATTTTCGCAAAGTGCTTAACCCAATCACATGGTTTTATGTAACTACGAATTGAATTCTATGTCAGGACCGGAGGCGAGGATTATGCTTATCTTTCTTTTATTTCCATTACTCAGCAACTTCAACATTAACAAACAAAAAAACTACAAGTCCCATTTCTCTTGTAGTCCACAGGGCAATCTCAGTCCTCCAATCAGCAATGCTCATGGTCCACGAGGGCGTGCAGTTGCCCATATCCTTCCTCTTTCTTTCCTGCTCTCAGCAAAGATAAGTGTCGGTTTCCTCTCGCTCTTCAGGCGAGAGGCATTCTGTGACTAATTATATGTTACACGCTTTTCGAAATCTATTATGTATACGCTGTGTTTCATGTGCCGCGCGAGCGCTGGCCGCTAATATTATAGATTTGCTTTGTTCTGCTTTGTGTTACAGTAATTTGCTCTGGGCGTCTTTGCCACAAATTGCGGTTGTTTTATTGTAGCTCTTGTAATGATATCTGTACGCAATGTCATGCTGCGAGTGAACGCCTGTGCTTAAAGCGTTTTTTCCTTCTTTAGGCTGGGGGCCGCGGGAGCTTTCACTCGTTCCGCTCGCGGTCCCATTGGAGGCTAAGTGCGGTGTTGCACCTTCCTGGCAGGGGGCGCGTGTCCGCGTCTCTCTGATCTGCGGCGCGCTAGGCGCAGCGGGATCAGAGAGCTCCAGACGACCGCCCGCGCTGCACGGCCCCTTGCGCTCTGGAAGCCCTTACGCCTGCTTTTAAGCAGGTCCGTACATAAAGTTCTCAATCTCCCTTTACGCCCACATCGCGGGTCTGTAACAACGCCGATAGGCGAGTTTTTCATTTTTGTGAGCATCTTTGTCACCGCGCTAACGAGCGCTTGCTGGGAGATTCTAGGGGCGGGCCCAGATGCGGTGATACCCATTGACCATAAGGGTGAGTCGCCCCTGCGGGTTTACAACCCAGCTGACACTCGTGTGTCCCAAATTAGTGACCAGTCACGCCAAAAACTTCAGCCTCCCCAGCAGGGTAGTCCCACTACTGGCGCATAGAGCGTTGGGGGGTGATTCTTACTGTTATTATTACTACTGTTCTCCTCATAGTCTATCTATTCTAACTATGGAGGAGTACACTGAGGAGGAATCCCTCCAAGTCATCCCCCTGGATGATGACTTCTGCGACGCGGTGGACGCATCCATCCACCAGGCAGTTGCTGCTGCCATGGGGCCATTCGAACGGCGCATTATGCAATATGCTGCCGCCTTTCAGGCGCAGCACCCCCCAAAACGCAAAAGCACGTCGAGTGTTGACCTAGGAGCCTTCGACCGCCTAAAAAAAGGCGTTTTTTGCCAGATCTGACGGGGACTCACTCTCTATACCCCCCGTGATCCCTGAAACCCTGGATATTTCCCCCTTACAGGCCGATGACGACGACTCAACACCCGAGTCCGCGGACGAAGCTGGTCTGTCCAGGCCTTGGCATCCCGCAGAGCCCTCAGCCACTGACGCTCCGGAGGGTGGGGAACAATCGGATATGCTAGTACCCGAGGACCTCGTCCACCCCCGTTCATCGGAATGGACTCACTCCACTAAGGTTTCAGCGTTTGTGGCGGGACGCCTACGAAAGCCTTTAGAAAAGGAAGTACGGGCTTGTCTCAAGGCGGAATGCCCCCGCCCTGCCCTACCGGGCAAAGTCGCCCTGACCCCGGAGGTGGACCCTAGAATGGCCACCTTCCTGCAGAAATATATTCGCGACCCGAAAAAGGGGATTGACCGATCATGGCGATCGTGTCAGGATAAACTGTTAGACATCGGAGGTCCCCTCACCAAGGTTCTAGAATTGGTGGAAGAGGCCAAAGCATCTGGTACCCCACTCTCACCGGAAAGAATCTCCAACTGGGCTCAGCGTGCCATTGTCTTTTTAGGCAACGCGAACTGCGCCCTTTCTACGGAAAGGAGACGCTCATTTTTGATAAAAGTAGACCCGAAATTGGGAGACCTTGCCACTTCAGAGGCGGGAGCAGTGGCACAAGGCGGTCTCTTCGGAGAGCCGTTTATCAAAGAGTTAACCAAATTTGTGACCACCTTCACGTCGCTTGACAAAGCGCAATCCTCTATCAAGCGGGTGTTTCACCCTAAGGTTTTTGTTGGGGCCGGCCGTGGCAGAGGGCGCTCGACTGGCCGCTTCTTCACTCAAAGCTCTCAGAGAGGCAGCGGGAAAAAGCAGCAGGACCCGGGCAGACAGGAGTTCTTCCAGTCGCGCCGAGGCTTCAGAGGCCGTGGTGGCAGAGGAGCAGGCAGAGGCAGCAACGTGCCTAACCCAGGTGAGCCTTTCCTCCTTCTCCCATCTCCCAGTGGGCGGCAGGCTGGCGGCTTTCGTCAGCAATTGGAAGGTTATTACCTCCGACGCTTGGGTATTGCAAACCGTTCAGGGATTCCACATAGAATTCTACGGTTCCCCAATGCAGGACGTTCGCCCTCGGCCGTTGGTTTTTGCACGCAATCAGGTCTCCCTCATTGATCAAGAGGTGACGGATCTGCTGCAAAAAGGAACGGTGGTCCCCACACATCTTCACCCCAGGGGTTTCCTTAGCAATGTCTTCATAGTCGACAAGACAGACGGACGACAGCGTCCCGTGATCAATCTGAAAGATTTCAACCAGTGGTTGGTATACCGCCACTTCAAGATGGAGGGCATCCATCTACTACGGGATCTCCTCCAACCGGACGATTGGATGGTCCGGCTGGATTTAAAGGACGCTTACTTAGTGGTACCCATTTTTTCCCCGCACCGTTGTTTCCTGCAATTTCTGTGGAGGGACCAGGTGTTCGAGTTCGCTTCACTCCCCTTCGGGCTGTCATCGGCCCCTTGGTGCTTCACCAAGGTTCTCAAACCGGTGGTGGAAACACTACAAGCCAGGGGTTTTCGTCTTATCATTTATCTAGACGATATCCTCTTGCTGGAGAATGCCCCATCAAACTCTCTCACCAGTTACAAGAGACAATAGACCTCCTTCAAAATTTGGGGTTTATCATCAACTCCAAGAAGTCAATCCTGACCCCTGCCAAACAGATGACTTTCCTAGGGTTCGTAGTGGACTCGGTGTCCCGTACTTTGAGTCTCCCGACTCGGAAAATATCCAAAATTCGCAGAGAATTGCGTCGAATGTTGGCCCGTCATTCGACCTCTCTCCGGCAGATTGCTCGGTTAGTAGGACTTTTGAGTTCTTCAATTCAGGCGATCTTCCCGGGCCCGCTCCACTACAGAGCGCTGCAACGCCTGAAAGCTTCACACCTTCGCAGGGGCCTCCAGTACTCGGATCAGGTTCCTCTGACCGACGAAGTTTGCATGGAGATGACTTGGTGGCTCGACCACATGGAGGCCTGGAATGGAAGGGCCATTTTTGGTTGCGAACCGGATTTAGTCATAGAGTCCGACGCCAGCAAGTCGGGATGGGGAGCCCGCTGCGGGGACTCATTTACCGGAGGAAAGTGGTCAGCAGGCGAGGGTCAGCTCCACGTCAACTGCCTAGAGCTGATGGCGGGGTCCTTCGCAATTCAGTGTTGGACGAGAGACAAAGCCTCCTGCAACGTGCTTCTGAAGATGGACAACGTATCGGCAGTCCGGTACATCAATCATCTAGGGGGGACGAAATCCAAAGCTTTGGCGGACCTGGCCAAGGACCTTTGGACCTTTTGCCTTTCCCACAACATTTCCTTGACGGCGGAATACCTGCCGGGGGAGTCCAATGTCATAGCAGATTGGTGCTCCAGGAGTTGGTCGGACATGAGCCTTTGGCAGCTACACCCTCCGACTTTCCAACGCCTCCACAGGCTGTGGGGTCCCTTTTCAGTGGACCTCTTTGCGTCCCGGTTGGACCACCAACTTCCGCGTTTCTTCAGTTGGAAACCGGACCCTCTCGCTTCGGCGACGGATGCTTTCCTTCAGGATTGGTCCAAGGAGACGAGGTATGCCTTCCCTCCGTTTGCCATGATCAGGAGGCTTACAACGCAGGTCCTGGAGACAGCAGACGAGGGTGGTCTTGATCACCCCGTGTTGGAGGTCTCAAGTGCGGTTTCCAGTTCTTCTGGAACTTTCCTGGGATTCTCCAATCCTTCTACCCCAAGAGGTTTTTCTCCTGAAGAATCCCCAAGGCAATCCGCATCCTCTAGTCCAGCAAGGACGGATGCCCTTAGTAGCGTGGTGGATTTCCGGCATCGTTGGAGAATCTCTGGCTTATCGGCAGAGGCTCGAACTTTACTGTGAGCGGCTTGGGCAGACAGCACTAACAAGCGGTATAAATCGGCATGGTCCAGATGGGTCCGTTGGTGTGTTCAGGGCGATCACGATCCCATGGGGTGCGAGGTGGTATCCATTATGAATTTCTTGGCCTCGCTGACAACGCAAGGCCTGGCGTACCGCACCATCAACTCTTATAGGTCGGCAATTTCGGCAGGACACCTACCGGTCGCGGGAGCCCCGGTGGGGGAGCACCCGCTGATGTGCAAGTTGATGCGGGGGATCCGCCTCTCGCTCCCTCCGGAACCCCGGTATTCCTCTCTGTGGGATGTCAATAGGGTACTACATTTGTTCCAATCCTGGCAGGTTAATCGGTACCTTTCCCGCAAGGAACTCTCAGCCAAATTGGCTATGCTTTTGTGCTTGGTGTCTTGCCGCAGTGTATCGGTTGTCAGAGCCCTAGACATTTCTGGTCGTGTTTTTACCACGGAGGGAGTTACGTTTCACATATCACGTAGGACTAAATCTGATTCTAGAATAGTGTCCTATCCAGCTTTTGATAAATCCCCAAAGCTGTGTGTCGTGAGATGCCTCAAAGAGTACGAAAATATGACGGAGGAGACTCGCCCGCCGGGCGAACGCCAGCTACTGATTTCTTTAAGGAAACCCTTCAAAGCGGTCTCGCCACCAACAATAGCTCGTTGGATCAGATGGGTGATGCAAGAAGCGGGCATAGACGTCTCGCAGTTTGGGGCACACTCTGTTCGAGGAGCTATGGCCTCTAAGGCTTTCTCTATGGGCGCCAGATTAGAAGACATTCTAAACGCTGCAGACTGGTCTTCAGACTCTATGTTTAAAAGATTCTATTTTAAACCAGTCATGAACATGGCGTCGTTGGTGGTGGATAAGCTTTGAACGAGCATAATCCTCGCCTCCGGTCCTGACATAGAATGAAAAATTTCCTAGTAACCATGACGGAAAGTTTCAATTCTATTAAGGACGTGGAGGCGAGGATTATTCCCACCCGAGGCTCAATGAGACCTGTTCCCACCCCCATTTAAGGTGGTTATGTGTATCATTTGCACATCGTTATGGTGAACTTCTCGACGTATGGGATAAGTATTCTCCTTTAGTTCTACACTGACGTTCCTCTTATTTGGTTACTGTTTGGAGAATGGTTTCATTTGGTTCTCCTTTGGCTTCTCTTAGGGTCTGAAGGTTCCAAAACGGACTGAGGATCTTTGGTGTCGAGATGGTCGCAGTCAAGAAAGAGGAAGGATATGGGCAACTGCACGCCCTCGTGGACCATGAGCATTGCTGATTGGAGGACTGAGATTGCCCTGGGGACTACAAGAGAAATGGGACTTGTAGTTTTTTTGTTCGTTAATGTTGAAGTTGCTGAGTAATGGAAATAAAAGAAAGATGAGCATAATCCTCGCCTCCGCGTCCTTAATAGAATTGAAACTTTCCATCATGGTTACTAGGAAATTTTTCATTCCTTTGGGTTCCCCATGACCTACATTGCTTAAGCGTCAACCAGAATGCCTTTTGATCTTTTAACTTAGCGGCCTCAGTAAGCCACTCCAAATCATAATCAATAAGCTTTCTTCCTTCTATGCAGTTGCTGCTTATATTGAGACCTGGCCCAGGCAACCTCGTGCGGAATCCATGGGGTAGCTAATAGTACTTTCCTAAGTTGCCTATTTTCAAGGGAACAATGAGAATCAAACCTTCCCTAATATTCCTAACTGGCTGCAGAAGAGACACCCTGATCTAGGTACATAATTCCTCAAAATCATGTTGAATGTCGGAGCTGTCTGTCTGTTCACAAAGGCATTTCTGAAAAGTGCCTACGTTACAATGTATCAAGGCTACCAGGTACACGTTAGATTGCCACTTACACCAACAAAGCCTTATCCCATTGTTGTGGACAGAAAGTATGGGTGATACATTCCACTGTGCTTTACACCTATGAGAGGGCAAGGGTATCAGCATTGTTAAAGCATTGTGATCACTAACGCTTGTTTTGCAAACACGTACCTCTATTACACAAGGCAAGACATTTCTAGAAGAAAAATATAATCTATTGTTGTCGTACAATCCCGCTTCGAAAAGATATTGGGTTCAATTCACCATTTTCAGTACAGGTCATAAAATCTTCTAAATCAAACATTGCAAGATACCTCATCAGTTCCTCTCCCCTTTGGTCACACATTAAGGAGTTATTTGTAATAAGACCGTAATTCACCTCGGGCATGTTTAAAACACACTTTGCATTGGAATCATAACAGATCGCTACGTTCATCTGATTGAATTTCCATTGTACTTGTAGAGATGTAAGAAAATTAAATACATGCATAAAATTAGTATCTGTACCCCTCCTGAAGTCATTGTTTGTAAAAATTTAGCAAATGCATGTAGTGATTTCCTCTCCCCCTTACTAAAATTGCTTGAAAAGCATGAGGCGCAGTAGAGATCTCTTCCACATTTAGATTAGCAGAGGCTTTGACCTAAATGGATAGGCCCCCCTTTGGCTCGACCTGAGCGAGAGAGGATAGCAGGAATAGAACAACATGCATATCTCTCATGAGACACAGACCCCGTTTTCCTTGTTTCCTGGAAGAAAACGATATTATGATTCTCAATAAACATTATCCAGGCAGGAATCCACATCTTTGTTCTAGTTACCAGTGAATTTCCAGCTGATAACCAATAAAACCCCAGATTGACCAGAAGGTAAAATTACAGACTCCTCTCTGCTATTGCAGACAAGGATTGAACATTATTCATGACAGAATTTTTGCAGGATGGAAGTCAGTCAATTGAGTTCAAGTCCATGACGGCTCCGAAGCGATTTGGGATGGAAATTGGGCCATAAGTGCTGCCATGGTGAGTATGGTAGGAATTAGGCCGAACAACAAAGGGGCACCAAGCTTTGCACTAGCTAGTGAAACTGACGGTATTGGATCAATCAGGGGCATATAAAAATAATCTAAGCGTAGAGTTACAATCCTTCCTTGCATTTGTACCCAGTTTGCAGGATATGACAGTGAGTTTCTTACATAGACAGTATTGCTGAAATTAACAATAATACAGTCTCCAAAAATATAGTTTTTGGAGTGACCAATCCAACACACTCTTCTCATCATAAGGACTTTTCCTGCTGTTTACCTTCAAGAAGCCCCTATGGTTGACCAGCCAGTGTCGTACTTTATTAATCGGACTGAATAAGGTTTGTAGCTTCTCACAGCTATCCTCAAATCGCTTACTGAATATTATTCCTTGGCCATCTGGAAAGTTCATTTGCAGGTACTCTTGAGTCTACCAGAGACACCCTGCAACCCTTTCTTTGCCTTTTCAAAACCGAAGGTACTGGAGATTGCGATGACAAAAATAGTGGTGTGGGGCTGGACTCTCCTACTCCTGGGCAATTGAAGAAGTGGTGAGTAAAATTTGTGCCAAACTTTGTGGCAATTCGTTTTCACCCAGTGTCACTGAATTCTCCAAACTAACATTGTTAAGTCTCTCATCTAGGGAGAGTCTGTGCTTGGCTGAAGCAATTTCGGTAGAAATAATCCTCAAAGCCGGCTCCAGGTTTTTATCAATCGTAATTCCTTTGAAAGAGGCAGTGGTATTGGGGCCAGTTTTCTTTTACCCATATTAATAACAGAGAGGTATCAAAACAAATGAACTTACAGACACAAAGACTAGGTGTATGATTTTAAGCTAGTGTAGGAGGACAGGGTTCCAGATTAAAGAAGATGGGCCCAGCCCAACCTCCTCTGGGCTCTGACGGAAGTAGACGGGCCTGCTCTTAGCCCTGTCTTCGTCCAGGAGTGACCTGTGCAACGGGCTATCAATAGACTGAAGTAGCCCTACACAGTCCCAAAACAGGCAAGTTCCACCTCCTCTGGGCAGAGGCACTGTGGGTGATGTAGTCCACCCCCACCGCCTCCTGTAACTGCAACCAATCAATAACAATTAATAGCAATATACCGAGTTCCCGAGGATTCCTGTCTTGGTTCTGCAGGAATCTCTTGAAAAAATGAGAGGGACCCTTTGTGCACCAAAGGACTAGGGTTCAATCTAGAAAAGTAACAATATAGCCTTTGGTTGGCAAATACTGAGAGAACTCTTACTCATTCACTCACCTAAATCACACACATTCAATCATGGGGGATACAGTGCCAATTGGAAAAGCAGTGTGCCAGTACACAAGAAAAATATTAGAAATGTTATGTATCAATTTATTAAAAGCATATAAAACAATTGTAGCAAATCAAAAAACAGTTAATCATACATAGTATATTTATGTTCAAAATCAAAAAACATCGCACTATAAATAAACAAATGAACAGACTCAATAACAAAGACAATTAGACGAGAGTATTTAAAAGACACTACACTTTGTCATAAAGGGACCATATCCATATGAGGTAACGTTGGGGCTGGACCCTGATGTACAAAAGACAATCAATATCTAGTGCGGCAGCCTACTGTGTGGATTATGGTTCTATTGCGTCAATGCGCTTCGATGGTATTATCTTGATTTAAACCATCAGACTAAAGATATTACTCTCTGATGACATCTACAATTAAAAACATACAATTATTACACATAGACAATAACCAAAACGGGCAATACAAACAGAACATTTCAATCACATGATTAATCTGTTAAATTGTTAAAATATACATCTAAAACTACAACAAGTCGATCACAAAGTTCATGACATCACTGCTTTAACAATTACCTCCAACTCCCTCCATACGTATCACATAACCCATTCATAAATTCACACTCGGTTCCACCCAATTGGCAGAACACTACGAACTCATACATGAGTGGGCATTTTCTCACCTTAAAAAGTAGCTTGACCAAAGTGCAGAAGTCACTTCTATCCTTAAACTCCTGTCGAGGAATATAAAATGCTACACCCAACACCAGAAAATATTTTTAAAAAACCTAAATAAAGACCAGAAATAGTGTCTCAGAACCAGCATGTTGCATCTTATTATGCCTCTTATATCCTAATTCGGTGTTAGAGGCCCTAGTCACTTGTAAATAAGATCCTGTCTCACCTTGTATAAGGTTCAATACGAAATGCAGATTTGAACAACAGCTAGCCTCACTGTCCTTCTTTCGTCGTGGAATCTAAAACAAGGGGATATTGTACTGTTCATGCAACTTCCAAAAGGTTTACCAGTATTTGTTCATTTTATATTTATTGGGTACCCGGTAGTAAGTACCCAAATGTTAGTCTAGGCTGAGTCATCCAACGTGCATGGCTACAACCATGACTTTGTTTATTACGGTGGTACCTTTAGAAGTGTGGGTCGCCTCGTATAAATGAGACTAAATTTTCAGTAAGGTCAGTGAAATAAATACAGATGCCGCTGACAATATTTTTTGGCAAGGAGACCTGTCAGTGTCCGACGGTGTGAGCTAGGCAAACATTGTTTTTAACCATTCTAAGATGGCCGAACTACTTTCGCGATCTTACTACAGTGCGAGCGCAGGCAAACATTGTTTTTAACCATTCTAAGATGGCCGTACTACTTTCGCGATCTGGTTCTCGCTAGGCAAATATTCTCTCTGGGGCGTGGTCGGTTTAATGGTTGACCCGCCTCTTGATTCACCAATGTAGGCAGTAAAGGTTTTGCATGAAATTACAGAAGCTGCTGACTAAGAACATATATTTTTTGTAAAGGACACTTGTAAGTGCAAGCTTAGATGAAGTTCCCTGAACCGAGCAGATAGTATGTTTGACAATTCCAAGATAGCCGAACTACTGTCGCGGTCTTCTTCGCGTTAGATATATTTTTCGGTTTAATGGTTGACCCGCCTCTTGATTCAACAATGTAGGCAGTAAAGGATTTGCATGAAAATACAGAAGACGCTGATTATAATATATATTTTTTGTAAAGGACACTTGTAAGTGCAAGCTTAGATAAAGTTCTCTGAACCGAGCAGATAGTACTTTTGACCATTCCAAGATGGACGAACTACTTTTGCGGTCGTCTTCAAGTTGGATATATTTTCTCCTTGGGGGTGTGGTCGAATTATTGGTTGGCCCGCCTCTTGACCTAGATTCAACAAGATAGGCTGTATAAAAAGCCAGGTTACACACAGGCTCGGTGTTTATTGAGAAACAACAGCGGACGGATGCGGAGTGGTGCTGCCATACTAAAGGATTTAAGGTATTTATTGAGGCACCTATAGACCAATAGATTATTGTTGCCCCGAGTAGAGATGATACTTGTTCTAAAAATACTTTTACCATAACAAAATGGGCTATTGTTATAATTGTGGTTAGAGTTCTGATATTATATCTCTCTGCTTAATATGTGGGTAGGGTGGCTCTATTAAATCCTTCTTTGAGTAAAAAATGTATCTTATTGCACCATAGAGTGGCCATTTAAGAGTAACTGGAAGTTTATTCTGTGGGGGTGTATAGGAGCACATCTAGATTAGTATGGCTAGATAGGACTATCCCCCCTAGTATTGGAGTCCTGTCCTTAACATATGTATGATATTCTTTGCTTAGGCTCTATTAAGTGAAGGGTACTCCCTAAATAACTGAGTTCTGTTTTTATTATTTCCTGCAGACCCTATCAAACGAAGGGCATATAGGAACACTGTGATATATCATTCATGCCTAAGTAGGCAGCATTATACCAACATTGGAGGTTATCCCCTAATGGTGCTGGAGGTAGGTTGATATTTGTATCATTCTGGCAAGAATAGACCTTTTGGGAGTTGCATTATAAACAGTACAATATCCCCTTGTTTTAGATTCCACGACGAAAGAAGGACAGTGAGGCTAGCTGTTGTTCAAATCTGCATTTCAAAAGAAGGACAGTGAGGATAGCTGTTGTTCAAATCTGCATTTCGTATTGATCCTTATACAAGGTGAGACAGGATCTTATTTACAAATGACTAGGGCCTCTAACACCGAATTAGGATATAAGAGGCATAATAAGATGCAATATGCTGGTTCTGAGACACTATTTCTGGTCTTTATTTAGGGTTTTTTAAAAATATTTTCTGGTGTTGGGAGTAGCATTTTATATTCCTCGACAGGAGTTTCAGGATAGAAGTGACTTCTGCACTTTGGTCAAGCTACTTTTTAAGGTGAGAAAATGCCCACTCATGTATGGGTTCGTAGTGTTCTGCCAATTGGGTGGAACAGAGTGTGAATTTATGAATGTGTTATGTGATACGTATGGAGGGAGTTGGAGGTAATTGTTAAAGCAGTGATGTCATGAACTTTGTGATCGACTTGTTGTAGTTTTAGATGTATATTTTAACAATTTAACAGATTAATCATGTGATTGAAATGTTCTGTTTGTATTGCCCATTTGGTTATTGTCTATGTGTAATAATTGTATGTTTTTAATTGTAGATATCATCAGAGAGTAATATCTTTAGTCTTGATAAAGATGGTTTAAATCAAGATAATTCCATCGAAATGCGTCGACGCAATAGAACCATAATCCGCACAGTGGGCTGCCGCACTAGATATTGATTGTCTTTTGTACATCAGGGTCCAGCCCCAACGTAACCTATACAGATATGGTCCCTTTATGACAAAGTGTAGTGTCTTTTTAATACTCTCGTCTAATTGTCTTTGTTATTGAGTCTGTTCATTTGTTTATTTATAGTGTGATGTTTTTTGATTTTGAACATAAATATACTATGTATGATTAACTGTTTTTTAATTTGCTACAATTGTTTTATATGCTTTTAATAAATTGATACATAACATTTCTAATATTTTTCTTGTGTACTGGCCCACTGCTTTTTCAACTGTATCCCCCATGATTGAATGTGTGTGATTTAGGTGAGTGAATGAGTAAGAGGTCTCACAGTATTTGCCAACCAAAGGATATATTGTTATTTTTCTTGGTTGTGCAGGAAGACAGATTTAATTTTAGCAATTGCAGGCAGGCTCACAGATCACTAGTTCAATAAGTTGCAGGCTCTGTTTTTCACCATAAACATTCATAACTTAGCAGTGAAGTGACGAGCAGCACTAGCACTACCGGTGATACTGACAATAAACAGCAGTATCTCACCCCAGTTACAGTGTCCCAGCATAGCATGAGGATGACTGTCTTACTTGTTATTTTTTCCAACAAATTTAACTTCAAACCACTTAGAGTAATAGTCAGCAATTACTATGACAAATCTCGTATGGGCACCTATGCCATGCATTGGACCCATAATGTCCATTACTAACTTAACCCACGGTCTAATTGGAAAATGTACTAGTTGGAACTGTTGAACTCTAGTTCAGTGTACTTTGTACAGTTGGAGCACATGGAACTTTCCTTTACAATGTTTTTTAATGTCTCTATTCATCCCATCAAAATGACTATCTTATTCCACTTTTGTTTTTATTTCCACCTAAATAGCCCTGATGATGAAATTCCACAACTCTACTTCTCAAAGACATGGGGGTATCAATTTTGCAAAGCAAACACAAGGAGATGATGGACAGAGCGCTGAAACTTTTCAGACACTCCCCCCCAGTCACAGATCTGGGTTGAATCCATCATCGTTCTTCAGCTCACTTCGCCACCCCAGTTCAGACACAGCTATATGCAAATCAGTCTTGACCCTGTGCCTCATGGGAACAGTCCAGCCCGAACTGCCAAGCCATGTCTTCCCTGGACCGGAAACAAGTGATGGAGCAGGGTAAATGAAAAATTTTAACCTCCTAATGTTTTCGTAAAACAATTAATAAACATGTTCGTTTAAGTAAATAACCAACAATGTATGTTACATGTTAAGGGTTAAAGGTAACACGCTATTCCGTATGCAAATTAATTGACTTATTATTGTTTACGTGTCTAACATAACATAATATTTGCGTACTAATTGAATAATAAATGCATGATTTGTGCTTTTAAATAAAATGTGTGGTTGCAAAATAAAGCGATGGTAAGTAAGGGACAGCTTTATATGTTGCTTCTGCTAGGTGATACCTAATTGGGGTACGTAGAAAGACGGGAGGGAAACGAAAGGGTTATATTTCTTTGTTTTAACAATATTTTGTTTATCTTTGAAAATAGTGCGCTTAGGCCTGTCGAGCAGCAATATAAAATGGCCGCGAGTTGCTAGAGTACGCATGAGCGGGGGACCATGTGATAGAGGCGAGAGGCTGTGGAAAAGGGATGATCACGTGCTGATGCTGAGAGGCTAAGATGAAAGTATGGTCAAGGCTGTTGTGACCCTTCTGAGCTGTTGTGTGCCAAGATGATCAGCAAGAAGCGTGAGAAGCCCAACTGAATCAATAGACGGAACTGTATTACACAAAATGTAACAGAAAAAGATACAATTTGGACTGATCGAAACGGATGAGCAATTGCATGAACTGTGGGTAACGATGCTTGCATGGACATTCCACACGGAACTGGTTAAGACCAGGAAGTTTGATTAAAATGTATATGGGCCTGGAGTTTTGACCAATGAGAAAGAATCGCGCCATGAAGAAGAAACATTTTATGCTGTAAGCTAGAATTAGGGTATAAGAAGACCTACTCTTGGTGGGAGGGGTTAGAATGCTGTTCGAATGCTGCGGGAGATGCTGCAGAAGTTAGATGCTGCGTGAGTTAGATGCTGTAGATGGGAGAAGTTGCGGTTGCCGATGCTGACGAGCTGATGCTGCTGCTGTTATTTTCCTTTTCCAGTTGAGTATAAAGATGCTGCTTTAGGAGAACTTTTTAATGATAGATTTTATTAGAATTATTAGGTTTTTCCCCAGATAGATAGATAGATTCATCTATAGAGTTCTTATTATGATAACCTCATTTTTCCGTCTAATAAAAATGCCTTGCAATTTCAAACTATTCTTATATTGATGATAAATGTAATGATCTAAATAATAAGCTTAACCTCATTTCCTGCATTCAAAACTTTATATAAACTTTATTATTCTTTAAACAAATGACTCAGTGATTCTTTAGCTCAATGATTAAAAATGAAATGTTAAAGAGTTTATTGTGATTGAGCTGGTCTTAATCACCATCAACTGATTCCTACTAGTTGGTCCATCGACCAATGAGCGGAATACCTTAAAAGCAAATGAGAAATATTATGTCATTATAATAGAGGTATCCCGTCTCCTTCCAGCGAATCGTTTTTCTCCTAGGTTCATGACGGAGGAAATCCAGGGAACAAATAAGTAAGTGAATATATATGCGGTGTTATGGGCCCCACCGTCATATGGATATAGTGTGTGTGTTAGAGAAATAATTGCACCTGGATGACCAAAGCATAATAGGAGAATTATTTTTATTGTTAGCGCTGGATCAGATTTCTTGGTAGCAGAGTTATGGTTTCTATAGATTAGTTTGGTGATTATTGATTATTGATTATTGATAAGTTCATGTCTAACACTTTTTGTTGAGTCACGTTATGTTATATGTAAGTTTTCACGCTTCCGGGAAGTAGGAAGTGGAACACGTGTGGCAAGAGAAGTCACATGGAATTGTACACTGTCTGAGTTCATTTTTGGTAATAACACAGGTTGTGTTATAATAGGGACATTTTGCGTATAAAAGGTGTGTAAGTGAAATAGTGATCGGTTTTCTTGTGAAACTCTGGCCTTAATTCTCAGGAGCAGTATAGTCTCCACATGTGCTTTATCCCCAGAGAAACGGGTTTACTGATTGCTTGAAAGAAGGGTAAGGTAGAGGGAAGTGCTACTTTATCGGCGAAACTGAAAATTCTGTGGTAGGGTAGAGGTAAGCGCTGCCTACTGGAAAATACAGAATTCTTGTGTAAATGGTCAAAGCTATCTTTTCGGTTTAGCGAATCAGACAATGGAAATGTTTTAAATGTTGTAACTAACAAAGAATTGTTGAAAAAGAAATTGCCGATAAATTTTGTAAAGGAGGGGTCAAGAGCAGAAGTGACGTAGACAAGAGTCACGCTGGGATTGGACAGTGCGCTAGTCACATGGAAACAGGAGCAGTACTGACGTAGACAGAAGCTGCGCTGGGATTGGACAGTGCGCCGTAGACAGAAATCGCTCTGATTGGAGTTTTGGTGTGAGTCGTACAAGGATTTGTTGAATAGCCTAGTGACGTGGAAGTTTGTGATTGGACAGTGCGCTAGTCACATGGAAACAGGAGCAGTACTGACGTATACAGAAGCTGCGCTGGGATTGGTCAGTGTGCGGTAGACAGAAATCGCTCTGATTGGAGTGTTGGTGTGAGTCGCGCTAGTATTGGTTGAAATAACGCATAGGGAACAGTGTTGAATTGCGGATCGTTTAAGGAGAAAAAGGTTGTGAATCATGTCGTACTATGAGTATGGAAAGGAGAAAACGTCATGGATGTCGAAAGTTAAGAACTTCTTTAAGAAGGACAAAAAGGTAGTGACTAGAGAGGGACAAATAATTCCTCCGCCGAAATCACCAGCTTCACATATGATGCTGAAATATGGATAGCATACATGCATATGGTTAGAAAATTGGGCAAAATACACCAAGAATGATGGAGCATTAGCTTTCCCTGAGAATGGTTCAATTAATGTAGCTGTACTACGGAACTTGAGAGAAAAGATGGTAATGTTAGAACCTAGACCGACACAGTTTGAAGCTTTAACGGAATGGGAAGATGAGATGTATGAGCGAGAGAGATCCAGAGGATTAAAGAATCATGAGTTTTTGCCTGGAAGGTTGTGGGGAATAAATCATGAGGACAGAGTAAAGCGTTGGAGATATGCTAACATGACAGGAGGTTTGTTTCCAGCTTTTACAGTTGAGGAAGAAGCAAAGAGAAAGTGTACCGAGAAAAAGAAACATGTAGTGGTAGAAAAGTATGTGTATGGTGGTAGTGAAACAGATGACGAATTGCTGGAAGATATTTTAAACAGAAACCCACCTCCATACCAACAGACTTCTGCGGTGGTGACACCTAATGCACCGCCAATGGAAACTCGGAGGAATAAAAAACCCGAACGAAGAAATGAAACAAATACGTCACAAGAAACATTTAAAACTTCACAAAATGAAGAGATAGAAAGTGACAATGCAACTGAATTAGCAAAAACGAAAAAAGAATTGACTGAGAAAATAAGAGAATTGACAAAGAATATGGAAGCTGTAACTGTACCAGTAACGATAGGTCCAGTAATGCCAATTTTTGAGAATCAGAAAATTAATGAACATTCCTTAGTGATTCCCATGAATTCACATTTGCAAAGAAAAAGAGAAGGGATGGAACTGAATAATGAAGGGGCACACAATTTGGCTAGTACGTGTAGACCAAGCCCACCTACAAATTTGACGATAAATGAGAATGAGATTAGGAGAATGCCTATGGTGACAGAGTCTGCATCAGGAACACCAGAAAGAAGCAGCGATTGGATAGAATTAAATAGTACGCCTGTAGGTCCGACTCCAGAAGAGTTAAACGAATGGATGAAAGCGCTAAAAGCAAAAGAACCGGAAGAAAAACCATTAGATGTAATTAGGTTGAAAATAGACATGGAAGAGTTGATTTTGGGAACAATTGGAACAGAAAAACTAAAAAATTATCAGGATGATGAGATTATGTTTTTGTGCAAGAGTCTTACTTGGAGAGCCAGAAATTTACATGACAAATTGGAAGAGATATCAAGCGAACTAGGAGTAGAATTTGTGAAAGTGAGGACGTTGCAGAAACCGTACAGAGTAGACTTTTGTGAGAAAGACATAGAGAATTTGAACACATCAGGAAGACTGACCCAAATAAAAGAGTTGATCGTCTTATTGAGAAAATGGGGTGATGTGGATAGATGGAGAAATAGATGGTCAAAGAGGAATGAGAAAACAACATATAAAGCATCGTTGGCTTTTGCAGTGACAGATAGGGAACCAGTTGTTAGGGAGTACCCGATGAGAGAAACTCCAGGAGGTAGTTATGTGCATGTTCCATGGACCAGACAGGATATACTGTCATTTACAAATGACTTCCCAAATTGAGAGAAAAACCAGTAGAATGGTACAGACAAGTGGAGAGATTTGTTAAGGTATCAAAAGTGCTGTGGATAGATCTAGATGGATTGTTTGATATAGTAGTGCCAGCTGATTTGTGGACAGAATGTAAGATTACCATTGATTGGCCAACTGTAGAATATCCAAGGGATGCTAAAACAGGAGCGCCAGGTCCAGAAGTGATGAGGAAGTATGACCAAGTAGTTACCTTTTTGAAAAATAAAATTCCACCAAAAGAAACAGATTGGGTAAAAATAGACAGAACAACGCAGGAAAGCAAAGAGTCAGTGCACGCCTACTATGAGAGATTGTTGTTGGTTTTCAAACAGTATAGTGGTTATGAGACACTGAGTGAGAAGGATATGAGTCATTTTGTATATAGGTTTGTGTATGGATTAAAACCAGAGATAAGTGAAATGATTAAGCAGCACTTGATTGGTTGGCAGAATAGCACAGTGGACGAAGTTTTGAGATATGCTAAGTATTGCAGTGATGAAATTGAGAGTAAACAGCGTAAATTGAAAGAAAAGGCCATGTGGGCACAAGTGAAAGTTGCAGAGAAGCAAGAAGCTCAATTAAGTAATACTGGTAGTGAAACAGGACAGTTTAAATCCCGACCTAATATAGGTAAAGGAAAAGGACAAATGAGCATAGATGACCCAAAGAAAAAGTGGCCATGCCACAACTGCGGAAAGCTAGGACATTGGAGAAACGAGTGTAAATTTCCTCCAAAACCTAATATGGAAAATCAATCATTAAATTCACAGGTGCAGAGTGAGGTAGTTACTCAACAAGGTCAGGTGCCACAACCACCACTTCCCAAGAGTGTTAACCAACAGAAATACAGTGCAGAAACAGGATTCTACGGAGGAGAACAGGTAACACAGTTGCCGCGTGCAGCTGCAATTTCTCAATATTGGTTACGACAGGATGAGGATGACACGGATGAAAGTTCCTGACGGTGCCTAGGAGAGGGGGAAGAGTGCGTGCTTGGCACAACTCTAGAGGTAGATCAGTCTGGTCCATTTGTGGATGGAGAAGTGAATGGTGCAAATGTAACATTCCTTGTTGACACTGGAGCTACCCGTTCTACTGTTAGGTCAGTGGAAATTCCAAACCTTCCTCTCTCAGGTGAACATATCCAAGTAGTTGGAGTTTCCAATCAGCAAATTAAAACGCCTCTTACTAAATTAGTAAAGGTAAGAATTGGCCCATTCAGTGAAATGCACCGATTTGTGATATGTGATTGTAGTCCCGTGAACCTTTTAGGACGCGATTTATTGTGCAAGATGAACTGCACTATCTATTGTACCCCAGACGGAATTGCATTTCAGACTCCAGATGAGGATGTGCTGTATAAAATGACAATGGTGAATTTAGAACCAGAAGTAAATGGTTTGTTTCCTGTATTTGATACAGAGAAAATCCCAATTGAATTAAAAAAGACAGTGAAAGAAGAAGTGTGGGACTTTACAGGAGAAGATGTAGGATTAATGAAAGGAGTAGATCCAGTTAAAATAACAGTGAAAGAAGGAACGAGTTACCCAAATACGCCCCAGTATAAATTGACTCCAGAAATAATTGAAGGAATAACGCCAGTAATAAATAAAATGATTGAACAAGGGATTCTAAAAGAAATCATGAGCAGTCCATGTAATTCGCCAATAATGGGACTGAAAAAGCCAAATGGAACATATAGAATTGTACAGGATTTGAGAAAGGTAAACAAAATTGTTGTGCCTTGTTGCCCAATAGTACCGAACCCTGCTGTGATTCTATACCAGATTCCACGTGAAGCAGAATGGTACACAGTAATTGATTTATGTCATGCATTTTTCTCTATTCCATTGCATCCAGATAGCCAGCCATTATTTGCATTTAGGTTTGGAGAGCGTATTTTGGCATGGTGCCGAATTCCTCAAGGGTACACAGAAAGTCCCTCAATCTTTAATCAGATCCTAAAGAAATCATTGGAAGATTTAAGAATGCCAGAAAAGTCAGTGATGGTTCAGTATATTGATGACCTACTGGTGGCATCAAAAACGAAAGAAGCATGTGTCAATGATACAATTGCTTTGCTGAATCATTTAGCAAAAAGAGGACATAAAGTGTCCCCTTCAAAATTGCAGTTTTGTCAACAAGAAGTCCAGTATTTAGGGCATAAAATTGAGAAAGGAGTGCGAAAGGTAACGACTGAAAGAATAAAAATGATTTAAGGAATGAGAGCTCCAATGACACAAAGAGAGGTAAGAATGTTTTTGGGAATGGTTGGATATTGTCGACAACGGATAAGCGGTTTTTCACTGATTGCTAACCCATTGCAGAAACTGACAAAGAAGGATGTTAAAGATCCTTTTGAAATGAATGATGAAGAAATGAAAGCATTCAGAGAGCTGAAAAAGAAATTGTGTGAGGCTCCAGCATTGGGAATGCCTGACTATGAGAAAGATTTTGAGCTGTACTGCAGTGAAAGAGATGGATGTGCATTTTCAGTTTTGGTACAGAGACATGGAACTATGAAAAGACCTATTGCATATTTTTCAGCTGTTTTAGACCCTGTAGCGAAAGCGTTGCCTGGATGTTTGTAAGCAGTTGCTGCTACTTGTGTGAGTCTGGAACAGAGTGAAGGCATAGTGATGGGGTATCCATTGAGAGTGTATGTTCCCCATTCTGTGGAGATTCTCTTGACAAGAACAAAGACCCAATACATGACACATAGTCGGCTGACTAGGTATGAAAAAGTAATTTTGAGTGCAGATAATGTGACCATTGACAGATGTATGAATGTGAATCCTTCAACATCATTGCCAGATGAAGAGAGTGTGATTGAAATGGATGAAGTAGATCACGATTGTCTGAATGTGCTCGAATACTGTACAAAACCAAGGTCTGATATACGAGATGAGCCTTTGAAAGAATCAGATTATATTCTGTTTGTGGATGGCTCATGTTTGAGAACGAGTGATGGAGTTCTAAGTGCAGCATACGCAGTTTGCACAGTAGCAACTGTAATGGAAGCATCTTGTCTGAAAGGTGTCCGGTCTGCCCAAGTCGCAGAATTAGTAGCTCTGATTCAAGCATGTAAATTGGGAAGAAATGTACGGGTTACGATTGTGACAGATAGCCAGTACGGCTTTGGGGTTGTGCATGATTTTGGTCAGATTTGGTCACAAAGGGGTTTCTTGACGTCTGCAGGAACGCCCATCAGAAATGGAGATTTTGTGAAAAAGCTGCTTGAGGCGATACAGCTGCCTAAACAGATCGCTGTAGTGAAGTGCAATGCACATAAAAATGGGGAAGACTACATAACTGTTGGTAATAAATATGCTGACGAAATGGCACAGTACTGTGCAAAGAATGTGGTTTCTTAGAATAAATGTCGGGAAAGAGAGCATATTTCTTGTCCTTTGCTTTTTACTAACTCTATTGAAACATGGGATGAGGTGAGACAGTTACAAGAAGCCGCAGAGGATGAGGAAAAAGATACCTGGATAAAAGCAGGATGTAGAAAACATGAAGAAACTGATGTTTGGGTTTACAGGGATGAGAGACCAGTTATGCCTGATAGCATGATTTCTGACATGGCACGGATGTACCATGGACAAGCCCATATTGGGAGAGATTCAATGATCAGACTTTTTAGACAAACATGGTACAATCCAAAATTCAGAGCCATAGCTGAGAGTCTTTGTCAGAGATGTCTTATTTGTCAACAGTTAAATCCAGGAAAGAAGACAGTAGTGAGTCTAGGAACAATAGGACGAGAAGGGGGTCCTTTCACTAGAATGCAAATGGATTTTATTGAAATGCCACCTTGCAACAGACTGAGGTATGTCCTAGTGGTCGTCTGTTTGTTTTCTCGTTGGGTGGAGGCATACCCAACAAGAAGGAATGATAGTATTACGGTAGCAAAACTTATGCTGCGAGAATTCATTCCGAGGTATGGTTTTCCAGTCACGATTGAAACAGATAGAGGAACACATTTCCAAAATGAATTAGTTAAACTGATTTGTGAAGCACTTAGTATTAAACAAAAACTGCATTGTGCATACAGACCAGAGGCTTCTGGAATAGTAGAGCAAGTGAATGGAACAATCAAGAACAGGTTAGGAAAAATGTGTCAAGCTACAGGACTCAAATGGCCAGATGCTTTGCCATTAGTTCTGATGACAATCAGAAGTATTCCGGAAAGGAAAACTGGACTCAGTCCCCATGAAATAATCATGGGACGAGCAATGAGACAAGTACCTGTCAACAAGCTACTGACTATAACTGATGATCTAGTGCTGGATTATTGCAAAGGATTGGCTGATGTGGTGCGTTCTGTGTTTCATCAGGTTGGACCAGATGCGACCACTCTTGAAAGAAAACCAGCTCACGACTTGAATCCAGGAGATTGGGTTCGAATAAAAGTCCACCGGAGAAGAAACTGTTTGGTTCCTCGCTGGGACGAACCACGACAAGTGATCCTGGTGACGACCACTGCAGTCAAGTGTGCAGGAGTGAAACACTGGGTACATGCCAGTCACACCATCAGAGTTCCAGAACCTAAAGATCGACATGTGAGTCGACATCTGGAAGTATTGGATAACAGTTCAGCATCAGAAAGAGAAGAAGAAACAAACAGGGTGCCAGAACCTGAAGATCGACCTGTAAGCCGACATCTGGAAGACCCAACTACAAGTGCAACGATAGAAGAAGAAGAGGAAATAGAAGAAATAGCTGAAGTTCCAGAATTTGAAGATCGACCTGTAAGTCGACATCTGGAAATATCTGACACCAGTTCAGAATCAGATACAGAGCATTCGGATTGTGAAGAAATTCTAAAAAGAAATTGGAATTTTGAAAGCATAAGAGAAGAAACTGAGCCAGAAGATAGTGACAGTGAGCAACCAAGTACAAGTTGTGGTAAAATTCCTTCGGAGATAATATTAATAGATGAAGAAGGGAGAGTTTCAAACAAAAAGCTAGAAAAATCGGAAAAACCCCGAGGAGCAGTAGGGACAGATAGTCGAACACAAGAACAGGGAAATTTAGAAGCAGATAGAGAGACTGACACAAATTCGGAAGAACCTCGAGGAGGGACAGAAATAGGTGAACGAAGGAAGATAAGAAAAGAGCCACAAGTAGAAGAAAATGAAATTATAAGTTTCAAAATAAGAGGAAATAACGAAAGAATTGAAACAGAGTCTGAAGAAAGTGGAGAAGAAGGAAATCAAAAACTAGAGACAAGAAAAAGAAATTGGAGAACAGAAAGAGAGGAAAAAGGAAGTGAAGCAAAAAGGCCAAGAAAAGGAGACAATTGGCCCAACGAAGTAAGAAAATTAAGATACAGAATCATAAGGTTGGATGGGAAAAGTGCTGAACAAGTGAATGAAATAACAAGTCAAAGAGAGCAAGAAAAACAAGGTGGAAAACATTTGCAGAAAACGAAAAGAATAAAGAAGGTAAATCAGAAGTATAGATCGCCTGAATGGTTGTATCGTGCTTTGACTAGTCACAAAGAAGAAAAGAACACTCACGAAAACCCAGAACAAAGAAACTTGATGGGAGAAAGTGAAGTGCAACAAACCTGAAGAAGTTTAGATAGTTTACCGGATTGACAAAACACTGATCTGACTAATGTACCGGATGTGACAAAGAAAGAATTCTGAGAAAGAAAATGGAAAATGTACTAATTGGAACTGTTGAACTCTAGTTCAGTGTACTTTGTACAGTTGGAGCACATGGAACTTTCCTTTACAATGTTTTTTAATGTCTCTATTCATCCCATCAAAATGACTATCTTATTCCACTTTTGTTTTTATTTCCACCTAAATAGCCCTGATGATGAAATTCCACAACTCTACTTCTCAAAGACATGGGGGTATCAATTTTGCAAAGCAAACACAAGGAGATGATGGACAGAGCGCTGAAACTTTTCAGACACTCCCCCCCAGTCACAGATCTGGGTTGAATCCATCATCGTTCTTCAGCTCACTTCGCCACCCCAGTTCAGACACAGCTATATGCAAATCAGTCTTGACCCTGTGCCTCATGGGAACAGTCCAGCCCGAACTGCCAAGCCATGTCTTCCCTGAACCGGAAACAAGTGATGGAGCAGGGTAAATGAAAAATTTTAACCTCCTAATGTTTTCGTAAAACAATTAATAAACATGTTCGTTTAAGTAAATAACCAACAATGTATGTTACATGTTAAGGGTTAAAGGTAACACGCTATTCCGTATGCAAATTAATTGACTTATTATTGTTTACGTGTCTAACATAACATAATATTTGCGTACTAATTGAATAATAAATGCATGATTTGTGCTTTTAAATAAAACGTGTGGTTGCAAAATAAAGCGATGGTAAGTAAGGGACAGCTTTATATGTTGCTTCTGCTAGGTAATACCTAATTGGGGTACGTAGAAAGACGGGAGGGAAACGAAAGGGTTATATTTCTTTGTTTTAACAATATTTTGTTTATCTTTGAAAATAGTGCGCTTAGGCCTGTCGAGCAGCAATATAAAATGGCCGCGAGTTGCTAGAGTACGCATGAGCGGGGGACCATGTGATAGAGGCAAGAGGCTGTGGAAAAGGGATGATCACGTGCTGATGCTGAGAGGCTAAGATGAAAGTATGGTCAAGGCTGTTGTGACCCTTCTGAGCTGTTGTGTGCCAAGATGATCAGCAAGAAGCGTGAGAAGCCCAACTGAATCAATAGACGGAACTGTATTACACAAAATGTAACAGAAAAAGATACAATTTGGACTGATCGAAACGGATGAGCAATTGCATGAACTGTGGGAAACGATGCTTGCATGGACATTCCACACGGAACTGGTTAAGACCAGGAAGTTTGATTAAAATGTATATGGGCCTGGAGTTTTGACCAATGAGAAAGAATCGCGCCATGAAGAAGAAACATTTTATGCTGTAAGCTAGAATTAGGGTATAAGAAGACCTACTCATGGTGGGAGGGGTTAGAATGCTGTTCGAATGCTGCGGGAGATGCTGCAGAAGTTAGATGCTGCGTGAGTTAGATGCTGTTGATGGGAGAAGTTGCGGTTGCTGATGCTGACGAGCTGATGCTGCTGCTGTTATTTTCCTTTTCCAGTTGAGTATAAAGATGCTGCTTTAGGAGAACTTTTTAATGATAGATTTTATTAGAATTATTAGGTTTTTCCCCAGATAGATAGATAGATTCATCTATAGAGTTCTTATTATGATAACCTCATTTTTCCGTCTAATAAAAATGCCTTGCAATTTCAAACTATTCTTATATTGATGATAAATGTAATGATCTAAATAATAAGCTTAACCTCATTTCCTGCATTCAAAACATTATATAAACTTTATTATTCTTTAAACAAATGACTCAGTGATTCTTTAGCTCAATGATTAAAAATGAAATGTTAAAGAGTTTATTGTGATTGAGCTGGTCTTAATCACCATCAACTGATTCCTACTAGTTGGTCCATCGACCAATGAGCGGAATACCTTAAAAGCAAATGAGAAATATTATGTCATTATAAAAGAGGTATCCCGTCTCCTTCCAGCGAATCGTTTTTCTCCTAGGTTCATGACGGAGGAAATCCAGGGAACAAATAAGTAAGTGAATATATATGCGGTGTTATGGGCCCCACCGTCATATGGATATAGTGTGTGTGTTAGAGAAATAATTGCACCTGGATGACCAAAGCATAATAGGAGAATTATTTTTATTGTTAGCGCTGGATCACAAGCATCCTGGGACCGGTTTCGGGCTAACAGCCCTCATCAGCCAGGCTAGCTTGAATCCAGTGGCAAAGTGAGCAAGGGACCTACGTCTGGGCATACCCTCCCGACTTAGGGCGAACAAAGCAAACACAAGGAGATGATGGACGGAGCGCTGAAACTTTTCAGACACTCACCCCCAGTCACAGATCTGGGTTGAATCCATCATCGTTCTTCAGCTCACTTCGCCGCCCCAGTTCAGACACAGCTATATGCAAATCAGTCTTGACCCTGTGCCTCATGGGAACAGTCCAGCCCGAACTGCCAAGCCATGTCTTCCCTGGACCGGAAACAAGCATCCTGGGACCGGTTTCGGGCTAACAGCCCTCATCAGCCAGGCTAGCTTGAATCCAGTGGCAAAGTGAGCAAGGGACCCACGTCTGGGCATACCCTGCCAACTTAGGGCGAACAAAGCAAACACAAGGAGATGATGGACGGAGCGCTGAAACTTTTCAGACACTCACCCCCATCTCCTTGTGTTTGCTTGGTATCAATTTTGCACCCATTCTCAACCTCCATTCATCCTCATTTAGTTGATCCTTAATATTCATCTATTTTTCCCAAGCATGTGCTTGTAAAGACCATCCTTCTTTGATCCACTTGCTTAAGGTAATTTTTTCTTCTATATTTACCAACCATTTAGCAATTCTCGGCAAGATCATACCAGAGTCTTTGGTGGATAATAAGTGGTTGAAAGGCTTATTGCCAGTTCTTATCTGGAAAGGTATGCCCCAAGCATGTGTTCTGAAGTGTCTGGCAGCCCAGTACACTGCAAATATTTCCCTTTCAATAACAGAGTTACTTTGTTCAGTATCTGATAACATACTTGAAGTACAAGCAATGACCACTTCTTCACCGTCCTGAATTTGACAAAACTGCACCTAATTCATGGGCAGTGGAATCAGACATAATTGTTGCCTTAAATGTCAACTTAAAATCACTTAAATGAGGTGCTATTGCAATTTCTTATTTTATGTTTGCTAATTTTTATTGGCATGCTTCACACCATTCAGATTTTTTTTTTTTTTTTTTTAAATAACTCTCATAACTTTACTTTTATCATCAAAGTTTTCGATGAACGTAGAGTAAAAGTCCATGGGCCAGATGTACATACGTTAGTATTAGCGATTACCTAATGTCAAATTTTTGCGATTCCCTATTAGGTAATCGCAAACAGCTATGTACTGCAGTGTGTTTTACACTATTTGCGATTCCCAGTGGGTTGCAAATCGACCTATCTCATTAATGCTCATGAGGTAGGTCGCAATTTGCAATCCATTGTGAATCGCTAAATTCACAGTGATGGCGGCCTGCTGGAGTCAGATACCACAATGTCTGTGGTTGCTTTTGAATAAAGCAGTGTTTTTTAAAAATGCATCCCGTTTTTCGTTTCAAAAACAAAAATTCAATTTTTCTTTTCATTTTTTAAGAGTAGGTAATTTCCGTGGGACCACTACCTACTCTTAAAATTTTTTTTTACAACCATTCACAAAGGGGAAGGGGTCCCTTGTGAACCCCTCCCTGTTTGGGAATGTGTTGCAATCTACTTAAAGTAGGTGGTAAATTGTGAATGTTTTGCAACTGCATTTCGGTCGCAAAACATTCACACATACCACTGCAAGTCGCTATTAGGAAGGGACGCCCTTAACATGCCCCTTCCTAATACCGAATCACTAACCCATTTTGCGATTCGGTAATAGGTTACTGAATCATAAAATAGGGTTTACTACATAGGAAAATATTGTTTTCGGTCGCAAACGGCCGGATTCTGCGAATCAGCCAGTTTGTGACCTAAAAAAAACATCATATATCTGGCCGTATGACCCCTAATAATGATCTCAAGTCTTATTTGTTGTCTTGAACCAAAGTATTTACTATAATGTCTACCAGTTTCTCCCTAGGTCTCATACCCTTGACATTAATGGTGTGTCCCAGGTACGTTACTGTGTTTACATTTAGTCTACACTTTTCAGATTTTACTCTTAAACCATTTGAACGTAAAATCTCTGAAACCATTCTTAAACTATCAGCATGTTCATTTTCTTTCTTGGCAAAACTTAAAATATCATCTTGGAACTTCATCTACCCCTTCAAACATTTTCTGCATAAATGATCTTAATTGTTGCGATGATGAATGCAGCTCATTCTGATGATATGCAGATGATAAATCTATTGAAGAAAACCATCTAATTTTTCCTGTGGAGGCTGACATCTCATTTATGTTAGATAACGAGTGTCTGTCTATCCATATAGCATTATTTAAATCACAACGATTTGCACACATTCTTATTGAAAGATCTGGTTTGCGCACCACAACTATGGGTGCCAACTATTCTGATGATCCAGTCTCTTCTATCATTTCATTGCTCACCAATTTCTTCACTTCTGCCTTAACCACATCTTTAACAGCAAATTGCACTATTTTTACCCTATGAACTTAGGCTGAACACCCCATCTTAAAACAATCTTATGTTTTGAAACCCCAAAGTTTCCCTAATTTGTCAGTAAAAAAGTCTGGGAAGTTTTGGACCAAACTTTGCAATTCTAGAACAGGATTCACCAATACAAATTGTTCCAAAGAATTAGGATGAAGTTGTATGCCCATGCAGCCTAATGTACTAAACCAAATAGAGCAGTTCCCTAATTTGCTATATATATATACACCCTACCACTAATCTTTTTCTTTTTATATGCAATGTTAGCAATAAAAAATCCATGCAAATCTACATATACTCCACCATACCCTTTCAATTTTATCCGACTTAAGGAAACCTTTGGATTCTATGTTCCAAAACTTCTTGAAGTCTTCTAACAATATGATGGTATACCAGGCACCAGAATCTGCTAACATCTGGAATGCTACACCATCAATTTCTATGCCACACTTGGGGTCTTTTATCTTCAAAAGTCTTTCTTTGTCATAGTGTGTTATCGTCAACAATGGATCATTTCAAAATTTGGTTTGAGTATCCTTGTCAAACAGACTGAGTACATATGAATTGTCACTTTCAGATTCAATTTTATCCTCAGGGTCTTCACTTAAACTGCTAACCGATTTATTATTATTCCCTATAACTCTTACACATCTGTGCATAATAGCCCAGTTTTTTGCATTTTATACATGTAACCTTTCTTGCTAGACAAGACTTTTCGTTGGCCATTCAGCTTGCACTGCCACATCTTATAGAACACTTAACTTAGATTTAATATTGTTAACATGTTCATGTTTTCCTCATTCTCTTTTCGAGTGTTCATGAATCTAACATTAGATTGCGTACTTGCGTTCATAATTTTCACACACTTTGATGATAATTCTTCCCCTCTCACTATATCAAGAGCCTCCAATAATATAGGTTTGCAAGCACCAAATAATTTTAATGAATAGTCTTATATGAAGTGTGCATCATCATCTGGTCACAAATGTACTTGTCATGGTTGCCATGTGAATGAACAATTCACTAATAAGGCCCTAAAACTCGTAACATAAGTGTCAGTAGTGTCATTCTCAACCTGAACTCTGGAAACGAATTGGTAGAGGTAAATATTAGATAGTTTTTTTTCCCGAAATATTATTCTAACTGTTTTAACGTTGTGCTGTATAAAGTTATGTTATTTCCCCCCTTCCTGATTTTGTAAATCAGGAACAGTGCAATAAATGTTCATAGAGTACACATCGATTGGTACTCTGGGATTCCAAGCCCAATTTGACTGTAAATACAATTCAGATATGATTAAAATTATAGTTCCTATGAAAATCGCCCAGAGTCTACATATTAAAATCCACCAAAATAATAACAAGTTAGGAAGTGTGGCCTGTGCAGCGAAACACGATTGAGCTAGCAACTGAAACGCATATGTATTTTTATGCTTAAGACGCCGGGAATCGTGAACCAGCTATTGAGAACTTTAATGAATCACAGTTCGAACTTAGCTTTGCGCCATTGAAGGGCTTTGGAGTGTATTCCCTGATGGTGTCCTTGTACAAAGCTGAAGAAATCGCAAGTGTAGTGGGCTGACCTGTTGAGGTTAAAATGTTGGCACGCAGGTACACAGCCGAGGAGAGAAATCGTCATCAATTTGTAATGATCCATTCCAATGCTGACAGGAGAGAAACTCTAAACAACTTGAAGTAGAAGGTATAAGATTATTACAGAAGCTCCCCAGAGCAGCCATCCCTGAAAATAGCTAGTGATCAACTGACCTTTGCATTCTAAACATAAGCTGAACACAGATGACATAGGAGCATTCCAAGTAGTGAGGTATGCAACGTTCTCGTAAGTAAGAACACTACACTTTTAGTTTAGCTTTTTCCACTTTATTGCAGAGAGTTGGGAAGTTATGATTTGTTTTCAAAATCTTTTCTGTGCTATCAGGTTCTGGCATGCATGGATGTAGGGTTGCAATCTTTGTAAGGAAGAAATGTCAGTCATTTGTGGGTGCGACATAGCAGCCAGGCCTTTAAAATATAGGCCAAGTGCTAATCCTATTAAGGGTTGCCTGCCAGCATAGTTGAAATTGAAAAGCTCTGTTATTTCTGCCCTCCCCCAGTTAGTAGGCACGGCTTCAAGCTACGCTCCTGTAAAAAACTGATAGGTCACTTTGGAGCACCCTTTTTTCTCAGACAATTTATATACAAGAGCAAGTACATATAGATTTGTACTTGCTCTTTTTTTACAGTGCACTTATTGTTTATTCTTTCAGGTTCACAGCACTGTAAAAAATAGTTATTACTAGTACTCAACTCAGTGCTACCTACCAATATTATTCACCCCTGAAGGAGAAGGGGGCTGCAGGGTTTTTTAATTGGTACAACATATTGTTAGACCTGTCAACCGTAGGGTGGTCTTCCCCCAAACTTTATGCATTCCTCCTGCATTTTTTGCTGATCTCGTTGTTGCTGGCCTTAGGACTCTCTGAACTTTACCACTGCTAACCAGTGGTAAACTGGATGTGCTCACTACTTAAAACAAGGTAACATTGGCTAATCCCAATTGGCATATTTAATTTACCTGTAAATCCCTAGTAAAATGGCACTACACGTGCCCAGGGCCTGTAAATGAAATGCTACTAGTGGGCCTGTAGCACTGATTATGCCACCCACTTAAGTAGCCCTTCCAACAGTTGAGTTTTTGGGATGCAGCGACAGGCAACTGTTTTGCACTCGTATTGGCCCTGATATTGATTCTATATGTAACTGTCTGTTGTACTCCGGGGAGGGCAGTCTCGTGCTCCGCCGTCTGTGTCCTGTACTTGTCACTCTCACCACTGCAATGTTCTGTTATATAAAACTGAAAAATAAAGGTTTTAAAAAGTAGCCCTTCCAACATGTCTCGGGCCTGCCATTGCAGCCTGCTTGTGCAGTTTTAAACTGCTGTTTCAACCAGGCAAGGTAAACTTTTTGCCAGGCCTAAACCTTCATTTTTAATACATGTAAGTCACCCCTAGGTTAGGCCCTGGACAGCCCAGAGGGCTTGGTGCAGTGTATTTAAAATGTGGGACATGTACTTTTAAGTTGTACATGTCATAATAGTGAAAAACTCTTAAATTCGTTTTTCACTACTATGAGGCTTACCTCTCCCATAGGATAGTATAGCAGTTACCTTATTACGTTTAATAAGCTGTAATTTCGAATTGAGAACAGGTAGCCCCTTCATGTTTGGTGTCTTTGAAATTGTAATGGAGAATCCTAACTTATGGTGCAGTCAGATTTTTGATTGAAATTTTGAAAATGCCATTTTTACAAAGTTGGCTTTTTCCTGCCTTAGCCATTTAGTGCCTGTAGCCTGTACCTGGGTCACATAACTGGGAGTAGCTGACAGTTGAGCTTTATTTATTCCTCCTAGACAGCCACACACAACAGGGAGCTGAGATGTGCGTGGATGGGCCATCGCTGGCATGATGGGAGGGAGGAGCTGGGCACAGCCTCACTTACACTTGAATAAGCTTTGTCCTGCCTCCACACAGAGGACTGCATACCCCCTTTAATTTGTCTAGAGCCAGAGCAGGGAGGGCAAAGTGCCTGGGTACTTCAACGGGAAACCTCTAGAAGCTTCTCCCTCAGTTCAAAGGCAGAACTGGGTATGTATATTGGACCTGAGACACCACCACTTTGGTGCACTTGTAGACCTGTGGATACTCTGCCAGGAGGAATGACTTCTGAGCTGCTGAAGGATGAGCTGCTGAAGGACTGCCACTCTGCCAGACTGCTGCCCTGCTGGACTACAACCTTGCTGGGTTGCTGCCTTGCTGTGCTGACCAGTTGCCCTCTTGCCTGGGTGAGAAGGACTTGACCTTCATCTCTTGAACCCATAACCCACAGTGACTCCAAGGGTTAGTTGGCTAGCCTCGTGATCTGAAGCCTCAAGGACATAGCAAGCTTCCACAGCCTTGCACCTGGACTCTGCCATTTGTGAGTTAACCCTGCAAAGTGGTGCCACCCCAGCACTGGATCCTTGTAAGGGGGCCTAAGGTGCTCTGCTAGCCACTGTGGATCCAGCAGAACAGATGGAACTCCTCTGCTGTGCGGCGCAACCCCACACAGAACCGAAGCATCACCGCTACTGCATGGATCAGAAACACCACAAAGACCCGCATCACATCGCAGCCCTCCGCTGCATCAGAACCACCACTGCGCGATGCATCCTTGGCGCAGGCACTGGCATCCCTCGTCGCTGGCAGCCTTGACGACGACACTTGAATCCGCATCACAGCTTCACAGCTCCAGTGAACCGATGCATCGCCCCGACTGTGCTGTGCATCCTCGACTCCAGATGTTGCATCGCAAGCCCAGACTGACGGGATCCCTGACGATGACGCAGGACCTTGCACCGCAGCTGTGCCGCATCTTGGAACCGACGCATCGATTCAACTGCGCGTCGCATCTTTGACACAGATTCTTCTAACGCTCCACAAACCAGGATTTAAGGTACTCTGTTCAGAGGGCCTATCTGGGTCCGTGTAGATGTCCCGTGCTCCATCGCAGTCGACCTGAACTTGTGACTTTGTCCTGGTCCGACGCGAACAGATATCCACAGTTGGCGCATTAGGCCTTTTGGCGCTATTTCCACTAAAATCTTTCAAATTTAGTATTTCCAGTTCTACTAATTGGATATTGTCATTTTGGTCTTGTTTTATTTATTAAAAATGTCTCTATTTTTCTAACTCTGTTGTGTACTCTTTTGTGGTGTGTTTTCACTATGTTACTGTTTGAAGTGTTGTACAAGTACCAAGTCTTAACGCCTGGTTCCTCGCAGATGTCCGCTTTCTCAACCATCTGTTGGAGGAGCTACTGTCCTACTTTGAAATTAATGATGAGACAGTTCAAGGGCTAGCACCCTGTGGGCGGTGAGCAAGGTCACACTTCGTGGGGTTGCTAAAACATACCTTAACTATGCGGACAGTGCCAGAGACCGATGTATAAAGGAGTTTAAATCCCGCATACTCCACCTGGTGACTGCGGTGGCATCTAACACGACTGAGTCCCTGAGCTGACAACTAGAAATAGATCGGAGTTCTCTGCGTCAGCTTGCCTTTCCTGAAGCCCGTCATTGCTGGCGTGCATCCATTCAGTGTGTTTATGAACACAGCGATAAGGGTAGCACACTCTTGTATAGACGAGCTACCAGAGACGCTGGTCCACTGTTCATTCCCTCCATTGACAATTTGACCAGATCCTTGGTTACTGCCCCAGAGGCAATTGCGAATATATTCACAGACTTCTATGGAAAGCCGAGGCCCGCCTGTGAACTCTCCCAACCTATCTTGCCTGGTGTCCCCATCCCTAAATCCAACGGGCAGCTTCAGACTCTCCCATCACTGAGGATGAGGTCCTTGCTGCGATTCGAGACCTGAAGCTCGGTAAGACCCTAGTCCCAGACGGTTTTCCTGTTGAATACTACTCCAAGCTCTGTGATATTGTTGTCTCACATCTACTTTGCCTATACAAAGAGGCTGGAAAAACTGGTTCCTTCCCTTCAGATCTGGACCTTACCACCATCGTGGTCTTACTTAAGTCAGATCATCTGGCATCCCGCTGCACCTCCTGACGTCCTATTTCCCTAATCAACACTGTCATCAAGATCTACGTCAAGATCCTGTGCTTACCACTCGGATCCACCCAGATCAATGTGGCTTTATGCCCAACCGTAGTACAAGACACTGCATCCGTCGGGTCCAAACAGCCCTGGCTAACGTCCACGACATTGGAGGAGTGTCACCCTCTGCTGCTCATAGACTTCAAAAAGGCCTTTTACACTGTGGACTGGGGCTATCTCAACCTAGTGTTGCAGTGCATGGATTTTGGCACAATGTTTCGTAAATTTTTCAGCCTCCAGCGCAGGTTCTCATCAACAGTGTGCTATCCCATGAGTTCCCGATTAGACGCAAGACTAGGCAGGGTTGCCCTTTTTCCCCTCTCCTCTTCGCTCTGGATATAGAACGCCTGGCCCGTATTGTTTGTTGTGATACTCAGCTGCAAGGGTGGAGATGGATTACAACGTTGGAGGACACACTCGCCCTTTACGCGGACGATGTCCTTCTTTTTCAGGCCGAACATCCGACTTTAAGTCCACGCGTACTAGAAATCCTGCAAATCTTCGAAGACGCTTCAGGGGAATCGGGGTAAATCGCTCCTAGTTCCTGTGCATGGAGACAACATCATACTCAACTGCCAATCCGACCATCCTTTCCGTCATCTTAGTTTCAAATACTTAGGGGTCCACATAAAAATGGTGCCCGAATTCAGTCATAATCTCAATTTCGACCCCCTTCTCTGGACGATTGAAACTAGTCTCACTACATGGTCCACCCTTCTCCTTAACATTCTGGGATGGGTCGCTCTTATTAAAATGATGATACTCCCATGCTTCTTATGCACCCTACAGAATTTTCTGCTCCATATCCCCAACACCTGGTTTATTGAGACTTTATTGAGACTTCGGTCCTTCCTTTAGAGGGGTCGAACCCCACGTATCGCTCTTGCTAAGTGTCGCCGGTCCATTTACAACGGCGGTCTGGGAGCAGTGGATATCCGCTTGTATTGCTAGGCATCCCAGCTCCTGGTTATTAATGATTGGATGACTGGAGGGTGGAGTGCCCCGGCATACCAACTCGAATTGGCTCATGTTGGTCTGGACAGAGAGATGAATTACCTCTATGGCAGACCTATTCCTCCCCATATTCCGGAGGTGACTAGAATGATTTTTCCGGTGTGGCAGTCAGCCAAAAGATTCCTTGGCTGAGAAAAGAAACTGACCCAACAAAGCCCCTTCTGGAGGGGGTGCTAGTTGGACCACACAGCACAACTAGTGAGGTTCTTTAATTTTGACCCCATCTTACAGTCACCGCCATTTTTGTGTTGCCTTTACACAGGCTGCTCGATGAGCGAAGTGTCTCTGCCCTTTTGGACTGCAACGTGTCAAAAACCCCCTCCGTCCTTGTCCTTAAACCAATCTCAGACACCAGCCGGCCTAACTAATCCTTGTCTGGACTACCTAATCCCCGTATCAACTATCTGTTAGCCTTTAGTATTCTCCTCTCGCCATATCTTATCTTCTGGCCTTCGCTATTCTCTCCCTGTGTTTTCCTACTTTGTAACCTTCCTCTTGAAGCATACAGATATGTCCTGCCATTGCAAACACCGAACTATGGGTACCAGTATTGATTAACTTTGGGGGCTGGATAACACACAACATGTAAGCAGAGAGCATTCTGGTGACACAATATCTTGTTTTCAAACTCTCCTGATTGGCTAAAAATTTGTGTGATGGGTGTATGTTTGTACAGATGTATTTCGACGATAAAAGCTTGTGAGCCACGGAGTCAAGTGGCAGTCTCCTGAGAACCTACTTGATGTACTTCTTGGACAACTGTGCTTAGCTGCAGCTAATAAACTTGGTTTTCTACGCCAACAGGGTATTCCGTGTCTCTGTGCAACAAGGCAGGTGAACCCGAAGATTTCAGGCGTGCCCTGCGCCGCCAGGCCCAAAGGCCCGGTTCTTCAATTGGCGCCCGAGCGTGGGGCGGCTTCAGAGGTAGCGGTTGAGCCCAAGGATCGTGAGGAGCCCCGCAGGAAAATTCCAGAGGAGGCGCCCCCACACCAGCGACCCCTGTATGTCGAAGAGTGGGCCGATGGTCTTTTGAAGTGTGGCTTCTCCTTTCCCACGGCTGCTGGTGCCTGCTGCCCTGACTGCTGCCCTGCCTTGGTCCCTCTTTTGGTGATGACTGGTATTGCGAGACGTTAGACGGACCTCTGTTGGCGTGAAGAAGACATTTGTTAAGTACTGGTGGGTAGCTCCCACTCCTTTTTGTTTGTTTTTGGGTTCTTAGATTCGAAAATTGCAATTGTCGAAGCCAAGGGGTGAGTACGTTTGTGCTGTTTTGATTAGCCCCTTGTTGTTTGTAGGAAGCCAGTGAAATAAGGATGCCTGGTTTCAGTAAGTTTAAAAAATGGTGTTGTTTTTGTTGCGATATGGACTCCCGACTGGAGGACTCTTGTCCAATTCCTCCGGCTGGAACTCCTACTTATGAGCTTTACTCTAAACATGGTATAGGCCCCATCACCTTTAATGAAATATGGGTCCGCTATACGAAGAAAGATGGTGTTTTACAGTGGCCACATAATGGTAGTTTTGAGCCTGATATTTTAGACAATTTAGAAGCTACTTTGTTTAAAAGAAAAGCCCGGCCGGCTATGTTTGACTCTTTTCGCCTTTGGCGCAAGGAAGCCAAACAGAAAGAAATTAAACAGGCAAAAAGAGATAGGAAAGAAAAAGATATCACTGTCATACAGGCTGCCCAACAGTTTAAAAATAATGAAATAGATCATGCGATAGAGATCTTAGATAGGCAACATCACATGGCGATTGACAAATGTTACCCAGTGCTGCCAACTTCTTCCCCAAATCGCGATGCTGATCCTGAGAAGGATCCTTTAATGTCTCACTTATTACAATCGCCCCCGCCCTATCTACAAGGCGCTAATGCACCCCCGCTTTTGTTACCCGTCCAACAACCTGTTATTCTCCCACCAGCTCCAGCTCCTGCACCTCCAACACAGCCCTTTGTGGCACTGCCACTCCCGCCATTTCCTTTGCCTTCAGCTCCCTTGTTTCCAGCTCCTCTGCCTCCGACTTCTTTGCCTCAGTCTTCTTTGCCTTCGACCTCCGCTCTACCTGTTGCCTCTTCTCCTGCTCCGTCTCATACATTATCTCCTGTTTTTCTGTCAACTTCCCCTTCTATCCGTCAGCGGATGGTTGAGACTGTTTCTGGTCTCTTTTCTCCTCTCTTTGGGTCAGTAAGTCTGACTCCTGTTCTTCCCCGTAGGCAGACCCGTAGTTTACTTCCTGACTCCCAAGAACGAGATACGTTCATGGGTCTTGCTCGCAGGTGGATCCTGAGTGATCTCGAATATACTGTTCGAGATATCATGGATACTTTTGAACAGTGGGATGCCCCTGTACAAAGATTTGTTTTCAATGCCATGTGTGAAATCCTAGGTCAGGAATGGGAGGCCACGGGATTGGGTTTAGCTCCCAAGGGTTTGCTGGATATTAGGACTGATTTTGATAAAGGAATTATTGTGGGTCCTGAGGTTGAGAATGCTATACGGACACTTATTACTTTTAGATCAATGTTCTTTTCCCGGTCTTTGTCTGAACCTGATCCTTCTGTTAGGCGCAAACTGAAACACTATCCTATGCGAGAGGTTCCCCCAGTATGGAGAGAAGAGGTTGCAGCCCAGGGTAATAATCCGCTTATACCGGCTCACTTCCAACGTATATGGGTACATGTACCTTGGAAGAGATCTGAGGTGCTGGCCCTTAAACAGTCTTTACCTGACCCCCGTAAAAACCCTGCTGGTTACTACAAGGAATTATCTCAGACTGTTGACGCTTGTATTATGAATTTGGCTGACATAGATATGTTAATGGGAAATGTTGTCCCACAACCATTGTGGGCTAGGATTCGGAAAGAGGACCACGCCCAAGAATTAGGAGGTGATTGGAATGCTATACTGGCTGCTGATGGGCTCCAAGTGGGTGGTGCTAAACCCGATAATTTAATTGCAGAACTTCCTGGTAGAATAATTACCTTAATGAAAACTATGATGCCCGCTCTGCGAGTTAATTGGGATAAGTTAGCTGCCTGTAAGCAGAAGAAGGATGAGAGTGTCTCTGACTTCTTCACTCGTTTTGAAGAAACGTTTCTTGATCACAGTGGTCAGGATATGAGCACAGAGGGGGGACAGCGATTGTTCGTAGATACATTTGTATTTAATTTGCTTCCCGAGCTCTCTAATAAATTAAAGGATTCCGAAAGTTCATGGGCTGTTTCTTCTTCAGCCCAGATATTGGCTACTGCCCAATATTACGAAAATAGGGATAAGGAGGAGAAGGACAAATTGGATAAAAAGACTAAAGATTTAAAGACGAAGGCTCTTTTATAACAGGCTTATCCTCCTCGTCCTGCTCAGCGCCAGTTTCAGCCGACTCCCCAGTTTCAGAAGGTGTTTCAGAAACCTGAGCCTTTTGTTCCACGGCCTCCACTGGGTCCTAATCAATGTGCCTATTGTAAGGAAGAAGGTCACTTCAAGAATAATTGCCCGATATTATTGCAGCGTGCTGGTGGTACGCCTGGGCCGCGAGGCCGAGGTGGCTTCCAGTCAACACCTAGGGGAGGGGGCGAAGTACCATGTCCCAGGATCAACGTTCCTTTCCGCCGCAAAATTCCATGAATTATTTTGATCAGCAAAATACTCAGTCTGCCCATTATTATAATGACGATTATTATATGGAAGATGAGAATCAGGGTTTCTCTAGCTAGGACAGCCGTGGACAAAGTGAGGGAGTCATTTCAGTTCCAGTGGACCAAAATGGGCCTTATGTTGATGTCGTTGCGCTTGGTGTATCAGAACCATTTCTCTTGGATACTGGTGCAACGAAGAGTTCTATCATCCACTCTAAACTCCCTGGGGCACCTTTGTCTGGCTTAACAAATGTTTCTGTAGGATTTTCTGGCGCCCCGGTTCGTAACCCAGTTTCTTGTCTTTTACCTATCTCCATTGGCCCTTATGATTTGGAGGCTCCTCTTATTTTGACAACTGGTTGTGGTGAGAATTTGTTGGGGTTGGACTTGTTAAAGAGATTGTATGCGACACTGCATTGTTCTCCTTCTGGTGTACATCTTACTTTAGGCAAGAGATTAATTTCCCCGACATATTTGTCTAGAGACCAACTCCCTTCTGAATTACGTTCCCTGCCTACTACTCTTTGGGCTACAGGCCCCAATGATGTTGGTCTCTTACAGATTCCACCCTATGTTGTCACCCTCAAGTCCAATGTTAGGTTACCTCGCATTCCTCAGTATAGAATTTCGAGTGATGGTGAGAGAGCGCTGATGGCTATCATTTATGATTTGGTTGAGAAAGGTGTGGTTGAAGAGACTAGAGGAAATGTGTGCAATAGTCCTGTTCTGCCTGTCCTTAAACGTACTGACTCTTCCCAGCCACCGGTTTATCGTTTTGTAATCGATCTCCGGGAGGTCAACAAGATCGTTGTACCCCAGTTTCCTGTCGTCCCAGATATCACTGCTTTATTGACAATGATACCTGCCTCAGCTGCCTGGTTTTCGGTCATTGACCTTAAGAATGCTTTCTTTAGCATTCCCATTGCTGAGGAAAGTAGGGATATTTTTGGCTTCTCTTTGGGAGGCCGAAGCTTCCGGTTCAAGCGCGCACCTCAAGGCTATTGTAAAAGTCCCTCCATTTATAGTCAGGCTTTGAAAACTCAGCTCGATGCTTTCACTTTGCCTCCAGGTGCCACCCTTATTCAGTACATAGATGATCTGCTAGTTGCTGCTGATTCTGAGGAAATTTGTACACAAGTTACTGTTTCACTGTTGCATCACTTGTCTGACCTTCATCATAAGGTTTCACCCTCTAAATTACAATATTGTCGCCAAGAGGTTACCTACTTAGGTCATCTCTTGTCGAAGGAGGGACGGCGGTTGACCCCAGAAAGAATCCAATCAATTGCACAAATGTCTGTACCATGCACACAGAGAGAGGTGCGTGCCTTTTTAGGTATTACCTCTTACTGCAGACAATGGATTCCGAATTTTTCTTTGTTAGCAAAACCTTTGTTAGCACTTACCCTTAAAGATACCCCCAACCTCTTCCTTGGACAGAGGAATGCCAGAAACGTTTTACTGATTTGCGTACTTCCTTATGTTCTGCTCCTGTGTTGGGTACTCCGGATTACAGCAAACCTTTCACACTTTATGTGCACGAGAGAGAAGGTTGCGCGTTGTCAGTTTTGACACAACAATTTGGTGACAAACAACGCCCGTGTGCTTATTTTTCGGCTACGTTAGACCCTGTAGCTAAAGCATTACCTAGTTGTCTGAAAGCTACTGCAGCAGCAGCAGTTTCTATTCGCCAATCTGCTGGATTGGTGCTAGACAATACGCTTATTGTCATGGTGCCACATGCAGTGGATACACTTTTAAACAGGACAAAAACCCAGCATCTTACGAGCGCCCGTTTATCGGGGTATGAGCTGACGCTCTTGGCTAGTCACGTGCACATCAAGCGATGTAATACCCTAAATCCAGCTACATTGTTACCAATCCCAGTAGAGAAAGACATTCAAGAGCAACATGATCGTTTTCTCCGTACAGAGGAGGAGACAAAAGGTAGGATTGATTTAAAAGATACGCCGCTCCTGGACCCGGATGGGATCCTATGGGTGGATGGTTCATGTTTTAAGCTCCCCAATGGTGAAACGACTGCAGCCTATGCTGTTACCACTTTGCATACGATTGTGGAGACAGCACGCATTAGGCAGAATTCAGCCCAAGCAGCTGAATTGATAGCTCTGACTAGAGCTTGTGTATTGGCCGAAGGGAAGAGAGTGAATGTGTTCACCGACAGCCAATATGCATTTGGGGTGGCCCACAGTTTTGGCCGCCTTTGGAGGGAAAGAGGATTCTTTACCTCACATGGTACTAAAATACAGCATGGTCAGTTAGTGAATGACCTTTTGGAATCACTTGCTTTACCCACTCAGATAGCAATTGTGAAGTGTAGTGCGCATAAAAGGGTCACTGATGATGTGGGTGAAGGAAACGCTTTTGCGGATCAGATAGCGAAAGATGTGACGAGTCATATGTATGTTGCTGGACCTGCTAGATGGGTCAGTCAAGGAGGAATGTGTGAGGACACAATAGAAAGTGTGAAAATGATTCAGGAAGAGGCTACAGAGAAAGAATTGAGTAAGTGGAGAGATAGTACGGGAATGTTGGATGCAACAGGATGTTGGATAGAATTGTCAGAACACCAACGTTGGCTGTTACCAGACGCCTATGTACTTCCAGTAGTGACTATGGCGCATGGTCCAGCCCACATCAGTGCGAAAGGAATATGCAAGCTTTTGGCTCCGGTATGGCAGAATGCAGGGATTCCTAAATGTGCAGACAATCTTGTTAAACATTGCATTGTTTGTTTGATGCACAACCCAGGAAGAGGGACACCAACCCCAGTAGGCCATTTTGCTCCCCCAACGTATCCTTTTGAGGTAGTGCAGATAGACTACATTCATATGGAGAGATGCAGAAACCTAAAGTATGTCCTTGTGGTGGTATGTGCCTTTTCCAGATGGATAGAGGCCTACCCCCTAAAGGATAATACTGCCTTGTCTACAGCTAAGGTCCTTCTGAAAGAATACTTCCCGAGGTTTGGTTTACCTCGAATTGTCTGGAGTGACAATGGAAGTGAATTCGTGGGTCAAATCATGCAGAAAGTATGTGCAGGTCTTGGGATTAAGCAAAAATTCCACGCGGCAAACCACCCTCAGTCAGCGGGTTTGGTAGAGTGCTATAATGGCACTCTCAAGCTTAAACTTGCAAAGATACAAGCCAGCACAGGTCTTGCCTGGCCCGACGCCTTACCTCTAGCCCTCTTGTCAACTCGAACAACTGTTCATTCTCGTGTGGGACTTAGCCCATATGAGATTGTGTTCGGACGCCCGGCTAATGTCTGGGGTGTCCCTAGACCCAAGAAGTACTCTGACATAGAATACCCAATGTTAATTGACTATTTGCATGACCTCACCACTAAATTGCGTGTTCTCCATCAGCAGGTACAAGACACCTTGCCACAGGCTTCCTCGGATCCTGGGCACACCCTCCAACCTGGCGACTGGGTGTGCCTTAAGAATTTTCAGAGGAAGAGGAATTTGGAGCCTCGCTGGCGGGAGCCAAGACAGGTCCTGCTGACGACACGTACAGCCGTAAAAGTCGTTGGGAAAAAGAACTGGATCCATGGTGTGCACTGCAAAAGGGTACCCTTGCCTTTGCCTTTTGATCAGTGGGTCCGCGAAGGTATAGGTGATTGTGAAGGAGAGAGAGTTCCCCGGTTTGTACCTTTTGGCGATGCACACCTAGAATGGACTCGGACTGAGAAAGAGGACGATGATGTTTTGCAAGAAGCTGTACCATCGCATCTCAGAATAGATACAACTGATCCAGAGACACTTTTTCAAGACCAGACTGTGCCAAACAAGGATAGATACAATCTGAGGCCTAGAGTGGCCAAAGACATTTGAAATTTATTTTTATTTTTTCTCCCCTTCGTTCCTAAACTGAATTTCTTTTTTTATTTCTTAGATTGCATTTTTGAATTTTTGAATTGTATATATTTTCTTCCTTATGTGATACTGGACTCATCCCATTTTTGCAGGGTCGTGGTAGGAGACTTGGTTTGTGACCTGAGTAGTGGCACTAGGTCTGCAGGACTTGCAGTGTCATAGGACGGCCAATAACCACAACTGAGCGCGATAGGAAGATTGCCACGAGCAACACTTTAGGGAATGACTTCCGGTGAATCAGAAATTGATAAAAAAAACAAAATGAAGGAAAAATATTGTAAATTACTATTTAATAGATGTGGCGTAGTATTATGTGTTTTAACTCTGTTATGTGTTTTATTAGCTTGTGTGGGTTGGGTTATTCACACTTTGCAGCCAGCATCTGTACCTATATCTACCTCTCAGCCCATACCTTTTCGCACTACTATTTCCCCACACCAATTCTATACGCTACCAGGGCATGAACAAATTAGGAGAATGGAATATCTCAACAATTCATTCATCCAGCTATTACACCAGCATCAATTAGTAATCAATACCACCGATTGTTGGGTTTGTGGACTTTTACCCCATAATACAGATAAAGGAATGCCATATTTAGTTCTACCCTTCTCCCTAAAAGGATCTGCTTGGGCTTACACCTCTATGTTTGCCAATGCCTATGAGAACCAACATCGACATCCTGTTGGTCCGTATAGGGATGGAATTGACGTTAGTCATAATTCACTAATAAAGGGAATAGTGGCTATGTCAAAACATTATAAAACATTTAGTGAATTCCCCACCGACGAGCGACAAGCATACATTGACTGGAATGTGACAACATTATGTCACTAGCCTTACAGACAGAGCCAAAAGGAAAGGATCCCCACCTATATATACTGTACCCCACCAAGGTCACCTATGTCTCCAAGCCAATGGTCAAAATCCTAAGGCTCAATTGGGAAAGAGCACTTGTAATATTACATATATCTATACATCCCGAACGTCTCCACCATTGGTAGCATCTCAAGGAACATATTTCGTCTGCCATGACAGAGCCTGTACATGGTTACCAGCCGATTTCTCAGGGACTTGTTATATGGCTTTTCTCCTCCCTCCAACATATTCAGCTCCTTCGGGACATCACAAGACAAGGTACGGCAGAGGGGTTATTGCTTTGGAGGACACAGCAGGACAGGAAGGAGGTGACTTCCTTAAAGGATTCCTCCCATTTTGGGGCCCTATGGCCAATAGTAGAAATATCAGACATCTCATTCGGGTAGTTGAGGCAACAATAAATGAAACTGTCGGAGCACTGAGTAATATCACTGCTGAGCTTCAGGCGGATCGCCTTATGACATTACAGAACAGAATGGTGTTAGACATCATTCTCGCAGATCGTGGTGGAGTCTGTACATTGATTGGATCGAGTTGTTGCATTTATATACCTGATAACGCCCCTACAGTATACCAGGCCATCTCTAAATTGCACCACATTGCTGAGTCCATCCACCAGGACGAAGGAAATTGGTCTCTGATGGGATGGTTTTGGGAACTACTGTCCACATGGGGATGGAAGGTATTGACCTTTGTTGGAGTAGTTTTGGCCATCATCTTCTCGTGTTGCCTTTGTTTACAATGTGGCCCCGCAATATGTGGTCTTTGTGCTATTATGTGTGTCCCAAGACCCATGCCACAGAAAACGGAGAATATGAAGATGAAGATGATGTTGCAGCAACAGCTTGACGACTTCATGACCATCGACATTGATTCAGATTAGCGTGAGTCTTTGTGTATTGCCTGCGTAATGGCAAAAGGAGGGTCTGAGGTTCTTTAATTTTGACCCCATCTTACAGTCACCGCCATTTTTGTGTTGCCTTTACACAGGCTGCTCGATGAGCGAAGTGTCTCTGCCCTTTTGGACTGCAACGTGTCAAAAACCCCTCCGTCCTTGTCCTTAAACCAATCTCAGACACCAGCCGGCCTAACTAATCCTTGTCTGGACTACCTAATCCCCGTATCAACTATCTGTTAGCCTTTAGTATTCTCCTCTCGCCATATCTTATCTTCTGGCCTTCGCTATTCTCTCCCTGTGTTTTCCTACTTTGTAACCTTCCTCTTGAAGCATACAGATATGTCCTGCCATTGCAAACACCGAACTATGGGTACCAGTATTGATTAACTTTGGGGCTGGATAACACACAACATGTAAGCAGAGAGCATTCTGGTGACACAATATCTTGTTTTCAAACTCTCCTGATTGGCTAAAAATTTGTGTGATGGGTGTATGTTTGTACAGATGTATTTCGACGATAAAAGCTTGTGAGCCACGGAGTCAAGTGGCAGTCTCCTGAGAACCTACTTGATGTACTTCTTGGACAACTGTGCTTAGCTGCAGCTAATAAACTTGGTTTTCTACGCCAACAGGGTATTCCGTGTCTCTGTGCAACAAGGCAGGTGAACCCGAAGATTTCAGGCGTGCCCTGCGCCGCCAGGCCCAAAGGCCCGGTTCTTCAATAGAGGGATTTTGACGCCAGGACCTGTTTGAGATCACAATACTGGGAGACGTGTGGCTGGGTACTCACATGAACTCCTTAGCAAATTAACAAACCCACTTCAAACTTTCGCATACCCAGTTTCATAAATACCTGCGGTTGAGACACTTGCTAAGACACTATCCAACTTACTTGATAGACTTGCCAGAATTGAGTCCCCTGGAGGCTAGATTACTTATGGAAAGCTTAGTTTGCGGGGGGATTTCCTAATTTTACCGTTCCCTGATTTGTAATGCCCCTGAGACACTGGATCAGCCCTGGCAGAGATGGGAGGGATAGGTCAGAGAACTAGAGGGCGTGGAGTGGCAGGAGGCATGCATGGCCCCCCGGGATCTTTCCATTTCAGCGCTGTTCAGATTAGTTCAATTAGATTATCTGCACCTCACCTACATGACACCCTTAAGACTCTGGCATGCAGGTCTTCTCCCCGAACCTAACTGCATCCGATGCTCCTCCCCGAGGCAGATTTCTTTCATATGGTGTGGCAGTGTCCTCTGATCAAAAGCACTTACAGGAACCCTGGGTCTATAAAGCAGGAAGAATGCTAGTGCAAAAAAAGGGAGGGATGTCCCTTTTATATGACGGGTTCCCTCACCCACCCGAAGGTGGCTTGCTTCATCATAGGGTAACCTCCTCGCACTATAAACCTAATCATAGTGCGGGCTACAACCCCCTCTCTGAGAGGGAGGAGCTCATGGATGTTTTGTTTGTTTGGGAGAGCTGTACTAAATACCTTACGTGAATTGGGCGTGGTGAAGGAAGTGGGATGTGATCAAAAAAATGTGGGTTAAAACTAGTTCAGTGGCACTCCATTAGTTTTATTCAGGCGTCCCCTAGCAGGGTTAAAAACAGGCTATGACAAAGAGGAATTCGATCTGTCATAGAGTGCAATAATGGGCGACATGTTGCAGCCTAATACCCTGATAAGAGGTGTAACAGCCTTCGTCAGGACCTCTTGCGTGTTACTACAAGTATAGGTAACCAAGTGTAACAGAAAAAATATATAATATAATACAGTTGAATACAAAACTAGTAGTGGACTGGTATGCTACTCAGTCAGGGATCCACTGGTCGGAATTGTCTGAAAAGACATAGCAGGTTTTAAACAGCAAGTGTGTAAATTGCAGATTACAACCTAGCATTCAATCCAATTAAGGGTTCTAATCCACAGAAAATCCTGGAACTCATCAACAACTAACATTACTTCAGGGGACCAATACATTAAGATAAGGATAATGTAATCAATTTCGATGTATTAGCTTACTTGCAACAGTCAGACAACTAGCCCCATCTTAACCTTGGCACAAAGCTCAAGGAAGCACCAAGTCCTGTAATTTCAGAAAGGACAGAAGCAATTTCACTAGAGAGACAAAAGACTCATTGCAAAACAACTGTCAATTGGTTTGTTTTGTGTTAAAGAAAAATTCCGAAAGTAAAATGGGAAAAGTGCATTGGGATATTAGTAGTCCCATTAGATGCATGTTAACAGACTGGTACCAGAGACGGATCAATAGTGCCACAGGCAGTGTACCAGCCGAAATGAAAGACCAGCAATGTATAATGTTAACCGATGCACTTATAAAATAATGCCGTTACAGCGGGCATGGCTTTTAGCACACTCACGTGGTGTTGCAAAAACACAACCTATACATATAATCAGAAGACTATGAACATTCAATCTTGTCAGCTCATGGAGCAAAACTAGCGGAGCCCACTTTATTGATGGGCCAAGGCACAGAAAACAGATTTGAAGGGAAATAAACTGTATTACTTAATACAGCACTGAGCTACCTTGTTAGTATTCCAAACCTCAGATCCCCATCGATTGGTCTTAAATATTTTGATGTAGGGATGACGAGTCTGACCCGAATTTATGAGAGTGACATCCAAGGAATGTCGTCGTTCAACCCTCGTTTAGCACAGCCCATTCGAACAAAAATCAATTTTTGTTCCATCCCAAACAGATACTGGGAGATATTCAGCACTGATAGAGGAACAAAAGGTTTGTCTAATACAGTCCACGGTAAATCATCGGCCTAGTGACCCTTATCTAGAAAGTATGCTGTTAGTTTCGTGGCTTGTTTGTTACATCTAATAGCACTCATATGTTCCATTATTCAGTTATTAACCTTGCGTGTGGTCATCCTGACATACTTCAAACCACAGGGACACGAAATCAGATATATCACCCGTTCACTATTGCAATTAGTATGGTGTCTCTGCTCCCAGGGTCTGGTAGTACCAATGTCAACCTGTGTGAAACGTTAAGTTTGAGCACAGACTCCGCAGGAGCCACATGGGAAATGTCCCTTTACAGGTGGTAGACTCCATAGGGTATTCTGCTGTGGAGTTCCGGTATGGACTGGTGCGCCAAACAGGAAGAGCCGATCTATATTGCTAAAGGCTGTCCTCGGAAATTCCACAAAATTTGGTGTCATTGGTGGGAGCATTATGGCTTGTCTTCTATGCTGGAGATTGTGCCTGTAAGTGCTCCGGTTCCCTTGTAATCGCTGGAGATTTGGAGCAGGTGGGATGGTATGGTCTTAATTGGGAAGCAATTCTTACTTTATTTTGTTGCTGTAACTCATTCTCAAATCAGTAAAATTTGCATTTAAAAAAAAATACATTACACTTTGCCTCTGAGTTAAGCCTGACAGCTCTGTGCCAAGCTGCCCGAGGGTTGAGCACATGTTAATTTAGGGTTTGCTTGTGACTTCATCCTGAGAAGAATTGTGGTTGTTGCTTGACAAAGGTTTCAACCCTTCAACCAGTAACCCAATTTCTTACATGTATGCCCAAACTTCAACCAAGAAACTGTAATGAAAGATTGAAGGATAGTTTGCCAAAATGTAAATTTAGAAGATCCAATTGTGCCTCATTAATAGATCACAATCACATGGTTCTTTTCATAGAAACAAAATATTTAGGACTAGAGATCCGTCCCAGGAATGAAATCAACCAGGATCTACTCCATACCAGCATTCTGGTGACCCAAGACTATCTCCATCATGTACTCAAGAGGGAACGAGGTACACTTAATTGCTAGAAAGAATCGTATAACTAAGATATCCATTGAGAACCTTGAGCTGTTTTTTAAACCAGTGAAATGAACAATAAATTCAGTATTAATCGACAAGTGCAGCAAGTTAATAAAATTGATACATTAAAACAAAATCCTTTCTCAAATATTTGTCAGTTCTTCAAAGGAAAAATTGAGCCCAGCGGTGGCTGTAGAAGGAAGTGGAGACCAGAATGCAAAATGGTTCAATCAAGAAAGTAAAGAAGCCAAATATCCATCTCAACAAGCAACTGTCAATGAAAGTCATCAATAGTAAAAAGCATCTTGAAAAAAGTAAGTACAAGAAGGCTAGGATACCCTTGCAACCTATTATGCAGCATTAAGCGCCAAACGCGACCCTCTGCAGATTGAAAACGAGCAGCCCACAATCCCAGATCTCCCTATCACAAAACTTACCAAGGGTAACCGGCATGTTGGGCTGGATCAACCAATCACAGCGGATGAGATTCAGTGGTCCATTATGGCAATGGCTAGTGGAAAACCCCCAGGCCCAAATGGCTTTCCCATGGAGTTCCTGAAGAAATATGCCTCACTGTTATTGCCACACCTGCAGTTGCTCCTCAAGGAAGCATTGACCTCCGGCACACTCCAAAGAGATCGTAGAGGACCTCTCATTACAGTTGTCCCAAAGCCAAGTAGACCCACTTCCCAGTGCTCTTTGTATTGGCCAATTTCCCTACTAAATAGGTTAAAATTCTAGCACCGGTCCTAGCTGGCAGGCTTGCAAAAGTGATAACTACATTTGTTCACACTGACTCGAATGGTTGTATGCTTGCTTGGGCTACCAGACATTGTCTTCGTTGTCTGCAGGTAGCCCTCGCCCATTCTGCGGAGTTGGAAGGGCAGGCTGCTTTCCTCTCTGTGGATGTTGAGAAAGCAGTAGATACGATTCATTGGTCCTTTATGTATCAGGTCTTGCAGAAACGGGACTTTGGCCTCCGTTTCCTGTGTTATGTTAAGTGCTATACAACAATCCCTGGGCACGGGTTAGGGTGAATGGAGTTCTCTGCTTGCCCTTTGCGATAGAGCGTGGAACGCGCCAGGGGTGTCCGCTCTTGCCTCTCCTGTTTGCTTTGGAGATTGAGCCCCAGATGGAGTGGATACGCTTGGATGCACAGGTGTCCGGTTTTAGATGGCCCAATGGATTGGAGGACAGAATATCACTAAAAGCTAACGACCTGCTTATATATGTTCAACTACCCACCGGCACCATTCCCCACATTATGCAAATGCTCCCGATCTATCTGGATTGCGTGCCAGGATAACCTCGCGGGTGATAGTGCGCTTTACAAATACACACAGCATGCCTCTGGTCTGTTGGTGAACTGGGAGAAGTTCACCTACCTGACATTTAAATGCAAACCACTGGATTTCCTAAGTGACACTAAACAACTCATTGTAGTTGACCATATTCAATATCTAGGCATGAAGGTTTTCAACAACCAACAACCCTGCTGGGACCTCAACATAGTTCCATTGCTCCACCACATTAAATGTGACCTCACAAACCATGCAGAGCTACCTCTTTCGATACCAGTATACCAGTGTACTTCATTCAGAAAAGGAGATAGTCTCAACCCCCTTCCCAACCTCCTGAAGCTGTGCATCATGTAAAAAAATACTGACAAACCAATAGGTATCGCAGAGGCGAAACCTATTGGCTTTGCCAGTGCTTGTTTGATTTGTCATGCTTCTGAGCTTTCCTGTAGCCTTTCTTCATATCTCTCCTCTTTTGAGGGGGGAGGAAGGGTATTATTCTATCTTCATACCACGTAAGAATGCTTCCGTTTGAGTAGTCTCATCAATTTTGGTTCCTTGAGTCCTAAAAGTTGATTTCCAAGGGCCTCTTACAACCTTTTTTCTCTTGGGGTTACCCAATTGCTACCGTTCAATACGTCTTGTTGTCTTTCAGTGATAATGAAGCTTTGTATGATTCTCAACTCTTCTAGGTTACTGTTGGGCAAGGGGTGGCTCTTTCTTTCTTTAGTGGTCACAGAGCTCTTCTTTTCTCTGGCCTTCTTGGTTTTCGCATCCTTCAAAGCTCCGTTCTCTCCCTTTGAGTCCGCTGAGGTTTGAATGTGTGAATGCTATTTTATGAGCCTCAATGGGTTAGTTCCATATCTTCCCTTCTGGGCCTGTTGTTTGGGGTGCCAATCCTTATAGGTTTTTCATGAAGGGCTTAGGCAGTATGGCCACCTGAGTGTTCCTATTTCCCCATTTATACCTTCCACGGGGCAGAGGAATAAGCAGAATTTTCCACTGTGATAAGTCTTCGAATCCTGGCCTTCGTGTGCCAAGGTCTATGGCTTTGAAAAAGAAAACAATATCACATTCAATGATTATAACAATAATTTTTCTTTCTGGGTTTTTCCAGCATTCCTGTGGTCTAGTTTCTCTGTTTTGGTACAGGACTGGGACGAGGAAAACGGATGAGAAGGTAATTCCCTGATTACTTACCGGTAATTTTTGTCACAGTCCTAGTTACCCACACTCCCTGCCTGGTTGCTATTGACCTCAGGAACTCTGAGGTAAATGGTATTTAAGGAGGCTTCTTATTAAGACTCCAAGGGTAGAGGTATGAGAGAGACAGAAACAGCAATGGCTTCCTCAAAAAGCATTAATGAGCAGGCCGAGATGGTGACAGCCCACAAAAACAGAGCTGACAGAATTGTGCTTCCAAGGACAGTCTTAACCTTGAAACTCCATTGGAGGTCGGAGGGCCGGGGGCAAAGGGGGGGAAGGGGGCAGTGAAGGACTGTTGTGGACTGGCAGTATTACTATATCACTGGTCACTTAAAGCCACTTCCCCTTTTTATTTTTTTATTTTTATGTGTTAATGTAAAAGGTGCATCACACTTCAGGCCCTTGATCATTAATGCTCTCTCCAGCGTGCACTCGTGCATACATGTAATTTTAAAGCAGACAGATTTTTTGATCAGTATTGCCACTGCGCAAACGTATGAGTTATACGTTCGCACATGGCAGTCTATGGTCAGGGTCATAAATGCGCAAGTGCAGTCATGCTAAGGGGTCAGAATTGCTGTCAAACCCGCTCTCCTATGTATACGGATGTATGCAGTGATCAGCAGCGGTTCCTCCATGGGAGTGGGGGAGCATCACCCGCCGACACTGCTGCAGAAAGTGTAAAAAATAAAATGGTAATAAAATGATTTTATTTTTGACTCGCTGCCGAACGGAGTGTGGGGGTGGGGCTACTACGTCATTGCTGCTGATTGGCAGCAATGAGGAGTGACCACTTCAGTTTGAAGTGCGCATGTAGGTTTGGCCGGCTATTTTACTACGGCCTGCCTGATATGCGCAATTTAACCCAGCTGTCTTAAACAGCTGGGTTGGAGAGCAGGCACAGGGCTCCAGTGCCTTTCGGACTGCTGATCCATCCTGCTCCAGCCATCTAGATGCTTCACTCATGCTGCTTAACAGCATGAGAGCAGCATCTGGATTAAATAAGGTAGTTGGCTGTTTGACGTCACCTCACGCTCGAAGGAGTCTGGAAAAGATCAAGGGCATGTGCTTCGGGACAAGGTAAGTGAAACTTTTATTTTTTATTTGTTTAATGTTTATTTCTTTGAAATGTTCATATCGCCCTGCCACTGGCAGTGATTGGCTCTGAATACTTACTAAACACAAGGAGATGATGGACGGAGCGCTGAAACTTTTCAGACACTCACCCCCAGTCACAGATCTGGGTTGAATCCATCATCGTTCTTTAGCTCACTTCGCCACCCCAGTTCAGACACAGCTATATGCAAATCAGTCTTGACCCTGTGCCTCATGGGAACAGTCCAGCCCGAACTGCCAAGCCATGTCTTCCCTGGACCGGAAACAAGCATCCTGGGACCGGTTTTGGGCTAACAGCCCTCATCAGCCAGGCTAGCTTGAATCCAGTGGCAAAGCGTGCAAGGGACCCACGTCTGGGCATACCCTGCCAACTTAGGGCGAACAAAGCAAACACAAGGAGATGATGGACGGAGCGCTGAAACTTTTCAGACACTCACCCCCAGTCACAGATCTGGGTTGAATCCATCATCGTTCTTTAGCTCACTTCACCATCCCAGTTCAGACACAGCTATATGCAAATCAGTCTTGACCCTGTGCCTCATGGGAACAGTCCAGCCCGAACTGCCAAGCCATGTCTTCCCTGGACCGGAAACAAGCATCCTGGGACTGGTTTCGGGCTAATAGCCCTCATCAGCCAGGCTAGCTTGAATCCAGTGGCAAAGCAAGCAAGGGACCCACGTCTGGGCATACCCTGCCAACTTAGGGCGAACAAAGCAAACACAAGGAGATGATGGACGGAGCGCTGAAACTTTTCAGACACTCACCCCCAGTCACAGATCTGGGTTGAATTTTATCATCATTAAGTGTTTTTATGTACCACTACTCACATAAAATGGAATGATGATAGAGAAGTGGTTAGAAGAGACCACAATACTCAGAGCCTGTACGCTAAAGAATAAACAAAATGTCTTCATTTATAGATATATTGCAGTTTTAATACGGTTTTAAATTTGTTTTTTTAACGTCTGATAGACTTGTTGGCCGCCACTAACACGCATTAAGGTGTGAGTTAGACTTTGAACATCGTTATAAACATGTGCACAATTGTAGGCTAGATTTATGATAAGAATCTGTGAAGAATGGACATCACTATTTGACGATATAGATCTTTATAATTGTCCGATGCACAAATCATTGGTGTTTACTCTGACAGTGATATTATTTAATTGTGGTTGCTCCGATAATGATATCATTTATGCTAATGTTTAGAGCTTCGTTAAATGCGCTTTGGTAACAATATATCTTTATCAGACGGGCAGTGAAAAAGTAAAATATTGTTCGGAACATATACTTATAGCGACATTTAAATTTTGTTTATTTATAGATTCACAGTGTCTTCATCGCTGCTTTTAAATTCGGCTCGAACTTTCATTAATATCATCAGCAGATACAGACTTTGATTAAGGTATGAATTAGGATGTAAATATTATCACATATATGTATATAATATATGTATGTGTGATTTGGGATATGAACTAGTGATAATGATGATTAAATCCAACTTTGCAAATATAGCATACTACATATACTTAACATATAAATGAAGGGTGTCCGTATCGAAGATGGTTTCACCCCAGTTATTGTTTTCTTGTCACAAAAGACAGAGTAATATTGCACCTTCAAACAGACTATAGGCGAGATGTATGATTTATGGCAACAGACTGTGTACTTTTTTGTTTTGTTTCCTCCCTTGGCCAAAATGATCGGGTTATAAATAGTATGTGATATTCTGAATAGCTTCCCGTTGATCCAAAAGCAATAGGAGGAGAATCATGTCCAACTATGATGGCGATTAATAGCAGTATGGTGTTAGTGTAATAATGAATTATAATGAACTGTATAGTTTTGTGTATTGTATGTTTTTATTATGTTCATATTGTAAATAGTGTTTTGTAATTGCTTTTAGCCCTGAAGAAGTCCCATGAGGGATGAAACGCGTTGGCAAGCAATTGTGTGGTGCTTTTAAAAGAATAAAGTGTTTTTCAATAAAAGATTCATATTAACTACAATCAAGAAACACGACCATCTGTTATTTTCATCTGGGAAGCTATTTATCAATATATTGTTCAACTGTTCTATTGTTTAAACATGATGTACTAGGATATCTATATATAAGAGTACGTGTCTTTCTCGGGTGCAGGGTCAATTGTTAGTCTTGGCAGTTCAATTTGGACTGTTCCCATGAGGCACAGGGTCAAGACTGATTTGCATATAGCTGTGTCTGAACTGGGGTGGCAAAGTGAGCTAAAGAATGATGATGGATTCAACCCAGATCTGTGACTGGGGATGAGTGTTTGAAAAGTTTCAGCACTCCGTCCATCATCTCCTTGTGTTTGCTTTGTTCGCCCTAAGTTGGCAGGGTATGCCCAGACGTGGGTCCCTTGCTCACTTTGCCACTGGATTCAAGCTAGCCTGGCTGATGAGGGCTGTTAGCCCGAAATCGGTCCCAGGATGCTTGATTCCGGTCCAGGGAAGACATGGCTTGGCAGTTCGGTTTGGACTGTTCCCATGGGGCACAGGGTCAAGACTGATTTGCATATAGCTATGTTTAAACTGGGGTGGCAAAGTGAGCTAAAGAATGATGATAGATTCAACCCAGATCTGTGACTGGGGATGAGTGTTTGAAAAGTTTCAGCACTCCATCCATCATCTCCTTGTGTTTGCTCTGAATACTTACTTACAACTCTATAAACAAGGGGGAGCTTTAGAGGGAAATACATCAAGAGCGCCCTCTACTCAAACCAAATAATCTTAACAAAGCTGTTGGCATATACAACACACTTAATTCTTAATACAGGTGATCCCTTTTTCAACCATTTAGTAAGGAAACGGTTCTAGTATCTATCTAGAGACACCTCCATGTGTACTCTTCACTTAAAACGAAAGGCCCTGTGCCCAGGGATAAACCATAAATATGTGTGAAAAACGTATATAGAAAAATATAAGAAGTGCCTCACTTAAGCAACCAAACCGGAGCTAATTGGCAGGTTCTCACAAATTTGCTCACTTTGTCATCATCAGCAACTTTCCTATGTATACGGAGGAACCAACACCCAAACAAGATCAGAAGAATGCTGTGTGTGTCTATCTATATAACACTATTGTGTATGGCACACATCTCAAAGACATCCCTGGGTCCTCACATGGGGAGGAGAGAATTCTTCCTCACAAGAAGAGACATTAAAAGTGGGTTGTGTGGCATATAGCAGCCGTCTTTAATTTTTATGCCCGCACATAATTAAAAACAATATGCCATATTTAGTGAATTTTAAGTAGAACGGCTGACATGTTTCATTGCCACCCCTTACTGGTGATTTCATCAGGGCATGAGGACCATATTTCACCCATGTGTGCACCGGACCTGTATAGTAAAAGAAATAAGAAGGAGGACAGACAACAGAACATATCTGAGTTATATCCTGCAAAGGGTCACCCAGATCCTACACATAAAATGAAGGAAGAGGATAATTGCCATATGGCCATTGTGTGAGTGCCTACCAGTAGGCCACGGAGCGGAGGGAGACTTTTCTGAAGACACAAAGTCACCTAAAAGACAAATGGTATACATCCAGTCATATTGTATGCATTTTAAAAGTCACAGGGTATACCAATGCGACCAGAAGTGAGTTTTACTTAATTGTATTAGGTAGGTTTTTTCAGGCCCTTAGTTCCACACACTAATGGTCAGTGTTCTTCGTGGCTCCGTGCTTCTGGTGTGCAAAGTCACAAAAAGAAAGGGACAGCGCGTTGGGGGGAGGGGACGCCTAAATAGACGCCATGTATGTCACTTCCAGCACGGACGAGGCCGACGACGCAGAGCCCAACAACGCCACCTACCGGCGTGCAGGGGTACAGCTCACAAAAAAGTGTCCAGATCCAGTATGATGCCTGGGGATAATTCTAAGGTAAGGAATCAATAAACCATTTATAAAGCACGGTAAATCACCCGTGAGGGTCTCAAGGCGCTGGAGATGTTGGCTGCTGCATGGTGGTTTCTGGATTCGAACATCCAGGTCTTGAGTTATTTCCCGAATTGCTGGATCGATGGTGCAGTCCTGAGGTGCAGGGGGAGGTTGTTCCATGCCATGGCTACCAGGTGCGAGAAGGAGCGTCCTCCAGTGGTGGTTCGACTGATCCATAGGATGTCTGCGAGGGAGAGGGAAGAGGATCGAAGTTGTCTGGTCAGTTGATGGAAAGTCAGGCGTTTGTTGATGTATGCTGGTCTGTAATTTTGCAAGGCCTTGTAAGCGTGGGTCAGGATCTTGAACTGGCCTCTCTTCTGGATTAGCAGCCAGTGTAGTTTCTTGAGGTGGCGTGTGATGTGGGACCTTCTGGGGAGGTCGAGGATGAGTCTTGCCACTGAGTTTTGTATTGTCTGCAGTCTCTTCAGAAGGTGTGCAGTGATTCCTACGTAGAGCGTGTTTCCATATTTGCAGCTAGATAGAGTTTTAACAGGTAAGTAAATTGTTCTTCAAGTGGTGAGATTGTCGGGCAGAGCTTGGCTGCAATGTGAGGCAAATGAGCGGCCTGGGAACTCCCCTACTGCCTGGGATAATGTTGGCTTATCCTGATACCCAGATCAGCTTACGGTGTGCAAAAAAGTAGCAGACTTTGACCAGAAAGAGACAAGGAGCGATAGGACCGTGCCGAATTTCTGTTTGAGCGTGGAGCAATGGGTGTGTGGCAACCGGGACCTAGAGTACCTGAATCAAGATGGCTGCTGGATGTCATAGAGCATGGATTAGCTTGTCAGTGAGTCCAGTGATCAGTCGGTGTGTTGTGAGAAGAGGCAAGCCACGTACGACGGAGGAGTACATATGGTCTTGATGGAAGGAGCTACTGCAGAGGTCTGGACATGCGGCTCCACCTGGACAGTGGGCTCCAACCCAGACACAGAGGCCGACCAAAGGAGGCCGAGAAGCACTGTGGGGCTGTGAGCCCTGGCAGGTCTAAGGGGATCGATGCAGTGCTAATACATGGGCAGCGCTACAACAAAGGGCCAGGATTCAGGCTAGCTGACCCTGCACATTCAACATACATGGCTCTACTGGGGAAAACCTGATTACGTATACCACCGACTAGCCTGAAGAGCACAGAGGCAAAAAGGGATGTGCACCAGCGGGGGGTCATGATGGAGGCTCCCTATAGTGTCAGGTAGGGAACACTTCTCTCTCTGATGGCACTGCTGTGCACAGCCTGGAATGGGAGATCTGCCTGACTAATATGTAGGGTGAATCCTGACTGCACAGTTTGGGGGAACAGTGTACCACGGCAGTGCTCCGTTCCTGAAACGAGCAAGAGAGGGAAATGGCCTGATTATGGTTAAATATATGAATCAGTGGAGCACTCGTGTTTTAGTTCGACCTCAGAAATAATTTTAAACCTTCTAACCCTTAGCGTGCTACATTGGAGGTCATGATGTCCAGCATGCCTAACCTAAGACCAATACAAACAATCAAGTACATGTACTTGTTCCAATGTGCACTGTAGCAAAACAAAGCAAATGCGCACAATCTTGTTTTTTTCTTAATTTCTTTATGTTTGAATAAAAATTATTCTACACATAAATTCAAAATACTGTATGCATTCTCGTTACAACCACATAATCTGTTTTACATATAGTCCAATGATCTGTTCAAATCACAGAATACAAGATTTCAATCTTTGAAAATGGTATTATCATCCTTCCATAGGCAATCCCAATGCATTTCGGGACTGGTGTCCCTTCGTCAGGGGCCAATTGCTAATCTGTAAAAGATACAACAATGAGCAGGGTGCACCTTTCTACATCTTTACACTAAAACGCTTATACATGTGAATTACACTTGCATGAGGGTGAAAAGGATACAATAAGAAAATAAGGAAGTTTGTGGGAAAATGAAACCTGAAATGGTGCGTTAGATATGATAATCGTGAGATATATCTATCCTAAATAACAACTAGTGCGTGATCTCTATATGCGACTCAACCCGTGCGCATTTGATGCAATCTAAATCTTAGCCAGCGACTGACAAAACACCACCTTATAGACCATGTGGAGACTGGCTCATGTGCAGCATGCTCACTAAGAAATGAAAGAAATACGTATCGCCGCTCCGGTGTAAAAAATGATTATGCAAATCTGAGGAAGAGAAAACCTCTGTTTAAATATGAACCACCATGACTCTAAATTGTATTTCATGATGGCTATGTATCAACTCATCCGGTTATTAGTAATCTAACCTGGTTCAAAATAAGGTCTCAGCGTCTCCCACCGCCTGAGAAATCTGCTCGTAATCAGTCTCAGTCTGCAATGAGAAAACCGTTACCAAAGCTCAGTCTACCATCGCTTTTCCCCTTTATAAGCCAAACTGCACTACTGTAGTGCCTTCACCCCGTGCCTACCTGATTGTGGTTAGGCCATAGGTGTAACTGCTGTACAGATGTTAGCACACTTTGCTGAGGGTTAGTGGGAAACCTAGTACGGGCTTTATCGCTGTCCTTTCACTCATGGTGCCTCCTGGGCTGCTGTGCGAGTGCCAATATGTGCAGGAGCCAAAGAGAAAAAGAGAAGCTACATTCTGAGGTGGGGGTCTGGTTCGAGCAAAGCCACTAATAGGCCCTTGCAATCCATGGAGTCAGCCTCTGGAGTATCGGATAAACTGGATGCTATATTGGAAGCAATTACCTCCACTTGACACTTACTTGAGAGTAAGATTGACACCTTGACTGGTACTCTCCCAATGAGACCATCACAATAGGCCTGTCACCTGGAGACCCAGGACTTACTCGGAAACTACAGAAAGAGACTATTCCATGACGGAATAGTCCACACAAGTCCATGTCGCTTAATGTAATGTTTTTAACGCTTAGGACAGGACATCCCTGCTCCCACAGTGGTTTTGCAAATGTATGTTACGATGAGTGCCGCACTGTTGGACGTTGGACGTTGAGCTCACTACTGCCAACCCTACTGTATTGTACTACTGTATGTTAACCAATTGATTAGCTTGTACAGTGTTCTGACACTTTCGGTCACGTTTTTGCTCTAGATAGGTCTATAAATAAATGAAGGGTCTCACCAGGGATGAACAGAGCAAAATGAGAGAGAGATAACATAAGGTAGAGGCAGTGGTGTCAGACCTGGCACCTGCCAAGTATGGCCTCATGGCACAGCTGAGACTGAGACATACCAACATGTTCAGACACTATGGGTCAAAAATTGAAGACCAGGAGGGGAGAGCCCACCAGAACAATATTCGGGTGGTGGGGCTGTCTGAGAAGTTGGGGGGCACCCCAGTGATCTCTTATCTTGACGTTTGGGTGCAGGACGTGGTGGCCTCCGAGAGATTATTTAAATTCTGCACCCTGTAAAGGGCACACAGTGTGCCTGCTCGTTCCCTAAGACCTAGGCTCCCCCATGAAAGGTGGTTGCTCGCCTGCTGTGTAACAGGGACAGTGACTTTATAGTGTGGCAGGCATGGAGTCTCTAGCCCTTTTTTGTACAAAATGTGAATGTCTATATTTCCACAGGGTCACAGTCCAGAAAGAAAGGGCTTTGTATATTGCAGTAAAAAAAAATGTGAGAGCTCTGCCTCCAGGATGCTCTTCTGTACCCAGTGAATTTGAGAGTTCAGGTGGGGGGGAGGGGGCAAGACGTTTTTGTTCTCAACTCCACAGTAAGCTTGGGTCTTGTTGACAAATATGATGCAAAAGGCAGAGCAGATAATAGGAGATAATCCCCTAAAACAAAAGTGGAAGCATAAATTAGCCCGGCGCTTGGTGGGAGTGCGATGATCGGCTCAGTAGGCCCGGGAGGACAGAGAGTGTGTGGTGGCCATGGTGTTGTCGCTTGGAGATAAGGAGGAAATGGTTGCTGCACAGGTGTCCGAGGAAGAAACACTTTCAGAGGATCATAGAGCAGAGGCAACAACAGTGGAGTTCCTAAAGTCACCCAAGGTACATCTGATGAAATAATTTAGATACATTTTTTAACACACACTCGTTAATAACTTTAATTAGATGCCTGATGTCACGAGGGGCTACACTTACTGATTGATCTTAAAGTTCCCAGTGGGTGGCTGGGAGTCGAATGCAGCCATACTGAATTCTTGTTCTTTTTTGCTACTCACCCCCCTCAGACTGCTCCTTCCAGGAGGCCTGGAAAGATCTGATGCTCTCCGAGACATGTAAAAAGTTTTGTGCACAAAATTTGGATGAAGCATTTTCGGTGTTTTGTTCTGGGAGAGGAAAGTCGAGGGACCTTGACATTATTGTTACTGTTGTGATGGTTCCACAGTTTTACTACTGGGAGCCGGAAATTGCTTACTCTGGGCAGATAATCCAAATATGCTAGTGGAGGGTTAAGAGCTGGTCAAATATAACCGATAATGGTTACTGGTATTGAGTGCATAGTCCGACTGAAAATTCTCACTTGGAATGTTAGAGGCCTTAATTCCCTTAGTAAGTGATATAACATACCAGCCTATATCAAATTACAGGGGGGACACATAGCATCCCTTCAGAAAACACATCTTACGGATGCAGAGTGGGAAACGAAATTTACAACTCTGGCTGAGCCATGCGTGCCGTTGAATGCAAGCGGAACAATGCTTGCCTGCACCACGCAAATGCCTTAACCACGCATATGCGTGGTTAAAGGCTGTCGGCGGTCTAGATGTAGAGCGGGTGGGCGGGGAGAGGAACAGGAAGAAAACGGGACAGGAAGAACCGGGACGCGGCTGAGTAAGTGGGGCTGGGACCGGGATTTAGGGGGGGGGGGTAGTTTTTAGGGCTGGGGACTGGTTTTAGGGCTCAGGGCGGGGAGGGGTCCGGGTAGTTTTTAGGGCTGGGGATGGGTTTTAGGGCTCAGGGCAGGTGGGAAGGAGCAGTTTTCAGGGCTGGGGGTCAGTTTTAGGGCTCAGGGCGGCGGGGGCTGTGGTTTGGGTTGTTTATTGGGCAGAGGGCCGGGATTTAGGGCTCATGGTGGGGAGTCGGGATTGTTTTTAGGGCTGAGGCGGGGTGGATTGCAGGGCTGGGGTATCGGGTTTTAGAATCAGGGTGGGTTGGGGCTGGGGTGTGAACTTTATCACTCATTTCCCTTTACCAATCATGCCTTTACAACGACATTCGTTGTAAAGGCATACGTGGTAAAGGCATGCGTGGTAAGGAATCTGTCATGGTCCGACCGTGTTGTTTATGCATGCGTGGTTAAGGCATGCATGGTTGTATCATATAACTGTATGCAGTGGAAGGCATTGGAGAGGCAGTGGTGAGGATTTCTTTATTGTACATCCTACTCAGCCTTTGCACGAGGGTTGCTCATAAGTGTTAGACCTGGGGTGCCCATCCAACCACAGTCATACGTATAGATACCGAGGAAGATTTGTAATTGTGGATGGTTGACTGGAAGGAAGAGATACAGCATTGATTAATGTTTGCGCGCCCAATGTCGAGCAGAGTACTTTTTTGGACAATATGGCAGTATACCTTGCTGAGGTGATTGATTACCCACAAATTTTTGGGGGTGATTTTAATTGTGTAGCAGATATCCTTCTGGATAGATCGCACCTTCCCCTCTCTACCTCTGAAATTTGTAGGGCAGCCAGATGCTTGGATAATGCGGTAGGGGGTTGAAGGGGTGGACTCCTGATGGGTGCATAACCCTACACAAATGGAATATTCTTTTTTTTCAGGGAGCATGATTTATATGTGCAAATGGATACATTCCTGTGTTGCCCGCTGAAGCACCCAAGAGTTGGTAGTGCTGAGTATCTTGCTCGCACCTATTCGGACGATAGCCCCTTGCAGCTGGTGATTAACTGAACTGATCCGACAATGGGACAATGCCCTATATTGGGTATCGAGAATGACAGGTCTGAGGTGGTGCATACACAGTAGGAAATAATTGACATCTTTAAGGCTTACTATAACACTTTTTATATGGCAAGGGACACAGAGGACCACGCAGACCGCCTGGCTTAACTCACTGCAACAAATTTAAAGATGTTTCCACCTCGGGATGCTGAGCAGCTGGGGGGCTTACAGAACCAGGCGGTACGACTGCTAATAGCCAGTTGGTGAGGGTAAATGTCCCTGGTACTGATGGGCTTCCCATAGAGTTTTACGCTGCTTTTGCTAATATCTTGAAGCCTAGCCTCACCAGCCCTTATAATGTAGCCAGAGGGGAGAGATGTCTATTGCCCTCCTTGTTGTATGAGGTCAGTTGCCATACCCATGAAAGATAAGTACCAGAGTCTGCGCTTATCCAGTCGTCCGCTGTCAATGTTAAACATCTACAATAAAATACTGAGTAAGGTACTGGTAAATAGACTAGACTCCTGCCCAGAGTTGGTGATCTGATTGATCCATCTCAGATCGGCTTTATCCCTCAGCGTAGCACCATGATGAACATTACTACTATAATTCTATATTCGATTATTATTCAATAATCATAAAAGTGCAAGTTAAAAACAAAGTCAATACATTGCTCATCATAAAACAGGAAGACTATGGATAAATATACATTATTAAAAAGATTATATAATCCATAGTCTTTAAAACTAGGATAAAAAAGTAATCTTGCTTTAGCGCATATAATGGATTATTTACATAAAAAAAGCAGCATTCAAATATAAAGCACTTTTTGTGAAGGACACAACAGCTGCCATAACAGTTGGATCTGCCAACAACTGTAAATGTAACAAAGCAGGCCTATACTGATAAAAAATAACCTAGACCTTAAAATGGGGAGTAAGTAACTTTTACGCGGGTAGTGATATGTCGGGCAGAATAATACCAAATGGTCCAAGGTTTGTGCGGTAATTCCATCACATGGACAGGTTAAAATGGAATTATGTTCATATTGTCCAGGAGGGAAACATAGACTGCACCATATTGAGCCCAATCGAAACCTTGTACGCAAAGATCTCTCCCACGGGTTTTTAACCAAGGTAAGATAAGTCTCAAGCCCTGGATTCGATTCTATTATCTTGCAGGCCCTCATAATCGGTCTCTCCAGGGCCCTAGTTTCCCTCATTTTCATAGTTAAACTAAAAAACTTCTCTTTCATCCTTTTCCAGTCAGCTTTAACAACGGACTGGGGAGTATAGTACAATTCGGGCGCTCCAGTTTAATTGCCAAGTTCTTGATATAGGCCAACCATGGTATCTTATGCCCCAGATCACAGTCAAGACAATCCTGGATTACTGCACTATTAAAAGCTGGGTGGTCCCCACAACAAACGGAGATCCATAAAAGAAGTGCAGCTAAGTTTACAATATCTTCTCCAAACCCCAACCCAGTTGTTCATGGATAAAAGTACTTGGGCTGGTAGGACCAACCCCAAGCAATTTTCTACAGAACCAGTTCTCTTCCCTCTGTATTGTTTTACAATTTTGATAGCCCCAAATGGCTGCAACGTATGTAAGTACTGGAAGGCATTTCATCCTGTAAATTTGAAGCAGAGGAACTATGGGTTTATTTACTATTGTCGCAGAAAACTTAAAGAGAGCACCACAAGCTTGGTTAAACCGTTGGCCTCTAGCAGCCATGCAAGGGCTCCAGTTTTGATGTTGATCAAAAGTAACTCCCAAATATGGGAAGGAGCTGACCCGCGAAATGACTCTGCCCTTAATAGTTAAAGGCCTGACTTTGGAAGTTATCTTCCCACAAATCATTAGATGGGTTTTAGAGATGTTGGTTTCCAGGTCAATGTCATTCATAAAATTTACAAACAGATCCAACAATCCCCTAAGACCATTAGCTGTGCGGGATAACAAAACTGTGTCATCTGCATAAAGCAGAGACAGGACAAAGGCAGAGTTACTCCTAGGCATATCCTTCCCGCTGGCAATTAAAAACGTATTCAATCCATTATTATACAATAAAAATAAAAGAAGTGCCAAAATACACCCCTGCGTAACACCTCTCTGGAGATTAAGGGGATCCGTACACTCCCCATCCTGGCCAAACCTGACAGTAGCAGCTATCTCGTAGTGCATAGCATGTAAACAATCCAGCAAGGTTTTAGGCAATTCCATATCCGCTAATAAAGACCACATCTTTGACCAATTGACTCAGTCAAAGGCGCTGCTTAGGTCCATAAACGCTAAGTGGTTAGTGCTTTTCTTTGCCACTACATGTTTCCCAATCAGCAGCTCTAGGTTGAGGCATTGTTCCCTTACCCTCCCTAAAACCATACTGAACAGGACTCAGAATATTATTGTTTTGGGCCCATTCCTCTATTCTCCCCAAAATTGCTCTTCTAGCCACCTTTAAAATTGAATGTAACAAGGAAATGGGCTGTAAGCAGCTTGGGTTCTGGTGATCCAGTTTTTTTAAAGACTGGTACAATAGTGGCAGACTTCCTCTCCTTGGGGATACTCTGGCTGCGGCTGCTTTGAGGATATTAGTCAATAGCGGGGCCCAAAATGAGACTTTTGATTTATATAAGTCCATTGTGATCCCATCAGGGCCAGGAGCCTTATTGGCAGGACTGATCCTGATAGCTTCCCATACTTCCTTTCATTCAAATATTATGACTAGGGGGTACTCATTTAGATCCTTGTCCTTTTTATTGTACCTACTTGGGTCCTCTGAATAAATATCAGAAAAGTGATTTAAACACTGTTCTTGTGAGATGTGTATCCCTATGTCATCATGGGCATCTAGCATTGATTCCTTACCCTTAACTATCTGCCAAAAGCCCCTGAGTCGCTCTTAGCGCAGGCATTCATTAATCTGTCCCATGTTTCTTCCTTTAGTATTTGCTTCCTATGCTTTATGGCCAGCTTATAGCTTGCTCTAGCCTGGATAACATCTGCTTTAATTTTAGGCCTAGTATTAAGAGTCTCACTAAGCTCCTTATTTGCTAATCTGCAGTCGTGGTCAAACCACCCAGTTTTCTTCTGCTTCCCTGGGGCGGAAAGACTTTTTATGATCTCGTTAGCGGTTTTATTAAGGGACCCAAAAGCATCCAGAACCTCCTCAGCAGAGGGATCGTTCATGAGCAGTGGGTCCATTAGCAGATCCAGGTTGGCGCTAACTAGGTACTTAAATAGCTCAGAAATCTGTATGTTTCGCACCCTAATTCTGCGCCCCTTATCTGTAGTGTTCAGACCAATCAAACCTGGGTTGCTAGCTCCTACTTCTCCCGGAGGTATTGATAGTTCAAACACTAAAGGATTATGATCACTAAATATGGTATGTAGAGTACTGCTTGATTTGACCCGCTCTCCCATTTACCTTGAGACAAATATAAAATCAATAGTTGTTCCCTTACCTCACCCTATAAAAGTTGGATTATAACTAAAACTTTGCCCTACCAAGGAACCTAAATCTATTAGATCTGTCTGGCCGAGGGCTCTTATCAACAGCCGCCTTCTTTCTTCAACCCCAGATGAATTAATATAATGCACTTCCCTCCCAAAGGGGTTCTTGTCAAGGCAGGGTTGGCCTATCTTAGCATTGAAATCACCCCCAAAGACTATGTTAAAATTCGGCAACCACTGATGAGCCCTGATTTCTAGGCTGGACAAAACCTTAATACTGAAATTTGACAGTCCATATTGACCACTGAGTTATAAAAGTTAATTTTAAAAAATTAAAAATCAAGATACCACCACCCATAGCCCCTGAATCCCCTTATGCATAACAGGAACAACTGTAATTTTAAACAGGTTTGTTACACAAATCAAAATAGCTAATCCACCTTGGGCTCTACATCCATTGCCACCTATTGCGGAAGCGTGGAAACACTCATACCCATTCACAAAAAAGGTTCACTTGCCCAGGTTTCCTTAAGTAATATTACATCATATGGATTGATCAGGTTTAACAATTCTGGATCCGTCACCTTGGATGCAACACCTGCAATATTCCAACAAACAAACTTGAGGGTTGAATGCCCAATTGCCAATAATTTCAAACTGTTATTACATCCTAATACAATTGGTGGCATTGGCAGGACCCCCTTTTTACCTTCATTTGCAGGGGCGAATGTTTTGTGTAGTCAGTCGTTGCCATTAAGGCTAGATAGTGGAAGAAACCTGTTAACAATAGCAATAGGAGGATTGTGCTCAGTGCTAAATGGGTGGTACTGATTATAACTACTTATAGGCCTCAGATGTCTACAAAAAAAGCCCAAGGATTCAAGGCCCATGCCCTCAACTGTCGGCCGTCGGGAATGATAACTATATATCAGTTGCTTTGCCAGCAAAGGATCTCTGCAGTTGACCATAATGCAATCCCGCTCTCGCTGTTTTCTTCCTGGCCTCACCCACCCTACCCTTCTGGCAAAGAGGATATCCCTGAGCTCCATTACATTAAATTGTGCGTTTTTACAGAACCAGTGATAAACTTTATTACAAAGCTGCAAGGTATATTCCTTAGAAGTTAACGGTAGCTCAGGGACCCCTGTCATTACCACTACATATGGGCCAAATTCAGGGGGTAGGTTTAGTGTGTGCAGGATAGCCTTCTTCTGTATACAATTGCCTGTACCTTCCCTATACCCCCTACTATTCCTTGTTTCGTCTCCTATACCCCTTTCTACTGACACTGGATAACTACTTGTCATGGGGGCAAGAATGAGAGTTGGCTCATAAGTGTTACTTATTCCTAAATTCTGCTCAAGAGGTTTAGATTTGATGTTCGGGCAGGGGTATGCCTCAGCACTTAGAGCCCTTGAATAGGTAGCCTCTGACCCTCTTGGGGAATTACTGACATTTCGAAAGCCAGGTATTTGATTTATTTTTTAGGATAAAACATTCAACATTAATTCTAGGCTATGCAATTTCTCATATAATGGAGCAATACATTTTTAGGTCGAGCCTGGGCAGCTCATGCGCTGCTCTGCGGCATGCTGTATTGAGGCATGGCATAGAAGCCCCGCCCATTTTCCCATCCATCTTGTCACATGGCTCCTGTCACTGTCCTTGTGAAATCGTTGGTTTTCATTTGTGAATAGTTGTCTGCATTTGTAACCTCCCATAACGACTGCACCTTTTACTATGTCCTTACTGTATAGCTTGCATTAGCTGCTGGAGAGAACTCTTTGTTCAATTAATGTAAACAGCACTTGCAGGCCAGTATTAGCAATGGCGGCCGCTTTTTTGCTTGTATTTACAGCACGCCATGCATGCTTTCACTTTTACAATGCATTTTTTGGCCGCGTCTTTTACTGTACGGGGGATATCACTGGAAGGCTGTCGATCTTCACACAGCTTCCTGCCATCTCCCTAATTAAGGTAAGTAGCAGTGACCACGTCCACGCGTGGTTTTTGCAATGGCAGACACTTTTTGGGGGTTTGCATTTGCTGCACGCTATGCGCTCTTTCACAATGCACACGTCGCCGTGGTGACACTGCTGCTACTGCGGGGGAAGCTCACCCGGGCGCTGGATGCAGGCCCCTCCTCCCCGGGATGGGCATCTACTGCTGCAATCTCTGTGGCTGCCACCAGTGCCTGGACAAGATGGCACTTCACAATGCATTTTTTAAAACCATTTTCTAAAGGAGGCGTTATTTCGCCGCACATTTTACTGCAGACGGGGATATAGATCACTGGAAGGCTGGGAGATGCGGCAAAGGGTATGGCGATCAACTGCTAGGCTACGTCTCCTCTAAAGTTCTTGTTAGGTTTGTGTGTTTCCCAAACAGCTTGCAAAATGGTTCGATCTACCTGCAAACTTGTAACGTTGTGGCTGTTCACTCTGTTTTGCATGGACACTCTCCCTCCCCGAAATCACATTTTTAGCCCCAAACATTTCCAAATGCAACAACTCTGCCAGGCTGCCATCCTCTCCGAATTTATAAGTGCCACATACAAAAGCAAAGTTGCAGCATTTCCCATAGTCCCATTATTGGCAACACACCCCACCCACACCACAACAGAGTATGCATGCATAAATAAATACACAACACAACTTTTGTTTGGGAAAAATAGTGCTGCAGGTTTATTCCATACAAAAGTATGCAATATGGTGGGTTATCTTACGGGCGATCCAAGGGCAGGCAGCTGTACCAACCTATGCTGCCCTGCCCGCCTGATGAGCCAAGCACTGTGGAGTAACCAATCAGCGCTACCCTTATGGGGGTGATCCCCTTACTGGATCACGTGACACATTGGTCCCTTATTACTCACGCCCCTTTCAGGGCGGAGCGTAGCAAGGCAAGCCCCCGGTTGTTCAGGCCCACAACCGCCCGAAGGACTAACGGGGCGCCGACGTAATTGTTCCAGGACCCTCCCATGAGGCTCCTGGGATTTGGCTCTGGCACCCCTATTGTGCTCTTGCAGAGGTACTCTTCTGTACCCATTTGCTTCCAGATCGCCCTGTAACTCCGCCTGCAACGAGAAAGAAAACATTACAACGTTCTATGTACTTCGCCTGACAACCCCACGCCGGGTAAGCGGTAGGGTGGGAGACGGCGTGTCCGGCGCAAAGAGGACGCCAAGGTGGCCGGGGGAGGCATAAATACCTCCCCACCTCCTCTGCGTGCCGGAAGTGACGCGTCAGGAAAGGGGACTCCTCCTCGAGTCCCGCATCGTCATAGGGGGTGGGGAAGTGCCCAAATGGCACTAAAGGGGCCGCCCGTTTAGGGTGGCCCCCTGCGGGGGCCGCGGGCAGCCGCATTTTGTAAATCGGGGTTACATTTTGTTTTTCTAAATGCCTGTTTTGTGCACCTAACTTGTAATAAATTGCACCAAAACAGTTGATAATCTGGCCCTTGGCCTTTAGCTCAAAGGTGACCCTGAAAACGACAATGATCTAACAACAGGTGCCTGCTAATATTTCTATATTTGGCACATTGGTAAATACCACCATGTGAAAATAACGACCCCCTTAACGCACCATGGATAGACTTTGAGTGCCTACAGCACAACCCAGTGCATGCTCCATGTTTGCCCTTAGCATAAATATTTGTGTAATATACATTGGTGCAAGTATCATAAAAGGTGTGAAGTGTGTTTTCTCTTTTTTGCACCTGTACACAGTTTTCCCAATATGACACCCCTTTATGTCTCTGTGTTATGATTTTGATTCGTTCTATCTGGGTTATTCATCCCAACATGGAATAAAGGGCAACTTCAGAGAAGAGGAAAAAAGTCAAATTGCAATAAAATCCTATAACATGTCCCTGCTTTTTATGTGTTTGCGATATGCATGTTTGGTTTGCAATTGCTGTAATGAGAGACAAGTCTGAGCATTCAATGTATGAGCCTGTCACATGGGAAATGTATTCCAGTTGCCCAAGTTTCTGGACATTTACTACAGAGAGAATACTTATTGTGCTTGCTCTTCACAACAAATCGCAAATGAGGACTGTGTTTTAAACTACAGGATGGGTAGTTTGCAGACTGCTGACAGGATGTGTTTGATGAATCACAAACCACATGCCTGATTCTAATGTCAACTTCAGAGACATAGAAAGTGGCTTTCACAATTGCCACTCTGGCTGGATTTAGATGTGCCAGCGATATATGATGGCCTACCGGAGGTGAATAGCTGAGTTACCAACACTACAAGGTGGCAAAATGTCTCTTCTCTGAATAATTGGGAGAGAAATCACTTTGTAAAACATGAGGGAACATTATCACTTTATGCTATCCCAGTCTATCGCACGTATGTAGACAATAGCAACATCCTACGTGTGGGAGCGGAAGAATGGGCAACCCCATCTCTTGGTGTGATTGTAGTTTTAAATCACCTTTCTACTGGTAATATTTATAGTCCATGTGCTTAAAAGCAAAGTTTAGTTGCATTTAATTATTTGAGCACAACTATATATATTTTTTAAAATCCTTTGATATGCAGCACATGTTATTTTCATTCAGACCCTCCACACACATTCAGACTTGTAGCTAGGCTCAGAACTGCATGCGTATGTAGTATTTTTAGGCAACAAATTTAATTATGCAATCTTGTGGCAGCATCTCTGCAGCAGCTTGCAGAAAATCCAATGACATTTCTTTTAAGTCTGCCCCTGTGGCTTTGGCTTCACTCAGCCATCTAGCTATCTTGTGCTTTTAATTACAGTTCAATTATATCTCTGCGAAGAATGACTGTAGCCAACACATTCAACATTTAGATACAGTGTGTTCTTTGGTGGGGTAGAGCAAAATATCTTTATTGGTGGTCTAATTCTTATTAAACCCAAACAGCAAATCTTGATTGGAATAACCACTAGTTGTCTAGTCTTGTCAAGAGTAAATAACAAGTACTTGCAATGCAATAGGTCTTGCAATCGCAAGAGTTTGAGCTATTGGCATTGTAAATTACAATGCCTTTTATTTATGTGTTTTGAAAACCTGCAAGCAGTGCTAAAAAACGCTTTTGTACTTATAGTCCTTGCTTAATACAAGCAAAGCTGGCAGTAAAAGAGGTGCAGTAATTGCCAGCCTTGTTCTCATAAGCAAAGACTATAGGCAGGCGACCAAGGTTCAGGGCTGTGATAGGCAGCAAACAAAATCCCAGGAGGGTCCAGTGCTGCAGGACTCCTCTCAAACTTTTATGGCGCTCCGATGCCTCCTGTCACCGCCGCGGCCTCTGGGCTGGGCCGAGATTGCAGTGAATGCTGGGGGGTGTAGTTTCCCTTCCCCACAGCAAGCACCCAAGGTTTCAGGGCTGCGACAGGCACAAACGAATTCCCAGGAGGGTCCTGCGGCGTGGAACTCATCTCAAACTTTTATGGTGCTCCGGCGCCTCCCGTCACTGCCACGGCCTCCAGGCCGGTCCGAGAATGCAGAGAATGCTGAGGGGTGTAGCTTCCCTTCCCCCCCCCCCCCAGCAAGTGACCGAGGTTCAGGGTGGCGGCAGGCAGCAAATGAAATCCCAGGAGGGTCCCGCTCTGCTGGACTCCTCTCAAACTTTTATGGCACTCTGGCGCCTCCCGTCACTGCCGCGACCTCAGGGCCGGGCCAAGAATGCTGGGGGGTGTAGTTTCCCTTCCCCCCCAGCAAGCGAGCAAGGTTCAGGGCTGCGACAGGCAGCAAACAAAATCCCAGGAGGTTGAACATTAGACTACTCATACAAGTACCCAATTATGACATCAAAGAGGCCCTAGAGCTTTGGCCTGATCACTGGAAAAAGAAAAGGTGATTGATTCCCTCCAGTGGGAATACTTATGTGTTGTAATGAGGGCTATGAGACTGGGACGGGGTTACTGGACTGGACTAGAATATTATAAATAAATCCAACAGCCCCAGAGAGAACTGGTAAATTTATATCGGAGACATGCATAGTTGGCAGGGGTACTAGACAGGGATGCCCACTGTCCCTGGTCCTCTTTGCCATGGCACTGGAGCCACATACAGGCTATTTTGAGACGGGGGAGCGGTTATCAAGGTCTGTGGTTCAATGAGACTTGTTACATTTCTTTATATGCAGATGACATATTGCTTTATCTTTGGGGCAAGGAGATGGCCATCCACGGTGTGATGGATTCTCTCAATGTATTTGGTACATTGTCAGGACTGTGAATCAGCTGGGCTAAGTCTAGTCGCTACACGGTTAAAAGACCCTCTAATGAAGAGGGGATGGATGCGCAGTGGGGAAGACTGCAGTCACCACCGACCACCTCAGATATCTAGGGGTTCGTCCTCTTCCGTACTGAGGAACGTCTACTGGATGGTAACTTCAGGTTGGTGGTAACATACATAAGACAATCCATAAAGTTCTGGAACACACTAACCCTGTCAGTAATGGCAAAGATCGGGCTTTGCAAAATGATCCTGCTGCCTCCATTACTATCTTTTTTGCCTCCCTACCTATAAGTATACCCAAGGGGGGTGTTTAGGGACAGAGATTATTCATTGAGCTTTATTGACGAGGTGAAAGATGTAGTATGTATTTGGCCAAACTCAGACTCCCATTAGATGAAGATTGACTGGCCACCCCCAGCTTTGAGCTTTATTATTTGGCAATGCAATTGCAGTGGGCAACCAGGCTGAGAATTTTCGATAGCATGCATGGAAAAGCTGGTGGTCACTCCCAGAAAACATTTCTATGCGTTTTGCTTGGGCCATCAGTGAAAGTCCAAACCAACAGCGAGGACGTATTACCTAAAACTCTAAGATAAAGCTGGAAGCAAGCATTGCTCAAAACTCATACTCAACACACATATGCACGGAGACTTCCACTATTTTCATTGGGGGCGTTACCACACAGCGGTGACTGGCAGACTCTTTGGTTATGGGATGAGAAGGGAATTATAGATATAGGAACCTGCACATTCAAGATACAAGGCTATATGAGGTAGGCACTGTGGTTGGTTTTTTCGACCTCTGCACGTATTATGCAGTCTCGGACTTTGTGATATATGGGGTCTTGCTTCAAGCCATGCGTTCTTGGAGAAACAGCAGGGCTGCAGAACCTATGGTTCACAGTGTGCTGTAAACTATATACACCGTGGACAGCAGGTACAAGGCAGTGACCCTTCTCTACAGGAGTTTACTGTCGCAATCCAAAATAGAGTTGTCCTCATTGCGGTATAGATGGTCAGAAGTTATGGGGATCCTGCTGAGTGAGGATGATTGGACGAAAGTACTGCATGGTGTGCCCAGAGTCTCCCGTAAGGTACAGTTCAAACTTATTCAATACTGTTGAATACATAGGATATATATGACACCTAAATGCATAAGTCATGGTCTGGAGTTGCCAAGAGTTATGCACATACTGGAGCAGGTTGAGGCAACAGAACAAGATATTTCGAATGCCCCGGAGGTAGCCCTGCTAGGCTTATTTCTGAGGACTAAGGCCAATATAGGTACAAGTAGATTCTTGTATCTGGCACCTACATTGGCCTGGCCACAAATTTCTATGACATGGGAAAATCCAAGGGGCCCGAATGTTTGGAAGTGGTGGAACAATTAAAAAAAATTATCCAAAACCGAGGAAAGAGTTTTCTGAAAGGGTGGTGGGGAGAGGTACTTTCAAACTGGAGGTTGCTCAGGCCTGGGGAATCCTAGTGACAGGCCTGCCGTTGATGGATGTAACTGGTCAGATATTGCCCCCTCCGATTGATGGACACTAAATATACCCTTATAGGGGCAAGCCATGATATTGGGGACACCAAGTAATTGATTAAAGGAGTATTAAGGTTTTTCCCTCACCTTTTATCCACTATGAGCAGGCTCTGTCAAAGCAGCTCCTTTTGACAGATTCTTCCCGCACTCGATCCTCTAGGCTTCGGGGATGCACTGGTGTCCTCACCCACTGACATCTTGGGTCTTCCTGTCAAGTGTCAACTTCCAGCTGCACAGGGCATTGTGGAATAAGTTCTTCTGCATGCCGGCTTTGGCTAATGCCGCTTCTGGGTGATTTTCAGTACTTGGTGTTAGGCTAGTCAAATGAATACATCTTATTGTGAACTATTATGCTTGGCTTAAATGTATACCTCTGAAATGTATAGTTTTTATAACATTTATTTTTTCCCAATCTAAGATGGTAGGACTTTTTTAGGATGTTTTGTTCTGTTTCTTAGTATTTGAGGAGCTCTATTGTGAATTCAAGTTACGATGGAATTATTCCTGAATCATTGCTCACTCACTGTGGCTTCTCCACTCTCTCCAGTTACTATTGCTATTCTTCTGCTCTTTGCCTGCTACTTGGTCTGCACATCTTGAAAGTTTGTTTTCTGTTCTGGTCTCCAGTTTTTAGGTCGAGCCTCGGCAGCGCATGCGCTGCTCTGAGAGGCATGCAGTATTGAGGTAGGGATTTCAAGCTCCGCCCACTCTCCGCCCATATTTTTCATTGGCTTGTGTCATTGTCCACTGTAAACTGTGGCTTTTCATCGGTCAAAAGCCTTGTTAGTCCCTCCTTAGTACCGCCTTGTCCCATTTAATAACCTCCCATGGCGACACCCCCTGTAACGTGAGTTGTTGCTCGGTAGGCTTCAATTACAGCCTCCGAGCACTATTTTGTTAAATGCTTTTCACCTGCCTGCTGTTGCAGGCAGGACATGCTCTATCGTAACGCCTAAATATTTTTTTTCTTAGCATGGCACGCCACGCTGACAGTGGGGGCTATGCCTTTTGTTTATTTGCAGTGCCGAACGCGGCCGCAAGTTGGTTTTTCTTTTACTATTTATTAGCTTTTTAAAAAAAACAAAAATTAAAACGTCCCATGCCGCACTTTGACTTTAATGGTGGCCGCGCCTCTTTCCTTAGACCCGGCTCGTCTAAAACAGGGCCCATTCACCATTAAAGTAAAAGTGCGGCATGGGGAGCTTTTACAAACAAGCATTTGCAATACAATAGGTCTTGCATTAGCGAAAGTTTCGTAAATGCAAGACCTATTGCATTGCAAATGCTTGGTTTAAGATCCGCACTGCACTGCACTCTAGGTCATTGGGCAGTCTCTGTTCGGTGACTGTGGCTGTCACCTCTGCTGTTCAGCGCTTGGGGTCTGGAAGATTTGTATGCACTTAATCGGTGTAGGCAGTGCTTTAAATGGGCCGGTACTCACCGGTACTGAGTACCGGCACTTTTTCATTTTCACCCCTTGAGCACCTGAACTTCTCCTCGGACAACGAGAGTACCGGTACTCATGGGGGCCTTGCCTTGACACACGTGGTGCTCCTCTCATGGTGCTCCTCTAATTTCTCGTGCCTCGGCAGCACTTTTCACACGACCCGCTCTGATTCTGCAATCCTGGGCTGAGCTCGCACAGGAACGCCAGAACAGCAGCTCTTGTCACCAGGACACAGCAATCTTGTTGTGCTACTTTGCAAGTCTTCAGGCAGTGGTGTGGCAGCAGGGTGTTTAGTTTACCCTTTGATCTTGCACAGTAGGAGTTGCGAGTCCACCATAAAACTAATGGCCGATGGTGTGGGGCACGATCTTCAGGGCAGTATAGCTGTTTAGCATGCCCATTGTTTTAAATGACTGAAAATGTTAGTTAATCAGCAATTTAAATGAATCATTTTTACTTGAATGTAAATCCCTGCCCTTGCAGCCAATTTTATGATTACCCTTGTTACGTGGATCCGACATTGAACGTTGTCAGGATCAAGTCTGACTCAGCCTACGTTTACAGGACTGCAATTCCCATCAGGCTGTGCACCGCGCCGGAGAATGTGATGTCGTGTTTCTGGCGGCGGTGCGAGTTTTAGGGAAGTCCGGGTCAAGATACTGAGCCGGTTATTCTTCCTGTGTTCCGAGAGAAGACGGACGCTTCTCTATTCGTGCCCGGTCCTTGGCGGTGTGGTAAGGGTGCTTCGGCACCAATGTTTAGCTGCATACTTAGGAGTTTTGGATTTACGGGGTAGTGTTACCGCCGGAGTCCTCTAACATGTGATTTGGCACTTTGTTTCTGTTAGTGCTCTAACAGCCGTGATGGTAACGGCTCGTGCCCCTGATTTAGATATTCTCACATAATTACTAGCTGTGTGTTCACGGCATTCCTGTTATGTGTGCACAGGTGTGTTTGTGGCTATAAGTCGTGACAGAAACGGCATGTGTGCTGTACAACGTTTTGAACACTCTCTCTATGCCGTGAAGGAAACGGTGTGAGAGGAAATTGATTTGGGGGCATTAATCACGCCTAAGCCGTGTTTAGAAACGGCACCTTGTGATGTGATACCCTGGAATATGAAGTGACGAAGCCGTGATTAGAAATGGCAGAGCAGAAACTGGAATCCATTCTGCTCTTTTATCATTGTGGAGAGACGGCAGCGGATTGTGATAGCTGTCCTCTGCTTTTTACTTTATTATCCCTTCCTACACATTGTTTTGGAAAGGTTGGCTCATTGATTACTGCTGAGATAAAAGCCGTGGGTGTTCAAATTTGTGAATCATGTCTACGTTGATTCTCTCTCTGTTCATTGTCTTATAGTAACAGGGGGCATTTGGATTTGTTGTGAGGATTACCCCTGTGAAGCATATTACAGCATATGAAAGGGTGGGTAAGAAGGACAGCGTTCGTATTGTCTATAGTATTGAATATTCATTCATGCGCTGTTTAATTCATGTACTTATGTTCCTCTTTGTTTTTGTCAGAAATCTTGCATGGCGCTTGGTTTAATGAACCCAGAAAAATAGAGTCATTAAAATTCTTGAGTTACTAGGAAGACGCAGCCTTGTTGTTTTCTTTTGCAGGTACTGCTGATGGTATAGCAATATATATATATATATATCAAAGGTACTCGTGTTATGTATATCAGGTTTTAATTGTATGCTCTCTGCATAGGTCTCCCTCCCCGCTGTCCCCATCCTTTCCTTCCCTCACTGGATCCGATCAACATTCTGTGCTGTAAGAGCCTTCAGAATTGAGACGATCAAGAGGTGGACCCCTTGTTTGCATCGAACCAACTCCGAGGTACCATCCGACCTATGTGCGAAGCTATCAGAGCTGACAGAATAACCGGCCTGATATACTTTACTTCCCAGTTGGTTCGGGGCACAGAATGGCCACCCTAGACGACTACTTGCTGCATTACAGCTAGTGCAGACCGAATTAGCAGCGTCCCGAGCTGAGACGGCAGCCTTACAGGAAAGAGTAGAGAGAATGCAAAGAAACCCATTTAATGCCACAGGGAGTAGAGCGGAAGGGGGTTTTTCATGGGCTGGAGGCGCGTCTTCTTCCCAAACCACACCCATGACAGTGGAGATACCAACACCCATTCCTTTAGCAGCCCCCGAACATTTTCATGGAGAGGAAAAGAAAGTGCAGGTGTTCCTTACACAAATTCTGCTTCACTTCACTTGTCGTCCTAAAGTGTTTAATACAAATCAGGCGAGAGTAGCCTTTCTGATTTCTTATTTGGCGGGAGATGCGGCTCAATGGGCAGTTCCTTTAGTGAGGAGAGATGACCCATTGTTGTATTATTGGGACGGATTCAAGGAAGAGTTTGAACGCATTTTTGACCGCAGAGCTAATTCTTTTTCTGTGGATAGAGAGTTGCTAGACCTCAAACAAGGTAATAGAGACTTGTTGGTTTATGTAAATACATTTCAGAGGCTGGTGGCGGAAACTAATTGACCAGAAGAGAAACAGGCCGCTATCTTTCACCACGGACTCAAAGACGAGTTAAAAGACATGATCGCCCCAAATAGATCCCCAACCGAAGACATGCACAGATTTAGTTAACCTGGCTATGCGTTTAGACCACCGTATAAATGAGAGAAGAGGGGATAGGAAGAAATATGATCGCCCTCCTCCTAGGTACGAGAAACCTCGCTATCCTGAAGTGTCCTCTAGTTCCGTATCCGAACCAATGGAAATAGGAACAGTGAGGGCTTCTCTTACTCAGGAGGAAAGAGAGCAGAGAAGGAAACAGGGTCTTTGCATGTATTGCGGAAAAAAAGGGCATTTTGTAAAGGATTGCTTAGCCAAGCCTAGGAATAAAGAAGGCAGTTATATAAGAGTAGCCACCACAGCGGTACAAAAGTCGGAAAACTGAAAGGCCCAGGGATTGGGGAAGGAAATGCCGAGGGCCATGAAGAAATACCTTCAGTGATAGTGAAGAAAGATCACTTCTATTTTGAGATCCAGTTAATCGTTAACTCTGTTCCTCAAGTCGTCCCTGTGCTCCTAGATTCCGGAGCTACAGGGATATTTATTGATTGTGATCTAGTGCACAGATTGGGTATCCCGCAGGTTGCTAAAGACCAACCAGAAACAGTCTTGACTGTAGATGGTAGAGATCTTGCTTCAGGTCCCATTTGTTTTCAAACCTCGGAAATTGAGGTTATCTGTGAGAAGACCCATAGAGAAGTCATGTCTTTTAATATCATCAAGGCACCATTGTATAGGTTGATTTTGGGATTGCCTTGGTTGACGAAACATAACCCTGACATTGATTGGAAGGCCAGAAGCATTATATTCAACTCTCCTTTCTGTGACATAAGTTGCCGGTCTTGTTCGGTAAGTCCTGTCCAATACCCGCCTACAGGTCATGCCATTGCTACGGCTGCAGAAAAGGAGATTGAGTTGCCGGACATATACCATGAATATATGGATGTGTTCAGTGAAACACAAGCCGAGACACTCCCTCCACATCGTCAGTACTATTGTCAGATCGACTTGGTTCCTGGGGCTATCGCTCCTTGTGGTAGGATTTATGCTTTAACAGAAACAGAAAACGAACATCTACGGGAATATTTGGATAGGTATCAAGCTAACAGGTTCATACGACCATCCAAGTCTCCAGCAGCTTCTCCACTCTTCTTCATTCCTAAGGCGAAAGGAGAGTTAAGAACCTGTATCGACTTTCGTGCATTAAATAAAGTTACTGTGAAGAACAGTTACCCTCTTCCATTGATTTCGGTACTCTTAGACCAGGTGAAAAAGGCAGTGATCTTCACCAAGCTAAATCTCAGAGGAACTTATCATCTCATCCGTATGAGACAAGGGGATGAGTGGAAGACTGCTTTTTGCACCAGATACGGATTGTTCGAGTATCAGGTGATGCCTTTTGGACTTTGTAATGCCCCTGCTGCCTTCCAATATTTCCTCAATGAGGTATTGAGTGAGTTTTTGGATTTATTTGCCATAGTCTACATTGACAACATTTTGATTTATTCGTCAAACCCTGAAGTTCACAGTCAGCATGTAGGGAGGGTATTAACTGCATTACGGATCAACCACCTGTTCTGCAAACTCAGCAAATGCAAGTTTCATGTTGCTCAAGTCGAGTTCTTGGGGGTCCTGCTGTCAGCACAAGGACAAACGATGGCTGAAAGAAAGATCACGGCAGTACAGAACTGGCCTATCCCCGCGACTGTGCGTGACGTCCAATCCTTTCTGGGCTTCGCAAATTTCTATCGCAGATTTATCAATCAATTTTCCGATGTGGTTGCCCCAATAACCAAGCTGCTCAGAAAGAAGGTACAATTTAGCTGGACACCCGAAGCTAATCAAGCCTTCGATCACTTGAAAAAGGCGTTTACTTCAGCTCCCACACTAGCTCATCCTGATCCAGAAAGACCTTACTTGGTGGAAGCAGACGCATCAGAAGTAGCTATCGGAGCGGTTCTCTCCCAAAGAGATACAGAGAACGCCCTATTGCATCCCATAGCGTTCATGTCCAGAAAGTTGAGCGAGTCCGAAATCAATTACACTATCGCAGAAAAAGAGCTCCTGGCTATAAGAGACGCTTTCAAGGAATGGAGACATTACCTTATGGGAGCAAAACACAAGACCACGGTCTACACGGATCATAGGAACTTACAGTTCATGACCCCTGCTCGTCTCTTATCCCCACGTCAATTAAGATGGATGTTGTTCTTTGAAGAATTCCAGTTCGTACTCGCCTATAGGCCAGGGAGTGAAAATCGAAAGGCTGACGCCCTCACAAGACAGGAAACTACACACGCACCACAAGAACAAATCACTCATTCCATTATCCATCCCCAGAAGGCCTTGTGTGTGATACAAACAGATCAGTTCTTAGAAAAGGTAGCCAAGGTCATTAAGGCTTGAAGGTGGAGAAAATGGTTGGCCGATAACAAAGAATGGAAGATAAAACAAGGACTGCCTATAAAAGGGACACAACTATTTGTTCCTACCAAAGAACTTCAGAATGAAGTCATGAAATGGTGGCTTTCGGCACCGATTGCAGGACATAATGGAGTAGAAAAGACTAAAGAAAGAATACTAAGACAATTCTGGTGGCCATCTGTTCAGAAAGATGTGCTACAAATGATCCGCCAGTGCAACGTGTGTATGCAGATGAAACCTGACAGAGGAAGACCATATGGACTGCTCCGTCCATTACCCACTCCTGGAATACCTTGGGAGCAGATCTCATTAGATTTCATAGTAGGTTTGACTAAAGATAAGGGTTGCACGACCATCCTGGTGGTGATCGATAGCTTAACAAAAATGGGCCATTTTATCGCTTGTTCTAATCTTCCGACCTCGGGACAAGTAGCACAGCTGTTACTCACACATATAGTAAGGTTACATGGCCTTCCTAGAATCATAGTTTCGGACAGAGGAACACAGTTCACGGCGCAGTTCTGGAAGGTGTGGTGCTCCGCCTTACAAATCTCTTCGAACACGTCTACAAGTTTCCATCCTCAAACAAATGGACAGACTGAAAGACTTAATCAGACCCTGAAGCAATATCTGAAATGCTATGTACAAAGCAATACAGAAGCTTGGGTGGATTGGCTATGGATAGCAGAAGTAGCTTATAATAGCGCACAACATTGCACCACTAAGCTAGCTCCTTTTTTTGTCACCTATGGTTTTCATCCTCATTTTTTACCTTTTTTACATCCAGGAGAAGGGCAGAAAGTACCAGAAGTACAAACAAGGGTGAAACACATGCAAAAAGCATTAAAGATCACACAAAATAACATCAAGGAAGCTAAGGACAGGTATAAAGAGCAGGCTGATAAACATCGAAGACCAGAACCTCAGTATAAGGTAGGAGATGGGGTTTGGTTGTCGACAAGGAATATACGCTTCAGAAGATATAGCATTTTCAGTCCACGATATATCGGACCTTACAAGATTATCAAGGAGGTAATCCCAGTTGCTGTAAAACTTGCATTGCCCAAACATATGAGGATACATCCTGTGTTTCACGTTTCTTTGGTTAAGCCTGCCTATACTCTGGTGCGGAAGCCCACCGCTCCGGTGTGGGTAAATCAAGAACAAGAATATGAGGTACAGGCTATCGTAGACTCAAAGAGAAGGGGGAACAGAGTGTGGTATTGGTCTCATGGAAGGGCTATGTGTAGGAAACTGGCTCTATATATACTACACCAAAGTGAGGTATAGTGTGTATAGAGTCCAGGTGACCCCAGAGGTAGGCAGAGGTTAAAGGTCGATAGAACCTTACTCTCTATTTGTGGTAGAGTGGTCGAGCAGTAAGGCAGTATCAGAGGACAGTGTTAAGCATTTGATGTACCCACTCAGTCAGCAAATGAATTCACACACTCAAGGACTGAACTCTAGACCAATTGTTTTTGTATAAAAAATATACTGTTGTTTTATTTTTAGAACCAAGCAAGCCTGGCACAGGTAAGCATTAAATACTTTACAGTAATAAGTTGCTGATTGTAGAACAGTTTGAAAATGCAATAGGAATTGTACTTTGTTTGATTTACAGGGGATGCAGTAGGTTGCAATACTTAGCAAATACAGTACATTGAAATGAATAGGCTTTTTCAGTAAATTACAGGTAAGTTACTTTTACGTTACTATTCTAACTCAGTGCTGGATACCTAGATTCAGCACTGGGACATTTCCTGCAAACAGGTAAGTAAATACGTTTTGGTTATTCGTGCGATTTTTAAAGAATATTTTTAGATTTCAAAACTCCACACTTAGAAACTTTTGGAAGAAAAATTGTCAATGTTATCCTATGGAGGAAAAACAGGTTATCGGTTCACAGGTAAGTTATCGACTGTGGGAGGTAAGGTTCTGGGGTTAGACTCAGGGGTCCCCTAGGGTCAGTGATGCACTCTTGTTACACCCTAATGGCACTAGGGCGGCCGGGTGCAGAGTGCTGAGGCCCAATGTTATCCAATGGGGGATAGGGGACCTCCGGTTGGTGGCTGCTAGCAAGCAGGCCACTGGGTTGTGGGAGCAAAGCTCCTAGGGTTTAGGTCAGGGCAAATGGGGAAACAAAGTAGCACAAAAGGTGCACCCTCAGCGGCACTGAGGCGGCCGGGTGCAGAGTGCTGTTTCGACGTCGGGCGCCCTGTTGTTTTCAATGGAGAACCTCCGGTTTGCAAAAGCACTGCAGGCAGGGAGACAAAGGACTTCTGGGTGCGACCACCACTTTGAGAGGTAAGTTGGGAAGTTAGGGGTTGGTTAGGCACCGTCGGTTTGGGCACACAACGCCGTGGGGCGTCGGGTGCAGGGGTGCCTTTTGGGGTCGGATCTTCTTACCAGCTCCGGGTCGCGGTTAGGGGGGCCTTCTGGATTTAGACTGCAGGCATCGGCTGGAGGCTTGAGGCAGGCCAGGGGTCGCTAGATCTCGGGTCAGGATCACCGGGGTGACCTCCTCGTGGCTCGGGCCGGGTTCGGCGGGTGCAGAGTGGGCTGGATTCGTGGTCTCCGGCTGCTGCCAGAGGTTGCAATTGAACAAATCCGGTATTCACGGGAGAAGCAGTCTTTGGAAGTGAAGGCAGGCAGGTCCTCCGGGGTTTTTGAGGTTGCTGGCTGCAGGACACACCGGGATTTCGCAGGAGCAGGTTCGAGGGGAGACAGGCCTGTAGGGCTGGGGTTAAGTCAATGGGCCTCGTCCTCTTGTTAGCTGGCTGCACAGCTGTTCGGTCCTTCTTCTTCTTTTCTTCTTGTCGTTTCTGGATCTGAGGAAGCAAGGTTCAGGGTGCCCCCTAAATACTAGATTTAGGGGCGTTATAGGTAGGTAAAGGGCAGGGACCAATGGGTCCCTTCCCTGGGGTGGGTACACCCCCTATCGTGCCACCCTCCAGTGGGAGGAAGTCAGGAGCCTGTCCCTGGTTGGTTGGGTCCCCCATCCTCAAGATGGCGGGGACTCAGAGGTGTGCTTCACCTCGCCTCCCCCACCTGAGGGGTGGAGTTGGCAGAAGTGGGCACACCTCTTTCCCTCACTTGTTTTTCCCGCCGGATCTCCCGCCCAAAGTGGGGGGTAGAACCAGTGGGGACCAGTTGCTGAAAACAGCAAATGGTCTGGGGAGGCTCACAAAGGCGGCATGCCTTTGAAGCTTCCCCTTTCGTGAACCCTGCCCATCCTGGGGGAGGAGGCTTGGCACCTCGTCCCAGGATGTGCATTGTTTCAGGCCCCCGAGAGCAGCAGGCTCTCAACCCAGGGGTCCAGAAACATGTCTGTTGGTGGGAGCCTAAGCAGCCACTCAGTCGGGTCACTAGAAGTTGGTCGAGTTTCAGGGGGCATGTCTAAGATGCCCTCTGTCGTGCATTTTACATTAAATCCCACACTGGCACCAGTGTGGGTTTAATGTGCTGAGAAGTTTGATACCAAACTTCCCAGTCTTCAGTGTAGCCATTATGGTGCTGTGGAGTTCGTAATGACAAACTCCCAGCACCATATACTCTTAATGGCAGCACTGCACTTACACTGCCCAAGAATGGACTTGGGAACTGTAGGGGTACAGGGCTCATGCACCTGTACCCTCACCACTGGCATAGTGCACCCAGCTGGAGGGGTGGCTGATCTAGGTCAGGGCAGTGGGTTGTGGGCATGGCACACAGGGATGTGTGCCATGTCGACTCTTCACTTTGTTCTGCACCAAGACACGCAGCCTGCAAAGGCAGTGTGTGTGTGAAACGGTGCAGGGCCTCTAAGGGTGGCACAATAACTGCTGCAGCCCTTAGGGGCCTTCCCTGGTCAAAGTGCCCTGGGTACCTGTGGTACCATTTACCAGGGACCTAGCTGTGGCCAGGGATGCCAATTGGGTTTAGGCTTCAATGCAGTTTTAGGGAAGGAACATAGGCCCTGGGTACCTGATTAGCAGGAGCCCAGGGCACACTCAGTCAAAGAACATCAGCAATTCAGCAAAAAGTGGGGGCATACCATGCAGAAAGAGGGCACTTTCTCACACTATGGACCTGAGGAAAACTCTTGGGAACCAGCTACTGGGGTGCATGCGCCAAGACTGGTGAAAAGGTTCCACACACTGCATCCCACTGAACCTAAACCCTGACAACGTTCCTCTTGGGAGGGATTTAATGTTACTTGGATCCGACATTGAACGTTGTCAGGTTCAAGTCTGACTCAGCCCGCGTTTACAGGACTGCAATTCCCATCAGGCTGTGCACCGTGCCGGAGAACGTGATGTCGTCTTTCCGGCGGCGGTGCAAGATTTAGGGAAATCCGGGTCAAGATACTGAGCCGGTTATTCTTCCTGTGTTCCGAGAGAAGACGGACGCTTCTCTATTCGTGCCCGGTCCTTGGCGGTGTGGTAAGGGTGCTTCGGCACCAATGTTTAGCTGCATACTTAGGAGTCTTGGATTTACGGGGTAGTGTTACCACTGGAATCCTCTAACATGTAATTTGGCACTTTGTTTCTGTTACTGCTCTAACAGCTGTGATGGTAACGGCTCGTGCCCCTGATTTAGATATTCTCACATAATTACTAGCCGTGTGTTCACGACATTTCTGTTACGCGTGCGCAGGTGTGTTTGTGGCTATAAGCCGTGATGGAAACGGCGTGTGTGCTGTACAACGTTTGAACACTCTCTCTATGCCGTGAAGGAAACGGTGTGAGAGGAAATTGATTTGGGGGCATTAATCTCGCCGAAGCCGTGTTTAGAAACGGCACCTTGTGATGTGATACCCTGGAATATGAAGTGACGAAGCCGTGATTAGAAACGGCAGAGCAGGAAGTGGAATCCATTCTCCTCTTTTTTCATTGTGGAGAGATGGCAGCGGATTGTGATAGCTGTCCTCTGCTTTTTACTTTATTATCGCTTCCTACACATTGTTTTGGAAAGGTTGGCTCATTGCAGGCGCGGTGCGTCCATTGGGGCGTTGGGGCGTTGCCCCCCCACCCTCCCGCGCCCGCAGCTCCCTCGGCGTCTCTGACTCAGTTTACTTAAGTTCAGAGACGCCGAGGGAGAACTGACAATCATGTCAGTCTGCATGACTTCGGACCGCCCACCCCCTTCAGAGTCTGAAGGGGGTGGGCGGTCCGGCGTCATGTTGACTGACATGCATTGTCAGACCAGCCAGGGACAGGCAGCAGCACAAGTGCGCATGAGTGGGGAAGGTGAGCGAATTTTTCGCCCGTGCCCAGTCATGCGCACTTGTGTTTGCACTGGCTTGCGAATGCCCATTAGGAGCCCCTCGGTCTCCTAATGGGCAGGCGGCGGGCGAAGAATAACGTGCCCTAAGCCAATCCTGGCGCTGCAGCAGCGCCAGGATTGGCTGAGGGGTTGCCACTCCAGTGCTGTTCCTGAAGAGGCGCCAACGCGGACCAGGAGCAGGGGCGGTCAGGTAAGTTTTTTAAATTTTATTTTCCCCTCGGTCGGCCCCCCACCCCCGCGCGACCCCCCCACGAGTCGCGACTGGGAATCACACACAGTCGTGTCCGCAATGACTTATCACTTATGTGCACATGCAGTTCAGTGATTAATGGTGCACAATGCACAGGAGTCTGATATAACTAGTTGTGGGCACCAGCACCTAGAGGCGGTACGGTTTGTCCAGAGTGCTATAAGTGTTAACACACGATCACATTGGTGCAGCATCCATTTCCTTCTCAGTTCCATAGCGGTAGGTCTGGAACTGGGTGGGCACGCCTGAGTGTTGTGCCTTCTGATGCTGGTATGTGTGCGATTCGGCAGGCCTTGCTTGAAGTGCTTTCTTCCCTCCCACCCTTTCCTATCCTTTGCATTAAGGTCTCAAAGTGCTCCGAAAAGGCCGAAAAGTAGCGTTTTGGTGCTATGCCAACATCTCAAAATAAAACAATGATGTTTCTCACGGGAGAGCGTTAGACCCCCTGCTCCGCCTTTGCACGGTGGTCACAGTAAACCCCAGAGGTGCCTAGGAGGACCTGCTCTCCTCTTGGAGGAGACTAAGGATTCTGCAGCTGGCGCATGTCAACGGACAATAGGGCTGGGGTAGGGGCAGTCAGTCACACGTCCTGGCAGAGGCGGCGCGGCGCGCGGACACGGTCAGGTAAGTTTTTCATTTTATTTTAATTTTATTGTTAATTGGGTCAGATGTCAATTGTCGTGTACCGGAGAGTGATTCAGTCTGTATGGAGCCTGCCACAAAGTGATGAAATGTCTGCCGCGGCTTGAGCTGCTGTGAGCCGGGATTCACCAGGCTGTCTAAGTGGTGATCCACATTTGGAATACTACATGTGCTCTGGGCTAATGTGTGATGTTTCACTTGTCTTAGAAATATGCGACTTTAGTTTGTGATCGTTTTGTTATATTTTCCATAAAGTGCTGAACGGCACCTATACAGCCTCTAGGCGCAGCGCAGAACATAACGGTATAAATCATGTGCGTGAGGTCGGTGTCTGACTTTCATATGGGATTACCATGTCATGGATTTATTATTTTTTATCACGAGCGTGTCCTGTACTCGAGGTTAGGTGTTTTTTATTGTGCGATTCAGTCGCACAATAAAAACATTGTGATTGGGAGTGAATTGTGGGATGTCTGTATTTGGTTTACTTTAATATACAATTGTCTGCAAATGTATAGGAACATTGAGTTACTAAAATATATTTGTGTCTTTCGGGCTGACGTGTTAGTTACGATATATTCTTTAATATGGGAATGCATTTGGGGGTGTTGAATCACCTAATCCGGTTATGTAGTTTGAGCAGCATGATTAGATTACTATCAGTGCAGTTCCAGGTTGTTGCGTTACATTATTGTGTGGAACTCAACGCATTAATGGCTTAAGTGGGACTTTATATATATATTTTTTTAGATATTATCGGTATGCCTGGATTTTATGTCCAGTTTAATTTAGCCTGTTACTTTGATTTGGAATACCGGGACATTTTAGACTGGCTCCTTTAGTTTAGTTGATGGCTTTATTGTGGTCATATGGGTAAAGCTCCTGGCGATTTTATTGCAGCAATGTGCATTAGGCCGACTGTATCAGGCCAGCACTGCATTTTCTGTGGCACCAATGCTCCACCACTTTGCATCCATTTTTGTATTTGGCACAACATTTTTATAAGCAGATGATTTTCCGCTTTGGAAATATATAGCTCCTAGGTAATGTGGCAGACCCTGAATTATTGCAATATTACATGCTGTCCCCCATAGACCTGACTGAATATTGTATGGCTTCAAGCCAATGTATTTGATTAATTGTGCTATAGTTTTCACCAATTAGACCCATTTTTATAAAACCAACTTTGTGGCAGTATCTTATATGACATCCCTTTATTAATGTATTAACTGCACTTCACAATTGCTTTATTAACCTTCTTGCTTCTCAAATTTGCTTGGAAATGCACCATTTACCCACTCTTTTTTCAAAATTTTCTCGGGGGGAAAACCCACCCGAACCCCCCTTTAGATGTTCGTGCTCTCTGGCTGCGCTCGCTCGCCACGGTGTGCTCCGACAGAAACTTTACGCCCTACCACTTTCAAATGTCACCAGCCACCACTGGCTCATTGATTACTGCTGTGATAAAAGCCGTGGGTGTTCAGATTTGTGAATCATGTCTACGTTGATTCTCTCTCTGTTCATTGTCTTATAGTAACAGGGGGCATTTGGATTTGTTGTGAGGATTACCCCTGTGAAGCATATTAAAGCATATGAAAGGGTGGGTAAGAAGGACAGCGTTCGTATTGTCTATAGTATTGAATATTCATTCATGCACTGTTTAATTCATGTACTTATGTTCCTCTTTGTTTTTGTCAGAAATCTTGCATGGCAATTGGTTTAATGAACCCCGAAAAATAGAGTCGTTATCATTCTTGAGTTACTAGGAAGACGCAGCCTTGTTGTTTTCTTTTGCAGGTACTGCTGATGGTATAGCAATATATATATATACATATATATATATATATTATCCAACAACAGCTTACACGGCACTCTCCTTGGTACAAAAATATATCTTTATTGAGACCTCCTTCTCCACCACCTACGCGTTTCGAACACAAAGTTCTTGTTCACGGTAGTATAGTTGGTGCTCCCCCGAAAAGGACCGTGTTTGTTGAATAATATATATATATATATATATATATATATATATATATATCATAGGTACTCGTGTTATGTATATCAGGTTTTAATTGTATGCTCTCTCCATAGGTCTCCCTCCCCGCTGTCCCCATCCTTTCCTTCCCTCACTTGATCCGATCAACATCCTGTGCTGTAAGATCATTCAGAATTGAGACGATCAAGAGGTGGACCCCTTGTTTGCATCGAACCAAGTCCGAGGTACCATCCGACCTATGTGCGAAGCTGTCAGAGCTGACAATCCTCAAACAAAAAAATACCTTAAAGGCAACACAATTTTTTTGGTTTGGTGCATTTAAACCCCTTATTTTGTATGGGAAACTATGCATAACCCAAATGTGACAGGATACTCCATGGAATGTCTTACACTTTCAGACAGTTCTGGATTTTAGTTGGCAATGCTTTTGCATTCTGGGACTTTTAGTTCCCCTTTCTCATTATAAGTAAGGGTTTCTAAAAACTCCAGCATGCAAAGCTTTGATGGCAAAAATCAGAGACTGTTTTGAACATACCCTTATTAGTAAATGCTTTATAGATGGTTATTAGGGCTATAACCAGTGCTTGAAATGGCAAAATAGAAGTGCACGTACTCTGTAGCTGAGTACCTGCTTGTTTCTGAGAAGTGCCGGTACTCTCCAATTAAAAGTATTGCATTTCTCTTGAGGAGTGCCGGTACTCTCCCTCTCAAAATAAAAAAGTGCCGGTACTCCGTACCGGACCATTTAAAGCATTGGCTATTACCATTGGACAGATACTTCCGACCTTCTTACAGTGCACTTGGATTTCTTGCATATAAAGCTTGGAAAGGTTGAAAACCTAACTCCGCCTCTGACTCCGCCCTTATGCCCGTCCCACACTCCACCCCCCAGTCCACCGCTCCTTTTGGTGAGTACCTGCACTTATTTTTTTCCATTTAAAGCACTGGGTGCAGGTAAGTATTTTCCTCAACATGGTTTTAGCCCAACTGGATTGTATTTTTGGCCTCAGCTACGCGCAGCTTCTGTGATAGCATCCAGCTCATAGAGCCACCCGGACTGCACCTCGAGTTACGAGCGCGTCACCGTGGCTCTTACACCCACCGTTCTTTTGTTCCTATAGGCCACCTCGGGGCAGCTGTAGAGCGGTGAAGCAATGCAGGAGGGCCCTCCATCACTTCACATGCCTCTCCATGGGACTAGGCTTCCACCCCCCACCCCCCCACACTGTGCTCAGGCGGCTGAATGCTTCTAAGCATACTGATAGCAGGGCCCCTGAAATTACGACCTGCTGCTGCGTGATCTGCATATTAATGAGTTTGCCTCACTTGTAGCCAATTCATCATCTGCGTAATTTGCAGATTTTTAACCAAAAAATGTTTCTTGCGCAAACTAATCAAGCTACTGCCGCATAGTGGAAGGCCCTTTGAAAAGAAAACTATTCACCTTTCAGTTGTTTGCTGTTTTTAAGTGTTAAACCGGTACCAATGACGAGAAAACGTTACAATGTTTTAAAATGTCAAAATAATGAAGTAGTACTGTCACAGAACTTTCCTTTGTGAAACTGCATTATTGAATTTTCTTGTCATAGTTTAGTCAACATGTCGAATAATTTGGTTCTTCCCACTGTATAGTTCAAGTGGCCCTGCTTATAGGACAGGCACTTATGTCTGGCCTTGTAACAGCTCATTAAAATGGGTAGCTAATATGAGGCAGTTACCTTTTCACTTCGGGAACTGAGTGTTTTCATATGCAAAAATCCACCCCTGCTTTATCACATTCAAATTCCCGACTCCTAAAAAGTAACTTTACGCTGAAGGTTTTAATCCTTTTATAATTTTGGAGTTTCTGTCGTTCCCACTACAAGATATCCTCTAGGTATTCCTGCTGGTGATGCAACTAAACTAAGCAAGTGTGTTTCACTACTGCTTCCTCACTTTATAGTGAATTGTGTTTCCTCAAATTATGCAAAAATGTGTGATGTTTTTAAGAATCAGAAAAGTTGTTTCACTTTTACTAACCCTCTAACGTTTCATAATTTAATAACTGATTTTGTGACTGTTGTGGCAGGGCTGTATTCAGGACAATTATACTTCGGGAATGTTGCAATAGGTCAAGAGAAAATGCCTCTGATTTGTGCAGGGTGTTAGTGATTGTCTTTGTCGGGATGTATTTTTGGGGGGAGTGGACTAGCTTATACCACGTGCAGCTGTTCGTGATGTCACACAAAACTTTGTGTGTTTATTATCTTGTTTTAACTTTGGAGAAGCCGAAAGACAGCCTGCTTTGTGCTGTGATAGACACTGCCCTAAGTAACAACCCTGTCCATGACTTCTGCCCTTAGATTTGGACCATAAGGATGCAGATCACAGATGCAACTGCATCAAATGTACTGAAAAAGAAAACTTTCCTAACTCTATGGGTGGAGAGGTGCGGTGCAGCGGCCAGGGCAGCTGACTTCGGAGCACAGGGTTCACCGTTCGATCCCCGGCTCCGGCGGCAGCTCAGCACCATGTGACTCTGGGCAATAGCTCACTTAATTTCCACTACGGCCCCCAGCGCCTTGAGACCCGTAAGGGTGAGTAGCTGCGCTATATAAAAACGGACGTACTATGTGGGAGTCACTTGGGGTCCGGAGCTTGAGCATACAGGTAGTTACTCCTGGTAGGCTGTCCAACCGACCTACTTAAATCTACATACTTCTTCCCCTTGAAGTGTACTTTATTAATGAAGTTTCTTACAAGGCCTCTTGGGCCTGTGTGTATGAGAGCTATTTTTAGGTCGACCCTGGGCTGCGCATGCGCTTCTCTGCGAGTCATGCTGTATTGTACACTGTGGCTTGAAGCCCCTCCTCTTTTTTTCATTCGTTCCCGTTCGCACCTTTTATAAATGCATGCTTCTGTTTGATCAACATGCCTAATTACTCCTGCCTTTTGTTGTTGTAAATCCTCCCTGGGGACTGCCCCTGCTACATGTGGTCATACATTTTTTTTAAATTTATGTTCCTTCCTGTCACTATTTTTAGGTCTCGCCTACGCAGCGCGCATGCGCTGCATAGGAGGGGACCTCTTGAAATCGATTCGGTTTTTTGCCCAAAAACGTGCACGCTTTGCATTGCTTTCAATGGCAACGCGTGCACGTTTGGTGATTCCCTTGCGGGAGCGAGCGGCGCCATCTGTTAGCAATTATCGCGCTCGCTCCCGCAAGGTAAACGCTGCGCGTCCCTGCTCTCGGCCGCACTCCCCCCACCCCTCCCACTTGTTTTCATTGCTGCTTGTTTTCCTTGCTGGAAGTCGGCTGCTGCGAGCCTTGCTGTTCCCGAGATCCCGCCCGTGCCCCCGGGCAGCGCCGTTTGATCCCTCCGAGACCGTGTATCTTCCGAGACGGAAGGAGGAGGACTACAATGTTCAACTTCTGGGATGTCTCTTCCCTCCCTCTTTTTGGAACGTCAGCCAACGCTTGTTTTTAATGTACTTAGACCACTAATTCTATCAACTTTGAGCATCATGTGGCCAGTCCCCGAATGTGACAGAGCATTTAAGCAGACGCATTTATTCGTGGACCTTCCTTAATTATTTTAATTGCCGTTACGAGAACGTTGATTGGTCGCAAGCAATATCACACTTTTCAACAAGGACAAAGCTGACAAATAAATAAAAATATATATCAATTTAGGAGTTGCCAATTGAAAGATTGTTGTGTTTTTTGAGCCGTGGGGAGGGGGGGTGCCGGGTCTCAGTATGCAGAACCTGCGGGCTGACTGACACGTCCCCGCAGGGGACCCTCATAAGAGGGCGGCCCCTTTAGTGCCACAGGATGGCACACTGGACAGCCTAGTGTCCGGTGACCCCTTCGGGGTCCCGTGCGTCACTTCCGGCCGAGGTGGGGGAAGGGGAGGGGTATATATGCCTCCCCCGCCCACCTGGCGGCCTCTTTGTCCCTCACCCTGACGCCGTTTGTGGTGCTGGTCTCCCGGGATTGCCGTCGGGAACGCTCGCCGCTGAGACTGGTGAGTGTAGGCCCTGCCCTGCCCCGGGCATCTTAAGGGTCATCACAGCAGTCCTGGTGCTGCCCAGAGAGCGGGTCGGGGGGGCAGAATGGAAGGGGGTATCTTCCCCCGCCCTTCCTAGAGCAGGCGATCCTTTCCCCGTACCCCAGGCCGGGTCTTAAACATGGGGGCGACCAGCGTCAGGCATGGCCAGTGGCACGCACCACGATAACGGGGGCCATCGCCCACGTGGGCTCAGGCCTGAGGGGTCCGTTCACGTAAGGGGCAGGGGGGGGCAGCCGGCGCGATTATAGCTCCGCTCCGACGCGGCACCTGAGGGACAGGGTCCAGTCCCCAGTAGCCTGGCCGGCCCGTGTTCCCAGGACACTACGGTCCGCTTCTTCAGGCGGGGGCCGCGAGGCTGGGGTGCCGCGCAGTCCCCCGCCCCCCTTCATGGGATCCAGGTTGGCTGAGGAGCACATGCCCTGTTTTGTTGCCCCCTCCCCTGGCCGGGGTTGGCATAGGGCAAACGTGGGTGGGGGCTAAGGGTGGAAGGATGCGGCCGTGCGGGATACAGTGTGGGTTGGCGCCGTTGCATCATGCTGGTCGGACGTCGGGCAGGAGCTGTTACACGGTGAGTCCGTAATCTCCCCCCCCCCCTTATCTCCTCAGCTTAGCGGCACCGCCCGGCCATTGCCTTGGACTGGTGTCCGCTGGGGGGGGAGAGGGGGGTGATGCAGCTCCCCCAGTCCAGTGGTCGGCTTCCTCCCGGTCGGTCTAGCTAATCAAGCAAGCTCACGTGTAGGGCCATATAGACGTGGTGGAAACAGCATTGTTGCACGGTGTCTTTCTGTGTGTCCCATGTCGGAATGGGTATACAGATCGGCACGTGGGGTATCCTGCGGTGAATTTGGGCGCCCACCTACTGTAATTAGGACCAGTCTACATATGGTCCGTATATGTTAAATGTCCAGCACAATGTAGTGAAGGTCGCTGCGTCATATGGTGCGGTGAGTGTGGCGCCATGAGCAGGCTGAAATGGCTAATTTGAGAGCGTTAGACTGTGTTGCTTTGCGTGTCAGCTCTGAAAGCAGTGAAGTGCGCCACAGATATACGGAGTCAAAGTATGCATTAATGTGCATTGCAGAGGTCAGCCGCAGTGTGCACTGAAGTGCGCCCTGAATTTAGCCTCAGAGCTAGAGCCACGTTGTACAGGGAAGTGACCCGCAGAGGTACAGCCGCAGTGTGCGCGGGAGCAAGCAGCAGTACAGTCAAAGTGTGCAGTGAAGTACGCCGCAGAGGTACCGTCACAGTGTGCACTGAAATAAGTGGCAGAAGTACAGTCACAGTGAGCACTGAAGAGCACCGCAGAGGTACAGTCCCAGTGTGCACTTCACGGTAGAAGTACAGTCACAGTGTGCAATGAAGTATGTGCAGAGGTACTGCCACAGGGTGCACTGGTGTGCCACAGAGGTACGGTCACAGTGTGTGCAAAAGCGAGTCAAAGTGGTAAAATGACAGTGTGCACTGAAGTACACCACAAGGGTAGAGTCAGAGTGTGCACTGAAGTGCGCCCTGCTGTGAGCCTCAGAGCTACAGCCACATTGGTACAGTGTAGTGACCCCCAGAGGTACAGTCGCAGTGTGCACTTAGTGTGCTAAAAAAAAAAAAAAAAAATCACATTATGCACTAAAGTGCACAGTAGAGGTACAGTCAGTGTACAATGAAGTGATCCGCAGAGGTATAGTCGAAATGTACACTGAAGTGAGCCGCCGTGATACAGGCACATTGTGCACTGAAGTGATCCGCAGAGGGATAGTCAAAATGTGCACTGAAGTCCCTCGCAATGGTACAGTCACCATGTCCACTTATGTGAGCTGCAGAGCTATGGTCGAAGTGTGACCGGAAGTGAACCGCAGAGGTACAGCCGGATTGTAGGTTACAGTCACAGTGTGCACTGAAGTGCACCGCAGAGGTACAGTCACAGTGTATCATCAGAAGTACCTCATTCACACCTCCCAAAAGCAGGAAGTGTGATGCTGAGCTAAAACCTGCGAAGAATCCCACTTTAGTTAGAATGAAAAGACCGTGGAGCCAGTATTCATATGGAACCTTAATAGTGTGCGGGGGAAAGTTGAGCAGCGTGGCGGGTGGTCTGAAGCCCCGTGTACTTGTATCCACTATAATTAATTTGGTGTAGGAATTATAAGGTTTCCAGAAATGTGAGACAGCAAGGGATTTTAACTATTGCTGTGGTCTTTGGTTTAAGGCTACCAGTAATTAAGATGACAGTTCTACAAGTTGCTGCACGGAAGGTTGCATTGCACAGAAAATTGATGCGCTTGAGGGGACAAAGAATAAATGCAATACGCAGCATGCACGCTCCAGCTGTCCCGCAGTTCGGCAGAGCACGAGATCCCCCCCCTCCAATAGTGGCTAGTTGCCCAACGGCTCCGGCGCTGTTTCGGAGGGGCGCACTACGAGCGGGTCGGAGCATCATGGGGCAGGTGAGCGTCACTGGGCCCCTTCTAGGGGTAGTGGTGCCTAGGTTTGACCTGGTTTTGCGCCCTGGAAGGTACCCCTATGCCTGGAAGCGGCGTAGGCGCTTCCCCCGTTTCATATTTGTTTATCATTGCGCATCGCTAGGGGGCGGGGTCCCATGGGGGTCGCCTTGCGGGCCAGGCCTCGGTTCAGTTCTCAACAAGCACAGGCCCCTTCAAAGCACAGAGTTTGGTGCGCCCGCCGGCTGTAGACTCACAATCTACACTGACCGTCGCCATTCACTGCAGTGAGCCGATCGGCCGTCTGCTCACTCCCCTGAGTACTCTTCCACCCGGGTTGGGGTTGCCGGAAGGGAGGGCAGGGGGATTAGAGGAAGCGGGGGGAGCGAGACATTCATCCCCCGCCCTAGCTCACCCTTGCTGGTGGGCAGGACAGCAGTAAACTGCTTGCCCTTTCTTTTCCTGGGTGTTTATATCCACGCTGCGGGCTGCAGGATACAGCATTCCGGCCACGCATCTTGGAACGATCAAAAGATGGTCTCTTCTTCGGCGAAGATGGCGCCGGCTTTACCAACAACTGATCAGTGGTAATAGCTTGCCCTTTGGAGTCTGCTCTGATCCAGCGCTAACAATAAAAATAATTCTCCTATATACTTCGGTCATCCAGGTGCAATTATTCTTTCAACACACACTCTATATCCATATGACGGTGGGGCCCATAACACCGCATATACATTCACTTACTCATTTGTTCCCTGGATTTCCTCTGTCAATAACCTAGGAGAAAAAAGATTCGCTGGAAGGAGACGGGATACCTCTTTAACATGACATAATATTTCTCTTTGCTTTAAGGTATTCCGCTCATTGGTCGATGGACCAACTAGTAGGAATCAGTTGATGGTGATTAAGACCAGCTCAATCACAATAAACTCTTTAATATCTCATTTTAATCATTGAGCTAAAGAATCACTGAGTCATTTGTTTAAAGAATAATAAAGTTTATATAAAGTTTTGAATGCAAGAAATGAGGTTAAGCTTATTATTCAGGTCATTACATTTATCATCAATATAAGAATAACTTGAAATTGCAATGCATTTTTATTAGACGGAAAAATAAGGTTTTCATAGCAGGAACTCTTAAAGATCAACCTATCTATCTGGGGAAATCTAATAATTCTAAAATAAAAATGTATCTGGAAAAATTCTCCTAAAGCAGCATCTTATACTCAACTGGAAAAGGAAAATAGCAGCAGCAGCATCAGCTCGTCAGCATCAGCAACCGCAACTTCACTCATCTACCGCATCTAACTTCTCCAGCATCTGCTCTCCAGCAACTTCTCCTGCAGCTTCTCCCACAGCATCTAACGCAGCATCTACTCTCCAGCATTCTAACCCCTCCCACCAAGAGTAGGTCTTCTTATACCCTAATTCTAGCTTACAGCATAAAATGTTTCTTCTTCATGGCGTGACTCTTTCTCATTGGTCAAAACTCAGGCCCATATACATTTTAATCAAACTTCCTGGTCTTAACCAGTTCCTTGTGGAATGTCCATGCAAGCATCGTTTCCCACAGTTCATGCAATTGCTCATCCGTTTCGATCAGTCCAAATTGTATCTTTTTCTGTTACATTTTAGGTTTAACAGTTCCGTCTATTGATTCAGTTGGACTTCTCACGCTTCTTGCTGATCATCGTGGCACACATCTGCTCAGAAAGGTCACAACAGCCTTGACCATACTTCCATCTTAGCCTCTCAGCATCAGCACGTGATCATCCCTTTTCCACAGCCTCTCTCCTCTATCACATGGTCTCCCGCTCATGCGTACTCTAGCAACTTGCGGCCATTTTATATTGCTGCTCGACAGGCCTAAGCGCACTATTTTCAAAGATAAAAAAGTATTGTTAAAACAAAGAAATATAAACCCTTTCGTTTCCCTCCCGTCTTTCTACGTACCCCAATTAGGTATTACCTAGCAAAAAGCAACATATAAAGCTGTCCCTTACTTACCATCGCTTTATTTTGCAACCACACGTTTTATTTAAAAGCACAGATCATGCATTTATTATATTTATTAGTACGCAACTATTATGTTATGTTTAGACACGTAAACAATTATAAGTTGATTATTTTGCACACGGAATAGCGTGTTACCTTTAACCCTTAACATGTAACATACATTGTTGGTTATTTACTTAAACGAACATGTTTATTAATTATTTTACGAAAATATTAGGAGATTAAAATTTTTTCATTTACCCTGCTCCATCAACTCCCCCCTTTGGTGATTTTTAATATCACCACAAAACCCAAGTTATACAATTTTCTCAGACAGCATATATCTTTTATCCGTTTGCTTTTGTTAGTTTACACAACTGTATCCCTTTCAACTTGTCTCTTCGTTTTCTTGTACATGTTCTCTTTTATTTCTTCTATTTCTCCCATTTCTCTCTCTCTCTCCTTGTTTATCATGTTTTCTTTTTCTATTTTATTCTGCCTTCTTCTTCTCTTTATACATGTTATTGCAAGCTTCAGTACTAATATTATTATTATTATCACGGTTGCTATTATTATAACTTTCCCTATTATTAATCCACTCATTCTTGTTAACCAATTTATTACTGAAGAAAACCCTTTACCAAGTTTTCCCCATGCACTTTCAACCTCCAGTGGAACAAGTTCTTTGTGCAAACTTGTAATATTTGTTATATACTTCTGTATATTTTCGCTTTTATCTGGAATGTAAGTGCAACAATGTTGGACTTTCAGCATTCCACAGACTCCGCCCTCTTTTGCCAAAAGAATGTCAAGGGCAAGTCGATTTTGCATCACCATAGCTCTCATGGCAACCATCTCGGTATTTACCATCAAGAACCCTCCAGCAGTATCTGTAGATAAACGATCTACCACTGTGGATAATTTCCGAATTCTAAATGCATTCAAAGATATTCCCACTGCTGGTATTAATGCACCAAAAATATCACCTACTATTTCTGAAAAACTTTCCCTTTTTCTATGTGTAAAGGTATTTATCATTTTGTGTGTTCCTTTTTCTTTTCTATCCACATGAAAAATCTTTGGAAAGACCAGGCCTAAGTAACATGACCCATACCAATGGTCCGGCAACCTATAATAAGCCCTATTTCCGCAAACATAATAAATCCCTGGAAATATTGGATCTTTTCCTCCTTTGAATCCCCATCCACCTAAAATTTGGTAATTGTCATGGCAATTACTGGAACCCACAAAATAATTGTCATATCTTGTCTTATTTCTTCTAATGCACAACCTTCCCTGTTGGGGCCAATCCAGAGTCATAGCTGCATTTGTCTTTTTCTTGTCATGATTTTCTTCCTCAAACGCCGAAAGAGGTGTTTTTGTCTCTTCTATCACTTTTCTTTGAAATTTCACTCTTCTCTCTTCAACCATCTCTAAAAATACTTTTTCTTCCTTCTTTAACTCACAGGTAAGGTTGTACCTAATTATACTATCTAATGTTAAAATCTTATCTTCTAAAAAATATTCACCAAACGTTTTTCCCTCTTTTATTTTGTTAAGCTCGGGAACTACAGAAACTTTCACAAAAATCTTATTTATGTCAGTGTAATAATATTCTAATCTACCTGTTTTATAAAATAAACTTGCTAAAACGCTACATGTTATTCCATATGTCAAAGGGAGGTGATGATAAGTCACACCCTCTGCTACAGATGCAGGCAACTGCATACAAACATAGCAATCTCTTACATCCATTGTTTCTACATAGTCATATAATAATTTAGTAAAAACATTTTTTGAAAAATCTGTTATTGATTTGTCCTTGTGTAATTCTGCACTACTCTTTAAAATAACTGGTTCTTGAGTGTTAGCTCCTTTTTCTTTCTCAGTGTTATTAGACATTTCTACTACAGCTAAACTAATTGGAATAGTGATTGCTAAAACCACCCATACTGTTATTAATAATCCTGTACAAAAGCAACACATCTTGCACCATCTACTTAAAAACTCACATTTACATTTTCTATCTCTACTATTCTCCATTTTGTTTGATAACCTTATTTATTTGTTTTCCAGAAAATTGTGTCACTACACCTCAGAAATGACTTATTTGCCACTCTGTACTCAAATGTTTTGTCTTTGTTTGGTACTTTCTTTTAATTCTTTCTCAGAATTCTTTCTTTGTCACATCCAGTAAATTCGTCAGATCCAGTGTTTTGTCAAATCCGGTAGAAACTATCTAAACTTCTTCAGGTTTGTTGCACTTCACTTTCTCCCATCAGGTTTCTTTGTTCTGGGTTTTCGTGAGTGTTCTTTTCTTCTTTGTTGCTAGTCAAAGCACGATACAACCATTCAGGCGATCTATACTTCGGATTTACCTTCTTTACTCTTTTCGTTTTCTGCAAGTGTTTTCCACCTTGTTTTTCTTGCTCTCTCTGACTTGTTATTTCATTCACTTGTTCAGCACTTTTCCCTTATGATTCTGTATCTTAATTTTCTTACTTCGTTGGGCCAATTGTCTCCTTTTCTTGGCCTTTTTGCTTCACTTCCTTTTTCCTCTCTTTCTGTTTTCCAATTTCTTTTTCTTGACTCTAGCTTTTGGTTTCTTTCCTTTCCACTTACTTCAGACTCTGTTTCAATTCTCTCGTTATTTCCTCTTATTTTGAAACTTATAATTTCATTTTCTTCTACTTGTGGTTCTTTTCTTATCTTCCTTCGTTCACCTATTTCTGTCCCTCCTCGAGGTTCTTCCGAATTTGTGTCAGTCTCCCTATCTGCTTCTAAATTTCCCTGTTCTCGTGTTTGACTATTTGTCCCTATGGCTCCTCGGGGATCTTCCGATTTTTCTAGCTTTTTGTTTGAAACTCTCCCTTCTTCATCTATCAATATTATCTCCGAAGGATTTTTACCACAACTTGTACTTGGTTGCTCACTGTCACTATTTTCTGGCTCAGTTTCTTCTCTTATGCTTTCAAAATTCCATTTTCTTTTTAGAATTTCTTCACAATCCGAATGTTCTGTATCAGATTCTGAACTGGTGTCTGATATTTCCAGATGTCGACTTACAGGTCGATCTTCAAATTCTGGAACTTCAGCTATTTCTTCTACTTCTTCTACTTCTTCTGTCGTTGCACTTGTAGTTGGGTCTTCCAGATGTCGACTTACTGGTCGATCTTCATGTTCTGGCACCCTGTTTGTTTCTTCTTCTGTTTCTGATGTTGAACTGTTATCCAATACTTCCAGATGTCGACTCACATGTCGATCTTTAGGTTCTGGAACTCTGATGGTGTGACTGGCATGTACCCAGTGTTTCACTCCTGCACACTTGACTGCAGTGGTCGTCACCAGGATCACTTGTCATGGTTCGCCCCAGCGAGGAACCAAACAGTTTCTTCTCCGGTGGACTTTTATGCGAACCCAATCTCCTGGATACAAGTCGTGAGCTGGTTTTCTTTCAAGAGTGGTCGCATCCGGTCCAACCTGATGAAACACAGAACGCACCACTTCAGCCAATCCTTTGCAATAATCCAGCACTAGATCATCAGTTATAGTCAGTAGTTTGTTGACAGGTACTTGTGCTTGTCTCATTGCTCGTCCCATAATTATCTCATGGGGACTGAGTCCTTTCCGGAATACTTCTGATTGTCATTAGAACTAATGGCAAAGCATCTGGCCATTTGAGTCCTGTAGCTTGACAGATTTTTCCTAACCTGTTCTTGATTGTTCCATTCACTTGCTCTACTATTCCAGAAGCCTCTGATCTGTATGCACAATGTAGTTTCTGTTTAATACTAAGTGCTTCACAAATCAGTTTAACTAATTCATTTTGGAAGTGTGTTCCTCTATCTGTTTCAATCGTGACTGGAAAACCATACCTCGGAATGAATTCTCGCAGCATAAGTTTTGCTACCGTAATACTATCATTCCTTCTTGTTGGGTATGCCTCCACCCAACGGGAAAACAAACAGACGACCACTAGGACATACCTTAGTCTGTTGCAAGGTGGCATTTCAATAAAATCCATTTGCATTCTAGTGAAAGGACTCCCTTCTCGTCCTATTGTTCCTAGACTCACTACTGTCTTCCTTCCTGGATTTAACTGTTGACAAATAAGACATCTCTGACAAAGACTCTCAGCTATGGCTCTGAATTTTGGATTGTACCATGTTTGTCTAAAAAGTCTGATCATTGAATCTCTCCCAATATGGGCTTGTCCATGGTACATCCGTGCCATGTCAGAAATCATGCTATCAGGCATAACTGGTCTCTCATCCCTGTAAACCCAAACATCAGTCTCTTCAGGTTTTCTACATCCTGCTTTTATCCATGTATCTTTTTCCTCATCCTCTTCAGCTTCTTGTAACTGTCTTACCTCATCCCATGTTTCAATAGAGTTAGTAAAAAGCAAAGGACAAGAAATATGCTCTCTTTCCCGACATTTGTTTAAAGAAACCACATTCTTTGCACAATATTGTGCCATTTCGTCAGCATATTTATTACCAACAGTTATGTAGTCTTCCCCATTTTTATGTGCATTGCACTTCACTACAGCGATCTGTTTAGGCAGCTGTATCGCCTCAAGCAGCTTTTTCACAAAATCTCCATTTCTAATGGGCGTTCCTGCAGACGTCAAGAAACCCCTTTGTGACCAAATCTGACCGAAATCATGCACCACCCCGAAGCCGTACTGGCTATCTGTCACAATCGTAACCCATACATTTCTTCCCAACTTACATGCTTGAAACAGAGCTACTAATTCAGCAACTTGGGCAGATCGTACACCTTTCAGACAAGATGCTTCCATTACAGTTGCTACTGTGCAAACTGCATATGCTGCACTCAGAACTCCATCACTTGTTCTCAAACATGAGCCATCCACAAACAGAATATAATCTGATTCTTTCAAAGGCTCATCTCGTATGTCAGACCTTGGTTTTGTACAGTATTCGAGCACATTCAGACAATCGTGATCTACTTCATCCATTTCAATCACACTCTCTTCATCGGGCAATGATGTCGAAAAATTCACATTCATACATCTGTCAATGGTCACATTATCTGCACTCAAAATTACTTTTTCATACCTAGTCAGCCGACTATGTGTCATGTATTGGGTTTTCGTTCTTGTCAAGAGAATTTCCACAGATTGGGGAACATACACTCTTAATGGATACCCCATCACTATGCCTTCACTCTGTTCCAGACTCACACAGGTAGCCGCAACTGCTTTCAAACATCCAGGCAATGCTTTCGCTACAGGGTCTAAAACAGCCGAAAAATATGCAATTGGTCTTTTCATAGTTCCATGTCTCTGTACCAAAACTGAAAATTCACATCCATCTCTCTCACTGCAATACAGCTCAAAATCTTTCTCATAGTCAGGCATTCCCAAAGCTGGAGCTTCACATAATTTCTTTTTCAGCTCTCTGAATGCTTTCATTTCTTCATCATTCATTTCAAAAGGATCTTTAACATCCTTCTTTGTCAGTTTCTGCAATGGTTTAGCAATCAGTGAAAAACCGCTTATCCATTGTCGACAATATCCAACCATTCCCAAAAACATTCTTACCTCTCTTTGTGTCATTGGAGCTCTCATTCCTTGAATCATTTTTATTCTTTCAGTCGTTACCTTTCACACTCCTTTCTCAATTTTATGCCCTAAATACTGGACTTCTTGTTGACAAAACTGCAATTTTGAAGGGGACACTTTATGTCCTCTTTTTGCTAAATGATTCAGCAAAGCAATTGTATCATTGACACATGCTTCTTTCGTTTTTGATGCCACCAGTAGGTCATCAATATACTGAACCATCACTGACTTTTCTGGCATTCTTAAATCTTCCAATGATTTCTTTAGGATCTGATTAAAGATTGAGGGACTTTCTGTGTACACTTGAGGAATTCGGCACCATGCCAAAATACGCTCTCCAAACCGGAACGCAAATAATGGCTGGCTATCTGGATGCAATGGAATAGAGAAAAATGCATGACATAAATCAATTACTGTGTACCATTCTGCTTCACGTGGAATCTGGTATAGAATCACAGCAGGGTTCGGTACTATTGGGCAACAAGGCACAACAATTTTGTTTACCTTCCTCAAATCTTGTACAATTCTATATGTTCCGTTTGGCTTTTTCAGTCCCATTATTGGCGAATTACATGGACTGCTCATGATTTCTTTTAGAATCCCTTGTTCAATCATTTTATTTATTACTGGCGTTATTCCTTCAATTATTTCTGGCGTTGATTTATACTGGGGCGTATTTGGGTAACTCGTTCCCTCTTTCACTGTTATTTTAACGGGATCTACTCCTTTCATTAATCCTACATCTTCTCCTGAAAAGTCCCACACTTCTTCTTTCACTGTCTTTTTCAATTCAATTGGGATTTTCTCTGCATTAAATACAGGAAACAAACCATTTACTTCTGGTTCTAAATTCACCATTGTCATTTTATACAGCACATCCTCATCTGGAGTCTGAAATGCAATTCCGTCTGGGGTACAATAGATAGTGCAGTTCATCTTGCACAATAAGTCGCGTCCTAATAGGTTCACGGGACTACAATCGCATACCACAAATCGGTGCATTTCACTAAATGGACCAATTCTTACCTTCACTAATTTAGTAAGAGGCATTTTAATTTGCTGATTTGATACTCCAACTACTTGGATATGTTCACCTGAGAGAGGAAGGTTTGGAATTTCCACTGACCTAACAGTAGAACGGGTAGCTCCAGTGTCAACAAGGAATGTTACATTTGCACCATTCACTTCTCCATCCACAAATGGACCAGACTGATCTACCTCTAGAGTTGCGCCAAGCATGCACTCTTCCCCTCTCCTAGGCACCGTCAGGAACTTTCATCCGTGTCATCCTCATCCTGTCGTAACCAATATTGAGAAATTGCAGCTGCACGCGGCAACTGTGTTACCTGTTCTCCTCCGTAGAATCCTGTTTCTGCACTGTATTTCTGTTGGTTAACACTCTTGAGAAGTGGTGGTTGTGGCACCTGACCTTGTTGAGTAACTACCTCACTCTGCACCTGTGAATTTAATGATTGATTTTCCACATTAGGTTTTGGAGGAAATTTACACTCGTTTCTCCAATGTCCTAGCTTTCCGCAGTTGTGGCATGGCCACTTTTTCTTTGCCTCATCTATGCTCATTTGTCCTTTTCCTTTACCTATATTAGGTCGGGATTTAACCTGTCCTGTTTCATTACCAGTATTACTCAATTGAGCTTCTTGCTTCTCTGCAACTTTCACCTGCGCCCACATGGCCTTTTCTTTCAATTTAGGCTGTCTACTCTCAATTTCATCACTGCAATACTTAGCATATCTCAAAACCTCATCCACTGTGCTATTCTGCCAACCAATCAAGTGCTGCTTAATCATTTCACTTATCTCTGGTTTTAATCCATACACAAACCTATATACAAAATGACTCATATCCTTCTCATTCAGTGTCTCATAACCACTATACTGTTTGAAGACCAACAACAATCTCTCATAGTAGGCGTGCACTGACTCTTTGCTTTCCTGCGTTGTTCTGTCTATTTTTACCCAATCTGTTTCTTTTGGTGGAATTTTATTCTTCAAAAAGGTAATTACTTGGTCGTACTTCCTCAACACTTCTGGTCCTGGCGCTCCTGTTTTAGCATCCCTTGGATATTCTACAGTAGGCCAATCAATAGTAATCTTACATTCTGTCCACAAGTCAGCTGGCACTACTATATCAAACAATCCATCCAGGTCTATCCACAGCACTTTTGACACCTTAACAAATCTCTCCACTTGTCTGTACCATTCTACTGGTTTCTCTCTCAATTTGGGGAAGTCATTTGTAAATGACAGTATATCCTGTCTGGTCCACGGAACATGCACATAACTACCCCCTGGAGTTTCTCTCATCGGGTATTCCCTAGCAACTGGTTCACTATCTGTCACTGCAAAAGCCAAAGATGCTTTATCTGTTGTTTTCTCATTCCTCTTTGACCATCTATTTCTCCATCTATCCACATCACCCCATTTTCTCAATAAAACAAACAACTCTTTTATTTGGGTCAGTCTTCCTGATGTGTTCAAATTCTCTATGTCTTTCTCACAAAAATCTACTCTGTATGGTTTCTGCAACGTTCTCACTTTTACAAATTCCACTCCTAGTTCACTTGCTGTCTCTTCCAATTTGTCATGTAAATTTCTAGCTCTCCAAGTAAGACTCTTGCACAAAAACATAATCTCATCATCCTGATAATTTTTTAATTTTTCTGTTCCAATTGTTCCCAAAATCAATTCTTCCATGTCTATTTTCAACCTAATTACATCTAATGGTTTCTCTTCCGGTTCTTTTGTTTTTAGCGCTTTCATCCATTCGTTTAACTCATCTGGAGTCGGACCTACAGGCGTACTATTTAATTCTATCCAATCGCTGCTTCTTTCTGGTGTTCCTGATGCAGACTCTGTCACCATAGGCATTCTCCTAATCTCATTTTCATTTATCGTCAAATTTGTAGGTGGGCTTGGTCTATAGGTACTAGCCAAATTGTGTGCACCTTCATTATTCAGTTCCATCCCTTCTCTTTTTCTTTGCAGATGTGAATTCATGGGCATCACTAAGGAATGTTCATTTATTTTCTGATTCTCAAAAATTGGCATTACTGGACCTATCGTTACTGGTACAGTTACAGCTTCCATATTCTTTGTCAATTCTCTTATTTTCTTAGTCAATTCTTTTGTCGTTTTTGCTAATTCAGTTGCATTGTCACTTTCTATCTCTTCATTTTGTGAAGTTTTAAATTGTTCTTGTGACCTATTTGTTTCATTTCTTTGTTCGGGTTTTTTATTCCTCCCAGTTTCCATTGGCGGTGCATTACGTGTCACCACTGCAGAAGTCTGTTGGTATGGAGGTGGGTTTCTGTTTAAAATATCTTCCAGCAATTCGTCATCTGTTTCACTACCACCATACACATACTTTTCTACCACTAAATGCTTCTTTTTCTCTGTACACTTTCTCTTTGCTTCTTCCTCAACTGTAAAAGCTGGAAACAAACCTCCTGTCATGTTAGCATATCTCCAACGCTTTCCTCTGTCCTCATGATTTACTCCCCATAACCTTCCAGGCAGAAACTCATGATTCTTTAATCCTCTGAATCTCTCTCGCTCATACATCTCATCTTCCCATTCCGTTAAAGCTTCAAACTGTGTCGGTCTAGGTTCTAACATTACCATCTTTTCTCTCAAGTTCCGTAATACAGCTACATTAAATGAACCATTCTCAGGGAAAGCCAATGCTCCATCATTCTTGGTGTATTTTGTCCAATTTTCTAACCATATGCATGTATGATATCCATATTTCAGCATCATATGTGAAGCTGGTGATTTCGGTGGAGGAATTATTTGCCCCTCTCTAGTCACTACCTTTTTGTCTTTCTTAAAGAAGTTCTTAACTTTCGACATCCATGACGTTTTCTCTTTACCATACTCATAGTACGACATGATTCACAACCTTTTTCTCCTTAAACAATCCGCAATTCAACACTGTTCTCTATGCGTTATTTCCACCAATACTAGCGCGACTCACACCAACACTCCAATCAGAGCGATTTCTGTCTACCGCACACTGACCAATCCCAGCGCGGCTTCTGTCTACGTCAGTTCTGCTCCTGTTCTCATGTGACTAGCGCACTGTCCAATCCCAGCGCGACTCTTGTCTACGTCACTTCTGCTCTTGACCCCTCCTTTACAAAATTTATCAGCAATTTCTTTTTCAACAATTTTTGTTAGTTACAACATTTAAAACACATTTCCATTGTCTGATTCGCTAAACCGAAGAGATAGCTTTGACCATTTACACAAGAATTCTGTATTTTCCAGTAGGCAGCGCTTTCCTCTACCCTACCACAGAATTTTTAGTTTCGCCGATAAAGTAGTACTTCCCTCTACCTTACCCTTCTTTCAAGCAATCAGTAAACCCGTTTCTCTGGGGATAAAACACATGTGGAGACTATACTGCTCCTGAGAATTAAGGCCAAAGTTTCACAAGAAAACCGATCACTATTTCACTTACACACCTTTTATACGCAAAATGTCCCTATTATAACACAACCTGTGTTATTCATAATTGAACTCAGACAGTGTACAATTCCATGTGACTTCTCTTGCCACACGTGTTCCACTTCCTACTTCCCGGAAGCGTGAAAACTTACATATAACATAACGCGACTCCACAAAAAGTGTTAGACATGAACTTATCAATAATCAATAATCAATAATCACCAAACTAATCTATAGTAACCATAACTCTGCTACCAAGAAATCTGATCCAGCGCTAACAATAAAAATAATTCTCCTATATACTTCGGTCATCCAGGTGCAATTATTCTTTCAACACACACTCTATATCCATATGACGGTGGGGCCCATAACACCGCATATACATTCACGTACTCATTTATTCCCTGGATTTCCTCCGTCAATAACCTAGGAGAAAAACGATTCGCTGGAAGGAGACGGGATACCTCTTTAACATGACATAATATTTCTCTTTGCTTTAAGGCATGGGTACTCACAAACTTTCTCTTGGGGGCCAAATTTACAGTGTGGTTTGTGGCCGAGGGCCGCACCTGTGGGGGCGGGGTCATTGGGGGAGGGGGCGGGGCTAGAGCAAAACAAAACTGTGACCATGAGGTGGAACACAGGCCCCTGCAGCGGACGCCTTCGTCCACTGAGCCACCGGACCCGGCATACACATCTCTCTCTCTCTCTCTCTGTCTGTCTCCCTCCCTCCCCTCTCTCTGTCTCCCTCCCTCTCTCACTCTCTGTCTCCCTCTCTCTCTCTCTGTCTCCCTCCCTCTCTCTATCTCTCTCTCCCTCTCTCCCTCTCTCTCTCTCTCTCCCTCCCTCCCACTCTCTCCCTCCCTCCCTCTCTCTGTCTCCCTCCCTCCCTGTCTCCCTCCCTCTGTCTCCCTCCCTCTGTCTCCCTCCTCCCTCTGTCTGTCTCCCTCTGTCTCCCTCCCTCTGTCTCCCTCCCTCTGTCTCTCTCCCTCTGTCTGTCTCCCTCTGTCTGTCTCCCTCTGTCTGTCTCCCTCTGTCTCCCTTCCTCTGTCTCCCTCCCTCTGTCTCCCTCCCTCTCTCTGTCTCTATGTCTCCCTCCCTCTGTGTCTCCCCCTGTCTCCCCCTGTCTCCCCCTGTCTCCCTCCCTGTCTCCCTCCCTCTGTCTCCCTCTGCCTGTCGCCCTCCTCCCTCTGTCTGTCTCCCTCCCTCTCTCTCTGTCTGTCTCCCTCCCTCTGTCTCTCCCTCTGTCTCCCTCTGTCTCCCTCTGTCTCCCTCTGTCTCCCTCTCTGTCTCCCTCTCTGTCTCCCTCTCTGTCTCCCTCTGTCTCCCTCTGTCTCCCTCTCTCTCTGTCTCTCTCTCTGTCTCTCTCTCTGTCTCCCTCCCTCCCTCTCTCTCCCTCTGTCTCTCCCTCTGTCTCTCCCTCTGTATCCCTCTCTCTGTCTCCCCCCTCTCTGTCTCCCTCCCTCTCTGTCTCCCTCCCTCTCTGTCTCCCTCCCTCTCTGTCTCCCTCTCTCTGTCTCCCTCTCTCTGTCTCCCTCTCTGTCTGTCTCCCTCTGTCTGTCTCCCTCTGTCTGTCTCCCTCTCTATCTCCCTCCCTCTCTCTCTCTGTCTCCCTCTCTCTCTCTCTCTGTCTCCCTCCCTCTCTCTGTCTCCCTCCCTCTCTCTCTGTCTCCCTCCCTCTCTCTCCCTGTCTCCCTCCCTCTCTCTCCCTGTCTCCCTCCCTGTCTCTCTCCCTGTCTCTCTCCCTGTCTCCCTCCCTGTGTCTCCCTCCTTGTGTCTCCCTCCCTGTGTCTCCCTCCCTGTGTCTCCCTCCCTCTGTCGCCCTCCATCTGTCGCCCTCCATCTGTCGCCCTCCATCTGTCGCCCTCCTCCCTCTGTTTGTCTCTCTCTGTCTATCTCCCTCCCTCTGTCTCCCTCTCTCTCTCCGTCACTCTGTCTCCGTCCCTCTGTCTCCGTCCCTCTGTCTCCGTCCCTCTGTCTCCGTCCCTCTGTCTCTCCCTCTGTCTCTCCCTCCCTCTCTGTCTCCCTCCCTCTCTGTCTCCCTCCCTCTCTGTCTCCCTCCCTCCCACTCTGTCTCCCTCCCACTCTGTCTCCCTCCCTCCCACTCTGTCTCCCTCCCTCCCGCTCTGTCTCCCTCCCACTCTGTCTCCCTCTCTCTGTCTCCCTCCCACTCTGTCTCCCTCTCTCTGTGTCCCTCTCTGTGTCTCTCCCTCTCTCTCTGTCTCCTTCTCTCTCTGTCTCCCTCTCTCTCTGTCTCCCTCGCTCTCTATCTCCCTCGCTCTCTGTCTCCCTCGCTCTCTGTCTCCCTCGCTCTCTGTCTCCCTCGCTCTCTGTCTCCCTCTCTCTCCCTTCTCCCTCGCTCTCTGTCTCCCTCGCTCTCTGTCTCCCTCTCTCTCTGTCTCCCTCTCCCTCTCTCTCTGTCTCCCTCTCCCTCTCTCTCTGTCTCCCTCTCTCTCTGTCTCCCTCTCTCTCTGTCTCCCTCTCTGTCTCCCTCCCAGGCCTGAGCTCCCTGGCCTTGGCTCAACTCTCTGACTACAGGCTGGCGGGAAGCATCACATCACAGGCTCTTAACGCACACCTCACCCGGCTCTCACTCCCTGCTGCCCTCTGTCACCCTCTGCCATCTCACCCGGCTCTCACTCCCTGCCCTCTGTCACCCTCCGTCACCTTACCCGGCTCTCACTCCCTGCTGCCCTCCGTCACCTCACCCGGCTCTCACTCCCTACTGCCCTCTGTCACCCTCTGTCACCTTACCCGGCTCTCACTCCCTGCAACCCTCTGTCACCTTACCCGGCTCTCACTCCCTGCAACCCTCTGTCACCTCATCCGGCTCTCACTCCCTGCTGCCCTCCGTCACCCTCTGCCATCTCACCCGGCTCTCACTCCCTGCTGCCCTCCGTCACACCTCACCCGGCTCTCACTCCCTGCTGCCCTCTGTCACCCTCTGTCACCTTACCCGGCTCTCACTCCCTGCAACCCTCTGTCACCTCACCCGGCTCTCACTCCCTGCTGCCCTCTGCCACCTCACCCGGCTCTCACTCCCTGCTGCCCTCTGTCACCCTCTGCCATCTCACCCGGCTCTCACTCCCTGCTGCCCTCCGTCACCTCACCCGGCTCTCACTCCCTGCTGCCCTCCGTCACCTCACCCGGCTCTCACTCCCTGCTGCCCTCTGTAACCCTCTGCCATCTTACCCAGCTCTCACTCCCTGCTACCCTCCATCACCTCACCCGGCTCTCACTCCCTGCTGCCCTCCGTCACCTCACCCGGCTCTCACTCCCTGCTGCCCTCTGTCACCTCACCCGGCTCTCACACCCTGCTGTCCTCTATCATTCTCTGTCACCTCACCCCGCGTGTGTGGCAGCCCGGGCTGAGACAGCTTCCGGGCGCGCACACAGCCGCACTCGAGTACTTCACAGGTCTTTAAAAGACCATTTGCATGATAACGAGGCTTTGTTGTATTTCACCTCTTAGCGCCCCTGCAGCTGCACTCGGACTATCGGAATCGCACGGCCCCCATAGAGCAGAGTCTGTGTTTGCTGACACACTGTAAAAAAAATTTAAAAACACAGGTACGATGTCTGCAAGGTCCGCGGGCCGCCAAGGAAGGCTTGCCGGGCCGCTGGCGGCCCGCGGGCCGTACTATGAGTACCCGTGCTTTAAGGTATTCCGCTCATTGGTCGATGGACCAACTAGTAGGAATCAGTTGATGGTGATTAAGACCAGCTCAATCACAATAAACTCTTTAATATCTCATTTTAATCATTGAGCTAAAGAATCACTGAGTCATTTGTTTAAAGAATAATAAAGTTTATATAAAGTTTTGAATGCAAGAAATGAGGTTAAGCTTATTATTCAGGTCATTACATTTATCATCAATATAAGAATAACTTGAAATTGCAATGCATTTTTATTAGACGGAAAAATAAGGTTTTCATAGCAGGAACTCTTAAAGATCAACCTATCTATCTGGGGAAATCTAATAATTCTAAAATAAAAATGTATCTGGAAAAATTCTCCTAAAGCAGCATCTTATACTCAACTGGAAAAGGAAAATAGCAGCAGCAGCATCAGCTCGTCAGCATCAGCAACCGCAACTTCACTCATCTACCGCATCTAACTTCTCCAGCATCTGCTCTCCAGCAACTTCTCCTGCAGCTTCTCCCACAGCATCTAACGCAGCATCTACTCTCCAGCATTCTAACCCCTCCCACCAAGAGTAGGTCTTCTTATACCCTAATTCTAGCTTATAGCATAAAATGTTTCTTCTTCATGGCGTGACTCTTTCTCATTGGTCAAAACTCAGGCCCATATACATTTTAATCAAACTTCCTGGTCTTAACCAGTTCCTTGTGGAATGTCCATGCAAGCATCGTTTCCCACAGTTCATGCAATTGCTCATCCGTTTCGATCAGTCCAAATTGTATCTTTTTCTGTTACATTTTAGGTTTAACAGTTCCGTCTATTGATTCAGTTGGACTTCTCACGCTTCTTGCTGATCATCGTGGCACACATCTGCTCAGAAAGGTCACAACAGCCTTGACCATACTTCCATCTTAGCCTCTCAGCATCAGCACGTGATCATCCCTTTTCCACAGCCTCTCTCCTCTATCACATGGTCTCCCGCTCATGCGTACTCTAGCAACTTGCGGCCATTTTATATTGCTGCTCGACAGGCCTAAGCGCACAATTTTCAAAGATAAAAAGTATTGTTAAAACAAAGAAATATAAACCCTTTCGTTTCCCTCCCGTCTTTCTACGTACCCCAATTAGGTATTACCTAGCAAAAAGCAACATATTAAGCTGTCCCTTACTTACCATCGCTTTATTTTGCAACCACACGTTTTATTTAAAAGCATAGATCATGCATTTATTATATTTATTAGTACGCAACTATTATGTTATGTTTAGACACGTAAACAATTATAAGTTGATTATTTTGCACACGGAATAGCGTGTTACCTTTAACCCTTAACATGTAACATACATTGTTGGTTATTTACTTAAACGAACATGTTTATTAATTATTTTACGAAAATATTAGGAGATTAAAAAATTTTCATTTACCCTGCTCCATCAGCTCGATGGCGGGGGGGAGGAATCATCAGTCCGGTCGATGGCGAATTGAGCGTAGAGTTCATCGCAATTTTAAGCCTTACAGGGCAGTTCTTCAGTGGAAGAGGTTGGGAGGGACCGCCCAGGAAACCCCTAAAAAGCTGGTAAAATCAGACACTGCACACCCCACTACAAAATCAGGTCACCCCCTGCGCATGCGGCGCTCTCGGCCGGGTGAAAAAGGGACTTGTGGTCTGACGGACTGATGGTGTTGTTCATTTTCGGAAAAGCAGTAGAGCGCTCCCTTGGCTCAGTGCAGCAACAGGGGCAATTTGTTTGGCATGACAAATAGTGATATCACTCTAAAACATTGGTGGGTGTGTGCGGTAATAACTACCATTAATGTGTTGAGGGCTTCCAAGCGCACACACTTAATGTGAGGCTATCTTTGAGCAAGTGCTCACAATGGTTTGTGGACGCGCAGCATGATTAATCAGTGAATTTTCCCTGGCTTGCGCTGCAACAATATTTGCACATACGGGGACAGACACTGCTGGTTGTGGTTCCCGGAGAAGATGGGTGGAGTAATTGAGCCCAGTGCAAGGAGAGCGTTGGTGCACGCCGGGTCATGGTGTTAAGAAAGATATATAATTACTTATAGTTTGCTAAGAAATTTCACATTTACAGGACACACATAAATTAAACTTGACGCGAAAGCCTAGAGCCGAGTGTTAGTAATTTGAAGTAGAAAGCCTCACTTTACATGACAATTTGTTTTGGTACGAGGGAGAGGTGTGGCGCAGGGGCCAGGGCGACTGACTCCCGGGCACGAGGCTCCCGGTTCGAGCATAATGTATAGGTGATTGTATTGCCTGCCGCTGGGCAGCAACGAGTGGAGATGAGGGCTGGCCTTGGGAGATGAATTGTCAGTTGGTTTGGGTCCCCCCCAGCTTGGGTGGTTGCAGCGTCGCTTACAATGTTGGTTGCCTGATTGCAGGCAGGCACCGAGCCGTTTTCTCGTGAATGTTAATGCGGAAAGGTTAATGCGCAGTGCAGACTAAGTCCAGTGTGGGGCGGATGACAACACGAGTCCATTTGTCTCCAACGCGGGGATTATGCGCCGCCTTTCTGTTTCAAATGGGCTGCCGCTTTCTGGTTTCGGCACCTGGCATGCGCGCAGGCGACCTGTCTGGCTGTTGCGGAAGTATGGAGGGCGCGGAGGGACTCCGGTGGTCCCTACATTTCCCTGATAAACTGCTTCTAGTGGTTTTGTTTGGCAACGGCTGGGCTTTACACACAGGTCTACATGTTTAGTGGCTGGCGCAAAACTTGGTCATCAGTCTGTACCCCCGTACTGGGGATCATCCAGGGAAGGGGGCACATTAGGGCTTAGTCACCCCAGAATGATATGCACAAACTGGCACACGGTGCGTTAGGGTTTGTACCACACAGAGCTGGGGGTGTCTCATTGGGCACACTCACGGCCTGTGCATTGCCCGGTTTGTTTCATCTTTGCATAAGGAAGATATATGTGGGGTATCTAAGTGGCCACAGTTTGGCACATTAAGAGGGGCGCAAACCGGGTTGTTACCAATTAAAGGTTTTATAATAAATGCTTTGGGGCACCTGCAGCAGTGAGGGATGCTTCCTGAGTGCCTAGGACTTGAGGTGTAGTAGCACTTCCCTCCCCCAGGGCTTTCAGCAGAATGGCCACAGGCTCGAGCAGGTCAAAGGGGGATTTCTGCGCAGTGCCTGTAGAATGTCATGTACCATTAAGGGCATGCTACTACTAAAAGTCGTCCCAAAGTTCTGGGGTCAATCTGGATTGGAGCAGTAAGTCTATAGTCCTTAGGAAGCATTCAGCATTCCCTCAAATCTAAGCGAGGGTAGTTATCTGTACATAATTATCAGCGAGTGGGGTAACATACACCGGTTATTCAGCGCCATCATGCCTCCGGGGCACGCGCGCTTCGCGAATATACATGTATGTTAGGGTTTATCAAGCAACCTACAGAGAAAACTGTAAGGGCGGAAGTAAGGTGAGTCGGACATCCCTTGTCTGCTACCGGCGCTCTGGCACATCGTGTCAAGAGTTGCTTGGGGCAAAGGTATTGCACTACTGACCAGTAACATTGATGACCCATCCACACCTAAGCGATTGCACTCGCAGATACACTTAAGACAACATTCACTGGAACTGGTCAACACTTATTTGTTCATTACAGTTGATCAGGAAACGCCTTCCCAAATCTGGCACCAGAGCACTAGGTCATTCAGGGCCAACTTGGCGTTGGGCGACTTGTGCAGGCGAAGGCTCAGTACACTTCTTGCACAGTCACACCAGTTCAGAAGTGAAGCATTGCCTTAGGTATCCCTGGGCATATAGGAAGGCCAGACAAGCAGCCAGGGGGTTACAGAGCAGGTGCACCCTGCTCTTAGCATAGTATATGAAGGCTGCATCACCTCACCTAGGAAGCAAGCACTTCTCTGGGGGCTGGGTTGGACCCAGACAGGACAGATCTAAGGAACAGGCAACATTCCGGCAGGAAAGGAGATGTTGAATTGATTGCCCACCTAGCAATATACTATTGCACAGGGGGATGGAGGGTGATTCAAGGGACATGGGTGGTGTGGCAACAACGCTAGACGGCCAGCTTATGCTGGGTAGGAGGTTCCGCATCACCAACCAGAAGGGTGCCAAGTGGCAAAAGCCAGTAAATAGGTTTAATATATGCGAGTCTCTGGCCTTATGGCTGTGTGGAGCCGGTCTCATTCAGAGGTACGCCCAGGGGAAAATTGTGTGCTTCTTAAGGTTGGCATGACCAAGGCAGTTTGGGGTATCCCCTAGCGGCTCCACTGAAGGTGTACTGCAGCTAAACAGGAAGCTGGGAATCTGGGTTTCCGACACTTTTGCGGGTTTTAAAGCATCCAGGGTCCGAGATGGACAGTAGGTACTGTGCATCTGTGATACGACGGCAGTTAAGCAAGCTTTCGGAAGTTGCCATCGAACTAGTGGGTTGCGGTGCAATAAGCTGCGGGTAATATGGGGTCAGAACACAATTTGGCTACAATGATTGAAGAATTATTGATTTGGCGTTCCCACTGCGCAAGGAAGAGCAGGTATTCGTACATGTTGTTCCCCCCCTTATACGTCAGGTACACGAGAACACCTGTGCTTATTGTCACAATGTGGGAAGAAGACCACGAAGACCACTCGGTGCAAACTAACAACCAGTTGGGGACAGGTGACTTCAGTGGTCTGGAATCACCCCCGGCTCCCGTGGCATGGAGCTCGGTCGGGGGAGGCGATGGAGCCTGCGCGCTGGAGGTTCATCTGCGCTCTGCGTAAATTCACTGAACAGAGGGGATTTGGCTTCATTAGACATGGGTGCTACACGCCAAATTCACAGGGTGTTTTGAGGACGATGGGGTACATCTGTCCAGTATAAGCATGGACCTGTTCTTGCTGGATAGGGGAGAGGCCCTAGAAATAGCAGGATGTAAGTAGGAATGCCGGCCTTGGTAGGGGGCCCTGGCTGCGACGGTCGCCACACCCAGGGCTGTGGCGGAGTTACAGGGCGATCCGGAGGCGGAAAGGTACTCAGGGGTACCCTCTGCAGGAGCACAAAGGGTGCTGAGGCCTAATATCCCCAGGAAGTCTGTGCAGTGGACCCTGGGGTGCGACGGCGCCCCGTCTGTCCTACGGGCGGTTGGAAACCTGTACAACCGGGGGTCGCTTGAACGCTCCGCCCCTCGTAGGGGGAGGGCGTGAGTAATAGGGTGGACCGATGGTTCACCGGATGTGGGAGGGGCTATCCCCTCACCACAACCGCTAAGCACCGATGGGCTAAGGCCACGATGCAAGTTGGCCCATCAGGTGGTAGGCCGCGAGGGGCGGCTTGCCTTTGGATCGCCTGTAAGATAACCCACCATGTTGGCATATTTGGTATGCTAATAAACCTGCAGCAATTTTTCCCACCAAAAAGTTGTCTTGTCTGCTTATTTTGTTACATGTATGTTGCTGCGGGAGGGCTGGTGAGTGTTGCCGATATTGGCACTATGCGCTTTGCACAGGCAGAAGCTGCGGCTGCCTGCACGAGGGAAAAAGCGTGCACTGTGTGTTTGAACTCTAGTTTGTTTGCTGTGTCTGTTCCAGTCTGTTCTTTAAAGCATAATTCGTCGTCACAGTGTGTCGAAAAAGACGGTAAGCGCGCCCTCTGCTGGCTGCAAATAAGTCATTCAGCATTGCAGTGCCCGGTATTGGCATTTATACTAAGCAACTTCATATAATCTTGTTAAATGCTTATCTTGTAGTATTTGTAGCATGTTTAAAGTAGTGCCGCTATGTCCTGGAGCTGTAGGGGACAGCTAAGGAGACTGACCTTTCTTCGTCCAAACATGGAGTAACTAGAACAATTTTAACACGTTTCTACTCGTATACAAAGCCTATCTTCAAATTAGCCCGGATTTACTGCGGTTTACCGGGGGTGTGATGAGGCTGTTCTCGTGCAATGCAAAGCAACAGTACCCAAGAGTGCCCATCACATACAAATGTCATTCAAGATTACACCCGATTAGGACCTTATTAGCCCTCTCTCACAAAGCTAAATTCGGCATATTGGTATGCGCGCAAAGTGCTTTTTTTCCTCGCAATTGATGTCATCAATACACAAAGAACCGTAAATATGATGCTGCACTTTTCGCACAACTCTGCTGATTTTTCACAATTTAATATGTAGCATTATTGTTTAGGAAATCTGGACTCACATTTGGTAAATCATCTCCCCTAACGCATGTCTCTGGTCACTGTCATGCAAGTCTTAATGAAGACGCATTATTAGGAACAAGAGTGGCTCACGGCATGGTCAAACCACAGAAGCCAACACTACTGAAGCCAATTGTTTAAGTAGAGGTGTCCAACATAGGTCCAGGAGGACTGGATGCATGCTGTCATGAAGCATGCTGGAGGTGCCATTACCGTTAATTCTGGTTTGAGTGTGGGGAAGCAGTAACTTAAAGCAATTCACGCTGCATGCCTGTGAGCAAAAGAAAGGCTGGCAGTTTTTACAGAGTGCTGGCGCTGACTGGATTCGGGCTGCGCACACAAAGGAACACGCTGCATGACAGAGCAACTGCAGTGAACTACATTTACCAGAAGGCCACAAACTTTTGCATGTCAAGCGAGACAGCGGCCATTTTGGATCTACAGATATAACTTTTCTCCTGGTGTACAGCATCCTTGGTAGTCAATCGTGCTACAATATTGCTACACACAGGACCTGATTACTTGGATTTTGTCCTCGTTTTCAAGTGTCAAAATCTTTTGCTTCCTAAAGGATCGCTGTTTTTCATTACAAAGCTAGACGAGGGTCCTCCCTTGGACTTTACAAAGGGCACTACTTGGCACCAGCTGCTCCGAGCTGACCGGGCTGCATCTGATAGAAAGAGGCGCCTTCCAACACTCACACGACCCTCGGCGGTACCTCACCTGTCGGAAACCCTTCAAGGACATTGGTCGGAGTCGGATCTAGTGTTAGTGAAGGAGCCCGGGAGAGTTAAATGCGTTCCAAGTGGCGCTGTAGCATGAGAGTGGCTGCAACGCGGGTGACATCTGGTGCACAGATCACAGTGCCACGCGGAGTCCTGCTGCGTGCAACTCTGGTTCACTGGGGACCAGCAGCAGTAACCAGGTGGCAATGACGAGACACGCTCAACAGGGCAGCACGTGACACGGCGGCACTAATATTAATACATCCTGCAGCCCACTATTTAATCTCCAGCTTAATCCAGTCCGGATTTGCTTCCAAATAAAATTGCCACAACATGTGCACATTTAGAGTTTTAAAATGATAATACATCAAAACAAGCATTGGCATAGCCAATAGTCTTGCCTTTGGGACCTTATAAGTATTTAATTATGCAGCACAATATCCTTGGTGCAACATCAACTGTTGCATAGCTAAACACTTATAAGGTCCCAAAGGCGAGACCTATTGGCTATGCCAATGCTTGTTTTTTGTTTGAGTCCGCCTCGTACTTGTGTTCACGCACATTCATGCGTTTCCCTTCCTAATACATTTTTACTGCTTCCTGAGTTCCCGCTCGTAGATCATGTGCACTTTCGTTTGTTAATTAATTGCAAATCTTTGTCTAACTTTTCGCACCCTCCCCCTCCCCCCCCCTTCCCCGCAGGTAGGCTTAGCGGGCTGGGCTGTGGATGGCTCCAATGCGGGATTCCATCAACAAGCATTTGCGGTATGTAAACAGGCAGTGATATAATTTCCTGAGTTTCCACTCATAGATCGTGTGCACTTTCGTTTCACCCCAAACTCAATCTTTATTTAGAATACAGAAATACGTGCAGTAATTTCTTCTTTAAAAAATTATCCCCTGAAATCGCATTTCTTTGTCTGCTCCCAGCCATCCCCTCACCACTGTGGTGTCGTGGGACCTAGGCCCACATTCTAACAATGATGTACACAGGCACCATGTGGGAGGGTACGGTAACTGGCCCAGGGCACGTGTGCCCGGCCCCTTTTATTAGCAGGGTCACCTGACTGGTGACGCCTGTGATGGGTGGGTGTTAGTGTGGGTAAAAACACTAGAACGTGTCCAGCCGGACACTACAACCACCACCTCCCGCCGGTCAACTTCACTTATGGTTTAATGTGAGCGTGTTCAGCTACGGCGCCCGGCTATGCCTTCCCCACCCATCAGTGCTTGTAAGGAGGCTGTTCTGTGTTTAAAAAAAAAAAAAGGCGCAGCTCTTCACCCGCTTTGGCATACATTAAACTAACTCCCTGAAAGTGGTAGCAGCTGTGTACTATTAGGACGTAATAATTTTCGTGCCCATGCTAATGGATTCTTCAAAAGATGCGAGCTTTGTCACAGGAATTAGCCAGCGCCTTCAGTTGCCAGTGCAACCAGAAGCCTAGTTGTTCACTGCCATCCAGTGTTAGCGAGGCGCGGTACCATTGCTTTATACAAATCTGCACATTCCATTCAGTGGCCGGGGAGAAAGCGCCTAGACAGAAAATCACAAGGTGCACAGACTCTACAGCGCCCGAGTGACAAACACATATGTCCCCTCTAAGCATACTGGAAGCACATGGCATACACAATACATTATTGGATTGCACAAAAATATATACGCAGGGTTGTAAAGCAGAACTTGAACCCTGGCGCTTGTATATCTTCGAAATGCGGGACTTGGTCTGTCCTCTTAGTTTTCTCATTTATTGTGCATACAAAGGTGCCAGTGGCAAGAACAGAATATTATCAAATTATTTCTTGAATGCCTGTTACAGTTGAAATCCACTTAGCCAACCCATGTTTTTTGAGGTTCCAGAACTTACCACAAACTTTGATGTCTTTAATAGCCAATGTAATATAATCATTAATTTGCTGAATGGCTAAACACTGATAAGGTCCCAAAGACGAGACCTATTGGCTATGCCAATGCTTGTTTCTATTTCTTGTTGGATTATTTTCAGAGCAGTACTATATTTCCTGTAAATTCTGGTGTCTGATTCTGCCCCTTGGAGGAAAACGGCCCTTTCTGTGAACCAAGAAGACTCTGTACCTGACTAGCACTTGACAGGTTGAGTAGCCAGCGGATTCTGTAAATGGATCAGGCCCTGGAAATGGCCCATCTTGACGCTGCAGGTTCAAAACATGGCCACAGAAAAAACAGAAAAAAGTTTCAAGTTTCTTAGAATTGATTTAGACCTTCACTGAGGTCAATCATAAAATCAATTCAACCAATAAATTCAGTACAGTTCATCAATATACTAAGTAGCTAAACATTTTGTAGAAAAGTCTTAAAAAAGATTTAAATAGATTGTAGCAAACATGTTCGTTTGGAGACAATAAAATAATTGTAATAAAATCCTCGCTCTTATGATAATTTTGACATATAATGGATTCAAGAAACATCTCCTAGATTGTTCAAGAACCGGTACATGTTTCAACTTTTGTTTTCACCCATGGCGGCAATAGTCGCAAATAAATTGATCATTACTCTGAACTGCCCATTTTCCTACTTATGCTTTGACTGGTAAGCAAACAAATCTTAATATTAACGTTACATTATGTTCTAGAGAAAAAGATAGATAAGGTAGAACCTGCTTATACAATACAATATTGATGAAAGATGTTTACATTACAAGGTTCCTACATTGTTCGCTATCTAGAATAAGTAAGTAAGTACAACTTTATTTGTTTCGATTAATTAAAATCTTACAAAAGAAAAAAACAATGGTTAAAATTCATAAAACAAAACCAGGGATGGGGAGACATCAGACGTTTGAATCGTTTGGTGGGTTTTGGCTCTGGGAGAGATTAGGAAAACTGAAATAGAGCCCGTGGGTTCGCAAGTGCTGCCAAGAGTTTATCAAGCATGTGACTTGACCAGGGGCCTCCCAATACCCTGAGTACAAATGACAGATTGAGGGGTAAAAAGTTTTATTAGGCTGCTTCATGGAGTGAAGAAGAGATGTGTTTAAAGTGCAGTCTTTAAAGTGTGTGATTGCTCTCTAGGGTCTGTCAGATCACCAGGGTGCCAGGATAGCCCATGGTTTTGAAATGAAAATGAAAAATGAAAATGGTATTTATAAAGCGCATGGCTACCCGGAGGCCTCCCAGCGCTAGGCTAGACCAGTGACCGTAGGCAGGCACACTCAGGGGAATAACAGAGTTTTTAATTGCCTTCGAAAGACAAGGTGGTTAGGTTCCCTGCGTAAATGAAGTGGTAGAGCATTCCAAAGCTTGGCCGCATTGAGAGAGAAAAGGCGGCCACCACTTCTCGCCCTCTTGATCCTTGGGACCTCCACCAGATGGAGTTCATCCGAACGTAATTCCCTGGTGGCCTTATAGCGGCGGAACATTGTCGAGATTAAAGTAGACCCATTCCCTTGCAAAGACTTGTGGACAATACAGAGAGCTTTAAAGCTGATTCTTTCCTTCACTGGAAGCCAGTGAAGGGCACATAGGGCTGGTTTCGCAGAGAGGCGTTTTGATGTTCCAAGTAATAGTCTGGCCGCACAGTTTTGAATCGTTTGCAGTTTCATAATTACTGCCATTGGGGCCCCCAAATAGAGTGCATTTCCATAGTCTATCCTTGATAATATCAAGGATTGGACTAATATTTTTCTGGCTTGGGAAGGGAGAAGAGGAAGCACTTTGCGGGCCATTCTCATCAGACCATAACAAGTTGCCACCGTCCTCCTGGCTTGCACCTTAAATGTCAGATTCTGGTCTAGCCAGATTCCTAGGCTCTTTATCTCACTCCTGGGAGTTGGGACAGGTCCCATACATGTTGGCCACATGGTACTCAATGAGATATTAGAAGGATTACCCAGGATCATAATCTCAGTCTTGTTTCCGTTGAGTTTAAGGTGGGACGCCCCCATCCACTTAGAGACTTCCTCCAAACATGAGTGAAGGTCTTGGGATAGTTGCTTAGCTTGATTAAGCGCAACGACCAATTGGGTGTCGTCAGCGTAAGTCACCACGTGGATTCCAAAGGGGGCTACAATAGCCGCCAATGGAGCCATATACACATTAAAAGAGTCGGGCTCAGGGAGGATCCTTGAGGTACTCCACAGCGCAGAGGCATCGATTTAGAAGTCATCTCACCTTCAAATATCTGGAAGGATCTCTATCTTCCAGGAAGGAGCGCAGCCACTGCAGTGCAACACCAGTGACTCCTGACTTCCCAAGGCGGTAAGTCAGGATACGGTGATTCACTGTGTCAAATGCTGCGCTCAAGTCGAGGAGTATGATGACGGATGCCCCTCCTGAGTCCAGAATCTTTCTGCTTTCTTCAACGACTGCCAACAAGGCAGTTTCCGTGTCCTGTCGAGGTCTAAATCCCGTTTGGGAAGGGTGGAGCAAATTGTTGGATTCGATAAAATTAGAGAGAGTGAGATTAACATACTTTTCAGCGAGCTTGGCCATCCCGGGAAGCAAGGAGATAGGGCGGTAGTTACCCAAGTCCCCTGGGTCCAGGTTGGGTTTCTTCAACAGTGTCTTTACCATAGCTCTTTTCCAATTGCGGGGAACTATTCCTGTACTCAAAGATGCGTTGATAACATCTGTGATAACAGGGGCAATTATTGAAGCAACCTTTACCAAGACATTCATAGGTGCAGGATCCCTAGGAGACCCGCTTTTCATCGAGGAAAGCAGAGTCAAAAGAGTTTCCTGGGTGATAAGTGGAAAAGTCTCCAACAAAGGTCTGGTTGACAGGACACCTTGATCAGAATCCTCACCTAGTAGGTCATATTCAACGTCAATTTGAGGCAGACATTTAAGAATGTTCTCTATTTTAGTAGTAAAGAAGTCTGCTAATCTGTTACAACGTTGTCCGGAAACGTCAGGGGCCACGGGAGGGGCAGGGGATTTAAGGAGCTTCTTTATAATGATGAAGGTTTCTCTAGAGGAATTTCCAGTTGACAGAATTTTTTCCTCAAAGTAGGAGCTCTGAGCCTGTTTAATGCCTGCTTTATAAGTATCAATGGCACTCCGATATTCCAATTTTTTGCTAGGTGAATAATCTTTCCTCCAACTTCTTTCCAGAACCTTGCATTGCTGTTTAAGAATGCGTAATTTGGGGGAGTACCAGGGGGATTTGTACGAACCCTCTGTCTTTTTCATCAATATTTTAGGGAGGACTGCATTTAGTGAGTCGTCTATCCAATTGCAAAAGTCATCATTGGCTGCACCTGGGCTGGAATTCGGCTTGGGTCTGGTATTTTCCAGTTCAAGAGCCCAGCTGTCCGTGGCAAGCTTGGACCAGGGTCGTTTCAGAGTTACTGAAGGTTGTACACAGGGAACGATGACCTGAGGGCTCCAGGATAGGGGGATAAGAAAATGATCAGACCACGGGACGGGGATGGGGGTATCCCCCTTTAGATTCTCGAAAATTGGAAAACACGGAATCCAGGCAGTGCCCTTTAACATGGGTGGCTTGCATAACTTTTTGAGATAGCTGCAAAGCCGTAAGATCCCGCACCAATTCCAGCGCCGTCACTGCCTCCAGATCGTCAAAATGTAGGTTAAAATCTCCAAGGACAGTAAAATTAGCTGCTGTGCTGGCAGAATTGATAACTGTTTCAAGCAGGGTTTTACAAAAAGTGCCCATAGCACTAGGGGGCCGGTAAATCAAAATGCCTGTGAATGAGAGAAGTGGGGTAAATTCTAATGAAAAGTGGACATTCTCACAATCCAGAAGTGGGCTTCCCAACATACGACATGTGAGATGATCTTTATAGATAATAGCTATCCCACCACCCCTGCCTGTTGACCTGTCTACTCTCTGTATCTGGTACCCCTGGGGGAGCGCTTGAACAATGTCAGGTTCCGAGCTGGAGTTCAGCCATGTTTCCGATAGAAAAAGGACCTCTGGATCATAATCCTTTAAGAGTATAGAGATCTCTGTAGTATGCTTGGGCAGAGAGCGACAATTTAGTAAGAGAAGTTTAAAGGCCCTAGTGGATACGGGGGCTTAGTGATCCTAATTTTCTGAGAAGAAAGGGTAAACGAACAATGGGGACATGTTTCCAGGGCTTTTCCACAAGCCATTTGATGATAGCAAGTGGTTCCTAATCCCCTGTTTAACTGGTGGAGCTGAGTGCTCGAGTAGTGATAGTTCCGAGGGGGGGAAGAACCAGGGAGCCTGGACCCTGGGCCCGGTCGTGCGCGGACGGGCGCAGACGCAGTTTTAATGTTGGTGTCTCCTTCCCGGCTAGCAGACTGGCCTAGATATCTTTTTTTGGGGTTGGGGGGTCCAAAGGGACCGGGGGTAAGTTTTAAAGTGTAGGTTAGGAAACGTCACCCAGCTGTTTTTGATTCATACGAGCAGCTTTGCCAGAGATCACCAGTGTGCCAGGATAGGCCAAGGTTTTAATGATTCGTGTTTCCACCCCGGCTAGCAGGCTGGCCCAAATGTTTGACTTTATTGGGGGGTCCTGGAGGACCAGAGTAATTTTTAAAGTGCAGATGTGTGGAAGTAGGATCATCTCATGCTGGCTTGTAGGTCCTGAAGAGCGGGCGTACAGGTTAGAGTCTTGTCAAGTTAAGTAGTAGAATCTTGAAAGTGCCCAGCCAGCAGTTATATGTGCCTGTCTTTCTTGTGAGGATTCCAGTGGACCAGGATAACCCAGGTTTGGCCTTGAGTGTCTGTTCCCCGGCTAGCAGCCTGGCCAGCAGGGCTTTAAGTGGGATTAAAAAACTGGAGGGTCTCTGAAAGGGGCGTGGCCGATGTAATTAAGGGCGTGGCTTAAAGGCACGTAATCTGAAAATCTATGCTTAGCTTAGTGTGCCGCCCCACTGGTATTTGGCTATTTCTGTCATTACACCCAGATATATAATTCAGCAAGTAACATTACACTTACAACTAGTCAGTACTATTGGATTTGTCAATGGTTGTTAGTTGCATAAGATAAGATAAATAAGCAACAGCCATGACGTCGTAGTATAGCATATTGAAAAGGCTTCAGTTCTGAAATGTGGGACTGTGAAAGAACTATAACGAGTCTCTTTAAAGTTGCATCAAAGGCAGTGAAGGGTGGTACTGCTGCAGAGGTAAGAATTTTTTTTCCATGTCAGGGCAAAAAGGGAGAGCCCAATAGAGACCCGTCTCAGCACCTGCTTTTAAGAACTGCCGGTGCTGAGCACCGGCCAGACCAGTCCCACTTAAAGCCCTGCTGGCCAGGTTTATCATGGTTTTGACTAAAGGCTTTTCAGAGGGGTCCAAGGAACCCGGGTGGCCCAAGGTTTTGATGTCAGTGACTGGTCCCCGGCTGACAGCCTGGCCCAGTTTGTCATAGAATCTGCCAGGGTCACCCAAAGTTTTTATATTAATGACTGGTCCCCGGCTGACAACCGTTAGCACTGCACCTCGATACATACATTTGCTTGTTTGGGTAGTTTTTGTTAAAATTTGTTTAAGAATTTCAGAATAGGGTCGTTAGACACTAGACAGGTCAGGATATGACGGCCTGCCTGCATGTGCGAATCGCTTTACTTTTTAGGTCTCGCCTACGCAGAGCGCATGCGCTGCTTAGGAGGGCCTTTAGCCGTCGCTCTGCTCATTTTCAAGCACACACTCGTGCTTGTGGCGGCATCCACCTTGCGGGAGCGAGCAGCGGCGCGCATGCTAATTGGCTGTTGCTTGCTCCCGCAAGGCGGATGGTGCCACAAGCACGAGTGTGCTTGAAAACAGCTGCATTAGTCATTCCCTCGTGCGCGGCTCTCTCTCCTGAAACCAGCTGCTGTTACACTTTTAGCATTAGTCATTCCCTCGTGCACTCTCTCTCGCTTTCTCTCTTTATTTTTTTGTATTCCCCCCTCATTCACTCTGTCTTTTGCTCGCACTCTCTCTCGCTATTTCTCTTTTTTTTAATTCCCCCCTCATTCACTCTGTCTTTTGCTCGCACTCTTTCTCTCGCTTTCTCTCTTTTTTTTTTTTTTATTCCCCCACAGGACTAGGCAACAAGGACATAATTTACTAACAATGCTTAAATGTACTTTTGCTACCTAGCATAAAATGCATGCGCATGCATTTTGTTAGTTTTAAGTGCTTTTGAAAAATTAATGGAACTTTGAAACAATGCCAAAGCTGTGGTTTAAATAAATATTCAACTGCAAGACAGCAGTTAAACAACCCTTTAACAAAAAAGACCAATTTTTTAAGTTGGAGGCATTGCTTTGTGCTGTCGTGTTTGTAAAAGTCTCGGGGAGTTATGTATACATTATGCTTTAAAGAAAATAAAACCGTGTTAAAATTCAACATGGAGGAACGGGGTATGTCTTTTTCTTTTAGCGTAATTTTATTATCTTATTCGTGGTTTTTGCTTTGGGACTTTATAATTTTGTCCCTCGCTTTCCTGTGAGAGCGTGCAGATTCGTGTATAAAACATTTGCCCATCTGAAGCGTTTAGACAATTTTAAATATTTTTAATCTTACTGCAAAGTGTTTATGAGTTGGGGTAAAACGGGCACGCATTTCTATCTTAAGGTCTCTATCTTAGGCGAGACATAAAAAACACCAGTTTTAAGAATTTGGAAAGTATGTGGCTTAATTGTTTGAGCTGCCAACTTTGGAACTGGATTTAACCCAGATCTTTTGACTGGGGGAGAATGTTTGCATTGTCAGCATTCCGTCCATCATTTGTTTGCTGTAACACTTTTCGCCCTAAGTGGGATGGCTATGCCCAGACGTGGGTCCCTTGCTCACTGTGCCACTGGATTCAAGCTAGCCTGGCTGAAGAAGGGTGACATACCCTGAAACCGGTCCCAGGATGCTTGTTTCCAGTCCAGGGAGGACCTGGCCTGGCAGTTCGGTCTGGACTGTTCCCATGGGGCACAGGGTCAAGACTGATTTGCATATGGCTGGGTCCAAACTGGGGTGGCATAGTGGGCAAAAGAACGATGGATTTAACCCAGATCTTTTGACTGGGGGAGAATGTTTGCATTGTCAGCATTCCGTCCATCAATTGTTTGCTGTAAAACTTTGGAACTGGGCAACTTGGTTTGAGTTTGTGAGTAAGCGTAATATCCTGTGCTTGTTGGCAAATAAATTCCTTAGTCGCCCATGCCTACCCAAAAAAAATGCATCCTTGTGTTGCGTAACTGGTACTTATGGAAGGGCTCCAATACGTTTGTGTTGAGTTTGCACTATTTAAAACTTGATAAAACCAGAATACTGCATCAAGTGCAAACATGCAGATAGCGCCGCTTCCCCACAGTTACATTAGAATGCTGAGGTTAGAAGTGTCAGCAGGAAACAGACCAGCGGCGCCAGTGTGGCACAAGCCAGACATAGCCCTCCTCCTTTATTCCTGTTTCGCCTCAGCGGAGACTTTTGTTTACGATCACTTGCTAACACTCCCATCCCCCTAAGCCTGTCCTTTCTACTGCCAGACCTTTACCACACTGTTATAAAAGGGCTTAATTTTAGCCAGAGTATGGCTAAACGCGCATAATAAAATCCTCTAAAAACATTACACATTACATAACACGTAATTGTTATGAAGGAAAAACAAATACTAAACATGTTAGGCTGTTAATTAAAATAAAATAACACATTTAAAGAAAAATACATATGTTCTGCTTCGCTCTACCTAGTAGTGCTTTATTAAACCAATTTAATCGGATCTTTGGGTGCTTACATGCTTAATTCCCTTCTGCCTTTCCTGTATCACACCACCCCATATTACAATTTAACATGTCCACGTTTTACTTTACTACCCAAACCAAACGTTTGTTTTAATAACATTAGGGTGATGGAAAAGAGGTAAAAACATAAATTTCCTAGCCTGCAGCCTCAATGCGAGCCCACCTCCAAGGCCCCGTGACCTTTTAGTGTGTGTTGTTTTGGGCATTGAGGCCCCACACCTGTTATCCGGCAACTACATTGTTAAGCAATGTTGTGGCTTTGGGCGCCAGAACCTATTTTTAAAAACAAATTGTCCATGTACGCATTCACCAGAACATCATTTATACATATGCAATTTTAAATCCATTCATCTATCCATCCATTCTCCCTTCCATCCATTTGTTTATTATTTGGAGAATGCATTGTTATAAACATCCTTTAAAACACAGTCTCCTATACAGGCATGCACTAATAAGCACAGACAATATCACTCTCTCATGCTTCTCAGTTCTCACACTGCACCCGTCCTCCATAGGTCCCCTATATCACTACCTTCGCTGTTTCCTTAAGGTCACAAAAAAAAAAACTGCTCTAGGCACTCTGTCTAGTCCTATCGTGGTTGTTATACCACTTTCAAACTTTATACTTTGATCTCCCCCTACAGCCCACTATATATTCTGCTATTTACTGTCGTTCTACGGATTTAATATTGTATGCTTTATTCTCTAATATCATCAATATTTTTAAAAAAACTGTTTAGTAATAAATACTTCTATTTTATATATGCCTTCTATGGTTCTCCTTTAATTTGCGCATTCATAAGGTTCACAAATGGTAAAATAAGCAGCTTTACATTCCTTCAACTCTTACACTAAATGCTACTCTCCATAACTAACACTAGGATAGCTTTCAATAAATGTTGTCTTTAACCTATTCATCAATAAGGGTTGTTTAAACAAGTGCAAAGTGCACACTATAATTAGTAGTCAGCATATACCAGGCCAACCTCTCACATTTATAACAATTAACATTACAAAAACCATTCCTTCAAAACACTCTCTCAAACATTCACATAGCCAATAGGTCTCGCCTTTAGGACCTTACAAATGTTTCGCCATACAACGGTTCATAATATTGCACCAAGGATATTATACTGCATAACTAAATACTTATAAGGTCCCAAAAGCAAATCCTATTGCCATATACAATAGGACCTTATAAGTGTTTAGTTATCCAGCACAATATCCTTATTGCAACAACATCAACTGTTGCATTGCTAAACACTTATAAGGTCCCAAAGGCGAGACCTATTGGCTATGCCAATGCTTGTTAATGAAGGCTTAAGGAGGCGCCTCCTCTCCACTTCCATCTCAGGGCAAGTGCAGGAGATTTTCTTTGTTAGAGCCGCATAAGCGGCAACCTCTGTCGTCAGAGTACAGCCATGCAGGTTCTTCCGCTAGTGTAGGTGGGCGGCCCAGGCAGCACCGCAGCAGCTTTAGTTTCAAGCGAAGCAGATATGTGCAGGCTAGGTACGACGCTCGATTTAGCATCGAGTAACTGTTACTGATCATCCAGACGTGACCTCTTTTTGCATGCTCCTGTTTGTCTTTTAGGAGAGAGATTTTGGCCATTACAGCGTTGACTACATTTTCAAAAGCGTTATATGACAGTGGCAGAGCCCAAAGGTTCCCAAGGGACAGATTTATTAAAGGTTGATCCAGGTACCCGTTGAAGCTGCTGTGGTGGTTACAGCTACCCCTGTTGTCGATAGCTGAGTATTGGGCTCTGCATGTCTTAGTTTAAAGCAGCATTTGACAAATGCCCCCTGCCGCCCGATTGACTGCCTCGTGCGGCAGAACTCCAGCCGAATTTGACTTGGAGAAGAGCTCTGTGCTAAGTTTAACACATAATGACAAACATTTGTTTGACGTTTGTCCAGTAGTGCCGAGTCACGACCGAAAAGGTCCTCGCTGCCGTCGGTTAAGGTTGGCGAGATTTTTGCTGCCATTACTTCCAAGAGTGGATCAGGTGTTTTGCCTTTCAATTTCTTGCACAAAGGGTTAAAAGCAGCGATTAAGGCATTGCTTTTATTTATGATGGCTTTGGAGCTTGGGATTAGCTGTTCCCTTGTCGTCTAACAACACCCCTAGTTACTTGTATTTAACTGTATGTAGAACGTGAGTGTTGAGATGCCAGCTTACGTTTTTCTTGATTGCTTTTTTAACCATCATCACCTTGGTTTAGTTTCGGTTAATGACCAGGCCATTTTGCGTGTCATGCAAGTGCAGTGTATTTATCAATCTCTGCAGGCCTGCTTTGGTTTGGCTGCACAAGACCACATCGTCTGCGTATGATAACTGATTCAGTGCTACTGTGCCAAGATGGGGAGCGCGGCTATTGGATTCGTCAAGAACAGTTAAGAGATCGGCCATAGAGCAGCTGAAAAGGCATGGGGCCAGCACACACCCCTGCTTTAAGCCTTGTTGTGTATAGATTTTTTTTGACAGAAGGGAGCCATCTCCGATTTTAATACGCACCCATGTTTGGCTGTGAAGTGACTCTTTGGTTCTGAGCAGGTGTGAAGGTATATCCCAAGCCCTAAACTTCCTCTTGAGCTTCTCTCGATTTACACTCAATCAAAAGACAAGTTGTAGTCAACAAAGGAGAGATGGGTCGTACCATTCTGCTTTCCCATTTGATCCAGTAGAATGGTCAAGGCCAAGATGTTAGTGATTGTGTCAGAACCCCTACTGAAACCAGATTGCGTTATTGGGATTATTTGATTTGCGTCCGCCCAGGTCGTCTAGGAAAAGAGATGTGAAGTATTTTGCTTCGTTGTCTAGAAGTGTGATGAGTTGGTAGTTTTCTGGTGCGTTTAGTCTCCTCCTTTTTGAAGTGGGGTGATGACTGCGCCTCGCCATTGTTTGTAGATAGCCTGGGGTATTCCAAATGGCCTGGGGGCACGTCTCTTCTTGTTCAGACAGTTGTTCTCCTTCTGGATTGAGGAAAAAATTAAAATTGGCGTCTGAGGACAGTTAAACTTGTGGACGGTGGTCCCGGTGCCTGGATTGCACGCGGAGTGTTCTCATGTTAACAGGCTGATCTTCTGCTGTGATGACCACTTTTGTGGGATTTGGTGCTGATGAGGGGTCTTTCCACGAAGGGGCTGGGTTGTCTAACAGCGGCGATGTGGGAAGTGCCTCTAAGAGTGTTAGAGTAAGGCAGCTGATTAATTTGCTGCAGAGAAGTGTTTCTTGAGAAAAGCAACCTGTAGGAAGCTGGCTTGTATATACTATACCAAAGTAAGGTATGGTGTGCACAGAGTCCAGTGGAACCCCAAAGGTAGGCAGAGGTAAAAGTAAATAATACCTTACTCTCTATTTGTGGAAGTGTGGGCGAGCAGTAAGGTTTTATCAGAGGGTAGTGTAAGCATTTATTGTACACACTCAGACAAGAAATTATGTCACACACTCAAAGACTGAACTCAGACCAATTTGTTTGTATAAAAATATTATTTAGTTGTATTTTATTTTCTAGAACCAAGCCAGGCCTGGTACAGGTAAGTATAATAACACTTTGTAAGAATAATGCAGCTAAGTGCAGTTTGAATGCAGTTGAATGCAATTGGATTGGTTACAGGTAAGTCATTTGTTTTTAAAACAGTTTGAATTACTTTTCAGTAACTTTTCAGATTACTTTCTCTACTCAGTGTGATATGCCTAGATATCACACTGGAACATTTCCTAGAGGAAACGTAAGAAAATCAATTTTGTTACATATGCAGGTTCTTAAGGTTTCATACAAACCAACTCCACACTTAAGACAATTTTCACAAGAAAGCAGTCAATGCAGTCCTATGGGAGAAAACAATGTTATCGGTTTAACTGTAAGTACTTAGGTTTGGGAGTTTGTTTTCTGGGGTTAGAACCAGGGTTCCCCCAGGGTCGAGGATGCACTCTCAAAGCACCCTCAGCAGCACTAGGGTGGCCGGGTGCAGAGTCCTGAGGCCCAATGTTATCCAATGGGGGATAGAGGGCCTCCGGTTAGTGGCTGCTCACGAGCAGGCCACAAGGTTGTGGGTGCAAAGCTCCTAGGGTTTAGCTCAAGGCAAAGGGGGACCCATGTTAGCACACAAGGTTCACCAACAGCGGCACAGGGGCGGCCGGGTGCAGGATGCTGTTTTGGCATCATGTACCCTGCTGTTTTCTTTTCTTTTTTTAAATTAAAAAAAAAATGTTTTTATTGATTTTGTTTTGATAACAACATAACATTCTTGCACATATGATGGACAGCCATCTTGTAAACCCCTCAGATCATTCATTGTACATGTACACTCATCGGTTATTGCTGAAAACATTTGCTTGTCTGCCACTTACATGTTATATTAGACCCCTCTCCTTCTCTTTCTTCCAGTGTGTCTATGATTCTTCCCCATCTATGGCTTGCATGGACATGGCTAATAGATCCAACCCATAGTGTCGCATCCAGTTGCCCCATACCTTTCAGAACTTGCCAGGGCATCCTCTACTCTTATATGTTACCCTCTCCGCCGCCATGAATTGATCCATTACTGTCTTCCATTCCTGTAATGTTGGTGTGGCCTGTGTACCCCAGTGTCGTGCTATGTCTCTTTTCGCAACCACTAGTCCCAGGACACTGAACAGTAGCTGTGGTCTTGGTACATCTACCTTGTCATTTATTCCTAATAGGATACATTTCGGTTCTAGAGGGAGGGAGACCTGCATCACCCCACTGAGCTCTTGAACAATCTTTTCCCAGTAAATCTGTATCTTGGGGCAGCCCCATAGCGTGTGAGAGAAATCCCCCTTTTTTTTTATTGGCATCTCAGGCAGTTTGGATTTTTAGCTCATCCTATTCTATGGAGTTTGGCCTTTGGCGCAGGCGTGCCCTAATCGCTAACTCTCTGGGGTGCATGAAGGCGTCCTCCCAGTCTATATTTTCCATAGTTCCTACTTCACCCCCCCATTTATCTCAGAGGTTACGTAGATTCTCAGGCCTATTGTTCAATGTTTTGTATGTGAGGGCTACTGCTTTATAAGTAAGTGGTTCCTGCAATAGGCAGCCTTCTAATGGCGTGTATTCCAAAACGTCCTTGTTAGTCAAGGCCTCTGCTGCCTAGATGTGTCATATTTGTGCATATTTAAAGAGTTGAGAGTTGTGGAGTTGGTATTCAGTGCGGAGGGCAGTGAAAGTTTTTAGAGCACCTTTTTCCGTGATGTCCCCCACCGTCGATATTCCCCCGGTGTCCCAGGTGCCAAAACCTTTCAGTTTGTCTATTTTCTCAGCCAATTTCCCTTCCAAAGCAGCATTGCTTTAGGTATCTTATGGTCCCATCCCAGCGTTTTGGCCGCCCTTTCTCACGCCACCAGGGTGGTTTGCATGGCCGGAGCAGGCTATGTCTCCCTAACCCCCTGTATAGGTAGTGGGCAAATGTGCGTGGTGTCAGTGTTTCCCTTTCTAGTCTGTATGTGGGGTGGTCTCCCGCTACATGTATCCAGCTGTTGATGGGTGTTAAGTGTTCTGCCTAGTAGTATGCTTCAATGTCGGGTACTGCTAAGACCCCATTATATGGGTTTCGTTGCAGTGTGTGTAATGCTATCCGTGGATGTTTCCCCAGCCACAACAGTGAGCGTAGCTCGGCTTCAATTTCTCGGAATAGTGTGCGTGAGAGGGGGTGGTAGGTGTTCTGTAATGCGTGTAGGAACTGAGACAGCGTAATCACTTTAAACATTGCGGTCCGTCCCATAATCGTGAGTGGTAGTGTCTTCCGTCTTTCAGCATCTTCTTTGAACTTATGTATTATTCGTATGACATTGTGTTTGTGCCAGAGTCTCTTATCTGATGTGAGAAATATACCCAGATATTTAAAGCCCTCCTCCACTATCTTTAAGTTTTCTGGCAAGGGAGGCCAGTCTCCCAGTGTTCTGGGGCTAAACGCCATTGACTTATGCCAGTTCACTTTATAACCTACTGTATTCTTCGATAGTCTGAAAGAGGGTGGGGCTCATGTCTTCGGGTTCAGTTATGTATAATTAAGGCTCCCGGTTTTCCGTTTAAACAGATTTTTACGTATAAATGCAGATGGAAAACTTTTTTTCCTTCGTCTGTATTTATAAATATAAACGGAAAAATACTGACAAACCAGACAAAGTGCTTCAGCTCAGGGTTGCCTAATCTGATGCATAGAGGAATGCAGGCTGCTCTCTGCACATGAAAGGCACCCTACTAAGAGGGTGGACTCTTAGTGCCGCATTTGGCACTCTCCCTTCACAGGTCACTCATCAGGACCCCTGGGGGGAGCCTGGGGTAGTCATCACCATCCGGCATACTCTCCCCGTATCACTTCTGGGTGTGTGGAGCGTCTCGTTGTCTGAGAGTGCTTCGCTTTAGTAAGGTGAGCTCGGGCAGTGTTGAAGACTGTTGCTCCTGCCTCCAGATGCCTTCCCCTATGGAATGTGCATTGCTTTACTTGGGTCCGCGCTTTCAGCGGCCCCTTGTCTACAGGAACTACTCCCCTCACAGTTCAGAAACTTGGACTACTAGGAAGCTGAAATAGGTGGCCTTGAATACGGGAGCAGCAAAGGAACAACTCAATTGCTTACCCGTAATCTTCATTACAACACGGTAATCTTCATTACAACACTGCTGAAAACGCCGCCACTGAACAGAACCAGGAGAGTGGCGAGCTGTGGTGTGGCATGTTGCATTGACCATATGGAAGCAAGGAAAACACCCCTGCTCCTAAGAACATGTTTGGTACTAACTGGGGTTCAGCGGGTCTTTCACATCCGTTAGCAGTGCCACTGCACCTGCTGCTTTCCTGATAGTTACACGCCTGGCGGCGAGAGAAAAGAGATATTTGGGTTTAATATGCAGCATAATGAAACATTGTTAGAACCGAGGGGTTGAAATCCCCACCCGCTTCCTCCCGCTTCCACGTCAGGGAAAGGAAGGACACCTTCTCAGATAGCCCCTGCTCACCCCCTTGGTAGCTTGGCACGAGCAGCCAGGCTTATCTTCAAGGCTAATGTGTAAAGTATTTGCAACCACGCTCTCAGTGACCCAATGATGACACCACAAAAGGACTCCACACGAGTTTCATAGAAAAACAAGTATATGTTTATATAAAAATATATACGATGAGACCACACGATAAAAATCCAACATATGCGTATTTGTAATATTCCTCCTAGCCGGTTATAAGGCCAGCCAGCCCTTGTAGGGTCTGGCGGTATTAATGAGCAAATCTAGGTGATCGAATGCAATCCTAATGCAATGCTATGCAGTTCGTAAAGCAAGAATCAGGCACTTTGCAATGTAAAAATAATACAGTTCGTTATGCAACAATCCAGCAGTTCGTAATGCCAAAATACTGCAATGCGTAATGCAACAATCAGGCAGTTCGTAATGCAAACTAATGCGATGCGAAATACAACAACCAGGCAGTCCGTTATGCAAACACAATGCAATGCGCAATGCAATGATCAGGCAGTTCGTAATGCAAACTAATGCGATGCGTAATGCAACAATCAGGCAGTTCGTTATGCAAACACAATGCAATGCGCAATGTAACAATCAGGTAGTTCGTAATGCAGAAACAATGCAATGCGCAAGGCACTTCGGCACCGATCACGGTGCTTTAGACGGTCTCTCTGCCTCTCGTACTGACTCGCGGTCAGCTTCCGCCAACATATGCCCCCAACATGGGTATGGTGTAAACCAAAGTACAGCTCCACACTCCGGCCCCGGTACTGCCACTCCTTGGCACGTACAGGCCGCGATACGAGCTTGAGCAGAGGCTCGTGCTGCAAGAATGGGAGAGGCTGAGAGCATCCCTCTCCGAGCCCGAACTCCGCCCCAGGCGGCAACACACGTTACCTGGGGGGTGCGACCTCGCTCTCCTCTCCTCCTCTCGCGACTTGGGCCTCTGATGCGACTTGGTTGATTCCGGGCCGATGGCAATATCGAAGATCTCAGGCTGCAACAGGGCACATGCACACAGCGTCGCTGAGACTCACTTGTGTTTCGGGTGTGCACGGTCACAGGGCAATCCTCACAAAGGTCTCAGGCTACACGAAGCACACGCACACAGCGTCGCTGAGACTCACTTGAGCTCCGGGCGCACACGATCACAGGGCAATCCTCACGAAGGTCTCAGGCTGCACAAAGCACACGCACACAGCGTAGCTGAGACTCACTTGGACTCCTGGTGCCCACGATCACAGGGCACTTCTTACGAGGGTCTCAGGCTGCAAAAAGCACACGCACACAGCGTCACTGAGACACACTTGAACTTCGGGTGTGCACGATCACAGGGCAATCCTCACGAAGGTCTCAGGCTGCACAAAGCACACGCACACAGCGTCGCTGAGACTCACTTGGACTCCAGGTGCACACGATCACAGGACAATCCTCACGAAGGGCTCAGGCTGCAAAAATCACACGCACACAGCGTCGCTGAGACTCGCTTGAACTCCAGGTGCCCACGATCACAGGGCAATTCTTACGAAGGGCTCAGGCTGCAAAAAGCACACGCACACAGCGTTGCTGAGACACTTCTGGAAACTTTTGTGTTCCTGAGTTTCCACAACAGGGAGCCAGCTCTCCTCGGGCCCTTGGGGTTAAGTTACTTCAGGACACAGCACAGCAAAGTCCTTTCAAGAAGGGGGACACAGCATACAGCAAAGTCCCTTTAGCCTCTCCTTGGTTAAAAGCAGCAAACTGCAGGCCAGCCCCAGAACACACAGCAAGGGTCAGTCCTTTCCTTCAGTCTATTCAGCTGTTTCTTCTTTGGCAGAGGTTCCTCTTGACCACGAAGTAGGTTCAATCCTTTACAGTCTTGAACAGTTCTATTCCAAAGTCCAGGGGTTTCAGCTCTCATAGTTATACCCCTAAATGTCTTTGAAGTCTTTGTGTTCAGGGGGGCACTGACCCCTGTCTAAACCAGTTCTGGGTGTTTCCATGCCAGTGATACTTTCTACCTTTGATAGTGGGGGTCTGGATCCTTAATCACTCAGCAGGGGACGGAGCCATTGGTTTATGGCAGCAACCCAGGCCTCTTCACCTCCAGGGGCTACTCCTCCCCCTACATTCCAGATGCAGGTCAGCCTGTTGCTGTCTCACCTCCTCCCCTGGGTCAAGACATTCCCCAGAGCCTATCACATTTAAATCCAGACAGTCAATCCACAACCAGGCAGAGACACACAGAAATGTTAGAGCACAAAAACCCAGCCACTTCTAAAAGAGTGGTTTCTAAACACGCAATTCAAAAACCACCTTCACAAAAAGATGTGTTATTAAATTGTGAGGTCAGGCACACTAAACTTCACCTCTCCATCTTAAGCCTTTGGGAAGATAGGCTGGAAACATATTACACAGCCTTCCCCATTCTGTCCTATGGGCAAGATGGCCTTTCAACAGTGAAAAACGAAATGGAGAGTATTTCACTGTCAGGACATGGTACACACCTCAGTAAATGTCCTACCTTTCACATACACTGCACGCTGCCCAGGGGGGTACCTTGGGGCTACCATAGGGGTGTCTGATGTGCATAGAAAGGGAAGGGTAAGGCCTGGCAAGTGGGTGCACTTGTCAGGACAACAAGGCAGTTTAACAAACTGTGCGCAGGCACTGCAGTGGCAGGCCTGAGTTCTCTCTTTAGGGCTACTTGTGTGGGTGGCACAATTAGTGCTGCAGGCCCACTAGTAGCATTTGCATTACCAGCCCTGGCACACATAGTGCACTTTACTAGAGACTTCACTAGTAAGGCAAACATACCAATTATGGACAACCAATTACCATTACACTTTACACTGGGAACACTTGCACTTTGACACTGATCAGCAGTGGCAAAGTGCCGAGAGCATCTAAGTTGGCAACACCATGTCAGAAAAAAGGTCTAGGGGGAAAGCAAAAAGTTTAAGGAACTTTAGCCAAAAAGGGCCAAGTCCAACAAACATTAAACGTTTTGGGGAGGAGGGGGGGGGGCAACTTATATTCTCCTAAGTGAAAGATATTCCCAACTACGCCCCTGGAGGGCCTCATCGTTTTTTGTTACATCTTTATGCAAAGCCATTCCCTTCTCGTCATTCACAATGTCCGGGAAGAACCCCCTATTACCTGCCTGCTCCCATCTACTTAAGGGAGAGCGCCCCTCAGCTCCAGGAATGCAGTGGCCATGCATATTGAAGAAGATCTCACTGTACTCTGCACTGGCTGCTTTCGGGGCTGAATAGACGGAAGGGGCTCTCGGGTTACATGGCACCAAAGGCTGCCCCAGGAAGAAGAAGCCCAATGCATATGAACAGGTAAAATTGAACTGTCGCTCGGGTAAAGCTCTCCAATACCTCCGGGCCCAGTTCCATTATACTTTGTGTTGGCTCCGGGGGAAGAATGTTTCCGATGTTGAAACAAAGCATTTTGCACCCTCCTCTCCTCAAGAATATGAACACTCACCTTGCGTTTTAGCAAGTTATAAATAGATATTTATCATAGTGTTGGCTGGAAAATTATCTCCTCCGTTTAAAAAAAACGGAAGTAAACTGTCAAAAAAATTCCTATGTAGGTCTAAATAATCCCAGGGAAGTTGTTCTGCAATGAGAAAAAAGAATGGGTTGCTCCCTCAAAGACACAGCTTGACATTTGACCTCTGTCTTTGAATGCACATTAAATGTGACAAGATAAGAACAGGATTTAAAGGTCCCTGGGGTGTACAGCCCCACAGTAAAGGTTTCCTCATGCAAGTTGCTCAAGGTCTGTTTAGGCCTATGTTCTCTTTAAATTATTTTGGCAAAGTTTTCAGATGAATGTATTGTGTTTACTTAATTTGATGTATATATAAATATATCCAAACCTATAATAACTGAGTGCAAGTGTGCAGTGCCTATTTAAATAAATGTGGAAAAATACTAGCTGCAGCGTCTTCTTTTACTTGTGACAAAAATAAATGTGGATAAATACAGATAAAATGACCAAAAAATAAATATGGATAAATACAGACGGAAATGTTAAAAAAATAAATACCATAAAACCGGGAGCCCTATGTATAATAAATAAGGCTCCCGGTTTTCAGTTTATGGATTTTTACAGATAATTGCAGACAGAAAACAAAGTGTTTACTGTTTGTATTTATTTTTAAAAGCGGAAAAATGCAGAAAAGTGTGCTTCTTGTGGGTGACTCTCCATGCTGTTTTTCGTGATTTCTAGGACCACAGCTGAGCAGATAGGCAGCATGGGAAGTTAAAAATAGGTTGAGATTTCCCTAAATGCAGGTGTATGGTAACATATATTTGTATTATAATGCTCCTATTTACCTGAAGGTGTAGTGTTTTGCTATATTTGGCTGCTTAATGTGCTAAAACGTGACAGACAGCAAAGTATGAGTGCATGTTTATAAGTTAAATATATGTGGATATATACAATTTTATTACTCCATATATTTGTAAAACACAAAATAAATATGGATAAATACCAATAAGATGGGCAAAAAATAAATATGGATAAATACAGATGGAAATGTTAAAAAAATATATACCATAAAACCAGGAGCCCTAATAATAAAATATCGTCTGCATATAGAGAGATTTTTTTCCTCACTTGTATCTTCCTGTGTAACCCTGAAGCCTTGAATTCTCGGGTGTTGTCGAACTCGACATTCTAAAGTCTCTACAGTCAGCGCAAACAGCAATGGGGACAGGGGGCACCCTTGCCTGGTCCCTCTCACGATTGGGAAGTCCCGGGATGTTCTACCGTTCATTCGTACCGTCGCCCTGGGAGAGTTGTATAACAAGGTCATCCACTTTCTGAACTTTGGTTCAAATCCGAACTTAACCAGGGTAGATTCTAGAAAGGGCTAGTGTATTGTGTCAAGCGCTTTCTCATTCTCCAGGGATAGGAATATGTGCAGGGTATTCCGATCACCGGTCGCCATTATCCAATGGGTTCTTCTGAGATTCCATCTAGTCGCACAACCAGGCATGAAGCCCGATTGGTCACAGTGTATCAGTGACGCTATGACATGTCGCAGACTTGTGGCCAATATGGTCGTGAGGACCTTCACTTCCACGTTCAGGAGGGAAATTGGACGATAGGATGATAGGACTCACATCCGTCCCTCGCCTTACCCTTTTTGTGTATGGTCACTATTGTGGCCATGCAAAGGTCTGGTGGAAGTATCCCTTTGTCATATGTGTCATGGAAGAGATTAAGCAGGTGGGCGCTCAGGAGATCTGCACATCTTTTATGAAATTCGGCAGACAAGCCGTTTGGTCCAGGGGTTTTCCCTGGACGTAGTTTCGATATTGCCGCCTTCAATTCATTTAAGGACAAATCTTTGTCTAGTTCCTCCTTATCCATCTCCTCTAAGGTTGGGGCTGTATTCCTGCCAGTCCACTATTTCAGGGGTGTTGGATAATGGTTTGACCTCATAGAAGTCTTTATAGTATGCAGCAAACGCCGTCACTATCTGTACATCAGTTGTGTGCTCCTGTCCCTGGCCATCCACTATGGATCTTACCCACCTTCTCTCCATTTCTTTTTTACTTAGCCAGGCTAGTAATTTTCCACCCTTGTCCCCTACGTCCTATAATCGGAGGAGGTTGGCTATGTGTTGGTCTCTGGCAACGTTGTGCTCCAAGTCTCTGTATTTCTGCCTGAGTGCGTCCAGTTGTCGGGTGAACTGCAAGTCTTGCCCCATGATTGTCCGCTCCTCTAACGTCAAGAGCTAGTGCTCTAATGTCTCTATCTGTTCAACTTCCTTTTTCTTTTACCACGCTATGCAGTTTTGTGCCCTGTCCCTCAGCACCGCTTTGTATGCCTCCCAGAGTGTGACTCTCGACCCAACCGTTCCTTCATTTTCTTTAAAGAATACCTCAATGTCTGCCCTTATTCCTCGAATGATAGTCTCTTTTTGTAGGTCCCAGGCTGTGAGTCTCCATTGGGGTTGTGCATTCCGGTCCCTACCCCCCACCCTTATCCATAGTGGTGAGTGATCAGACAGTCCCCTAGCTAAATAGTCTGTCTCTCAGACCTCTCCCACTTCTCCCGCTGGTATAAAAATAATTATCTAACCTCGAGTCGACCCTGTGTGCCCCGGAGAAATATGAATACTGTTTAGCCTGTGGTTTCTGTGCCCTCCATACATCCACCAATCCCATTGTATCTGTAAACTGCGCCAGTGCTGTGGGTGCCGCTGACAGTGTCTTGCCTCCAGTGCGATCCATGGATATGTCCATCACATCATTAAAGTCCCCTCCGATCACATGTAGGGAGGCCGGGGCCTCCAGGAGGATCTCTGTGATTTTATTTAGTGTGCGTGCCTGTAGTCGTGGCGGAGCGTAAACACAGATCAGATTCAGTTTCAGTCTACCCCAGGTACCTGTCACCCCAGCATATGTGCCGCATGAGTCCATCCACGTGCGTGTTGTTTCGAAGGGGAGCGTCTTTCTTATTATGATCACAACCCCTCGGGATCCTGTGGTATAGCCTGCGTGTGCCAGGACCCTGTATACTTCCCTCCCCAGGAACCCACATTTGGTGCCTTGTAGGTGAGTCTCCTGGAGCATCACCATGTCTGTATGTAGGCGTTTAATATGGCACGATACCAGTCCTCTCTTAATTCTGTCACCAAGGCAATTCACGTTCCACGTCAAGCACGTGAGGGCTGAGCTGTCTATGGGGGTCGACATGAGTGGTGTTTATCTCCTACTCGTCCCACCTGTGTGTATGTCATGTACTGAGAACGTCCCTTCAAATACAAATGCCAGTGTCCCTCCAAGCCTGTGCAAGAAATCTACCTTTGAACTTGCAAGACAACAATCCCCCAGCCCTCCCAACTAACCCCCCTCCCCACCCCTGCAACCTTCTCACATCGCTTGACCTCCAAACCATCAAGTTTCCGTATGTAAGAGGAGAAGGAGAGGTCTGTCGCCCTCCCTCCAGCATCAAAACGTTATACTATGAGTTCAAACTCTCACAACATATAATTAAAGCAGTCTTTTCTAAAATAATGTCACTTTATTTAACGGCCCCGACGGATGCTGTGCCGGATGGGTGTGATCCGGTTCTTTTCTCTCCAGGGGGGGCACAGGACCGGTTTTTCTTCCACCCATGCCCAGGCCTCTTCCGGGGATTGAAAGAAGTACGTCTTGTCAATGAAAATGACTTTGAGTTTTGCTGAGAACAGTAGCATGTATTGTACGTTGTGGGCCCTAAGTTTGGCTTTCACTGAGTCAAAAGTCCGTCTTTGGTGCTGCACCTCCCAGTTGTAGTTCAGAAAAATCATTATTTTGGAGTTGTCGTGTCTTATTTCTCCCAGCCTTCTGGCTTCTCTCAGGATCATGTCTCTATCGAGAAAGTTTAAGAACTTCACTATTATTGGCCTGGGGGGTGCACCTGGTGGGGGCCTCACCTTCAATGCCCTGTGTGCTCTTTTGATCACGAAACAGGCAGAGAATTTGTCTAATGAGATGATGTTTTTCAGCCATGTTTACAAGAAGTTGGGAACATTTGTTTCTTCGACTCCCTCTGGGAAGCCCACAAAGCAGAGATTGTTCCTTCGGGCTCTATTTTCAGCATATTCGATGCACCAAAGAGCACTCAGGCTAAACTCCCGAAGATCTACCATTCCTGTACCTATTTCTTTTAGTGCCTCTTCGGTGTTTGTGATGCACTTTTCGGCCATAGCAATCCTTTCGGAGACATTTCTCAGGTCTTGGCGAAGCAGCGTTACCTCTGATCGTACCTCCCCTATTTTGTCTTCCAGTATCTCTCTGGATGGCCTGTAGCAATGTGGCCGTGTCTGACAATGGGGGTTGTGCAGTTCCAGGAGGAGTGACTGGTTTCGGCTGGTTTCGTGTAACGATCCATTTTCCCTTGCCTGGGAGGTTTGGGTTCCTTGTCTCTCCCCATTGTTGAATGCATAGGAGAGTCACAATGGGGTTTTCCCTTGTTTATTCTAGGAGTATTCTAGAACTCTTGGGTGTCTCTTCCTCCTCCAACCTCTGGCAGCGTCCCCTCCTTCTCTGTTTATTGCTGGGAGGTTTCTGGTTCTCTAAGTTCACCGTTTCATGCCTTTATTCTATTAGGCGTGGGCTTTTCTTAGTTCCTTACTATGTCGCTGGGCGAATCCGTCCGGCGGCTCGAATCCAGCAATTGGGTTTTCTCTCCGCCAGGTCTGGTCACAACGTTTCCCCAGGGAATGCGAGATAGACTTTCTGCTGCACTCAGGGGCTACAGTGTGCATTCGGTATGTGTGTATTTGCTTCTTTATGCCTATTGAAGAGCAGGGGACGCATCTATCCTGATGTGGGTCTCTCCATGTTAGTGGGTCGCGAGCCGGTTATACGCTTGTCCGGTGGCGGGTTCTGGGCTTTCTTGGGGTGTGTTTCAGGCTATTGCCCGCGCGGTGTTCCCTTGGGTGGGGGCTCCTTGCTCGGTCTGGCATCTAGGGCACCTCTCCTCCCGCTGTCATTTGTGTCCCCTCGATCTGGGATAGTATAGATCCAGCCCTTTCCGCCAAGCCTCCGCTTCGTATCAGTGTTCTTACATCCCCAAGCTCTTTCAGAGCTCCTTCTCGAGTGTGGCTCTGTGGTGCCGTATTCTAGTGGGAATGGCGGTCGACGGCCTCTCCCTCCGGGCCCCTTTTGCATTTTTACTTTTAGGTCATCTACTGATCTTTAGCTCTGGGGACCACCCCACAGTTCGCCACAGCGCAGGCGCGCCCATCTGTCGTGGGCACGTGGCCCCTCTCGCCCGCAGTCCCGGTGGGCAGGCCCATATATTCCTTGTTGGGTGAGCCACGGCCCACCCCACTCCGCCTCTAGCGTCCATCAGCGTCAGTCGGGTTCTTGCCCCCCCGCCTTGGGGCAGATGTCCAGTCTCTGGTTCCCCTTCGCGGGCCGGTCTATCTCTTCACTGTGGCCCTTCCCCTTCCGCTAAACCTGCCCTTTCGGCAGAGGGTCCAGGTCCGTCGGGGGACTATTCACTGACCTGCAGTGTGTTGTGGCCCGGTCTCACCCGTGTGTTTCGATCGCGCGGCCCCTCTCGCCCGCGGGTCTCTATGGGCTGGTCTTCCACGCACCTCTGCCAGGTGAGCCGCAGCCCCTCCGCTCCTAGTATCTCTTCTCGGGTCTTGGCAGGGGAGAGGAGCTGTCTGTATCCGTATCCTTCCCTCAGAGGGGGGGCAAAGGAGACCGGCCACCGGCACGGGAGGCTCGACCCGCCTTACCTCAGTCGGCAGCTGGCACCTCCAGCCCAGCTCTGGGGGCGATGGGCGTTCAGGCCCAGTGTTTTGTCTGCGGACGAGTCAGCCTTCTTGATGCAGCATGCATTCGTCCGCTCTCCGCAGCCCATCGGGGAGGGCCTTTCACTGGCCCGGGCTCGGCCGTCTCCCTCTGGGTCTCTAGATATGCAGGACGGGGCTCCCAAGTGTCAGCCAACAGCGTCGCTGCCTCGCGTAGGCCTCGGCATCCGCCGCCGTACAGGCCCCTCCACGTTCTTCGGTCCCGGCTCCCCAGAGTCAGGCCACAGAGGTTGGGTGTCTTGTCCGTGCTATGGTTTTATATTATTGTGCATATATAGCTCTGAAAGTGTCGTCAGGTTGCAGGATTTCTTACGGATTTGTCGCTCCAGCCGGAACTCTGTCGAGGCATGTCTTAGTCGGCCATATTGTTGGTCACGCCCCCGCTGTTTTCAATGGGGATTGCTGGTTTTGGTTTTTAGCTGCAGGCTCGGTCCAGGAAGTCTACCAAGAGGAACCAACAACTGAGCAGGTAAGCTGGAGGGCTCGGGGACGTAGGTGCACCTCAGGTCCTCTTCTCCAGGGCCCAGGATGGCTGGGTGCAGGGGTGCCTTTTGAGGTCGGATTTCACCTTACCGGGCCACTTGTGGTTGGGGGGGTCTCCGCCCAGAGGCTGCAGGCGACGTCGCGGAGTCCTGGAGGGGTCAGCCCACGGTGGACATGGTCTCTGGAGTGCTGGGGGACCTCACTGGTACCGGTGGGCCACTCGGGCCATAGGCGTCGGGTGCAGTGGGGATTCCAGGCGTCGGGTTTCTTTCTCCTCAGCAGGCTTGGAGTCTTTCTTTGGTGATTCTTTTGAACAGAGCTGCTGTTCACAGGAGATCCGGTCTTTGTTGAAGGCAGTAAGTTCTCCCAAGAGTTCTGGAGGTCGTTGACTGCAGGACAAGGCAACTGTTGGCGCAGGATCTCCGGAAACTGCAGACGGGCGGGTAGTGCTGGGGCCAAGTCAGTTCTTCTCTGCAGTCTCCTCTGCTAGGTGTCTTCTTTTGTCCTTCTTCGTAGGTTGCGGGAATCTGCCTTCTTGGTTCAGGGCTGCCCCCTAAAAACTGCATTAGGGGGTGTTTTAGGGGTCTTGAAGTAAGTAGCCAATGGACTACTGACCTTAGGGTAACTACACCCTTGGTGTGCTCACCCCACTTGGGGGAGTGGGCACAGACCCTAATCCTGATCGGAGAGTGCCTGCCATCTGCAAGATGGCAGGCACTGAAGAGTGGGCTTCACCTCGCCTTCCAACCTGAGGGGTGGGTTTGTCAGAGGTGGGCCATTCCTTCTGGGCTGTTCTAATTTTTCTTGCCTGTCTTCCCGCCGAAAAGGAGGGGAGACAGGAAGGGGGCCTGCTCCTGATAGCAGGAGAGGCTGGGGGTCACGTTACAAAGGCGGCAAGGCCTTTGACGCTCCCCTGCCACAGATGGCTGTTCCTGACCTGGGGGAGATGTGAACACCTCTGCCCTGGAAAGGCTTAGTTTCTGGGCTCAGGGAGTAAAGGCTCCCACCCCAGGTGTCCAGAAACTTGTCTCATGGTGGCAGGCTGGTGTTTACCAGTCAGGGAACCCACCAGAGGCTGGTTGTTATTTCAGCGGGCATCTCTAAGATGCCCTCTGAGTGCATTGTACAATAAATCCCACACTGGCATCAGTGTGGGTTTATTATGCTGAGAAGATTTCTACCAAACTTCCCAGAATTAAGTAAAGCCATTATGGTGCTGTAGAGTTCGTAATGACAAACGCCCAGACCAAATACTCTTTATGGCTTCACTGCACTTACAATGTCTAGGAATGGACTTAGACACTGTAGGGGTACAGTGCTCATGCAACTGTACCCTCACCAGTGGTATAGTGCACCCAGCTAGAGGGGTGTCTTACCTATACCATAAGCAGTAGGTAGCAGGCATGGCACACAGGAATGTGTGCCATGTCGACTCTTCACTTTTCTCTGCACCAAAACATGCAGACTGCAATGGCAGTGTGTGTGTGTTAAGGCACAAGACCTCTAAGGGTGGCATGCTATGTGCTGCAGCCCTTAGAGGCCTCCCCTGGTCACAGTGCCCTTGGAACCCATGGTACCTTTTACAAGGGACTTACATGTGGCCAGAGAGGTGCCATTTGGGGGTATAAAGATACAGTTTTGGGAAAGAACACAGGCCCTGGGAACCTGATTGGCAGGGACCCAGGGCACACCAAGTCAAAGTGCATCAGAAATCTGGCAAAAAGTGGGGTGGGGGGGTTACTGCAACAGAAACCCTGCTTCCTACACAACCCAGCACTCATTGCTGATAGGAGTGTTCCCTAAGGGCTGCTGCTGTCCTTTTAGATTTTTCACACTTGACCAGAAGTTTCTCGAGTTGGGTTGCTTGCTGTCATGAACAGTTTGGCCCAAAAGTCATTGGGGTTTTTTCTGTTGTCAACCCAGACGGACTTGGCGTATATTTTTTTTGCAGCCCTTAGAGTGTCTATGCTGTTTGTTGTTTTAGTACTACCCCTTCAAACCAGCCTCAGTGCCTGGTTTAATTTTTTCTTGGCCAAGCAACAGGCTACTGATCTATCTTTGGGCTTTTGGCAGTTATGTTATGTTATGTTATATGACTTTTATATAGCGCAAAATCACCTTCAGGTCTCTAAGCGCTTCTAGAGAAAAGTGAGCAAGTCACTAGGGCAGAAATAAAATAGCAGCAGCAGAGACAGAAGATTACGCGGTCGTTAACGCCTCTCTAAATAGGAAAGTCTTTAAACGCTTCCTAAAGATGAGCAGAGCCGGTTCCCTGCGAAGGAACTCCGGCAGCTCATTCCAGATCTGCGGGAGAAGAACAGAGAACGCTCTACCCCCTTTGGATTTAGAGATGTACCTGGGGGAGACTAGCCTGCAGGCCTCAGAAGATCGCAGAGTCCGGCCAGGAACATATTTCTCCAGGCGATCTTTTATAAACTTGGGTGCCTGACCATAGATTGCCTTATGAGCAGTGTCCTAGTGGTGCTGAAAAGTTTTTCCTGAATGGGCCACCTGTGTTACGGTTGTTATTTGCAAGTAGGTCAGTTGAAAATGTGTGCCATATTGCTGGTTGGGATAAGTTTTGCCGTTCACATTCTTCTAGGACAGCCTTGGCGCTGTTGGTGATCTTCACTATAGATGTTTCTGACCATTTAAGTTACTTGTAGGTTATGGTGAATTTAGAGTCAAATGTGACTCACCCGCTCTCAACAATCTCTCTTCTTCGGTCTAAGAACAATGTTTGTGGGAGGTGATTGCTCTTGCAACCCTCCGCAATTTGGAAGGAACAAACAGCAGGAAATGGAAAGAGTGATGGGAAGGTATAATCAATAATGTGACTCCGATCGTGGGCCAATGTAAGTGAGGTTTGCCAGGCAATCATCAGGTGATCTACCATGAAGTGCTCTTATACCGAGGTGCTCGATGTCTAGCATCAAGGTCTCGCCGTGTTTGTCCTTCTAGTCCCTGGAGTTTGACACCAGGGGCTGTATGTTCCAGTAATTGTTCTGTTAGATAAGAAATTTGTCATTTGTTCCAGAGCTGATCAGGTTCTTGTTGAAATCTCCCGTGATGATAAAATCGGTTCCCAGGGCGCTGTGTATTTGGTGTAGGATAATTGATTGGATTTTCTTGATGGCATTATTTTTTGAGTTTGAAGTGGGTTGAATATAGACGTTTATTATGATCAAGGCCCGCTTGTGTGTTAAACTGGTGAGTAATGTGATCAGGATGCCTGGATCCGGTTCTGGCAACATCTCTATTTGTTCTGCCGGGGACAGTAAAATATTGGTGCCCCCCACCCCCTCCCTTTCCCCCAGCAGGGCGACCAAAAGTTTTTGATTTTTCTGCCAGTTTGTGATGGACTGAGTGCTGGGTGGTGAGACTGCCCATGTCTTCAGTAGATTAATTAATTAATAACACAAGTAGTCCATATGAGGGAAGCGTGGCCCTTGATTTCCATGGCAATATTTTCAAAGAACCCTTCTTACAGATAAGGAGATAAGGTTTGTTTATGCGTTTAGTGCATTTATTTGCATTACAATGGAATATTGTTGCAAAAATTAATAAAGGCAAGAACTCAGCAATATCAATGACAAAATAAGGTGCTCCTCTTTAGTGATGGAGCAGTGAAAAGTGATAGAGTGAATAGTGTGCTGGTGCTATGTGCATGTGATTGATAGGGATAATGCGATGTTATCTGTGACACTCATATTCCAAGTGTCGGAATTCACAATGAAAAAAAAAGACACATTGAAAATTGTCGACGTTTCGACCCACAATGCCAAATTAATTAGAAAAGGGTCATTATCAGGACAAAAGATTGAAGGAGACACCAGAAGAATTGTGGCAGCAGTCCTAGAATCCTAAGCAGTGTCTGACTCTGGGGTACATCATGCGGCTTGTTCCGTGGGTAACAATGGTAAGACGATTTAGTGTTCAATTAAACAGCATCACAACACCAATTCCTTATGTGTTGTCGGTTCTGATTGCCATCGAGAAATGAGCGGCGAAGTGATAGTAAATCACATAAATCCGTCGCCAGACAAAGCCTGTCACAAGGATCGGTGTTGTTTTAAAGGCGCGCCACTTCCCGGAAGGAAACCAAGGCTCCTGGAGGGCAATTATATCAAATTGGTATTGGAAGGGACATTTGTCATCAGTCCCTAGTTTGCTTTCTAAGCAGGCAATGTTCCAGGAGCATAGTTTAAGGAACGTGTGGCAGCAACCTTTCCCTGGTCTGCTACTCTCTGTGTTTAAAGCTCCTGAGAGCCAGCCCCAGTCCGAGCTCTCGGTGGAATTTGTTTTTTGTGCAATTTGGCTTGCCGGTGCTTTGGCACTGGTTGGTGAATTACTACGTATTCCTCTCAGCATCTAAAGGGTTGATGAAATGGCAGCGCTTATCTTAGAAGGGAAAGTTAGTGCCTGGGAGGGCCGGTAGCGAGGGCAAACATAGGGCATGATTATTATGTCCCATTCATTAAAGACCTCTGTGTCTTTGAGAACTAAGGCCTGAATTGCTGGTGATGAAAAAATAACCATCGTGGATTCTTTCAAAGGGAGCCTGGCGTCCAGCAAAAATTAGACTGAAGTGATGTCCTCGGAAGCAATATGGGCCAGAGAAGGGATGGCCCTAAACAGCTTTAGGAGATTTCCCCAGTTATCAGTGGCGTAGGAAGGGGGTGCGGTGGGTGCGGGCCGCCCCGGGTGTCATCACTGAAGGGGGTGACAAAATGGCACAAATATGGATTTTAAACACATATTTTTAGGATGTCCTGGCAGCCTTTAGACTCTAAATCAGGGTAGAAAACAAGCTTTGTTTCACCGTCCTGATGGTGAAGATGAACTGACCCAGATGACGTTGCTTCCTTTTTGTTATTGTTAGATGTAGTAGATATAATCCTTTGGGTGTTGTGTTTCGATACATCTGTAATGAAGATCCTGGGCCGGGTTCCTTGACTAGGGGCAATTCTCTGAGTGGGAGTAAAGTGCAGATTCGTCTCAGGGTGAGGCACTGCGTTGCTAGGCTGGAAGTTGTGTCAGGGTAGGGTTTAATTGTTTTCCTGATTAGTGATATGTATGATAAGTTTTTCTGAAGTGAGCAGAGATCGGTGACTGGGCTGGGGGGCTTCTGCACTGCACTGCGATGAACCTGAACTGGCACCTGCCTAGTGGGGCTGCCCATCAAGTGGGGCGCTTTTAAGGCCCGCAGGTTGGGTGTTACAGGCATTGATGCTCCCCAAGGTGCAGTTTATTGTTTGCTCTCTCATACATTGTGAAGTGCTTGGCGGTTTGCAGCACTGCTCGGCGACAAAGAGGGGGCTTTGCTGCGTTCTTTTGTGTAACAATGGCGTAGAGCTTTTTAGGTTGTATAAAGTTTGGAAGACTTGAGAAACCCATTGACTTCTTAGCTTTCCTCAGTCTTTTCTTTTGTCGGTTAGTGAGAAGCATATTTGAGGATGCGGGCACTATGTCAGTTTGAGGGGGGATCCTTTAAGGGACCTGTCTCTTTCTGATCATCTGCTGAGTTGTGACCCCCATCGCTGGTCGCTTGCTGACATTGTTGGCCCACAGTTAGGAGGCCAGGGCTGACAGCAGACCTTCTTACTTTCCACTGTTCCCTGTATTTCGGTAGATTGGTGATCTACCTGTGGGCAGCAGCCCATACTGGATTTTTGTCCGTGAAAAGTAGGTTTAGAGCGTCAGGTAGGGTTCCAAGTTTGTCAACAATATGGGCACACGAGCAGATCGTTTTTGGAGATATGTAGCTGTCTGGGCTTCAATGATTACGTTGTTTAATTTAGACAGTTTAGGATCGATGTTCGTGTACAGCAACGATGTTTCAGAGGTCTACTTGCAAGTCCAATTTGAGTGAATGATAATTTAGGGCGTCTGCAACTGCTGGAAAGGCTTTTAATAGCAGAGACCAGGTGTCTGAACTGGGAAACATCCATTACAACGCTGGAATTACAACGCAATGCCTTTACAACGCAGGCAATACATCGCAAGTTCCATTACAACGCATGCTATTACAACGCATGCCATTACAACGCTGACCAGCACCTTTCCTGAGGTAAGCACCCGGCGGTGTTAGAATAGTTACGTTGTAATTGTGCATGCGCTGTAATGGCTTGCGTTGTAATAGCATGCGTTGTAATGGAAGTTGCGTTGTAAAAACCACGTTGTAAAAGTATGCGTTGTAATCGTTTGCGTTGTAACGTTATATATCCGTCTGAACTATCACTGTATTCTATGTTTTCCTTCCTCGGTGGGCTTTCCATTGGTAGTGATTGTGCAGATGGCAGATTAGTATGCAGGAGTCAGTCAGCTGATCCAGCCATAAGTTTGGCATTTGTGCATGTGATATCCTTTACCTGCTCCATTGCCAGGGTTAGTGCACCTTTGATTGTCTCTGCCATATGTGCAAGTGTTGACCTCATGGAGGTAGTTATGTCTAGCTGTGTTGAGGCTTGATCGTTGTCATTGGGAGTGCGTATGAGTGGTTGACGCAGAGATGGCTTTGATTGCCATGTTGGGGAGTAGATAACTGAAGTAAATTTCCAGTGGGGGGGATTGCGCTTGTGAAAAGATACTTTGGTCGCGTAGGTCATGTGTGTCCCCAGGGCAGTTTCTTGCTGAGCATGAACCTCTGCTTTTGCGTCTTGTTTTTGTGGGTGGAGTGAGGGCGATGACTGCATGGGCTTGGCTGAGTTAACTATCTCAGTTGCCTCTACTAACCGTAGGGCGTGTTGATCCTGTAGCATGTGGATGTCATCCAGGCAACTGTGTATCATGGTGAAATCCGGGAAAAATTGAAGCCAGTCCTCGTCCCCTGGGTTGTCAGGTCCTTCAGTTTTAGCTTTTACTTGATCTGGGATTGAGTCCCAGCCAGCAAACAGAATCTGAGGGTTAGTGGCTCTGGCAGGTCTTGTAAGTCATCAGTTTTCAGAGGTGATTCCTCGTTTGACTCTTTGAGGAATGTGAACCTGGGTGGAATTTTCTGACTTTTAAAAAAAGAAAAATTTCCTTATGAGGTTCAACGGTTGTACTCCTAAGGCGATTTTGCTGACATCCTCGATGCCCCGGCACCCATTCTTCCTGGTAATGGGTGCCAGTCGTTCCTTACCAGACCTCATTGTTGAAGCAGGAAACAAAACACTTGCACAACCTAAGTTCAAGAATGAGGTCTGGTTGACTCTTGCGTTGAGATAGATTGATGCAGCTGGCTGCAATGCTGAAGCTGAAACTGATTACTGTTGTAACTGTTGTCAACTGGTATTATAGTTGGTGTAACTGCAGCTGTGGCTTTGGCATCTGATGTTAGGATAAGCATGCTGTGGGAGAGGAGGGGAGAAGGTATGGGGTGGAGGAGCATACAGAGTGATACAAGCCACACCGGGACCTAGCCCGGCCACCTCCACACCACTCCGGCTCAACCCTGGGGCATCGGCTCTAACTCCGCCACCACGCTCTCTCCGACCGAATTCACTCTCTCTGCAGTGCATAACTTTCCACAGCTGCCTCACAGTTTCAGCCTTCTAGTGCCTTCTAGGGCTCCACTTCTGTTAGTCTTCTCTGAGTCTCCTCCGTGGGCTGTCAGTCCACTGGTCCTGCTCCTTCAGCATGGGGCCTTGAGCGCTTCTCATGGCGCACAGGGCGGGACAGGACAACCAGAAAACGGCTGGCAAGTGATCCAGCGCTAACAATAAAAATAATTCTCCTATTATGCTTTGGTCATCCAAGTGCAATTATTTCTCTAACACACACACAATATCCATATGTCGGTGGGGCCCATAACACCGCATATACATTCACTTACTCATTTGTTCCCTGGATTTCCTCCGTCATGAACCTAGGAGAAAAACGATTCGCTGGAAGGAGACGGGATACCTCTTTTATAATGACATAATATTTCTCATTTGCTTTTAAGGTATTCCGCTCATTGGTCGATGGACCAACTAGTAGGAATTAGTTGATGGTGATTAAGACCAGCTCAATCACAATAAACTCTTTAACATTTCATTTTAATCATTGAGCTAAAGAAAATCACTGAGTCATTTGTTTAAAGAATAATAAAGTTTATATAAAGTTTTGAATGCAGGAAATTGAGATTAAGCTTATTATTCAGATCATTGCATTTATCATCAATATAAGAATAGTTTGAAATTGCAAGGCACTTTTATTAGACGGAAAAATGAGGTTATCATAATAAGAACTCTATAGATCAATCTATCTATCTCTCTGGGGAAAGCCTAATAATTCTAATAAAATCTATCAATAAAAAGTTCTCCTAAAGCAGCATCTTTATACTCAACTGGAAAAGGAAAATAACAGCAGCAGCATCAGCTCGTCAGCATCAGCAACCGCAACTTCTCCCATCTACAGCATCTAACTCACGCAGCATCTAACTTCTGCAGCATCTCCCGCAGCATTCGAACAGCATTCTATTCTCCAGCATTCTAACCCCTCCCACCAAGAGTAGGTCTTCTTATACCCTAATTCTAGCTTACAGCATAAAATGTTTCTTCTTACATGGCGCGATTCATTCTCATTGGTCAAAAACTCAGGTCCATATACATTTTAATCAAACTTCCTGGTCTTAACCAGTTCCGTGTGGAATGTCCATGCAAGCATCGTTTCCCACAGTTCATGCACTTGCTCATCCGTTTCGATCAGTCCAAATTGTATCTTTTTCTGTTACATTTTGTGTAATACAGTTCCGTCTATTGATTCAGTCAGGCTTCTCACGCTTCTTGCTGATCATCTTGGCACACATCTGCTCAGAAGGGTCACAACAGCCTTGACCATACTTTCATCTTAGCCTCTCGGCATCAGCACGTGATCATCCCTTTTCCACAGCCTCTCTCCTCTATCACATGGTCTCCCGCTCATGCGCACTCTAGTAACTCGCGGCCATTTTATATTGCTGCTCGGCAGGCCTAAGCGCACTATTTTCAAAGATAAACAAAATGTTATTAAACAAAGAAATATAAACCCTTTCATTTCCCTCCCGTCTTTCTACGTACCCCAATTAGGTATTACCTAGCAGAAGCAACATATAAAGCTGTCCCTTACTTACCATCGCTTTATTTTGCAACCACACGTTTTATTTAAAAGCACAAATCATGCATTTATTATTTAATTAGTACGCAAATATTATGTTATGTTAGCCACGTAAACAATTATAAGTCAATTAATTTGCACACAGAATTGCGTGTTACCATTAACCCTCAACATACATTGTTGGTTATTTACTTAACGAACATTTTTATTAATATTGTACGAAAATATTAGGAGGTTAAAATTTTTACATTTACCCTGCTCCATCACAAGTCAAAGCTAACTCTCTTTAAGCTACCGCTGCACCACAGCTGCTTCATTGAGCAAGGCAGTCCTGCCCCTTACCTCAATCGTTGTAACAATGTCTCAGCGCCGACTCAGCCACCCTACTTCCAGCGCTCAATGAGCACCTGCCTTGCCTCACCCGCTCTCTGGCTCCGACTGTGGTGGCATCTGACGTCAGTGGCGGCAACACATTAGAAGGACTCCTTGCAAGTGATGTTTTTTTGCTTGTAGTGGTGCTGAGTATCTAGAATAAAACTAAATTGAGGAAAAGCATTTTATAAAAATGAACGGCGATACCCAGGAGACCATACCTGAAAAATATCAACTCTGCACTCAAGGTTTTCTAAAGCGTAGTGAAGATTAACTAAAAAAGTATAATTCCTCTTTTGCAGCTACAAATATCTCCTGGTTTAACAATTCCCTGAGAGAACCCGTTGGAATGTGTAATATACAATGAGCCCAGCATATTATTTTTGCCACTACTTCTGCAAATGAACTCACTAAGTTGAACTCCAGGTGTAAAGCCTGGCTAGGAATTGATGAATAAACTGTGCTAAATTGACGCTAAACTTTACCCTGGTACCATTTCTCTTCTGGACTGTATTCAAGGCCATAGCTAAAAATTTGGGGGGATTTTACTTTTGAGATTTTCAATAAAGGAAAAGAGTGTCTTTTCCCCAGTGAGCTATAAAATGTATTTAATTCCCTGGCATGTGCCATTGCTTTGATGCCCATTTGTTTAAGATGTTTATTATGTAGATCATGAGAGAAAAGTTCTTCCAAGGTAGGTGTAACACTTTACCATCTCTAGTTTCTCGGCACCTAGGAATCAACTCATTGGTTTACAGTGTTTCTTTATTTTAAAGACAATCACCTTTATTTTGGAAATATTTAAAGAAAGTGATTTTCAGCAAACTTATGCAATGCAGTGAAACTCAGCTGTAGGCCAATTGGAGTTAGGTCAAAAATGACAACATGATCCCATTCATCAACAGGTGGATGGGAACCCAACTTCGGAAGGAAATTCTTAATTTGAAGGAATTGAGATGGAAGGCCGTCTAGAAACAGAGCAAACAACAAGGAAGCCAATAATCAACCTTGTTGAATGCCATTTTCAGTTTGTATCTTAGCCCATTAGATCTTTCCATCAACACTCTACACCATGTTGATGAGTGAATGACAGTTATCATTGTTTAAAGCATTTTGAGGAATGCCTAGTGCAGACAGCTATCTCCATGAAGTTGGTCTACCTACCCGGACAAATGCGTTAGAAAAACCAATAAAAACAGTATACAATATCTGTGATTTAAAAACAACACATTTATCAGTTAGAGATTGTAAAATGGCAATATTATCGATAACAGAGCATTTAGGTCTAAACCCGGATTGTTCCCAAGGAATTCTAACATTTTCAAATGCCCAATCTTGTAAATGGTCCAGGATACTCCTTGCAGGCATCTTTCTAGATGAATCTAGCAAAATAGTTGGTCTATAATTACTCGGGAGTGAACGACTACCTTTTTTCAAGAGTAAATACTTCCAGTCCAGGAATTAGGAATTTGGCCAGTTTTGATGTGAGGGCAAGATGGCGGCTGTGTAAATCGCTGCGGAAGCCACCCATCTGCCGCTCCATGGCTAATCCATAATCTTGCTTAAACCCACTTCAATGATCACCCCTCAGAGAACGGATGGCTGGAGGCGGCAGCAAGGAAGGAGAACACAGGCGAGAGCCGCCGAATTTGCTCACCTGGTGATCCGCGCTGTGTTGAAGGCGCTAACCGGCTGGTGTAACGGCGGACGCCGGCTCCGGCTCTACATCATGCCTCCTAAACAACTTAAGCCCCCTCGAGACCGCGCGGAGAGTGGTGCCACTGGAGCCGGGGATGCAGGGAACCTACGCGGCCCCCTTGCAGCTCGGAAGACACCGATCGGGAGGAAGGCAGGAGACGCTACTACCGCAGCAGGAAGGAAGGAGGTGGAGGCGGGGAAACCGAAAGCCAAAGACCAGCGTCTCATCGAGGAGGCGGGTCCCACCAAGCAACAAGTGATCCCAGGGATGTTCGCTGGCCGTGGAAGAGCGGATGAGAAGAGAGACGCTGTAGATGGTGAGATCCCGCTGGTGCTAGCTGTTGGTAACACCAACCTCCCCCCTTTGGACAGAGTGAGTACGGGACTGGCAATTCCAGGTCAAGGGGAGCCAATGCAGGGGGGAGCAGATGGGTATGATAGTACTACCATGACAGGCAAGCAAGGAAGTGAGGAGAAGGACTTTAATGGTGGCTTACCAAGTGACCCTAAGCTCTTTCAGATTCAATGCAAGACCTGGGGGACCCCAGAAGGTGGGGAATTTTTTTTTCCCTTAATGAAGACTCTGAGTTATCAAATGCCAGTGGAGATGAGGCATCAGAGTTAGATAACTCAGAGATAGACTCGAACAGCTCATTTTTTAACCCTAGTACTCAAAAGCGGCTTTCCTCCCAAACAAGAAGAAAGAGAAATAAAGGTGGAAGGGAGCTTGAGGCCAGGCAATCAGAATCGGACCATAGCCATTCTAGCCAATTAAAATGGGATTATTCAACCACTCATTTCTTTACTGATGGATGGTGGGCCCGAAGGAGACAACACCGCGCAGGGGGTAAATAAGCTGCTTTCTGAGCCAAATACTACGATGGAGTCATCTCCTTCAATGGGTCTGATATGCTCCACTCTCAAACAGATGCAGGTGGAAGCTAGACAGGAGCACACAAGGGCCCACCTTGCAACGAAGAAGCTACAAGGGTCTATTAGGAAAGTAAACAAGATGTGCACCAAAATTGCAGAAAGAACTACGGCACTGTAAGGGCGGGTGGTAGCATTAGAGGCTGGAGCTGAGAGTACTGAGCTGAGAGTACTGTTCGGCAAGCCACAGCAAATGAATCGCGGATGATGGATGTCATGCGGAAGTTGGAAGACTTTGAAAATCGCCAACGGCGTAATAATCTGAGACTTTTGGGTATATCGGAAAATGCAGAAAGAGAGGACATTAGAGGATTTGTGTTGCGCCTGCTGAAAGGTGGTCTCCCCAAATTAGCACACTGGGACTGGGATACAGAAGTGCAGCATGTGCACCGCTTTCCACTTATGCTCAAAAAGAGGAAGGGGCAGAATGATGTGAATGAAAAGCCTAGAGCCATTTTAATATTTTTGGGGAATTTTCTCCTGAGACAAGCGGTGTTTGATAAGGTGCGGCCAGAAGCAAGACGTTCGGCCGAGGGGCACACCTTCTTTCTCAGGCCGGATTTCTGCCACACTACTGTGGAAAGAAGGTGGAGGCTCCAGCAGCTAATTATGCCTTTCCAAAAGATAGGGTGCAAGGTTTATCTACTAAGTCCGGCTCAGCTTAAAGTCATTCATAGGGGAACCACAAGGGTATTCTCCTCTGAAATACAGGCTCAAGACTTCCTACAAGAAATTTCGTAGACTAGGAATCAGAAAGAACCTGAGGGGTGATGAATTTGAATGAATAAGTGGTCTTTTCACATTTTGTCTGGTGGAGCTAGATGGTTGGTGGCGGGAAGCAGCATTATGCAGGAGGCATCACAAGGGTCTTCAGACCTTTTTTGCCTGGGGGGGAGGGCGGGGGGAGGAGGTTGGGTTTTGGGGGGAGGGGGGTTGGGAGGGGTTCTGGTTGGGGGCTGGTCCTGCAGGCAACGTTAGTGATTAGGAATAGACTAAAATCTCTGAATACCACAAATGGGAATGGGTAAATTAAGAATTGCCTCTGTCAATATTTGTGGACTAAATAACCCTTAAAAGCATTGGGTCAACGAAGACATTCAATATCTGAAGTCAGACATAGTATGTCTGCAAGAGACACATATAGAAGCTGGCAGACAGAGGATGGCAGAACTAGCAGGATACCAGTTGGTTTCCACCACAACTCAGGGAACACGCACAAGAGGGGTCGCTATTATGGCTCGTAAAAAAGCATTTAGATTCCCACACTCTAAGTTGGATCAATTGGGCAGGTGGGTCATTACTCAATGCTATGCGGATAACTACTCTTTTACGTTATGCTCTGTGTATGGTTCAGTATTTGATGATCCTGCCTTGTTCAGCTTGCTAAATACGGAGCTAGTTGGCTGGCTGCTGCCTATAATAGTTTGTGGGGACTTTAATATTAATATGAGCGTTAACAATATCAAGCTAGGGAAAGATCATACCATGGCCATAAACCTAAAGTCTTCAAGTCCCTAGCTAATCTATGTATGACACACGGACTTACAGATGTCTGGGCCACGCAAGAACCCCAAGACTTAGGGTATACTTTTTTTTCTGCCCCACACCAGTCACACACTAGGCTAGACTATTTTTTTTGTATCTCAGGGGTTATTGACAATCTGCTGGATTTTTAGATTTCAGCGTGTGATGTCTGATCACAATCCGCTAGTCCTTGAAATTTCAATGCATACATCAAAGCCCCCGATATCACGCTGGACTTTTGATAGAGCACTCCTCTATGATGAAGAGTATATCGAACACATGAGGAATTGGATCCCTAGGTTCATAGCTGAGTATAGGGGCAGTACGCGGTTGGAGGTAGTATGGGATGCTTTAAAAGCTGGGATAAGAGGGGAAACATCAAGGTATGGGTGGACATCTCAGCGGAAGGAAAAACATCATATGCAGGAACTTTATAAAAAGCTGCTTGAAGCAGAAACTCAGCTGGTAGAGGTGATCACGAATAGAGGCGACGTGGGGCAAGCACAAATAAAAGTGGCTTCAGCAAAATCTACAATATTGGACGTCTCTGCAAAAAAAGCAGCAGGAAAATATGTCCCCAGGCGGTCTAAAATGTATGAATGTAGTGAGAGAGTGAGTCAGACTAACCATGCGATCTTACCTTTAATCCGCTCGGTTGAGTTTCTCAGAGACGTTATGGACCAACTTCCCAGTACCCTACCTTATAACCTGTGTGTTCTGAATCTCACTAGGAATATGCAATAGGGTTCAGGGAGGAGGGCCGGATACTGGACGCTTCAAGGCTCTTGTTGTCGACCTGCGAGACAACAAGAACTGACTGTCAGTATTGTCTTCTTTTTATTTTGTAAAACTAGTCCCTCCCTTAATACTACACAATCCCTTGTATTAGTTGTCTCTCCTACCTGCAAATTAAAGCTGATGAGCGCAGCGTCCTAGTAGACTTGCGTGATGGTGTAGTTCTTACTGCGTTGTTTACTGGACGTGTCTTTTGAGCGTGGTTTACTTCTGTCCACTCTTCTTATTGTAGTACTAAAGAAACAAACATTCCAAATTATTCTTACACCCAATATCAAAGTTGGATACTTTCCAATATTCTTTTTATCACTTTTTATAATTACTTACTATGGTATTTTCGCCCACTACCTTGTCCATCACTATAAAAAAAAAAAAGAAGGAAGAAACAAACAAACTTTCTACAATTCAGTCTCTTGATGAGAATAATGTTGTCTTTGTATTTAAAACTGTCTTTGTCTTTTAAATTGTCTTTCTTGAGTGCAGAAAAAGGTTCCAAAAATTGTCTATTGTTCAAGGTTTTACAAGCGCCTAAACGTGGTAAGGCATTTCTGTCTTGCGATGGGCGCCGTAAAATAAACAAGTTCACTTAACTTTCTTTTTGTTGTCCCACAGGATTGCAGCCACAATGAAGCCGAGATGTTATTCGAAGCGAAACGGGAGCCGAAGAGACGCCACGTCGATTTCAAGGTAAGCGTACCTGGATACCACCTCTCTTCCTGGCAACGGGCGGAAGGCTAAGCACCTTTCCAGAACTGGGTGAGAGCCCGGGCCGGGGAAGACGAAGCTGGACCCAATGGGGGCCCGGGACAAACTCCGCCCGGAGGCGGGAAGCGCTCCCCTCCCTCCCAGGGCGAGAGCCCACGAAAAAGGGGGCGACCAGGATTGGTCGCCCAGGGCGGTAGACAGCCCCTCCCAGTCAGGGGGCGCAATGGTAAGCTACCGCGAGGGGGTTTAAGAAGGGGGCGAAAGGCCACCCAAAGCACATGCTCCCCCTCGCTGAAGAAAAGGAACGTCAATAGATCTCTCCACACAAAAGGATGACCTCGCCACGTGGAATTGGCGAAAGACAAAGAAGCTCGTCGAAGGAAGAATCACAGGAGGTGTCCAGCCGTACTGACGGTGCCCAGGAGCAGCAGCAGACAAAGGAGGCGGCGGGCACTCGAAGTGCAACGAGGAAAGCACGACCAGCAGGGCAGTCCGCCCAGAGGCACCTGGAGCCAGAACGGCGGTGCTTATGGGGAGCAGCCTGCCTGGGGGCAAGATAACTCGATCTGGGGCGGCTGGCAGGCTTTGCATGCTTTAAATGCACGAGGTGCACAGAGCGTTGATGCCTCTATCAAGTTTGCGCAAAATGCACAAGTTGTACTTTTGCATCGCAGGAGGGGCGGTTTCTGTGAGGTAAGCGACGATCTGCACATTATGGCGAACGTTACCGCAGAAGGGATCGGATGGGGTCATTTAAATCCCTTGTTAATTAGAATCGGTTTTGGGCGCAGCTGTACTCTGGGAGGAGCGATAAAGCATCGAGAACAGCCGGAGGCCCCAGGACACGTCCCTGGGCGGGCCTCGCTGCTTCCTTAGGCGACAGTATTATTTCATGCGAGGGGAGGTAGCTCAGTGGTGGAGGCCATGCTTTCGAGTGTAGGAGGCCCTGGGTTTCAGATCCAGGCTTCTCTAGCTGGACAGTCCTACTTAACCTAAGCCAATTCGACTGGCTGAGGCTACCACAGCTCCCCTGCAATGCTAGATAATGGTGAAAACTCCCAGCGATCCCAGTATCGGTTGGGGGTGGAGAGTGGCAATAACAGGAATGTTCCTTGCCCTTACTGAAACATTTCATAGGTGGGAGGCATGATACAGCGAGCTCATTTTCATGTGCCGGTACTAACACGCTTTAGAAGTGATACTTATATACAATACCGTTAACATGACTGTAGATTTCGAGGGTACAGCTGGAGTTTGTGGAGGCGGGAGCAAACAAAGAACGCACTGGCGGGCTGAACCGCAAGCATCTCACACGTTGTCAATAGCCGAGGAGCCAGGTTATATTGGGGAATGTCTCTAGAAGCACAACTGAAACGTGTGCGCACTTTGCGGGTCTTTGATGAAAGCTGAGAACTAGCTTACAGTCCCTGCAGCCTAGCTTTACAACTGTACCAGATTGACGATAGAGCCACACGCTTGCTTCCATGTCAGGGGCCTGGTGTCGGGTAGCACAAAAACGTAGGTAAACACTCACCCGCTCTAGTTACAGGCTCCAGAAGGATGAAAGTCTGAGTGCCCGGTTATGATGCAATTGTATCTGCGGTTGTAGGTGGTTGGTTTGTGCTGAAAGGCACCCATCAGAGTTTGTTTCACGGCCAGGCATTTAAATTCCTGCTAGCAGTCGATAACCTAATCAACTGAATCTCGCGCCGCTTTTGAGGTGGCCGAGGATTTGCTAAGCTTGTAGGCGAGATTAAGCTCCCTCTAAAATGGCACAGGCACGTGCCTACGTGGTTTCTCTACAGCATCAAGATATAACTGAAAGGAGAAATCCGGTTTCAATGGGGCCCAGTGGAGAGTAGCTTGAGTGCAGCAGTTACTTGGAGGGCATTAGGAAAGAAGGTTATCTGTATGCAGACTGGCACATTCAGGAAATAAAACTAAAAGCATAGAGAAATGTGCCCACAGTGGTCTGACCCAGTAATTTATTAGCTTTGTCCGTGGAGGTTATATTAAGTCGAGTTCATTAGCCTCGGGGTGTTTTTAGGTCGAGCATTCGAGACCTCTTGTATATACTTTAGTATATACTTATTATATACTTCTATGTGTATGTACTTAGTGGGCTCTGGAGATCAGCCCTAGGACTTGTCTGCTTCCGCTTAGGGACTTTTTTTCTGTTCAACTGCCTCTATTTAACTGTCTTGATAGAAAACGACCAGCAGAGGTCAGTAAAATACCAGAATTGCTTTCTGCTGAGGGACTTTCTTTTTTTTAAATTTTTCTGGCAACTTCCTCTATTTAACTTTCTTGATAGAAAACGACCAGCATAGGTCAGTAAAATACCAGAATCACTTTAGCATTCTCTAGATTCCAGTCCATAGAAATTGTCTTCCAAGAGCACCCGTAGACAATAATATTTTTTTCAAATCTTGTATTTTCAGTGATATGACCACCGAAGGCCCTGATTTTATATTAAAAACAGAGCTTTGGACTATACCATTTCCCGCTTTAAGGCAATATTTCTCTCCATGTGTTCCCATACCTGGCGTGTCACGCAGTTTGGTGCTTACTTTCCCTCCATGTTAAAGAACAGTAGATGTTTCAGCACCCAGGCTAATGTGTAGCTAAATACATATAAGGTCTCAAAGGCGAGACCAATTGCATTGCAAATGCTTGTTTCCTTATCGTCAGAAGTGATAAGAGGTGAGGGGCAGGGGAACGAACTGGTAACACGCTGTACAAATAAGCAGTACAGTGGGAAACAGAAAAGGACCGCTCAGCTGCTAACTGTTACGTTGTTCAGGGAGCAGAGCTGTTCCCCACACCTACAGCCAAAACTGTTTCACATGAAATGAATTTAACTTAAGGACTTCATGTTCCCCATAGAAATTGCGCAGGTGTTCCCAAGAGCTAAATTAACTGCATATTCTTCTTAAAGATGCTAAGTTAGCCCTGTTTATTGCGTACAGCACAGATGCAAGAAATTGCAAATAGACAACTTCGAGCTGCTTCCTCAAGTAGGGACCTACTTCCACAATATCACAAAAGATTAAATGTAGACTCTTTTCTCGCATGGCATGTTTAACTTCAGAGGGCATAAACATATCCAACAGCACCATGCTTTCAAAATCGATACCACTGGGATCTGCCGGTTACAAAGAACCTGCGGCATGGCATTCTCTTCCTCTTTCCCAAGCCTCTTGTGTGGGTGTTCCAACCGTCAAACAGTCGAATCCTGGAGGAGTTTATAATATAATAGTACACTAGCTTCAAGATAGTGCAAGGTTTGTGTTTATGACTATAGACAAAAGGGAAGATCAAACTATGTGCGCATATTTCAAAAGAAATAGGACGTGCTCTAACCTACAATACACTAATCGCAACTTAGTGGGGTAAAGCTTTGCCTATGGCTTGACAAACCCTTACGGGGCAAAGGTTCGAATCTGGCTGGGGTTGAACGGAAGCCAGACCATCAAGAATTCCCCCATTCTCCTTTACAATAATGGATTTCAGTTGGGTCCCTCGTAAAATAGGAGTGGATTGCTAGCAGCTAAGACACATTACCACATGATCAGGATCGGGTTAGGACGGGCCGGGCCTAGATCAATTACCGCTACCGACGGGATGGCTGGGGGTGCGGTAAAATCATTGTCAAAGTTGGCGACCGACTTAATGGGCGCAGGTTTCACGCTTATCTCGCTATGATCGCGTCTGGATTGGAACCATACAGCACCAGATAGGTGAGCTAAGGGTTGTGCTTACAAGGTTAGCGGGGAATTACGTTGTTTCTGCGTTCCAGAGGGCCTGGGACAGACTGGTTACGCCACTAAAACCGCATAGGGATAAAGGAGAAGTTCAAAGGTTTACGGCGGTTGAGGTGATGCCCTACAGGGCACCGGAGTAGGAAACAGAGGAAGGGGGGGACAGTTAACAGGTGTGGTATTTGATAAAATATCTAAGTGTCCTTGGGGCAGGTTGCTTCATAAATCTACTTGTCCTGTAACAAAATCCACTTGTCCCTTTGGGTCCGTGTAGTGCGGCGGCAAATTATGGCAGCAATCTCATTATATAAGAGCCCTGATATAGCCTCTCTGATTCTGCCAGGGCTCATACTATAGTAGTGTTTGAATACGTGCAATCCCCTCATGTTGCCACGTTTCCGCAGATCTACATCCTGGTGCCGAAGGAAGTGGTAAGCAATAGTTCCAGGGTTAGAACGGCCTTTTGAGTCTGTGTACACCTACTAACTTGCATGTTTTAAGGGTTTTCAACAACTCTTATCTAATCTTTTCCCATACTGAGAAATGTTTGAAATTTACTCCTGACAATGGCATACGTAAACCTTCTTCCAGAGTTGGGAAAAAAGTGGTTGGAGGGAAAATGAACGTGCAAACGCCCAGAGTTTCGCATGAGCAAAATCGACAGGCATATTTGCTCGATGTTAAAAAGCAGTTCACAAATATTTTCCAGGAGTACTATTTATTGTCCTACTTCTGTAAATTCTTGGGAATTCACGTAAGCAGTAAAGTTGCACTTAATGCAAGGACATATACCATGGATGCACCTTTGAGACCTCCCTCTAATGAGTGGGCCCCTAATTTGGTCTTGCGTTGACTATGACCTTTTGAGTTTATTAAAACTCTATCTCTCTCTCTCTCGATATCGGCAGGCTTCACTGCGAGTGACAGCATTCTGCTCTTTCACGCGAGCATATCGGCACACAAAGTAGTGTTTGGTAATTTTTGCTTTCAAAATAAAAGGTTCGTAAAAACTCCTGTAAAGTTTCAGGTACCCTTTCTTTGCAGCATCATTTAGTAACATGTTTTGATGCATTCTAGTATTTCCCCAAAATTTTCATAATGGAAAATCAGTGTAGCCATTTTCAATAAGATTATGGGAGACACAGATAAACAAGCATTGGCAAAGTCAGTAGGTCCGAAATTGGGGGACAGCCTTTCATTTTGTCAATGCGTGACTTGTTTGGCATGGTTTTTGTAAAACCTTATTGGTATGACAAACATTGGCAAAAGCAAAAATTGTTTCTGGTCTCAAAAGGCACACGCTGCCACAGTAGTCACTGGCACTGATCTGCAAATATTTGCATCACATCAGAGAGCATTCTGGAAGCATTATACATAGTGTCATATTGCTAAACGTTGAAAACGTGGGTACCACTGGCAGTAGCATAGTCAGAGCTTACAACGTTACTTAGAGCGCTCACCCTAATAATAAAGGCTTTCAATTAACGAACCATAAATACAAGTTGGAACAGCATTAATATATGGACAAAACTATTTACCTTAACTGCAGACAGTGCCCATACCCTGATCCATAATGTGGCACTGCAACTGGCAGCCAAAGGGTTTGTGCGGCAGGGGGTTGGGACTAATTGTCCCATGGATAAAATGCACATGAAAACTTGTTGCCCTGACCCCAAACAATGTGTACTGGGCATCGGGCTATAGGAATTCCACATCCCTGAGTTAAACAAATTCAGCCAAGACAGTACCAGTCCCGCGGCGGTGGCGCAAGGGTGCGGTCTTGAGCATGCACGCGGCTAAAATGTTAGGAATTCCCCAGTCTTTCCTTATACCAACGCTGCAGAAGGGGGAACTGGGGTAGGGACCATGGTCTAACACGGTATGTATGAGTCCTAGAGCAGAGGGGTTTCTCTTGAAGGAGAATGGGAAGGAAGAGCAGGGGGGAGCTCCCACCGATCGGAAAACCGTAGGTAGCGTGGCGGAGAGAACCCTAGAATGATAGAAAAAGGAGATAAATTGCTAGAGGTAGATGGAAGGCTCACACAGTGTCCTTGGGATGCCTCACAGCAGGGGCACTGAGGGAGCCAATGGTGGCAATCAGCCACAGACAGAGTAGATGTGATGCTCCCGCTGGCCCTTGGGATGCCTCACGGCAGGGGTACCAAAAGGAGCGAGAAGTCAGAACTCAGCACCAGGCTGAATAGATGAAGTGCTCACACAGGGTCATTGGGATGCCACACGGCAGGGACCCGGAAGAGCAGGGAGGGGCCAAGAAGGGGGGGTCGAAGGCAAGCAGGATGGCACTTGCAGCCCGGGCTAGTCCTGACGGACACCCACCAAGTCGGTAGCAAGTTGAAGCCTAACACCGCGGAAAACAATGGCCCAGGTGGTTGGGCCCCTCCCCAGAGATTGGCCTGCCTGAAGGCAGACAATGAACAAGAATGGACTAAAAGGTCTATAATTGCAAAGACAATATATGTGTCAACAGAATGTTATGCATGAGCATGAAATTGGCAATATTTATAAATGTTATGTTATAATATGCTGCGACCTTTTAAGGCACAAAGCACGTGGTCACTGGTGTATGTCAGAGGTTAAGAGGGACGCAGTTGGAAAGATTGAAGGGTGGGGGAGGTGACTCGCCGCTTGGGAGGAGTTTGGCTTTAAGTACTAATGCCACACCCAAGATGGCCGCTACACCGACGCACACTCAGCGTGATGCGGCGTTGCTAAGGTTCTTTTCTTTTAGGCATCAACTGTAGAGCGGACGCGAAGCTGCACTCGGTCCGAGACACAGCCTTTCCCGACCAGCGCATGGTCGCTCCATTTCAATAATTCAAATGTTTATATTCTTTGTTCCACAATACCAATCTCTGCAATAGTATTATCTACTATACCCATGTCCGCAATAGTATTGTCTAAAAAGAAATCTCTAATCAAAGAACACATTGCCCATATCATACAAAATCGGCATGAAATACAAAAACATGACATACCATGCAAAAACAGTCACAAAAGATGTTAAACATTAAACATAACATATACATACGGTTGTGCTGGTTGCACTGGATAGGGGAGGGCTTTTTACATACCTAATGACTCTGCGTATGCATTGGGGTACATTGTTCACTGAGTATCAGGGAAATCATGACAGTACCCCCCTCTCAAAATCCCCCCTAAAACCAGAGGAATAGGTTTTGGTTTGTCAGGGTATCGTGTATGAAAAGCTATCACTAGACGTGGGGCATTTTTTAAATGAGCCAAAGGTTCCCAGGACCATTCTTCCGGCCCGTACCCTTTCCAATCCACCAAATAATATAATTTTCCGCGCACTCGCTTAGCATCAAGTACAGATCTTACTTCGAACTCAGGTGTGCCTTCTATATCAATAGGAGGGGGTGGTGCGTTTTTACGAGTCATGGGATTGTAGGGTTTCAAAAGGGATACATGGAATACTGGGTGAAGCGATATTTTGCAGGTAGTGTTAGTTTTATACTTACTGGATTGATAATCTTTTCAATAGGAAACGGTCCGATAAACCGAGGACAAAATTTCTTATTGCTTTTTAGACGTAAATATTTTGTGGATAACCAAGCCTTGTCTCCATTGGAATACAATGGTTGCGGGGTGCGTTGTAAATCTGCTAAGCGTTTTTGGTTTTCTTTTGCTTTTGCCAATTGAAACTGGGCTTGTTGGTGAATGGATGCCAAGTTAGTTATATATTCACATATGGAAGGAATAGTCAAAGTAGAAAGAGTTTTTCCCGGAATATTTTTTGGATGGAATCCCTGTGCACAAAAAAATGGTGACATACCGATGGATGAATGCTCCATATTATTATAAGCAAATTCTAAAGCCCACAAAATGTCTGCCCATTCTTGATCACAATTAGCTAACATACAACGCAGATACTGTTCAATGGTTTGGTTGGTGCGTTCAGTTAAACCATCTGTTTGAGGGTGATAGCTTGAGGATGTACGCACTTCCATGTTTAATGATTTACTCAAACTTTGCCAAAAATGAGAAATAAATTGAGGGCCTCTGTCAGAGATAACGATAGAAGGAATTCCATGTAAACGGATTATTTAATGCATAAATACCTGAGCCAATTCTACTGCGGAAGGGAGTTTCTTTAAAGGTATAAAATGAGCCATACGGGTAAAATGGTCAACCACGGTTAAAATGGTATTGTAACCTGTTTTGGTAATGGGAAGTTCAACAATAAAATCAAGGGAGATTGTGTGCCACGGTTGTGGAGGTATTGGTAAAGGATGTAATAATCCACTAGGGGCTTGGTGTACAGATTTATTTTGAATACATATGACACATGTGTCAACATGATTTTGAATGTCCTGAAACATGGAAGGCCACCAAAATCTGCGTTTAATTAGTTGGTAAGTCTTAGTAATTCCAGGATGTGCGGACAAAGGGGTATCATGATGTAATTGTATAACTTGATTTTGTAACATTTTTGATGGTACAAACAGTTGGTCATTCATCCACAAAAGTTTGTCTTTCCACAGAAGCGAAGGATACAATTCTTGCCATTCTTGTAATGTTTTTGTCTTAAGTTCTTTCTGTAATTCTTGTATCACATCTTTATTAGAGATACTGGCCTGAAAACAATGTGTTGGTAGAATTGCCTGTGACTCCTTTTGCTGTTTAAAAATGTCATCATCTATGCCGATGCGTGATAAAGCATCTGCTTTATTATTTTCTTTTCCTGGTCGATACGTGATAATAAAGTTGTAATCATTAAAAAACAATGTCCAGCGAAGCTGACGAGCAGAGAGAGTTTTAACAGATCGCAAAGTCTGAAGATTATGATGATCTGTATAAATTGTGATCGGATGTCTCGCCCCTAACAAGTAGTGACGCCATTCTTCAAATACAGCTTTTATGGCCAATACTTCTTTGTCTGCAATGGCATAATTTTGTTCAGCTGGGGACAATTTTCTGGAATAGTAGGCTATAGGATGCATTTGTCCAGTATCTTTATGTCTTTGTGACAAAATGCCCCCTAAAGCGAACTGTGAAGCATCGGCTTCAACAATGAATGGGCGAGAAGGATCAGGATGCATAAGTATAGGTGCTGAAGTGAATTGTCTTTTTAACTCTTGAAAGGCTTTTTCTGCTAAGTCATTCCATTCAAATTTAACTCCTTTGCGGAGTAGTTTAGTAATGGGAGTTATTATTTGGGAAAAATCACGGATGAATCGCCTGTAAAAGTTTGCGAATCCTAAAAAACTTTGGGCTTGTTTAACAGAAGAGGGGCTGGGCCAAGTAAGGACTGATTCAATTTTTTTGGGTCCATTTCAGTCCCTGAGGGGCTAATGATATATCCTAAAAAATCGACTTTAGATGTATGAAACATGCTTTTCTCTAATTTAACATACAAGGAATTTTGTAATAGCAGATGAAGAATGTCTCGTACTTGTTGTACATGTTCTGTTAATGATTTAGAATATATGAGTATATCATCAATATATACTACACAACAGATGTCTAAAAATTTAAAACCTCATTTATAAAAACTGGAATGCGGCAGGAGCGTTGCAGAGTCCGAAGGGCATGACCTGATATTCAAATAGGCCGAAACGCTGTTTTCCACTCATCGCCCTCACGGACTCGCACAAGATGGTATGCTCCTCGCAAATCAAGTTTAGTATAAATGGTGGCATCCTTTATTTGGTCTAACAAGGTTGGTATTAAGGGAAGTGGGTAACGATTTTTTATAGTTAATCTATATATAAGGGGGTGAGTTGCGTGATAATCTATACACACGCGCAACTCACCCCCTTTTTAGGTATGAAAAAGAGGGGGATTTGGAATGTCAAATGAAACCATTGGCAAGATATTCGTCTAAGTATGTTCGTAAATACTCATTTTCGTTCTCTGTGAGAGCATATATACGACTACATGGTAAGGTAGCCCCAGGCACTAGATCAATGCGACAATCGTAATCCCTACGATGTGGTAAAGTGTTTGCCTTTTTTTTGTCAAAGACATCTGAGAGGTCAGAATATTCTTTGGGAACACCGCCAAGGAGCAATATGCTCTTGGAATCTTTCGGGAAATCAAAACCTTGCACTACATGTTCCATCGCATGGTGTTGAAAACAAAAGTTACGACAATGACTGGAATTAAACAGCACTGTTTTCTTTAACCAGTCAATCTTAGGGTTGTGTTGAACCAACCATGGGACTCCTAAAATAAGGCGAAACTGAGGCGTATCGATAACATAAAATTTGATATGTTCACTGTGATTGCTGGAACACATCATAACAAGATCTTCAGTATGATATTGTATTAACCCTGACGTTAGTTCTTTACCATCTACCGCTCTTACAATTTCTGGTCTAGGTTTTGGTAATGCGTTTAATCCTAATTCCTGGAGAAATTGTGTGTCAATAAAATTACCGGTGGCACCTGAATCTATTAAAGCGTCTACTGACCATGAATGTGCGTTGTTATTTTGTGACTGTAACGTTACTCGAATGCTAAGATGACGAAAAAATGTTTCAGGAGCAGTGGAGGCCAAACTAGAGAGTCCACTCGACAAACTGACCTCGTCTTCTGACGAGCTTATTAGTTTTCCGAGTGTTGTACAACGACCATATCGGTGACCTTTTGCTTTACCTTTATTTGGACGAGTGGGGCATTCCTTCACAAAATGTCCGGTCTTTCCACAGTATAGGCATTGATTTAATTTTCGACGTTTATCTTTTTCCTCTTTTGTAAGAGGTCCTCTAATTGTTCCAATTTGCATAGGTTCCCCCATATCAGGTTTAATATTGGAATCAATTTTATTACTACTCTTTTCTTTAAACAGTAAGACCTTATGTTCTGTTCTACCTCGTTCGCCTTTCCGTTCAGATAAGCGGTGGTTTAATTTTACCACCAGATCGATAAACTCACTACAATTATCTGGTGGATCTAAAATTTGTGTTACCATATCTTTTAACTCATCTCGTAAACCTCTATAAAAGAGGGATACTCATTTTTCTTCTGGCCTTTCCGCTTCTATGACTAGCCTGTTAAACATGGAAATGTAATGGAATAAGTCAGAGGAGCCTTGTTTTAAATTAAGCAACTCATTGTCTGCTGATTGTACAAAAACATGTTTGGCAAATAGTTTTTTCATAGTATCCTTAAATTGTCTAAAATCATACAAGATCGGATCATCTCGTTCTATTAATGGAACTGACCACAAAGCTGCGTCTCCTGTCAAATAGGACAGAATAAACGCCACTTTGGAGGAATCGTCAGGAAAAACTGTTGGTTTTGCTATAAAATGTAAATTACACTGGTTCAGGAAAATTGTAAACTTATTACTATCCCTATGAAATCTTTCAGGAGGTGCTAATGGAACCGAAGTGGGAGTTACAACTTGAATTTGTGTCGGTGGAGTAGCTGTAGTACTATCAAAACTATGCGGTATGTGTTGGAAACTGGGTGGCTTAAGGATTGGTTTTTGTGTTGCAGGAAAACTCCAAGCGGAACGATCTTGCATAGTGCTTTGTAAAGCAGAGAGATCTCAGCGTAAAGCAGCATTTTCTGACTTAATTTCAGCTAAAACTGTGGCTATATCCTGCAGGGATATTTGCTGAGCTTGATCCATAATGTCTGGGCGAAACTTTTATCGTGGGCTTAGCCTTCTGTCAGACTAACCATGCGATCTTATCTTTAATCCACACGGTTGAGTTTCGCAGAGACGTTATGAACCAACTTCCCAGTACCCTACCTTATAAACTGTGTGTTCTGAATCTCACTAGGAATATGCAATAGGGCTCAGGGAGGAGGGCCGGATACTGGACGCTTGAAGGCTCTTGTTGTCGACCTGCGAGGCAACAAGAACTGACTGTCAGTATTGTCTTCTTTTTATTTTGTAAAACTAGTCCCTCCCTTAATACTACACAATCCCTTGTATTAGTTGTCTCTCCTACCGGCGAACTAAAGCTGTTGAGCGCAGCGTCCTAGTAGACTTGAGTGATGGTGTAGTTCTTACTGCGTTGTTTACTGGGCGTGTCTTTTGAGCGTGGTTTACTTCTGTCCACTCTTCTTATTGTAGTACTAAAGAAACAAACATTCCAAATTATTCTTACACCCAATATCAAAGTTGGATACTTTCCAATATTCTTTTTGTCACTTTTTATAATTACTTACTATGGTATTTTCGCCCACTACCTTGTCCGTCACTATAAAAAAACAAAAGATGGAAGAAACAAACAAACTTTCTACAATTCAATCTCTTGATGAGAATAATGTTGTCTTTGTCTTTAAAACTGTCTTTGTCTTTTAAATTGTCTTTCTTGAGTGCAGAAAAACGTTCCAAAAATTGTCTATTGTTCAAGGTTTTACAAGCGCTTAAACGTGGTAAGGCATTTCTGTCTTGCAATGGGCGCCGCAAAATAAACAAGTTCACTTAACTTTCTTTTTGTTGTCCCTCAGGATTGCAGCCACAATGAAGCCGAGATTTTATTCAAAGCGAAACGGGAGCCGAAGAGACGCTGCGTCGATTTCAAGGTAAGCGTACCTGGATACCACCTCTCTTCCTGGCAACGAGCAGAAGGCTAAGCACCTTTCCAGAACTGGGTGTGGCTTTAAGTACTATTGCCACACCCAAGATGGCCGCTACGCCGACGCACGCTCAGCGTGACGCGGCGCCGCTAAGGGTCTTTTCTTTTAGGCATCAGCTGTAGAGTGGACCCGAAGCTGCAATCGGTCCGAGACACAGCCTTTCCCGACCAGCGCATGGTCGCTCCATTTCAATAATTCAAAATGTTCGTATTCTTTGTTCCACAATACCAATCTCTGCAATAGTATTATTTACTATACCCATGTCCGCAATAGTATTGTCTAAATAGAAATCTCTAATCAAAGAACACTTTGCCCATATCATACAAAATTGGCATGAAATACAAAAACATGAGATACCATGCAAAAACAGTCACAAAAGATGTTAAACATTAAACATAACATATACATACGGTTGTGCTGGTTGCATGGGATAGGGGAGGGCTTTTTACATACCTAATGACTCTGCATATGCATTGGGGTACATTGTTCACTGAGTATCAGGGAAATCATGACAGAGTGGGACACCTGCTAGCGCTGCGCACTAGACAACGTGCGACCCAGGGGGGAATACAGGAAATTGAAGATCCTCTGGTTGGCTTAGTTTCTGAGCCCTCGGACATACAGGCTGCCTTTCAACGATTTTATCAGCAGCTTTATACTGAAGAAACCAGTGGTGGGGAAAAAGAAATTCAGGATTACATAGCTGGGCTACCAGGGGAGAAGTTATCGATAGAAGAAAGGGAGGCGCTGGAGGCACCCATTACGGCAGAGGGAATTGGTGGCGCGATTAGATCCCTGGTAAATGGGAAGGTGGTAGGAACAGATTCCGTTCCGGGGGAATTTTATAAAATACTTGCTCCCTGCCTACAGGAACTGATGAAGGATGTCTTTCTAGAGGCTCAATCCGGCCAGGGGGCACCCGATTCCTGGAGATCGGCCAATATTGTGATATTTCCCAAAAAAGGCAAGCCGGTCAAGGAGCTGGGGTCCTATCGCCCTATCACATTAATAAATAGTGACGTTAAGGTATATGCTAAGATCTTGACTAACCGATTTGCAGTGGTTGTAAAGAAATTGGTTTCCCCAACCCAACATGGGTTCGTCCCCGGCCGTAGCACCATTGACCATGTTCAACGGGTAATTGCTCTTTTTGATGCCGCGGGTATTGCCGGAGACCCTATGGGGCTAATTCTGCTGGACGCGGAGAAAGCCTTCAATAGGGTCTCCTGGCCTTTTTTATGGGCAACTCTAGAGAGCAGACGGCTAGGGGAAGGCTTTATCAAGGCTATCGCAATAATGTATAGCAACCCTGTGCCAGAGTAGCGATAATGGGGGAGATGTCGGATCCAGTTTTGATCAGTAGGGGGACTCGCCAGGGCTGTCCGTGCTCCCCCCTATTATACGCTTTGTATATTGACCCGCTAGTTAGGAAGATCGAGGGTAATAACCGGATTCTAGCAATACATAGTAACGGGGGAGTACTAAGATCTTGGCCTATGCCGACGATCTAGCAATTGTTACTCCTAGCCCTCTGGGCGCATTAGAAGAAATTGAAAAGGAAGCTGATATCTTTGGATATATTTCAGGCTATCGGCTTAATCAAAACAAGACCCAAGTTGTGGTTAGTAAAGGGTTACAGCTGAATGACCCACGGGTAGTACAGAAGGCAACGTATCTTGGGGTTGAATTGATGGCAGACGTGTCAAAAATTGTTGAAATTAATTTGGGCTCACTACTCCCAAAATTTAAAACGGATTTTACTCGATTGGATAATCTTAAACTCACGCTGGTTGGGAGATGCAATGTTATTAAGATGCCTTTTTGCCGAAAATTTTATACCTTTTTAGGGCTATTCCTTTGACCATCGATAGTTCCTGGTTTAAATCCATGAATCAGATGCTTTCCTGGTTCCTTTGGGCTAATTGTCGTCCTCGAAGAGCGCTTAAATTTTTAATGCTGCCAAGAGATAGAGGTGGGTGGGCTGTACCCAATTTCCAGCTATATCATTGGGCTTCAATATTATATAAAATGGGTATCTTACTCAATGGAGAAATGGATATGTTACAGGTGGCTGCCCCCGCATCAATTTATGAGCTGTTATTAGGAAAAAAGGTCAGCGGGTGTCTTTTGTGGCATACGGAAGTCAATTACTACAAAAGGGTGACGTTTAAGACCCTGACTTGTGCGTTCAAAGTTTGGACTTCAGTCCAGAAAAGGCTCGGTCTGGGACTTATTAACGCCTATACCCCAATATACAGTAATGAGTCACTCCCTAGTATTTTCAAAGACGGGCATATGAAAAGCTAGCACAACAAAGGTGTAAGGATGATTGGTGATGTTATGGACGAGACAGGGGTACTACCGTTTGATAGGATCAAGGATAAATTTGGGGTGGAGAATAGACAGGTTTTCAAATATCTTCAGATAAGAGATTTCCTAGCAAGAAAGACAGGGGGCAGCTGCGGTTTCTCCAGGGTGACGCTGGTCGAGGTGTTGCTCAAAGGGCCAACTACACTTGGTGGGATGTATAAAATACTGAATGAGACGATGCCGGATGACTTAACCAAACATTGTGATCGCTGGCAGGAACTATTACAGGTGGGATTGGGCGAAGTTGAAGACTCGCTACATCTGGCCCAAACATCATTTATTGCGGCTAGCCTCCAACTGCAGTGCTTCAAAACATGGTTTAATCTATATATCAATCCGGCTAAGATTGCAAAATGGGGAAGAGTGGCGGGCTCATCCTGCCCACGCTGCGGCTATCAAGCTGCTGACAGTGTGCATATGTTTGCTTCCTGCCCCGATTTGGATACAGTTAAAAGAGATGTCGGTACCATTCTGGAATCTAAACTGGGGCAGAAAGTAGAATTGTCACCACAGCTGATTATACTTGAGGTGGGTAGCTCTCTACTTTCAGGGCAGGTGCAGGCATTCCTATACATTGCTATGACGGTATTTAGACTCTGTCTAGCCACCCATTGGCTTGATCCTGTCCCACCAACCTGTCAACAGTGCCTAGGTAGATTCTTGCAGGTGTATAGACTGGAAACTGCAGTCAATGCTAGGAGGGGGCGCAGGACAAAGAAAAAAGGGATGGAAATATGGGCTCCTTTGAGAAGATGGTCTCGCTAGAGCGAAGAGGCGGGTAATAACTAAAGCAGTTATTGAAAATTGCTTGTGGTACTAGAAGAATTAAAGGGCGTATTCTCCTTTCTGGATACTAGGAGGGATCTCTACTGAAGGGCTTTTTTTATCCTCACAAATATAATGGTTTGCATTGTATAAGGCTATGCAATGATGATATAATTGTTTGTAATGAATTTGTTTTTTGATTTCATGGGTAATGCTCTCTTCATGTCAGTGGAAGAACTGATCTCGTGTTAGGAGAGTTGGATCAGCAGGGGAGGGGTGGGGGGAGGGTGACAGGGTGCGGAAGGGTGGATACATTTCCTGGCTGTGACATTCTTTATGTATATATCTTCATTTTGTATTTTATTTTGAAAATCACAATATAGAATTTATTTATTTTTAAAAAGGAATTTGGCCAGTTTTGTAACAGAACAAAAAGAAGGGAGGTAAATCATTTCCCCATAACTCTGGATTAGATTTCAACACTGTTACTGGCACTTGGTCTTGTCCCATTGCTCATTCAGATCTCTTTTTTTTAAATATAATTCACTATTTTCTTGCTTGGAGGAGGATCAATTATCTCGGTAGGCAGATTTTGTAGTAATTGAGAAACAATGGTTGTTTTTTCCACTACTGGTGCTGGATTTTCAATATATAGCTTTTAATCTATCAAGTCTTGGGATGGAATAGAGACAATTGTAGTATTCATCCTTGACCTAGATTAAAGTGCAACTAATCTCCTGAAGTGATATGTATTTTTTCAAAGCAACTTGATGTAGATCATGGGTACCCGCAAACATTTTCCCAGGCCCTTGGTCTGTGGTGTGACCAAGGGCCGCACTGATGCCAGCAGGGCAGTGGTTGGGGGAGGAGGGTTACGGTGGGTTTAGGGGAAGCAAAGCATGTACATCTAATAGCTGAAGTGAATTGCACAATGTGGAACCAGAAAACCTGAGATCAATCCTGGCTTCCCCACTTGACCAAATTGTGCAATCCTAGGCAATTGTTTTATTTCACTTTGCCTCCTTTTTATACGTTATCACATATCAGAGGACCTTGAAATACATGACTTCAGATTGTGTACTGTACAAAACCTTCTCCTGTTTTTATTTAATAAATGACAGTGTTGTTCTTGTATAATAGCAACCCCGGCCACCCAAAGTGTGCACATAACTGACTTGCCTCTCAGTTCACTATTGGCATTGTTGTCAGGGAGTGGCAAAGCATGAATGTTTCTAAATTCATGTTTGAAAATTATCACTTTTAAAACTTCTCAATGCACTGATATCTGATTTGCTAAGGTGAAACGGTTCTGCCTATTGATGAAATACACCTTTTGAATTTTGAAGAGACTTTTTTTTAAACTTTATTTATGCTTTTTTCAGAGACAGCATGAATATCAGCATAAGTACTTAGCGTAGATGTTACCTACATTTCTGCAACATATTATGCATCTGGCAGACCATGAATGACGCAAAAACAATGTCTACATATATCACATCGACTTGTAGCATAAGGAGATGTTACATCTGTGTACTGCCCATAGGCAGCTGCAATACCCAACAGCTTATATACATCGCAATGCAATCTAGGTTGCCTCCAATAATTGTGGAACAAATAGCAGTGTTAGCACTTAACAATACTATTACCCGCAGCTCGATCCCTAAAGCTTACATATGTGAATTGCATGACCTGCCCCTATTGGGCGTCTTCCGGAGGGTAGGCAGGCAGCACCGGTGATGCCACGTTGGCCAGCGAAGTCTCTCTCAACCTAAGCCAGTTTGTGTAAGGCTCCCAAATATCTTTAGGGCGAGATGCCGTAGGCATGAGATCCCAATAGTTTGTCAGCTGCTCCTGACAGTAGGCAATATCCTGGATCCATGTCTTAACCTTAGGGCAGCCCCAATGTATAGCTAGCCGTCGCCGTGCAAGGACCAGGAGCATTGCGGTCAGGCGGCGTACCTCTGGCACGGGCTTTTCCACATATCCCAACAACAGCACTAGGGGGGAGCATTCAAGGGGCTTGCCCGTAATGGCCTGGATAGTATCACACACCTCCTCCCAGTATCTGGACACTGCAGGGCATTCCCATGCTATGTGTAGGAAAGCAGCACCTTCCCGCCTGCACTTCCAACAGGTAGAATCAGCTCTCAATTTCAATTTAAACAATTGCAGGGGGGTGCGGTAGAAGCGGTGTAGGAACTTGAAGTGTATTAGCCTCAACTTGTAATTGGGGGATAGATACTTAGTTTGTGAGCAGCAATATGCCCATTGTTCGTCCGTGGGTTGGTCCGAGAGCTCCGCCCTCCATTGTTCCAGTGCCCTCGAATCCGCCCACGGAGTATCCGCCTATGTCTGGACATAGAGCCTAGTAATCAGTCTCCTAGGAGATGGCGTGACTAATAGCTGGTCAAGCGCATTTAAGGGAGCTGAAGAACTCGGGAATGAGGGATGTAATGCTCTGCAGGCGGCTTTTAGCTGATAGTATAAGAGCAGTTCCAGAACAGGGACCTGGTCCCTAGCCTGAGCAGCAGGCCTTTCCAAAAATGTGCCCTGTGGGTAGAGATCCCCCAGCGTCTTGATGCCCATGCCACGCGCCCTACCAATGGCGCCCTACCAATGGCGCCCTTGTCGTGTAGGAAAGGGAAATCAGGATGTAATGCAATTGGCGTAGAGGGCGCGTAGAGTAGAGGACTCCGTGTTCGCTTGCGCAAGCCTTCCCATGCCCATCGCACCATTGCAACAGTATTAATTTCATTCACAGGTCTGCGGTAGTGTTGGTATACTGCCATGTGCAAGGGGGTGGGGTCCGCTATATCCTTTTCAGTGGCCACATGAGGTTGAAAGGGGACGGGGTAAACCCAGTAGTGTAAAAACTGGGCCTGCGCACAAAATGCATACAGCTCAAAATCCGGTGCCCCTTGCCCGCCCCCAGACAGCGGGCGTATCAGTAGATCCCAGCTGATCCTGGGCTGACCTCCCGCCCAAACCATGGAAATCGCCGCCAAGCGTAAGGATTTAAAAAAGATTTGGGTGAGTGGTATGGGTATGTTTACAAATAGGTACAATAACTTAGGGAGGACAATCATTTTTAATATAGCAATCCTGCCTGCAAGTGACAAGGGCAACGCAGACCAAAATTTAATTTTATCTTCAAACCAGGAAAGCAGGCGTCCAAAATTTAAGCGCCATATGAGCTGTATGTCTCTGCTTAACCAGATGCCCAAATATTTAACAGCCTCCTCCGCCCACATCAACTGAAATTCTAATGAGGTGCACAGTGGGGCATCAGTAAGGGGTAGAATAGAGGATTTGGACCAGTTTACATGAACTCCAGACAAGCCCCCAAAACGGAGCATTTCCCTCAGAAGGGGGTCGAGGTTGTCATCTGGCCGTCTGACGTACAGTGTAATATCGTCTGCATACATGGAAATGGTGAGATTGCGATCGGAGAAAACCAGGCCACGAGAAGAGTGATGCTGGCGGATTCGAGCCGCAAGCGGCTCCATGGCCACCGCAAACAGGAGGGGTGACAAAGGGTATCCCTGCCTGGTACCGCGAGATATAGGGAAGGCATCCGATATCAGCCCATTTGCCTGGAGTCGGGAGGTGGGCTTGGTATATAGCAATTCAATCAATTTGATAAAATTTGGACTAAACCCTAGCCTAGGGAGTAAACTGAAGAGGAAGGGCCACTCCAAGGAGTCGAACGCTTTAGTGGCGTCCAGAAAGACTGCCACGGCAGGGAGTTTGGGGTCAATTTGGTGGAGTATGGAAAAGAAAGTGCGCAAATTGTGGACTGTCGAACTGCCCTGGATAAATCCGGACTGGTCTGGGCGGGCAATGAGGGGCATTAGTGGCTGCAATCTGTTAGCTATTAACTTAGCCAAGATTTTGGCGTCCACGTTCATAAGGGATAGTGGCCTGTAAGAATCACATAGGGTAGCAGGTTTATCGGGCTTTAACAGAGTGATGATAACCGCTTCTCTGATGGACGGGGGGAGTTCCCCAATCTCCAGGGACTCTTGATAGACATCAAGTAGGCGGGGCGCCAGAATGTCTACGTATGTCTTGTAAAACAGTGTTGTCAGCCCGTCCAGCCCAGGGGCCTTACCAGTGGGAAGGCTTTTAATCACCTTTGTGATATCGTCTACGGTGAATGGGATGTCCAGGTATTCCCTATGTGTAGGGCCTAGCCACAGCAGCTCTATAGAGTCCAAGTAATCTCCAAGGTCAGGGGCTACAGCCCGCTGTGTAGCAGTGTAAAGAGAGGAATAAAAGTTTGTGAGATGTCTGTGTGTGCCCGCCTGACCCCGGATAGGGGGGGAATCCCCATCCGCCAATTCCACTATAAAATTAGGCGCTGTGCGTCTCTTGAGTAAGTTCGTGAGGGTTTTCCTGGGCCTGTCCCCCTCCCCGTAGCCACGCGCCCTTGCATCCTTACCTAGAAACCTAGTCTCCCTCACTGCCTCCTCTTCAAATTCAGAAATAGCACTGCGTATAGAAGCCAACGTTGCAGGGTCTTTGGTAGCGTAATAGTGCACTTCTAAATCTTTAATGGTCTGCTCTAGCTTTGTTAATGTCATGCGTATGGAACCTAGGACTCCGGACTGTTTGGAGATGCAGGCGCCTCTCACCACCACCTTAAAGGCCTCCCATAACATTGAAGGCGAGTCCACAGAGCCCTCATTTGTGTCAAAGTAGTTTTGAATTTCCTGGTGTATTTCCTCTCTGAACGCAGCGTCTAAGAGAGCATGGGGGGGAAGCCACCAACTGAACGCACGCGGCAGAGTGCTGGGGACCTTCCACTGCAGGAGCACCGGCACGTGATCTGAGAGTGTGCGCGGCAGATGCAATACAACGGAGGCCCAAGACACAACATCGGCTTTGACCAGCCAATAGTCCAGTCTGGACCAGGCCTGATGGTAGGATGTGATACATGTACCCTCCTTAGCAGAGGGGTGAAATTGGCGCCAAATGTCCACAAGACCGTGCTCTAGGAGTATATTATTCAGTTGTTGCGTCGCCTTATAATGCGGATTGCGAGGGGTGCCCTCCCTATCAGAAACATTGTCTAAGACTGCGTTAAAATCTCCCCCCCAAATCACTGCGCCATCTCCCATCGCCACCACTCTGGCCCATATGTCAAGGAAGAATTGCGGGTCATCCGTGTTGGGGCCGTAGATAGCCGACAGGGTAATTGGTGTTGTCAATAGGCATCCTGTAATTATAACATAGCGCCCTTCAGGGTCGACTTGCGTACGTGACGTTACCCAGCCAATACCCCTTCTTATCAATATGAAGACGCCCCTGGCATAATTAGAAAAGGTTGCCGAATAAGTTTCCCCCTAGAGTCTATGTGACAATTTGGGATCAGTGCTGCGCTGCATGTGGGTTTCCTGTAAGAAACATACATCGATGCGATGTCTTCGCAAATATGCTTGCACCAGTCTTGCCTTCTTAAAATCATTGAGGCCCCTTACATTCCACGTAATAAACCTGGTTTCTGTCATCATGTGATGATAAATTGGGCATTGCGATGGATAGCTGTAAGTGGGGAGCTCAATTGTGAAAACCGAAAGTGTAGGCCATGCAGTAAGTTAAATAGCGCTGCCATTCCTATGTAGGCAATCTGCTCCTCCTCAATGCGGATCTCATAGCTGCCATCATGGTTACATACCATCAATTCGTACATATAGTAGCTGTCTCTGATTACAGTGAACCCTTTAATCCTCCCCCCACCCACTTCAACCTCCCAAACAGGTCGAGACTGCAAACCCCTTCCCACCCTTGGATTACCCCATACCCCATTTTGGAATTTGAACACATGGGAGATCTCCCTTTGGGGACTTGGAACAACGGCAAGCACCTGCCAAACGGCAGGGTGGCCAGGCTGAGGATCCATAAATTGAAATCCCTCCCAAAAGCAAAACACCAAGGCCAAGAAACCAACCAGAGGCCCAACCACACCCGAAAAGACATGTCCCCAATCAAGTCATAACAGCTCTTAACAGTACTGAAGGCAGCAGCCACGGTTTCTCAGATCAAGGTCTATCTTATCCCGAATGAGGTACCCATAGAGCGGCACATTAACATATTCATGCATCAGTCAGTATCACTGAGGTTCGGCTCCGGAATGGGACTTCGTGCAGCAGCCAGAGGGGAACCACGCTGACAAATGTGTTTTGTAAATTTCAAAGCAGACTTAGCGTCCGTGAAAAAATGAGCCCGACCTTCATGAGTTATTTTTAGCTTTGCAGGATATAGCATGGCATATGGTACGGAGGAGGCCCGCAGGAGTTTCTTCGTTGATACAAACTCCCTGCGCGCAGCTTGCACAGCCGGGGTGTAGTCCGGAAAAAAGGACAAGGTATTACCTTGATGGGTGATAGGGCTTCTGGCCCTCGCCTCTCGTAGAATAGCATCCCTATCCGCATAATTTAGCAGGCGTGCTATGATCGGGCGCGGGGCAGCACCCGGCACAGGTCTGGGGCCGAGGGTGCGGTGGGCACGCTCGACGATCATGACCGGAGATAGGACCGAACCAAACAGCTCTCGCAGTAGATTATCCATGAAAGGTTCCATTTTTGAAATAGCTGTCGATTCAGGAAGGCCAAGAATTCTAAGGTTGTTCCTTCGAGAACGCGCCTCCAAATCCTCATTTTTAGCCCTGATCACCTCAAGCACTTTCTCCATGTTGAGGATCTGTGCCCTAGATTCAGACTGTGAGTCCTGGGTATCAGACACCCTATTTTCCAGTACATCTAGGCGGGTGTCGTGCGCCTCCACCTTCTTTTTAACTGCGTCTAGGCTGGATGTCAATGTATCGATTTTGCCATCTATGGTTTTGAGACTGGAGCGCACCTCCAGCAGGATAGAGCGCATGTCTTCCTCAGGGCTATCTATTGACTCTGCAGAGCCATGGGCCGCGCCCTGCTCCGCTGCAGATTCCATGGTGCGCGTAAGGCGCTTGCTTTAAAATGGGATCTTGGGTTGCTTAGGGTCTGTCTTGCCCATGGTTTAACGTAGCCGGGCCCCAGCACGGTCAGCAACCCCGCAATTACAATGATGGACCAATAACTGCCAGCTTAGCAGACACCCTGCCGAAGATCACTCCCAGCTATGCAGCCTCGCCACTCTCAACGTGGTTTAGCAGATTGTGCCGGCGCGGCTATCTCCCTAGCCGTATAGAGGGTTCCGGAAACAGGTGTCACCAATGCACAGGGCCCGCCAAGAACTGGCCGTTCCAAGTCCCGTCCGCCCCTCAAGGGTCGCAAGTATGGTGGTCAGCGCTAGTGTTGGACTTCGCCAAATATCGCAAATAGATCACCGACCCCTGCCAGGAGCAGTTGAACAGCAGGCCCAGGCAGCTTGTGTGTCGGTCAGGGGAGTGTGCGCCCTGATTCCTCCTTCCTTTACCTTGCGGTCAGGTTGCGGGGCAGGGAATGGTCAATGCACGTAAGTGACCCCCAGGTCTTCCATGCGTGGGTGGACGGGGCCCAGCCTGAGCCACGACACAGGGAAGGGGCGACCCGGTGAACCAGCGCAGCTCCCGGACTTCCCTGCCGCAGCGGTCACCACGGGGAGTCCAGGCGCCACACGTGTCTCGCCGACACCTCTCCCTGCCGCCCGCTACACAGCCCAGAACCACACGCCCATATGGTAGGGAGCAGGACAGAACCCAGCACACAGGGAAGGGGCCCGCCAACCCGCACCAGCGCGCCGCGGCCCGCCCGGCGAAACGGGCCTGATGGGACCAGGGCCTCGCAGCGCAGACCAGCCCAGTCCCCAACCAAGCACCGGCCCCCCAGCTCACCTCGACGCCTCTTGGCCTCTCTCCACAGGCTCAGCCGACCTCCGTTGTCTCCTCCCCGCTCGCCGCCTCAGCGTTCTTCTCCGGCCTCAGATCAGGTCACCGTCTCCGGCCCACACGAGCGATCGCAGTCCTCTCCAGCAACGACAGCGGGAGATCCCACAGTTCGCCGTCGGGTGCGCAGGGACCCGCAGTCAGTCCCGTAGCCACTAGCCAGCTCGCCAAATCTCGCCCCTGGCAAGCTGTCGTTACATCATGCAGCGCCGACCTCGTCCGGCCGGAGCTGCGCTGGAATCGCCTGAGGTTCGGCGGCCATTTTACGCCTCGGGCCCGAGCGCGGTTCTTCTTTCACCAGTTAGAGCAGCTTCGTGTGAGGCAATTGGGCCGAGACCGCAGCCAAGCGTTCTGGGCGGCTTCAGCAGTCGGCACCAATGTTTGTAGCCAACGGGAGCAAGAATTGCGATGGTATTAGCCGGATCTTGCAGCCTGGCCTGCGGAGCCCCTTCAACGAGCGGCCATTCCGCAGCGCGTGGTAGCCATGCCCCCCAATTTTGAAGAGACTTTATCTTATTTTTACACATTTGTTGCAAGATGTCTTTAAAAATAAAGGTGTTCCTAAAGTTAAGCGGTGCAGGACACCCTAGGTACTTTCTTTCTTCAACTGAAATGAACCTTTAAATAAATGACTGCCCGTTTATTCAACATCTTTTTAATGTTAATGTTGAATCAAGTAAACAGCAGACCATGGCTGCTGTAGACCAAGCGGTCGCATGTAAAGGTCAGGAGGGCTGCATGCAGGCCCCGGGCCCTACTTTGGTTATCACTGACGTCGACCAAACCAGTTTTGATTATATTCTTTCTGTCAGTCGCTCCGTCAGTCTCTGGCTGTTTTACAACAAGGCTCTCTGGATCCTGCTGTGCTGACTTGGCAAAATGTAAGTTTGATGGTAACCTGAGGAAGCTAAAGGCCTTTCTAGATACCTGACAGCTATATTTCACATTTAAGCCGGGAATCTATGCTTCTGATAGATCCAAGGTGGGTTTTATAGTCAGCAACACAATTGGAAATGCCTTAACATGGGCTATGCCTTTGGTTTCGGTGGCCAGTCCTCTCCCAGACAACATTGCAGCCTTCCTAGCTGAATTCAAAAGGATGCTCGACCACCAGGAACACAAGTTCTCAGCCTAAGAAGAGATTCTGGACCTTAGCCAAGATTCTATTGATCGTCATTCTTACACTTCAAAGTTCAAAGGCCTGGCAAGAGTAATCAGCTGGACTGACTCTCTTCACCCTTTTCCGAAAAGGGTTAAGGGATGACCTAAAAGTTGAACTTGCCAGAGTTGCTAAACTGCTTTCCCTTCAAGATCTCATCCAACTGACCGTCCAGATAGACAGTCGCTTTCAGGAAAGACAAAAACAGACCTTGTCTAAAACCATCAATACACCATTCTTTAAGGCTACATCCAAATATTCTGAGCCTAAAGACAAGTCCATGCAAGTGAGTTTCACCAAAGATCCTGTAGCAGAGGAGAAAAGGTCAAGGTGGCAGAAACTGAGGGGCTTATTTACAAGCCCCTTGCACCGCCGCTATGTCAGTTTTTCCCATATTAAAAGTGATGCACAGGTGGTGCAAGGGGCTTGTAAATAAGCCCCTGATTTTGTGTTTTTATTATGGTTAGAGAGTTCTGTTAAAGATGACGACGCTTCGTGTGGTGAAAGGGGAGACTTTATTTTAAGTATACCAATGCCATCAACCCCTGGCAAGATTCACCAACTGTCACCAGCAGAACTCCCCTGAATGTTCTATCTGATGTCAGATGGCAACCATCGCCATGTGACATCAGCAAGAAGATTACAACAAGTTCACCTTAAGTTCCAGTCCTGTACGGCCTGTTCACAGTCCACAGATGTCGGAAAACTAGAAGCTCGCCCTCAGTGCAGGGAAAAGAGGTGAGTAATAACCAAAATTGCTTGCCCTTTTCTCCGAAATGTTTAAACTTCATCCTCCTTCAAGGAGAATTTGTAATGCAGTCTATACATCTTTCTTTGCCGGTTCTTACTCACTGTAAAGCTTCCAACGTGTGTATGGACATTCAGTGGACCACACAGCACCACATTCCAGTCTCTAAGAAAGAAGTACCAGAGGCTGTGGAAGCCGTTGATGATATCCTAGTGGCCCCTGGCTTAGTGGTAGAGAAAAGTCAACCTTTTCCTCTCAGAATAGCTGCCAATTATGAAGCCCTCACTTTGATTTGATTTCCTCCCCCCGTTATCCTGTTATTTTAGGCATTAATTGGTTGGCAAGACAGAATTCGTATGTGGGAAAGATTCCCCTGAACCCCACCACTTACCTGTCACTGACACCGGGATCTGCTCTTCCATTGTGTCTCGCCGCCGGAGCACCTATCAAGAAAGAGTGAAACGAAGGATGACAATGATGGGACCAACCAAAGGCAGAAAACAGTGACAACAGACTACTCTGTCTCTGCACAGGGAGGCAGGGTAGCCCCGTGGGCTACAACCCAATCAGTGGACAGAGGAGGGAACAAAAATGCTGAAGAGACCGGAAGAAGAGAGGAGGGAGACAGCAAGATTTCCAGTCGAAGAGAAGGATCAACTGGAATGCAGGAAGACCGAGATGGAGAAAACAGGCCCCGGGAGGACGTTTCCACCAACCTAAACACGTCGCTGGAGACGTGGACATAAGAGTGGTGGACGCCGTCGGAGGACGTTTTTTGTCCAGCCGCAACTCAGGAGAGTTGTGGCGTCATGGTTGAGTGACTCTGGGAAGGGAACGGGGCCTGGCACAGGAAAGGCAGCCATGATGTTCACAGCGCTAGCCTATTCCCTTTCATTATTTTCTTGAGTAGAGCCATATTTTTGGGAAATAAGCAACCTGTTACTGTTATTGTTGGTGTGGGGTGCACTAATGTTTTTTGTTTATTGTTGACACTGGTGTGGCGCGCCAGTCCGGGGTATTCTTGAAGCGACCCGGAGTATCCTATATTTCAGGGAACCAGAGCATGCTCTGGGTGACAGTGAAAACTCAGAATTAGGGCAAAGCTAGCTCGCGACCAAGATGGCCGCTTGAGCTGAGAGCTCCGATAAACCGTCCATAAATCTGCCAATTATCCTGCAACTGAGCCACCACTGCGGCGTGGGGAAACGATCCCCTAACAGCTGGTTGCGTGGGGCCTCGGCGGGGCGCGACACCTGAAATCGAGTTGCCCCCTGTGCGGCGTGCGAGCCCCCGTGAGCGCTAGACCGGGCGGACCCACGGTGGGGCTGCCGCGGCTGTGGAGGCGGCGAAAGGACCCTACTGCCGCGCTGCACTGCGGAGGCGCCCGGTGCGGGGTACCGCCTGGCGGGGTTGAGCCCCCGGACATTGGCGCTTCCTCCGGCTGGTGTGCTGCGCTGCTGGCGCCCTCGGTGTGCGAGGCCCGTTGGGTGCTGCGGCCTGCGCGCCTGGAGCGGAGCTAAGGCGGGAGCCGCCGATCGTGAGGAGGCGCTGCTGGGGCGCGAACAACGACACGGGGATGCGGGCGACACATGGCTCGGCCGAGACGTCTAGCGCTGCTGAGCCCTGGGAGTTTTGGGCTTCCCCCTGGCTGGGGGCCTACGCGCCAAACGCCCTTGGGGAGCGGGGCTTACCGCGTGACGAGGACTGGTTGCCGCGGACGGGCGGCCCGAGCCCTGAATCTACCTGGGACATTGCTGCAAAACCTGGCGTTTGAGTTGGTTGGGGGCACTGCTGGACACGCGCCGCAGGTGTTGCCCTCTGCCCCCGTCGGGCTACGGGGCCTTGTGATTCCCTGGCGGTCCGATTGGAGGGTGGCCACCATTTTGTGATAGGCGAGCTGCAGGGACTGCTTACTGCTCATTTCCAAGGTGGAGGGCCTGTTGGACAGATGAGAGCTGAGAGCTGAGCCCCCCCCCCCCTGTGAACAGTCTCGTGGACTCGCTGTGGAGGACCGAGGAGGCACTTGCCGCGAGCCTGGTGCGGAACCGGTGCGTGCTCCCTGCTGACCCCTGAGCCCCTGTTGCTGCTGGCGCAGGGCCAGTGCTGCTCCCCCCGAGGGGCGAAGACACTGCCTAGCTGGAAGTGAGGTGTCCCTGCTCTTCAGGACCTGTGACGCAGGGGGCCCCACTAAGTAGACTGTGGTGGGCGCTGCTGTGCGGTATTGCGCTATCTGAGCCTGGACGGGCGAGACGAGGCACTCTCTGCGGGAAGCAGGGGAGGCGACGTCCTTGCAGGGACTGCCCTAGCTGAGAAAGAGCCCAGTACCAGCATTAGGCGACACCCACTTTCTCCTCTGTGGAGACGCGGCATCGGTGCCGCAACTGCCCCCATGCACGAGCACAGTGACGCGAGTGAGAAGACTCCCACGGGTGGTCAGGATGGGACGAGTGGACAGAGCACAACCGAAGCTGTCGTTTGACCAGAAGAGGTCTAAGTCCAGCGACGCTTCCATCGAGGATGGGGCTAGGGAGCAGGACCAGCCTACCATAGACACGCGTCAGGACATCCGCGGCATGCTACTAGCCATGGAGAAGAATCTACAAGGAGGTATCACATCTCTTGGCACCAAGATGGATGCGTTGTCCTATAGGATGGACTGTATGGCTGAAAGGCTGGATAAACACGCTGAGAGGCTTGATATGTCGGAACGCAGACTAACGGAAACGGAGGAAGCACAGACCGCCCTGGACACTGAACATAAACAGCTGGGCAGGGTCCTGAAGGTCCTGCAGGACAAGAGAGAGGACTTGGAAGCGCACCCTAAACTGATCTTTATTACTATGTTTACGAACCCATTCAGTGACCTGAATTCAATTCTCTATCGGAGAGATGCCTTCATCGGAAATTTGGTGCCCCTAATACTATACTTCATTGGTCAAACGTCTAGGCTTGCACTGTTGCAAGATCATGCCCTTATACTGAATACTACACAAAACTCTATCTAAAATCTGAGTTTCAGAATGTCATCCTGCAATGCCTCTACCCACTCAGTATTCCCAAACAAAACATGCATGAGCTTCTGGAATACCAAAACAGCCAGACTAAACAGCATTCTGGTGTATATGAAAGTCCCTTCAAGAATAATAAGTGTATTGATATGATATAAATTGTCCTTCAGTTTGATTTCATATCACCCTGACCTTCTTCTCATTTATTTTGATCTCTCAGTTTGGTGGTTTAAATGGTCTTTCATCAACACCTAGCGCACTAGAATTACAGAACTCAAGCTTTTCACATACAGTTAGCTAATTAGTGAAGGAAGTGTCACTTCCTCACATCACACTCTCCCATACTACTCCTATACCCACTCACACCTTCACCGCTCAATTTACTCTTCACCTCACTCGGTTAATTAAGTACACGTACACACAACATCAAATTCGTTTTACAATCCCTTCAAGCCACTAGCTCTTGAACTAATAAGACTCCCTTAGTTCCAAACTTCGTGCAAACATTTGAGAAATTACCTTCCTAGAACATGTGATTCCTAGGTCCAGAACAAGTACATTTATTCAGAGTTAGGGCCTGATTTAGTGTGGCGGATGGGATACTCCATCACAAATGTGACGGAAATCCCATCCGCTGTATTACAAATGCTTTATAAACTATGGCACTTGTAATCAGTGGCGGCTTCTCCGCCAAGGCAGAGGAGCATCACCCCACTGCTTTTCGCAGTGTAAATAAAGGAAAAATAAAATGATAACTCAGCGTTATTACCAATTTATTTTTTCCTGCTGCTGCAGTTTTGTGGGGCGGGGCTGCTCTGCAGGGAGAGGAGTTGTGGTCACACTCTGTAAGTGCGCATAAATGTTTGGCCGGCTGTCTCGGGCCGTCCAAACAGCCATGCACACTTTGCATGATCACCACCCAGGCTGCATTACAGCCTGGGTGGAGAACATGCCCAGGCTCCCATTTCCTGGCTGAGTGCTGATCAATGGCGCTCAGACCAATCACAACGCTGCAATGCAGCGTTGTGATTGGCTTAGGGGATAAATACACAAAAGAACCCACGGGTCCAAGAGCACGATCAGAAGATGATGTAAACCACAATGACCAACAGTAGACAGGACAAAGTTGGAAATATCCCTTTTAAAGGACGACTCCCCTCACACACCCGAGGGTGTCATGCTTCATCATAGGGGTGCCTCCTCGTGCCGGGACCTAGTCACGGCACGGGCTACAACCTCCTCTCTACGAGAAGGGAGCTCAGGGATTTTTTTTTTTTTTCTTTTCGTGGCACATGGGTTGTCCTAAAAACCCTATGTGAGCGTGGTGTGTGAAAAGATAGTGCAGTGCTGTATATGTGAGTGAATAAAACTGCCTACAGGATCAGCAATAGACTTTATTAGGCTAGCCTGTGGCAGGATTAAAAAGCTGAAAATGAGCCTTTCAAACCTAGAACAGACTTCATTAATTAGATCGACATGTTTCAGCCGTGATGATCTATCTAAGTATCTCGGCTTTCATCAGGATCTTGTGTAATGCAGCTACTGCTAAGCAAAAAGGTGCAAAGTGTTAGAACATATAAAAAAAAAGCAAAGAAAAAAAAACAACAGCGTGTTTATACTAAACCAGATGGTAATTTGTTCATTCTGGTCCTGCCAATTGTATCTGCAACAAAGACAGACAGAAATGTCATGTTGGATCACCGAGTCACACACATCTTTGACAAACATAAGCCCCAAACAAATATTATCAGGCTCCAAAAATACTACTGCACCAAAGTCAGTAGCGAGAAATGTGGCACTTACCCAATTGGTGAAGAGCAAAGGCCACAACTGTCCGGTGCTAATTTAGCACGTGGTACAGACACCAACCTAGAGAAAAGAGTAATGGCGGTGATAAGAAAGTACAGAAAAAGATACAAGATAGGGGGGAGAAACAGCCAGTGGTGCCAGGCTTCCCCGTTGTATAATGGGACAGAAGAAGTCAATCCCCAAGTAACGCATAATGCGAGTCTAAGATTAGCCTAGAAAACAGGAACAGCGAACAGACATCAATATGGCAATGCACTGAGTCAAGGTAAAAAGGCATACATAAGTCTTACCCAACAAAACTAATAAGGATAGCCTACCAAAGATATGGAGCTACCCATTTGAAAAAATATATACAGTAAATGCAGGGAGAGGAGTTGTGGTCACACTCTGTAAGTGCGCATAAATGTTTGGCCGGCCGTCTCGGGCCGGCCAAACAGCCATGCACACTTTGCATGTTCTCCACCCAGGCTGCATTACAGCCCGGGTAGAGAACATGCCCAGGCTCCCATTTCCTGGCTGAGTGCTGATCAATGGCGCTCAGACCAATCACAACGCTGCGATGCAGCGTTGTTATTGGCTTAGGGGAGCCTGGGTGCTTCATGTTTCCGCAAAAACAACAATTGCCGGCCCGACGCGAGAGACGACGGAGGAGAGACGCAGCGATAAGGTAAGTTGGTTTTTATATATTTTTTACACCCCTTGCCACTCCCGATCCGTGCCAGCCACCACTGCTTGTAATACAGCAGACAGTATATCCGTCATGTTTGTGACAGAGTATCCCATAGGTCAAACTCTAAATCAGTTAATTTGTCTGTAAGGATTGTTGTGACTTGTCCTTATAATTATCCTGCTTCTATTGTAAATGCCCTTATAATTGTCCTGCTCCAATTGTACATGCCTTTTGAGAAACCTGCTGCTATATCAGCAACTGAAGTGGGTACATTCAGAGTTTTAAACTAAGCAATTGATCGCATAGTGATCTGGGCAATGTCAATAATTTCTGCTAGTGCAATGCCTCAGAAGCTGCTCTTGACTTTTTTTTTTTAATACCAGCAGCATATAATGATTTTGGGCCACATTCAAAAGGTACGTTTACACATGAGTACATTTTCATGTGTAAATTTACTCTTGCACTTTGTAGTAAATTTACTACTTTTGATTATTCACCATTTAGAGTTGTAAATTTATTACAAAGTGTAGGCTTACATGTCTCCAGCCCTTGATGTCATGGGGTGGAGCCTTATTTGCACGATTAAAGTTACTGCTAGTATCTTTTCACACGTAACTAGAGGTCTCCTCTACCAGGGCAGTGATCTTCATAATAAAGGAAAATTGTAAAAATTTTATTAAACTTAAAATCACTAAACGTTCATGTTACATATTATTGTGAATTAATTTTATAGGTTATTTTATATGTAGACCAAAATAAAGAAAAATGCTTCAGCACTATTAACTTAATTTGAATTAAATATTCAATTAAATTAAATATATTAAATTTAATTATTATTTTAAAGATTTATGACCGTGAAAGATAAAATGCCCACCTACAGTAAAATGTACACATTTATTTTTATATATTAAACATCACCAAAAGATACATAGATAATTAATTAAGTTAAATTCATTTAATTCTATAAAAAATAAAATTGCATACATTTTTAAATAGAAAAGGTTATTTAAATATGTAAAACTGAAATATTATTTATTGTTTATATATAATTTTTAACATTAATTTACATTTATATACGTATTTTAGAAAGTCAAAATAAATGGACTAGTTTGAACATTATTTGTATGGGATCCTATTTTAAGTCCCTATCTCAATTATTTGCTATGGGGGGAGGGTGTGTGTGTGTGGGAGAGTTGTGGTACCTGTGTTTGGGTTTGGCTATGTGTGGTGCTGGACTTACTCCATTTCTGAGCTGTAATATATTTGCTACTGTTCTTGGCCCTTTTTGGCTGTAGTAACTTTAGAAGTGCAGTTTTTGAAATCTGCAAGGTCCTTCAACTCTTCAAATGGGCTTGAGTAACATTGCATCTTGGATGCAAACCAATCTACTCAAGCTCAATGGTGAAAAACGGAGGTCCTTATTTTTGGGAAAATGGAGACCTCTGGGGCCCCCAACATTGGCCCAGTGAAATGGGACCCTTACCCTCGCCCACCTCTCAAGCCCGCAATCTGGGATTTATTATGGATAATAAATTATCCATGAAACAACATGCGGTAAAAACTGCAGCCACCTGCTTCACCATTTTAAAATGGTTGAAGAAAATCATCTGGATGCTCCCCAATGCTACCCAAAGGACTGTAGTCCAGGCACTTGTTACATCCAGACTGGACTATGGGAATATTCTTCTTTTGGGAGCAAACAAGGATGTGTTACGTAAGCTCCAGGTGGTGCAGAACTCTGCCGCTAGGCTGCTTTATAAAATCCCAAGAATGTCTTCTATCTCCAATGCTTTGAGAGATTTACACTGGCTTAGAGTGGAAAATCGGACTAAGTTTAAAGCCCTGGACTATATGTTTAAGATTAAGACTGGTACTGCCCCTCAATACCTGCAAAAACTTGTCCATCTCTATCAGCCTTCTCGCCTGTTACGCTCTACGACACAGGAAAAATTTATGGTTCCCAGGATCAAACTCTCAAGAATGGGTGGCCGCTCCTTTTCTTATCTTGGTCCTCTCTTGTGGATCTCTCTTCCCATAGCGATCCGTAAAGAAACACTTCATTTAAAATTTCGTAAATTAGTGAAAGCTTGGCTGTTTAATCAATAGTTTTTACTTCTTTTCTATTCTGTTGTGGTTCCTCTAGGTCTGCGCTGGGAAACCCTTTTTGGGTAGCTATGTGCATTATAAAATCAGTTAATATAACATAACATAACATAACATTGGGCTTAATTTTTTGTGGGTGGGTGCATGTCCCTCACTAAACCCTTCCTCACTCCTCAAACCCTCCCATTTTTGCAGTAAGTATTCCCCATTTTCCAGTCACCTCCCTCCCACATTTACTACTAAAATGTAGGTGTACGTGTGCTGAGATGTCCACTTTCGAAGAGGAGATCTCAAAACAGAAAAGATAGTAGAGGCAGAGACCTTAGTGCGAAAGTTAGTGAATAGCTCTTTGTGGTATGTGAGTAATACTATTAAACTACTACTTAACATATTACAAAATGGAGTTTGTGAATAGACCTCTTGTGTCTAATACAATAATCAAGGATGTTGCCAGAGTCGCAATTAGCCACAAGAATCCTTTGAGCAGTTACAAAGGATTCAAAAGGTTAGTTATGATGTTGATGGCAGGTATAAAAGTTAAAATATTCCATCACTGTAGGAGAGTAGGATCTGCCTCTTATGTTGCCCCCACTTTTTTTCTGATGTTAGCACTGGTTTCTGGCTATAGTCTGGCTGGGTCCCTGCCAATCAGGGCCCCAGCCTCTCTGTTCTCTCTAAACGACATGGAGTGCACTCTAGGTGCACTAATGATTGGATACTGTGGTGCCTTATGAGTCCCTAGTATATGGTACCTTAGGTGCCAAGGGCATAGGTACTTCACAGGCCTACCAGGGGCTGCAGCATGTGTTATGCCACCCCTGGGAAGCAGTCTAAATCTGACACCACAGGCCTGCTACTGCAGCCTGGGTGAGGTGGTGCTAGCACCCCTCACTGAGATATAGGTTTCCTATATCTCTCCTACACACACATATAAACCTATCAGTCACCCCTAAGGCAGGCCCTATCAATCCTGAGGGCAGGGTGCTTGGCTTCTATGTGAGGGGGTGCCTCTGCCTGAGCAGGGCCCCTCTGCAGCTCTCAGAGTCTATTCTCTGGTGCTGTTTGTGGATGCGGTTAAACCATATACTATTAAGTGCATTATATCCTCGCGGTAAATGCTAACTTTGGAATGGCTGCATCAAAACATGTCGTGTTTGGTGTCAAACATCTTGGAATACTACCCCCCGCCAATCTTGGCGGCGGGGGTAGCATTCCACCCTTCTAGAGGGAGAAGACATGTACCTGCTGTGGAAACGCGGTAGAATCCTAAAGAGCCCTGGCATCACAAAATGGATGCCACCAGTCACAGACACTGGGCTGCCCTCCTGCTGATGACCGAAACTCGCAGTGGAGGAAGCCCAACAATAGGCATCCTGTCACAGGGAGGTGTAACCACCTTCCAGACAGGGTTTAGTGTATTGGGGCTGGGTGGGTGCACTCTTAGAGTGCTTTGAAGTCCTGCACTGGGGGAGCAGAAGGCTCCTCTGTGCATATGCCAGTTCAAACCAGCTCAGGGGCTACCTGCCCCTGCTCTGGCGCGAAACTGGACAAAGGGAAGTGGGTGTAGCCACCCCTCCCTTGACCCTCCCATAGGTGGGGTCATAGAGCTAGTCCATCCCCTCTTTTTAGTATAAGAGGGGAACCTTGCCATTGCAAAGCAGATAACCCCTGGACGACGCTCTACAGAAGAATCCTGGCCCTTCGACGTTCCACTACCTTTGGAAGACAGAAGAATCTCCCTTGGAGTCAAGGAGTGACTCCCCTGCTTGGCAGGCACCAAAAACGACAACGACGGTCGCAAACTACTCCGCTCCCGCCGGAGTCCGAAGTCCCTGCAGCCCAAGAAGTGGATTTCCTGACTTCTCCAAGGCCATCGTGAGTCCCCAGCGAAGCTGAGGTAAGTGGACCCCACGAGTGACGAGGAACCGCGACCCCTGGGTACCGTGCACTATTGTCGAGTGCAACCCCTTCACAACGTTCCACGAACTTGTGCTTTGGACCACGTGTGGTCCCGACCTCCAGCAGGAATCCCTCCGAAGATCAGAGGCCTACACCGTCCCGAGTGACCGTGGGCCCCTGTTGAGTGATTCCGCCCGAGGTGTCTTCGCGATCCCTTGCCAGCCGGCTTGTGGGTCCCCAGAAGACTTCTTAAAGAAACCAAAGGGCTCCCCTGGTTGCTCCAGGCCTGCCCTGACTTACCCTCGCTGGGTGAGTCCCTCAGACCTTGCTGGTCTGCGCCATCGACTTTTCTTCATCTCCCCGAGACTTGCTGCTGCCAAGGCTTGTTGGCTCCAATCGAGTTGCCGACACCGCAGTCAGCTGCAGACGTCGAGGGACCCACCGAATCCAGCTCCTGGTCGTCGTCGACACCTCCTGGACCACGTGGCTGAAGAGTCAAGGCACCCGCAACCGACCTGAATCAACCGACGACGGTGGGCATCCATCTTCCTTGCCCCGGGTCACTGCCAAGTGACTTTGAACACTGTCCCCTCTGCTTTCAGGTCATCCTTCTTCAGAATCCAAGCTTGGATTCCACCGGACACTTCTTCAGCTCCCGCAAGCAGCAAGTCTTCTTTGTTCGCCATTGAAAACGACGCCGCGACCCGACACCAAAGGACACCTATGCACCCGGCTTCCCTGGGTGAGGTAACTCCAGCACTACGGTGCTCCTGTGGGTGTGGGCCCTAGAACTACTTACCCTGTAAGTGACTTGCTTGTAGGTTCTCCCGAAGTATCCTAAAACTCTTTATTTCCAACCGCGACTTGCCCCATTGAAGTTAACGGCGATCCGCGCCTGTGTATCCACACTGCACGCGTCCCCCGTGGGTCCTTTACTTACCTGCCTTGGGTGGTTTCGTGAGGCCCCTGCACTTCTGAAGGCCCTAGGCCTTGTCTCCCTGCAAGTCGTTGTCCCTAAGTCTCTTACTTAGTATATGGTCTGGTACGCCCCTAGGGCCCCAGCCATATTTTGTGCTTAACTTATTGTGAAACGTTGATTTGTGCATATGTTTGTCTTCTAATCTCATAAAGAGATTAGTAGAGAGTTATTTAGAAATAAATACATATATATTTGATATATATACCTGTGTGGTGTCTTTTCATTTGGTGATTCAAGAGATTATATGGTAAAACAAGCTGCTTTACATTCCTCCGAGACTTAGCCTGAAGGCTGCTCTCCACAGCTACCACTAGGATAGCTTTCTTTAAAAGGTTGTCTTAAACCTATCTACCATAAGAGTCGATTTGCCCTGGTGCAAGGTGTCCACTTTAATTAGTGAACAGCATATACCAGGCCAACTTCTCACATTGGTGGGCAGCGTGTGGGATTCCAGCTTGCCATTGTTTTACCAGAAAATCTCTATTTGAATTACTAACTGAAAACCATTATAGGTACTCAAGGTACATATAAAGTCAAGCTTAGTATCAATAAGTTCTACTGAACTTAGAGCTGTGTGCCAAGGGATAGCACACCCTTTCCACAGCTCAAGCTAGGATCAGTAGGCCACAAACTAGTGTAGGTAGTACAACACTGCACAACACTAGAATGTCCTTAAAGGGTGGACCCAGTGGATCCACTCAGCCTCAGTATAAGGACATGGCTTTCTCTGACTTGAGAGCCATGTGTGTTGACAGACACCTGAGGCTAGGACAGAGTCCCTCAACACTGCACCTGATAGATCTGCTAACAGCAGATGACCTTAGATTGGCTCTAGGAGCTAAAGGGTTTGAATCAGTGGGTGGGTCAGTCATAGTATCTGGGTCAGATGATGAAAATCAGAATGACCAAGACTCTGTGATTGAAGGGCCAGGCTCCAAGGGGCCTGAAAAGGACAGAGGAATTCTCCCTAAGAGAACTGACAGAGAGGAGGAGAGGCACAGATCCCCTTCCAGGGAATCTGACCACTCTTATCACTCTGGCAGAGAATTTGTCCAGCAGAGGAGCTCATACTTTTCCTTAAGAGAGACCTCCTCTGAGAGAAGGTGCAAACTGCTCCAGTATGAGGAAGCCAGAGTGGCCCTCAGAACCAAGCAGTTGGCACTGGATAGGGAAGCCCTGGAGATCCAGAGAGCTTCTAGAAAAGAGGGGTTAGAACCCCCTGGTGGCAGCAACAGTGTCCCTAGAGGCAGAGAATATATTCCTGACCATAGGAACCTGAGCAAGGTTGTTCCTCCCTACCAGAGTGGGGATGATATCCACAAGTGGATAACTGCTATGGAGAGGGCCTGTAGAGTACAGCAGGTCCCCCAAAAGCAGTGGGCAGCAATCTTGTGGCTCTCCTTTTCAGATAAAGGAAGAGACAAGCTCCTCACTGTTAGAGAGGAGGATGCTGATGATTATGAGGTCCTGAAGAGTGCACTGATAGATGGGTTTGGCTTAACCACTGAGCAGTACAGGTTGAAGTTCAGAGATACCCAGAAGGCACAGACTCAGGACTGGACTGACTTTGTTGATTGTGCAACCAAGGCTCTAGAGGGTTGGCTGGTTGGCAGTAGGGTTACTGATTTCAAGGGATTGTATAATCTGATGATGAGAGAACAGATCCTAAATAATTGCCAGAACCAGTTGTTGCATCAGTACCTGGTGGACTCTGATCTGACCTCTCCCCAAGAATTGGGAAAGAAGGCAGACAAATGGGTCAGAACCAGGGTGAGGCAGAAAACCCAGAACCAAGGGGGTGACACTAAGAAGCAAGATCCTAAAGGCTCTGAGAAAGGTGGGGATAAGTCAAAAGACCAGAAGTCTTCACAAGGGCCCCACAAATCTGCATCTGGTGGGGAGTCACAGTCCAACAAGGGAAAAGGCCAAAAGAAGCCCTGGTGCAAATTCTGTAAACAGAAAGGGCACTGGACTTCTGATTGTACCAAGTCCAAAGACCAAACCACCACCACTCCTGCCTCTAAGGCAACTGTGCCCCCTAGCTCAGCTACTGGTGGAGGTGGTACGCAGAATAAGGGTGTAGTAGGGTTGACCCTGGGTTCTGAAGTGGATTCTGACCTAGTCAGAGTGACCACTCAGGCAATGCTGATTTGTGAGGGAAACATTGATATGTCCTTCCTAGTAAGCCCCAGTAATCTGGGCAAGTACAAACAGCAGCCTTTGATAAATGGCAAACAGGCTTTGGCATTTAGGGACACAGGTGCTAGTGTCACCATGGTGGCAGAGGACCTAGTGGACCCTGGACAGATCATCCTGGGTGAAATGTACCAGGTGACCAATGCAAGCAATGTCCAGACCAACCATAGTCTGGCAGTTGTGAATTTCTCCTGGGGAGGGGTAACTGGCCTCAAGAAGGTTGTAGTCAGTGCAGACCTCCCTGTAGAATGTCTATTGGGCAATGATCTAGAGACTTCAGCCTGGTCTGAAGTAGAGTTATGGACTCATGCTGAGATGTTGGGCATCCCTGCAGAGGTATTTGCTGTGACCAGGTCACAAGCAAGAATGCATAACACTGAACCAGCTCTGGATCCTGGAACAATGGACCAGATGCTTCCCAAGAGGAGGAGCAGTAGGGTTAAGGCAGTGCCTTCCCCTCTGTCTCAGATCAAGGATTCACTTCCAGAGGGAGGTGAAGCAGAACCTGAAGAAGGAACTGCCCCAGAGGGACTTGAACCTGACCAGGTTGAGTTCTTGGGGGCAGGGGGCCCTTCTAGGGAAGATCTGAGTAAGGAGCAACAGTGCTGCCCCTCTCTTGAACCCCTCAGACAGCAGGCTGCTGCTGAGGCTGCTGGGAGTGCTAGTGGGTCCCATCAAGTTTATTGGGATGAGGGACTCCTATATTCTGAGGGTAGAGACCCAGCCCCTGGAGCCACCAGGAGGTTGGTAATACCTCAGAAGTTTAGGGGTTCCTCTTGACCTTAGCACATGATATCCCTTTAGCAGGTCACTTGGGCCAAAACAAGACCTGGGACAGGCTTGTTCCACATTTTCATTGGCCACATATGTCAGAGGACACAAAGGAGTTTTGTCGCTCCTGTGTCACTTGCCAAGCCAGTGGTAAGGCAGGTGGCACAACAAAGGCCCCCTGATACCACTACCTGTGGTGGGGGTACCCTTTGAAAGGGTAGGGATTGACATTGTTGGTCCCCTTGACCCTCAGACTGCATCTGGGCACAGATTTATCCTGGTGGTAGTGGATCATGCCACCAGGTACCCAGAGGCAATTCCTCTGAGGACCACCACAGCCCCTGTGGTGGCAAGAGCCCTCATTGGAGTTTTCTCCAGAGTGGGTTTCCCAAAGGAGGTCATTTCTGACAGAGGTACCAACTTCATGTCAGGATATCTGAAAGCAATGTGGAAGGAGTGTGGTGTAACTTATAAGTTCACCACCCCCTATCACCCACAATGCAATGGTTTAGTTGAACGCTTCAACAAAACCTTGAAAGGAATGATTAAAGGACTCCCAGAGAAGCTTAGGCGGAAATGGGACCTTCTTCTTCCTTGCCTGTTGTTTGCATACAGAGAGGTTCCACAGAAGGGGGTTGGTTACAGCCCATTTGAGCTTCTGTTTGGGCATCCTGTGAGAGGTCCACTATGTTTGGTAAAAGAGGGCTGGGAGTTACCTCTCAAGCCCCCCAAACAAGATGTGATGGACTATGTACTTGGTCTCCGCTCCCGGATGGCAGAGTACATGAAAAAGGCAACCAAAAACCTGGAGGCCAGCCAAGAATTGCAAAAAGCTTGGCATGACCAAAGGCTGTGCTGACTGTATACCAGCCAGGACAGAAAGTGTGGGTGTTGGAACCTGTGGCCCCAGCAGCCCTCCAGGACAAGTGGAGTGGCCCCCATACAATAGTTGAACAGAAGGGAGAAGTCACCTATCTGGTGAATCTTGGAACTCCCAGGAGCCCCCTAAGGGTGCTTCATGTCAACAGATTAAAGCCATATGTTGACAGGGCTGACATGGGCTTGCTCATGGCAACTGATGAGGACCAGGAGGAGGAGAGTGACCCTCTCCCTGACCTGCTCTCTCAGAACCCTGATGATGGGTCAGTAGATGGTGTTGCTTTGGCAAGCAGCCTCACTGACCATCAGCAAACTGAGTGCAGACAAGTTCTGCAACAGTTTAGACATATGTTTAGCCTGACCCCTAGTCAGACTACCTGGTGCACCCATGAGGTGGACACTGGGGACAGTCTGCCTGTCAAGAATAAAATCTACAGGCAACCTGACCATGTCAGGGACTGTATCAGGACTGAAGTCCAGAAAATGTTGGAGTTAGGCGTGATTGAGCCTTCAGATAGCCCTTGGGCTAGCCCAGTAGTCCTGGTACCCAAGCCTCATACCCAGGGTGGTAAGAAAGAAATGAGGTTTTGTGTAGACTACAGAGGCCTCAATGCAGTCACTAGGACTGATGCCTATCCCATACCAAGGGCAGATGAGCTGATTGATACTTTGGCCTCAGCCAAGTATCTAAGCACATTTGACCTAACAGCTGGCTACTGGCAAATCAGATTAGCTGATGATGCAAAAGCCAAAACAGCATTTTCGACCCCTGGTGGGCACTACCACTTTGTGGTGATGCCCTTTGGATTGAAAAATGCACCTGCCACTTTTCAGAGGTTGGTGAATAAAGTTCTGGCAGGGATGGAAACTTATTGCTCAGCTTATCTAGATGATATTGCTGTCTTTAGTTCCTCCTGGCAGGATCACCTGGTCCACCTCAGAAATGTTTTGGAGGCCCTGCAGAAAGCAGGCCTCACTATCAAGGCCACCAAGTGCCAGATAGGGCAGAGTCAGGTTGTGTACCTGGGCCACCTTGTAGGTGGAGGCCATGTTCAGCCTTTACAGAGCAAAATCCAAACCATAATGGAATGGGTTGCTCCAACCACCCAGACACAGGTGAGAGCCTTCTTAGGCCTGACTGGGTACTATAGGAGGTTTGTCAAGGGATATGGATCTATAGTGACCCCCTTGAATGATCTGACCTCAAAGAGAATGCCAAAAAGGTTCAGTGGACAGCTAGCTGTCAAAAGGCATTTGAAGACCTAAAGCAGGCCATGTGCACTGCCCCCATCTTACAGAGTCCAGACTACACCAAAAAGTTCATCGTCCAAACAGATGCTTCTGAGCTGGGTGTGGGAGCTGTACTGTCTCAACTGAATGATGAAGGTCAAGACCAGCCAGTAGCTTTTATTAGCAGAAGGCTGACCCCTAGAGAGAAACGTTGGTCAGCTATAGAGAGGGAGGCCTTTGCTGTGGTATGGGCCCTGAAGAAGCTGAGGCCATACTTGTTTGGTACTCACTTCATAGTTCAGACTGACCACAAGCCCCTCCTATGGCTAAAGCAGATGAAAGGTGAAAACCCAAAACTTTTGAGGTGGTCCATTTCCCTACAGGGGATGGACTATACAGTGGAACATAGGCCTGGGACCCAACATGCCAATGCAGATGGACTCTCAAGGTATTTCCACTTTGAACACGAAGACTCAACTGGTCAAGGTTAGTTTAGTGTCCCTACGTTTGGGGGGGGTTGTGTAGGAGAGTAGGATCTGCCTCTTATGTTGCCCCCACTTTTTTCTGATGTTAGCACTGGTTTCTGGCTATAGTCTGGCTGGGTCCCTGCCAATCAGGGCCCCAGCCTCTCTGTTCTCTCTAAACGACATGGAGTGCACTCTAGGTGCACTAATGATTGGATACTGTGGTGCCTTATGAGTCCCTAGTATATGGTACCTTAGGTGCCAAGGGCATAGGTACTTCACAGGCCTACCAGGGGCTGCAGCATGTGTTATGCCACCCCTGGGAAGCAGTCTAAATCTGACACCACAGGCCTGCTACTGCAGCCTGGGTGAGGTGGTGCTAGCACCCCTCACTGAGATATAGGTTTCCTATATCTCTCCTACACACACATATAAACCTATCAGTCACCCCTAAGGCAGGCCCTATCAATCCTGAGGGCAGGGTGCTTGGCTTCTATGTGAGGGGGTGCCTCTGCCTGAGCAGGGCCCCTCTGCAGCTCTCAGAGTCTATTCTCTGGTGCTGTTTGTGGATGCGGTTAAACCATATACTATTAAGTGCATTATATCCTCGCGGTAAATGCTAACTTTGGAATGGCTGCATCAAAACATGTCGTGTTTGGTGTCAAACATCTTGGAATACTACCCCCCCGCCAATCTTGGCGGCGGGGGTAGCATTCCACCCTTCTAGAGGGAGAAGACATGTACCTGCTGTGGAAACGCGGTAGAATCCTAAAGAGCCCTGGCATCACAAAATGGATGCCACCAGTCACAGACACTGGGCTGCCCTCCTGCTGATGACCGAAACTCGCAGTGGAGGAAGCCCAACAATAGGCATCCTGTCACAGGGAGGTGTAACCACCTTCCAGACAGGGTTTAGTGTATTGGGGCTGGGTGGGTGCACTCTTAGAGTGCTTTGAAGTCCTGCACTGGGGGAGCAGAAGGCTCCTCTGTGCATATGCCAGTTCAAACCAGCTCAGGGGCTACCTGCCCCTGCACTGGCGCGAAACTGGACAAAGGGAAGTGGGTGTAGCCACCCCTCCCTTGACCCTCCCATAGGTGGGGTCATAGAGCTAGTCCATCCCCTCTTTTAGTATAAGAGGGGGAACCTTGCCATTGCAAAGCAGATAACCCCTGGACGACGCTCTACAGAAGAATCCTGGCCCTTCGACGTTCCACTACCTTTGGAAGACAGAAGAATCTCCCTTGGAGTCAAGGAGTGACTCCCCTGCTTGGCAGGCACCAAAAACGACAACGACGGTCGCAAACTACGCCGCTCCCGCCGGAGTCCGAAGTCCCTGCAGCCCAAGAAGTGGATTTCCTGACTTCTCCAAGGCCATCGTGAGTCCCCAGCGAAGCTGAGGCAAGTGGACCCCACGAGTGACAAGGAACCGCGACCCCTGGGTACCGTGCACTATTGTCGAGTGCAACCCCTTCACAACGTTCCACGAACTTGTGCTTTGGACCACGTGTGGTCCCGACCTCCAGCAGGAATCCCTCCGAAGATCAGAGGCCTACACCGTCCCGAGTGACCGTGGGCCCCTGTTGAGTGATTCCGCCCGAGGTGTCTTCGCGATCCCTTGCCAGCCGGCTTGTGGGTCCCCAGAAGACTTCTTAAAGAAACCAAAGGGCTCCCCTGGTTGCTCCAGGCCTGCCCTGACTTACCCTCGCTGGGTGAGTCCCTCAGACCTTGCTGGTCTGCGCCATCGACTTTTCTTCATCTCCCCGAGACTTGCTGCTGCCAAGGCTTGTTGGCTCCAATCGAGTTGCCGACACCGCAGTCAGCTGCAGACGTCGAGGGACCCACCGAATCCAGCTCCTAGTTGTCGTCGACACCTCCTGGACCACGTGGCTGAAGAGTCAAGGCACCCACAACCGACCTGAATCAACCGACGACGGTGGGCATCCATCTTCCTTGCCCCGGGTCACTGCCAAGTGACTTTGAACACTGTCCCCTCTGCTTTCAGGTCATCCTTCTTCAGAATCCAGGCTTGGATTCCACCGGACACTTCTTCAGCTCCCGCAAGCAGCAAGTCTTCTTTGTTCGCCATTGAAAACGACGCCGCGACCCGACACCAAAGGACACCTATGCACCCGGCTTCCCTGGGTGAGGTAACTCCAGCACTACGGTGCTCCTGTGGGTGTGGGCCCTAGAACTACTTACCCTGTAAGTGACTTGCTTGTAGGTTCTCCCGAAGTATCCTAAAACTCTTTATTTCCAACCGCGACTTGCCCCATTGAAGTTAACGGCGATCCGCGCCTGTGTATCCACACTGCACGCGTCCCCCGTGGGTCCTTTACTTACCTGCCTTGGGTGGTTTTGTGAGGCCCCTGCACTTCTGAAGGCCCTAGGCCTTGTCTCCCTGCAAGTCGTTGTCCCTAAGTCTCTTACTTAGTATATGGTCTGGTACGCCCCTAGGGCCCCAGCCATATTTTGTGCTTAACTTATTGTGAAACGTTGATTTGTGCATATGTTTGTCTTCTAATCTCATAAAGAGATTAGTAGAGAGTTATTTAGAAATAAATACATATATATTTGATATATATACCTGTGTGGTGTCTTTTCATTTGGTGATTCAAGAGATTATATGGTAAAACAAGCTGCTTTACATTCCTCCGAGACTTAGCCTGAAGGCTGCTCTCCACAGCTACCACTAGGATAGCTTTCTTTAAAAGGTTGTCTTAAACCTATCTACCATAAGAGTCGATTTGCCCTGGTGCAAGGTGTACACTTTAATTAGTGAACAGCATATACCAGGCCAACTTCTCACAATCACATTGTGTTGTTTCTCCGTGAAATGTCCCATGAGCCTGCCCCAAGCCTATGTCCCCGCTCCTATGTACCTTAAATATCCTTCATGGAGCACACCAACAACTAGAACTGGCAGTGGTGTAATCCCAGGTAGGACTTTGGTGCTTCCCTACTGGAGCCATCGGTCTCTTCTCTTCAGTAGCAGGTAATAAATATTTGAATAAGAATGACAGACAAGGGTAGTAGGTTTAAAGCTTTATATAAGTAAGAATAGGCAAGTTACAAAATATAACATTCAGGCAATTTAGCTGCAAAGCATATAAATCATAAGTACAAAGAACTCAGCACAATTCTAAATGAAATCTGGCATAAATTTGCCATCTAAGGGTAGGGAAAGGGGTTCTCATTTCTCCTCGACACCTACATCCTTTTATTGGACTTTAAACAAAGACAGTCATACATTCTACATGAGTGCAGGTTTCGAAGGGTATGCACCAATAGAAAACAGGCAAAAAGAAACATTTTACAACATAATACATTTGGGGATCTTCTCATGGGAGCATTACATTGAACATGCAGACAATCTCACAGTTAGTTTGGCAGTCCAATAGATACATTGTATGCACATAGCCTGAGATGGTTGAGGCATCCTTGGAACATAGCAAAGAGGTCTTGAGACCGGTTTTCAGTTTGTTCGTGTGAGTCTTGCAATATTGTACATGTAATAGAGTAAACGACAACAAATGACTTGTGATCTTGATGATGTTGAAATAAGATGGAGGACACTATAAACACAACTCGAATTACCCTAAGCTAAAACTGCAATGCATTTTAATGAAATAAAATCGGCTTTTACAACTCCTTGATTTCAAATCATCACCCCAATTTTTTATTACAAAACATCAGTCATTAATTCTGGGTTCTTCTTGTTGGATTCAACCAAGTCTTTCATGGAGTCATAAAGATCACTCTGCATCTCTTCAATCTTTACATTGAGCCAATCCAGGCTATTCCGTGATGAAATTCCTATTGCAAAATTTTAAGGAACTGCCACACAAGCGATGCCAAGCAATATAAGCAAAAGAGATGTCAAAAGCAGCTTCAGTATTCCTCTCCTTGCACTACCAACCCGTTCCCCTATCTTGGCAAATCCTCTTTCAATAGGCCCAAATATTGATCCTAATCCTTCCCAGGCACCTGATTCCCCCAGCTTAGTTAGTTCATGCATTATAGTTGTAAAGTTAGTAATGTAGCCATCAAGCTGTTTATCTACGCGTGGGATGTATGCACAACATTCCTGAATATGAATTACTTTGCAAACCCCGCCCTACCTTTGCGAGAAGCTAGTTAAATGCAAGGCGATTTTGCATAATCATAGCTCTCATTTCAAGCATCTCCTTGTTTACTACAGCCAGTGCTCCTGCTGTGTTAGAGGCAAGCCAATCAACTAAGGTAGATCATTTTCTAATCTTAATATCAATTGATGCCACTCCTATAGAGGGAATGAGGGCTCCAAAAATGTCACTGAGAATCTGTATAAAACTACTCTTACCTCTCCTTATGTATGAGTCAAGAGGAAAGTCTAACTGGTTAGTGTGATACATTGTGGGAAAAACTAAAGCTGCATAACAACTAACTGTCCAGTTATGTGGTAGCTGTAAATAAGCTGATTTTCCATTCACATAATAGATCCCCTTTATCCTTGTATCGAAATTTGAAAAGGTCTTCTCCCTTACCAAGTAGTTATGTTTGCATTTGCTCCTAGTAACTCAACAGTTGCATTCCCCCCTGGATGCTGTATGATGCACAAGAATCCCTTCTTGGTAAGTTCAACATTCAATCTAGGCAGTGGTTCCTTTAAGTTTTCTTCGCCCTTTCCAATAATGTGTTCCGCATTGGTCTTTTCCTCCCCCCTTTCCTCATCTACTCTTATCCTCTCATTTAATTAATCTATGAACACCTCCTCATCCTGGTCAACTTTACAGGTTATCCCATGCATACTCAGGTTAGTAGCACTCACAGTTACAGGGGTAAGGAATTTCATCATATACTCACGCTGATCCCTTCATTTAAACCTTTGATAAGACTGAGAAATATGTTTAGTAGCCCACAAATATAAGTTATTACCATTTACAATCAGCATCTACTCTAGTGGATCAGCAAAGTCAGACTAAAACAGTTCAGTGGAGCTCTGGTGTTATAAAAGATTCAGAAAAACAGAGCAGTAAAGTTAGTAGGACAGGGGTAAGTGGAAATATGCTGCTCCCTCAGCTGCAGAGGCTGGAAGATAGGAGCAAAAATAGCATTCCTCCAAACTTCATGCACGTCGCCTGGAGCTGCCCTGGGGTGTACGCCTTCTGGTAGGCGATATTTCAGGAACTAGAATGCATAGAATGCATTACATTAGCGGTGGACCCATTTATGGCCCTATTGGGATATAATAAAGATATTGGGCGAAGCACACCGCAAACTAATCTCAATGGCTTTGTTGTTAGCTAAGCGTCAAGTAGCAATGCGATGGGCTAAAGGCCCAGTACCCACAGTGGAAGCATGGCACAAAGACATGACTTATTGCAACACACAGTCAGAGGTATACAATGAACTGCTCCCACTGTGTAGCCGACCCAAAAATATTTGGGGAAGTTACCGCACATACTTAATAGGGAAGGAGACAGGTGAAGCCGAGGGTGAAGGCGCCGAAGATACACAACATAGGCCGACTCAGACGTAATGTAGACAGATGCCCCATGACTGCTCACAGAGGAGATAGATCCCAATAGCCGAGTGACTCCTGGCTCCACTGTGATATATAGGTTGACCGACTGGAAATAGCAGGCAACAAAGCAATGAAACCCACTGTGTGAAGCGGTCAAAACAACTCATGTTAAACATTTCAATTGTTTTCAGCTATGACTCAACCCTTTCAGGTACTTGAGATCTCCGGCTCTGATGAAGCGGATACACTCTCCAAGGTGGAGCTTCCATGCCCTGCTGCAACCTATACTCTTTGTGGGATTTGCTGTGGTAGATTGGTTTCAGTCTTCCATGTTTTCGCTGTCTCTGTGGATACACATTCTTAAACCAGTAGTGGGTATCACAGTGGTTGCTGAAATGACAGGTAGGGTCCTCTACACTGTTCCTTCAGACAGGACTTCCGAACATTCTTCCTGATGTGGATCCAGTCGCCAGGGTTCAAATCATGCCCTAGGTACCCTCGGACAGCTGGAGTAACGGCATCAACCTGATGAGAGATAGAACACACCACATCAGATAATCCCTTGCAGTACTCGAGGACCAGGTTATATGTGATATTCACAAGGGTGGTTGCCGGGACAGAGGGTATTTGCATGGCTCTCCCTATCAACACCTTGTGGGGTGACAAATCAGTTCTTTTAAAGGTGGTACTTCGGATACTCATGAGCACCAGAGAAAGAGTGTCTGGCCACATAAGTGATGTGAATGTACAAGCTTTGGCCAATTTAGCTTTAATTGTCCCAACAACACTTGATGCCTCTGGTCTGTAGCTACAGTGGAATCTCTAGTCAATCCCTAAAGCTGTACGTAGTAACTGCATTATCTCGCTCTTGAAATGGGTTCCTTGAACTGATTCAAGAGGAACTGGCATCCCGAATCGCGGTATCAACTCCTGCAACAACAACTTGGCAACTGTTAGGCTGGCACGTCTCCTGGTAGGGTATGCCTCGACTCATTGTGAGACCAGACACACGATGACGAGGATATACCTCAATTGGGTACATTGGGGCATCTCTGCAAAATTAATTTGCAGACAGTTGAAGGAGCCATCAACTCTCTCGCCCACATTCTGCTTCTGGCATATGATGCACCGCTGGCAAAAACTCTCTGCCATTGATGGGAAATGGGGATTCTGCCACTAAGTGCAAAAGGTAGGCAACATCCCGTCTCTACCTACATGAATCGGGCCATGCATGAGGGAGAAGAGAATCAGGGAGGACGGGTTTTCCTTCCCCTGACACCCAAATGTCACTCACATTTTTTACACAACCCATCCTTTCCCATTGAGCCTTTTCTAACTCTGGAGCAGTATGTTGTAGTTTCCTCAGCTTAGTGAAGGTGTGTACAGTATTCCGCAACATGTTGGATACAGTTTCTCCTTCTGCATTACATGGTTCATGCAAGTGAAAGGTGCCTGTCTCAAGAGCGCAATACTGGACAATCTTGTCTGCATAACAATTGCTCTTGTGTGCAGCACACTTCACTACAACAATCTCTCTAGGCAGTTGCAGAGCGTCTAGCACATTTGAAACGTACACCCCGTCCTCGATGGAGGTGCCAGCTTATGTCAATAATCCCTGCTACAACCACAACTGACTGAAGTCATGCACAACTCTGAACACATACTGGATGTCAATGTAAATCATGACTTGTGTACTTTCTGAGGTACAGCAGACTCAGGTGAGGGCAATTAATTTTGCCACCTGAGTGGACGTTACATGACACAGATAAGATGCTTCCACCACCCCACTCAAAGTACACACAGCATAAGCAGAATACAACGTTAATCCCTCAGACAAGAACCATCAACAAAAGGGTGTGATCAGATTTGGTAAGGGAACATCCAGTATGTTGGATTTAGGCTTTGTGCACAATTTGGTGATGCTGACGCAGTTGTGGTCGAACTCCCCCATCTTTATCTCTCTGGGGTTGGTAACAAGGAAGCAGGATTTAGGGTGTTACATCTGTTGATGAAAACATTCTCTGTGGCCAAAATGATTCTTTTATAACGGGTTAGGTGGGTATTTGTCAAATGCTGAGTTCTGGTACGAGTCAAGATGATCTCAATAGAGTGAAGCACCATTACAATTAATGGGTAGCCCATCACAATTCCTTCTGTCTGCTCTATACTAAGGTTTCCCGCTGCAAGCGCTTTGAGACAACCAGATAACACTGCGGGTACCGGATCAAGAGTAGCTGAGAAATAACCAATGAGGCACTTAGTCTACCCATGTGCTTGTGTTAGTACAGACAAAGCATACCCATCTCTTTTGTGACAAAAGAGCACAAACTCTTTCATATAGTCTAGCATTCCAAGAGCAGGTGCCCTACAAAGCACATTTTTGAGACTCCTGGAAGGCTTCCATGCTTTCATCATCATTCTACTGAGTCATTGACATCAGAGTGCATCAGCCTGGTCAAAGTCTTCGCCACAATTGAAAACATTGGGATCCATTTTCGGCAATAGCCAACTATGCCCAAAAACATCCTCACTTCTCTCTGGGTGGTTGGAACCTTCATCTTAAGGACTGTCTTTATGCGCTCGTGGGACACTCTCCATGCTCCCTTTTCTGTCTGATGTCCCAGGTACATGATATCTCTTTGACAGTATTATAATTTCTCGGGTGAGACCTTATGCCCATTCCCTGCCAAATAATTCAGCAAGGCAATCGTATTTTTTTTGCAAGCTTCCTTAGTCATCGAGGCGATCAGGAGATCATTGATATATTGAATTAGTGTTGAACTGCACGGTAGCTACAGGGACTCTAAGTTCTTTTTAAGTATCTGATTAAAGTGTGAGGAACTTTCAGTATCCCCTTGTTGGGCGCAACACCACCCAAGGGTCTTCTCTTTGAACTGGAATGGAAGAGAAACTGGCTTTCTTTATGTAACGGGACCGAGAAGAAAGCTTGTTGAAGTTCAATGACCGTGAACCACTCTGCTTTTGGAGGAATTTGGAACAGAATCACAGCAGGGTTTGGTACCTCTGGATAGCATGGAACGACAATTTAGTTGATGTTTCGAAGGTCTTGTACGATCCTCCACTTCTTGTTGGACTTCTGCAGTGTCATGATTGGGGAGTTACATTACAGGGGCTCCCTCTAACTTCCCTCAGGATGCCTTGTAGTTTCATTCTCTCAATTACAGGGATGATCCCTGCGATAGCTTCAGGGGACATTTTGTATGGATGAATATGGGGAAATCAGTGTTGGGTCGGAGGGTAATCTTTAAAGGCTTAGCATCTTTGCTCAAGCTAGTCTCATTTCCTGTAATCCCAAACCTTTTTCTTGACTGTCTCCCTTAAGTCTATTGGCAAATTCACAGTTGTGAGAACCAGATATAGCCTGTCAACAGGCTCAAGGGACAGTAATTTAAACTCAGCCACTTGGGTATCAATTCCGACCCCATCCTGTGTAAAAAATATATGACTAAGGCTCCCTATTTTTTACTGATTTTTACAGATAAATACAGACAGAAAAACATTTATTTTCTTGTCTGTATTTATTTTTAAATGTGGATAAAAATTGAAATTTTGTTGCTTTTTGAGTGATTCTAAATACTCTCTGCCATGACTGGCAGGTCAATTGCTGTGTGGATTGATAGGTAAGGGGGTTATAAAAGAAAATAATTTTAGTAAAGAGGCTTAAACAGTAGTAGATATGCACAATGTTGATACTGAATTTTACATCTTTTCATATAAGTTCATTGGTTTATCTTCTGCGGGTGTTCATAGCATTGAACCCTGGCAGGCATTCAAGCATGAGTGCATATTTCTCAGTTAAATAAATGTGTACGTTTACTAATTTCATCTTCATTTCTTCACAAAACTCAAAATAAATATGGATAAATACAGATAAAGGTAGCAAAAAATTAAAATGGATAAATACGGCCGAAAAAGTTTTAAAAAAATACCATAAAACCGGTAGCCCTCCATATGACCCTGTTGAGTTTACACAGGAGGTCTCGCCCTAGCAGGCTTATGGGACTAGAATTACATATTACAAACTGATGCTGTTCCCTAATGTCTCCTATTTTCACTGGTACAGGGGCAGTGATTTGATTGGTACACTGCTGATTGGTACTGCCTTCAACTTGGACTTCTTTTCTGAGAGGGGTAGGGAAGGGACCTCAACTGTTCTAACTGTTGAACGAGTGGCTCCTGTGTCAATCAGAAAGGATACAGGATGCCCAGTAACTTCTCCATCCACATATGGTCCACTCTGATCCACTTCCAGGACTGCACCAAATGCACACTCCTCCTTCCCCCACAGGTGCCGTCATTGGCCCTGATTGAAATCTGAGGAAGTTTCAAACATCATAGGAACTGGTCCTCCTTGGGTCTTCATCAGTTTCTGAGGTACCCTGTGGTTTGGTTGGGGATGGTGAGTACCCCTTGCATCGAGTTTAAGGATTTTGTCAAAACTCCAGAGTTTGGAACCCTCGGGCTGCCATGGGGGGTCTAGGTACTGGAGGAAGTTCTCCCTGTCCAGCTGAACTAATTCCCTGAGAATTCACCACAATCCAGTCTGAGTTGTAACGGCACTCCCGCTTCTGATGCCCTACCCTGTTGCAAATGTGACACTGCGTAACCTTCTTCAAGGCACTTATACTGGTTCCTGTCACACTTCCTCGACCTCTCCCCATTTCTGGGACATTCCCATTATAATTCAAAGAAACTCCTTGCATCACTGTTTCCAAACTGGGGTCTAACTCAGGTCCTTGAAACAGAACCTTTAATCCCTTAACCTCTCCATTCTGAGCTAACTGTGTTTGGGCTATCATAAACTGCTCCATAAGCACTTTGCGTTTTGCTTCTAATGTGTCATTAAAGTATTTTGCGTACTGTAAAGTCTCATCAACTGGCTTACTCTGCCAACAAAGGACATCCTGGGTGATTTGGTTACTAATCTCTGGCCTTAGACAATACACAAAGGATGCTAGAAACCCTCCCATGTTCTCTCCCTGCAGATCATTCATCCCACTGTGCTCTCGATACACCTGCATCAGTCTCTCATAGTAAGCATGCACTTACTCCTTCGGCTCTTGGTAGGTTCGGAAAATCTTAGGCCAGTTCTCCTTTTGAGGAACCTTTGTTTTTAGGTGCTTTATGACCTCCTCATACTTGGTTTTAACAATGGGCAAAGGGGCATTTGTCCCTGTCACCCGAGGTTCTTGTGTCGGCCAATCAACTGCCCTCTCACACTCTGCCCACAGATCCTTTGAGTCTGCCACCTCAAACAACACATCCAAGTCTTCCCACAAGACCTTGGAGACGGCCACAATCTGCTCCATCTGAGCGTACCATTTATTGTGATTCTCTCTAAGCTTTGGAAGAGTGTTTGTGAAATGGAAAAGGTCCGATCAAGACCATGGGACAGGCACAAATGTTCCTCCCTGCACCTCGCGCAAGAGAAACTCCTTTGCCATTTCCTCTCGCTTTCCTGCCTTTTGCTTTACCTTAACCTTCACTTTCTTCAACCGCAATTCCCTAAATTTCTCGGTATCACTCCATTCCCAGATATTTTCAATCAGTTCCCTCATTTGGGTCCTCAATACCCTCAATTTTAATAACCGTAGTTCCTTTTCAGCCATCACCATTCTAGCATTACTCCGCAACTTCTTTCCCTAAGTTATTTCAACTCCACATTCATCTTCTTCCTCTCCATCTGTGCATGCGCCTCCCTCGCAGCTTTCTTCCTCAAATAAAACAGCTCTTGCTCTCCATTCCCACTTTTCCTTCACCGTTTCTGCAAACTCCTTTCTCAGCTGTGCAAGATTTATTCATTGTGAGGTCTGCCCTACAAATGGTGAATTACCTGTCAAGTCTGTGCAAGTGGTTTGGCTCCCCATCCCATGACTGACTGAGTTCTCCCCTTGTAAAGGATCTGACGCTGTCCCTCCAGGCCTCAGTGCTGAGTCCTGAGGTATACTTGGGATCAGTTGATTTGGAAGGGTACTAACGGATGCCTCAGCCAGGGGGATGATAATGGTGCTCATCGAGGATGAGGTGCTTATTGGACAGACACTGAGGTCAGAGCAACAGGCAAAACGGTGGTCTCTGAATAACTTGGTGGTGCACGGATCCCCGTTGAGGGTTCCGCGACTGTCTCTGATTCTGTTTACACCAGGGCAGGTGTGTCGGTTGCTGTATTATATGGGGGCGGTCTTATGCTTAGGAACTCGTCTATAAAAGCTTCTTCCTCCTCACTCTCTGTTTCCGTTCTCTTCTTTGGTATTTCCCTTTCCTTCTCTTCACTTTCTAGCAGGAGATAAGCCCCAACAGTCTCAATAATTTCCTCCCTCCACTTCCTCTGCCTTTCCTCATCCTGCGCGCTTCTCCAAGAATGAGCCCTCCTGCGGATTTTGAGTACAAACTAATTTTCTTTTCACTCGCCATCTGCTCCCATAGGTTTAAGGCTTCAAATTGCGTGGGCCTAGGTTGTGGTTTCAGGTCATACTTTCTTCTCCTCAAATTCTCCATTCGATGAATGTGGAAGGTACCGCTCAGCGGGAATCAGAGTTACCGGTCCTTGGATGTATATTTGTGTCATTGGTTAAGCCACATGTACATGTGTGACCCTTTCTTTGCTGCCATTTCCCTGGCTGGTGTGCCTTCTGGAGGAAACTTCTCTCTATTTATGTCCTTCTCATTTTTTGACAAGAGATTCCCATTCTAACAATATCTCACTAGATCCTTAGTTCAATCTCTTGCCTTACAATCCCAGTGCGTCTTTGTCGAGGGTCAACCTATCACAGCGCGCCCACAGCGTCCGCTAGCCAATCACTGCATGGCGCCTTAATTATGCAATGCTCCAAGACTGCCAGACTGCTTCTGAAACCCCTTTTTACAACTTTTTCATCATTTGCCTGCTTCAACTACACAAAAGTCTCTACAATACAAGAAGGCTACCTACACTAGTGAGCCCTCAACCTGTGAAGAACATTATCCTCGGTGCATCGACTCCCTGTGCACTAGAGAACGAGCCACCACCAAGCTCTGTCAGTACACCACTGCAGAAAAGAATTAGGCCCCTTAATGGTGTGACTCATAGCGCCTCACAGTACACCTCACCTAGCAGGCAGGTTCAACTATTCAGCATTCTGACCGGAGGCACCTCTTTCAAAAGCGCAAGAATATCATCAGAAACATGATAACTATTGCTCCGATAAATCTGACAATCAAAGCCACACAATAATTGCTCTCGAATCCCTTCCACTGCATTCCACAGGTATGCATCTTCTACAATTCCCAACATACACCATTCCACAACGAATTCATTTTTGCGCTTTGCATGCAATCCCTATTGATACTCATGTCGCTGCTCTCCTTCAGGCACCTCGTCTTCTCTGGAACCAGGATGGGTTGGGACTGAGTCAATTTAGATCTCGGGGCAAACTGTCTGGACCATGAAGGTGCAGTACCCAGGTCTGTAGCCAGTTAGTTGGAGTCGGCTCCAGTCGGAGCCATCACCTCTGCTACAAGATCTGTCAGCGCTCTCTCTGTACCCTAAATATCATTAATGGAGCACGCCAACAACTAGGCCCAGGAGCGGTGCAGTCTCATTAAGGACTTTGGTGTTTCCCGACTGGAGCCATCGGTCTCTTCTCTTCAGTAGCAGGTGATAAGCATTTGAATAAGAATGACAGACAAGGGTAGTAGGTCCCAAGCTTTATAGACGTAAGTATAGGCAGATACAAAATATATCATTAAGGCAATTTGCTGCAAAGCATATAAATCATAACTTAGTACAAAGAACTCAGTACAATTCTAAATGAAATCTGGCATAGATTCGCCATCTAAGGGTGGGGAAAGGGGTTCTCTTTTCCCCTCGAAACCTAGATCCTTTTATAGGCCTTTAAACAGACAGTCATACATTCTACATGAGTGCAGGTTTCTCAGGGTATGCACCAATAGAAAACGGGCAACAAGAAACCTTTTACAACAGAATACATGTGAGGGTCTTCTCATGGGAGTGGTTTTCAGTTTGTTAGTGTGAGTCTTGCAATTCTGTACATGAATCAGAGTAAACTACAGCAAATGACACGTGATTTTGAAGACGTTGAAACAAGATGGAGGACATTGTAAACACAACTCGACTTAGCCTAAGCTAACAAACTAGCCATTCATTTGAATGAAAGAAAATCGTCTCTCACACCTGCATCATGATTTCTCACATCCACTCGTTGGGGAGGCATAAACATGGAAATGTTTAAATACTGTTGCCCTTCCATGCCCAACAAATAATACATCTTTCCTTCTGTTAAAATCAAACAATCCCCATCAATTGATAGCATATAAAACAAGCATTTGCAATGCAATAGGTCTCGCATATACTCGAGTTTAAGCTATTGGCATTGTAAATCACAATGCCTTTTATTTATGTTTTAAAAACAAAAACAAAAAATAAAAGGCATTGTCATTTGCAATGTCAATAGATCAGACTCGCGTAAATGCGAGACCTAATGCATTGCAAATGCTTGTTCTCATTTGCAGTGGTGAATTTTGCACTAAAAAATAGAAGCAAAGGGTATCCCAGATGTCTCTGGGACATGATTTAGGGAAGATTCCCTCTGCATATATTTTTCGCTAGTCTCTGCAATCAACCATAGCTTGGAGCCAGTTTATCAATTTCGCCACCATTTTACACATCAGACCATTGTTGCCACATGTCGTTTGGCGAAACTCACAAAGCGTCAAACTTTTCCAACTTGATATTAGTATTCAGGGTGAATTTAGCCACTGAGTAACATCTGATTAAGAACTGTTTGTTACACATGTACAGTAATCTGCCTTAAGAATCAAATGCATTTCCGAAAGCATTGTGGCCTCTGTAGTGGTATATTACAAAGTCAAAATCGCTAAATAATGCCACCACATAAATTAATACAGATATTCTGCAATGTTCATCTCTTTTTCACCATCTAACAAAGGCAACTGTACTGTCCCAAATGGATACCACATTGCTGCATAACTCTGGTGCCCGTGCCCTACATGTACCCGCACACTTTCTTTTGTACTGTGTTATTACCATGTACAGTGTTTATGGTAGAACGCTTTGATTGAATAAATTCAAATAATCTTTTACCTCCTCAGAAATTAAGCTATGTTCTTTGTGGGTGGGGGCACGGACGTTTTCCTTAAATGCACCACTAAGATACTGTGTTTAGACTAACATTATATTACACATGTGATATTGCATGACAGATGCTCCAAAAAGCTAAACACTCCATGAACACCACAATGTGTATTTGAACTATGTGAAAGCACTGCCAGAAAACCTATCAGAGTTCTAGTACGGTTGTGAGACCGTGTTATTTTTAACCTGGAAACATTTCATAAGCAGAGAAGTAACAGAACCAAATATTTATCTAAAACGTTAACTTTGTAATCGTGAGTATTTACAACAAGCACTGGCAAAGCTAACAGGTCTGGCTTTTGTTAGAAGCATTTGGTAATAGTTGGGGGGGGATATGTGCGTTACCCTCAGCTTCGTTTCTACAAAGAAAATCCCATAATGAAGCAATATCCTGTACTAGAAGCTGGGAGCTGGGAGTAGTGTCAATTCCAATACAGACAGCATTAACAGCTTTAAGCTGTGCCCTCAAAGAAGAGTATTATGAAAATGAGGCCGAGGATGAAGTTTATGTTGCAAGTAATAAACTTTAAAAACATACACAGAAAACACTGCATAGTAGATCATTTTGACAAAGGGTCAGTATTATAGTTTCATCTTTAACAAGGCTTATGTTTACGCACGTTTTTGCTTTGTGATCAAAAAAGTTGCAGATCAACATGTTCTCATGACTGAATAGCAAACACTCTGTATTCTTAACAAGCTGAACATCCAAATAGCGAGTACTCTCTAAACAGAAAAATCCAAAACTCAGCTTTGTAAGGAAAGTAAATATGGTTTCTTGTTTCTTGTAAAAGTTTATACAAACACGGACGTGCAGCCAGACAAAAAGAATACACCCATCAGCAACATGCAAATAAAAATTCAAAGATAACATTCAAATACATCGATGTTAAAAATCACAATAAGAACGATAAAACCACACAAAAACATCCATTGTATTCATAAAGCACTTTTATGAATCGGTTATACGGATAAAATCAGCCTACCAGACAAGTGACACTAATCAACCCTCTGCTTGTTCTTCTCTCAAGATAAGTCAAGCAGACCATAAAGAAGTGGCAGCAGAGCAAACGATGTGAATGTCGTCTGTCCTATAGCTCAATGACAAGGCACCATGATAAGAACTTATTCCAAACTTATTAAACAGAGGGCGGAGCCTATTCTGCTTTTTGGCTAGCAGTTTTTGTGTAAAAAGGCAAAAAATGAAATAAAACCTAGTAAGTAAGACCGTGTTTATATAGCGCAGATACTCACCCTTATGGGTCTCAAGGCGCTGGGGGCCGTAGTGGAAATTAAGTGAGCTATTGCCCAGAGTCACATGGTGCTGAGCTGAGCTGCCGCCGGAGCCGGGGATCGAACCGTGAACCCTGTGCTCCGAAGTCAGCTGCCCTGGCCGCTGCACCACACCAAACCTTTACCCTGAATTGCATGTGCAATCTTGGTACAGGTGTGCCATCCATTTTAACAAGTTGGAAGTGTTCCCATCCTGAACATCACATATAATGTGCATTTCTGTTCCAGGTGTAACAGATCTAAATATGCGGTTTGACTGATTGTATAACGCGCAAAACAGTTAGCGGTTAGAGAGTTTGCGCTGTTATTAGCAGCAATAAAGTCTGAGTGCCAGTATGCCTCCTTGACAGCTGCAGTGCTCTCGCCGTTTATTCGACGGAGGTCCCACCAGAGATAGCCCAGGTCTAACCCGTTCAGTACTTTACTGACATGTTAACCCAGCTCTGCGCCTTTGTACGCTCTATATAGCTAGCACTTCCAGAGCAAACTGCAGGTACACGCTTGCCAAGTAAATATGCATCAAAGAGCACATGACTCTGGTTTAACAAACGGGCTACTGGACCCATCACTAAAACAAGCATTTGCAATGCAATAGGTCTCGCATTTGCGAGAGTTTAAGCTATTGGGATTGTAAATGACAATGCCTTTTATTTATCCGTTTTCAAAACCAACACATAGATAAAAGGTTTGTCATTTACAATGCCAATAGCTCAAACTCTTGAAAATGCGAGACCTATTGCATTACAAATGCTTGTTAAACTGGCTTCTTGGACATACCGAATGAAGTGGCCAGTGAGTGAGAGCCATGCATTAAACGTTGCACAGTCTAGTGCCAGAGACTGCCTTATCGGGTTATTCCTGCCCTCTGATTCTCTGCCCACAGTTCCCCTACTTTTTTCCCCCACTTCGACCACTGGAAGCAAGATACTAAGTATGGAGCATGGAAAGAGTTTAAAATGAAAAAGAAGAAAACAAAATTCCAAACAAAGGTACGCAAAGGACCTATAAGTTAATTTAAGTTTTTTTATATGGTCCACGAGAGGTCTTTCGCAAACCGACTAGGCAAGACCTAACAAAGGCTTAAGCTGAAAACTAAACACGCAGGTGTAATACCATCATTAAAGGGTAAGAAATGCTATTGTGTCAAGAAACTGGTACAATTATATGACCAAACTTAAGATAAATGATGCTACAGTAAACTATGTATCTAGTACACTTATGTTACAGAAAACGGAGGAGTCGTCTGTTAAAAAAGTGACAATATTAACAGATTCAAGCATACTTAGGAATGTGGTAGGAGTGCGAAGTAGCACCTCTAGCTCATCCCCCAAATTTCCCGTGATTTGCAGGCGTACGCCGAGTGCGCTTGAAGAGATATATTGCACACGCTCTTGAGAGCAGCCCACAATCTTCCCTGTTCAAATCTCTGCGTAATGTGCCCTGCCTTCAACAAAACACGTGTTGCACTTGCAAGTCCTACCCCGCGAAGGCCGCCAGTACACCCCAACTCACAAGCATGTTCATAACATAACAGAACATGTGCATTTTTAAAGCGCACCTTCAACCCTAACGGGGTATCTTGGCGCTGAATAACAGATGTTTACAACCCCCAAAAGCATGAACTGCACACATCCACAAAGATAAGAGGGATGGACCAATAAGAAGGAAAGCACTCCGATACCTTCGGGTCGAGTTCGCGCTATATAAAAAATGCAACAAAAAAAAAAAAGCAAATCAAATTATTCTACAATACGGGCAATCCTAAATCCTTTCATTCGGTTGAACTTCTACGTAAATCGTTGTCGTTACAAATGTGCGCTGTGATATCGTTAGGCCAATGTGCTTAAAGGACAAACATATCTACAATCCTCCCACGCAGTACAAACAATGAATTGCGTCCGACAATGGCACGGTGCCTTTGTGCAGAGCATTTTCCTGCAGCTTCCGAGAGGCCGAGAATACATCTGCAAGCTGCACCCAATATAGAAGGCGTGTGCCTGTGTACAGTAGGGACACTGTACTTATAAATAAACAAGCTCCTGCTGGCAGAGGCGTAGTCAGAATGAAACACACTTCACTGCATGAATATTTGGTGAGGACCCAATTAAATACAGTGTTTCAATTTTCAGGAGCAGTGGGAAGCGCCGTCCCATCACCATTTACCATAAAGTCAGATGTATTTGCGAAGCATTTCAAATGTATACGGTGTAGACGGGCGAAACCAAAGAGACTTGAGAATAAGCGGCGGGAGGTAACAAATGTGCGCTGGTCAAGTGGCCATCCATCCCCAACAGCATGCGCAGGGCACACGAAGTCTAGAGGTGATCAGCATGGCATCCTCCTCCTGTCACACCACAAAATGCCAGACAAGCTGTGAGGTCTAGAGGTCCCCTTCAGAAACTGCTGCATCGTCAGAAATTAGACAAGCACGCGAGTGGTGCGCGCGCTGTAAGAATGCGGCGGCCGCGAAAGTGAAAGCAACTACAACAAGCATTGGCCGCGCGGCCGTGCGAGACGCGCTCTGTGGTGGGGGTCGGGGAGGGGGGAGGAGCGGGAGAGCAAGTGACGCGCGGCCGTGAAAGTGACACGGCCGCGCGGCCCCGAGAAGCGCTCTGTGGTGGGGGAGGGGGAGGAGCAAGTGAGAGGAAAGACATATGGCGCCTGGAGCATGCGAGGAATGCGCGTTACTGTGCGCGTACTCGCATGCTCTAGGCCAGCCAAAAGTTGTGGTCGCATTTCTTCAAGCCCACTACAAAATGTCTCGCCCAGAGCCATCCGAAGGGGGTGGGTGGGGGGAGGGGGGAGAATACTATTCCTCTTGTAGTTTTTAGAGCATTTTTTGAATAACTGGTGATGTTTGCTTCAAAACACCTAAAGCTACCCAGAGCCAGACCCAAAAACGTGTAAAATCATCACCGGCCTATGACAGTAGTGAAATTCAATAAGGCGAGTGGTAAATAACTTGCCAGATTGAATGACAGCATGCAGTAGTGCTAAAATGAATGGATACAAAAGCATCATTAATGCCACAAAAATAATTTGGGACATGTTTGCCTGTCGGATTCAAACCGGATAACCTCTATAGCTGGAGGGAACAAGTGACAGACGCTTACAAACGTATATTAAAATGTATCCATTCCTTTCCAGATGAAAGGCAGTTTGACTTATGTCAACATTTTGGTTTTGGACCACCTTAACTACCATGGAAATAGTTTTTTCCACCACAAACTATAGCAGACATTCTACTCTCAACTTTTTTTCCTGGCCAGAACAATAACGTATTAGCTTTTTGCGAAAGGCAACTGGCTCCTGATAAATGCTGCTAATGGATTTTTTACACGATGGCACAAAGTAGTAAACATACATCCCTGAACAGGCCTGCATACCTTGCCCTGTTGATCTTTTCTACAGGTGAAACCGAACCCCAAAGCGACCAACAAGTAAAGCTAACATTTGGCACCAACAGACAGACCTCTCAATCGAACGAGAAGAAATAAACACGAGAACTGAAGTAAAGTGAGCAGAACAGATGACAGTGTTTGCGGCTGAATGCCACTTTGGAAGCCTGGGCTTAACACTCCCACCTCCTTGCAGCATTCCCTGGGTTATGGTAGCAATTGCCTGTGCACGTTAATTACAAACAAGAGCGTTCGCATCCCTCCTCTTACACGCGTGCGTGCACGAATGGCCAATCCACGCGTCTGCTCGCCAGAAACAAAACCTTCAAGCCTATGCATCCATTCCTTGGCAAGGAAAGACGTTGATGCAGCACGAAATGTGGCTAGCGAGAAAACTCTCTCAAACACTGGGTAACCCTCAGAAACACGCGACATATGCCATTGCATCTGGAGGCTTTTCTGTAAAGTCCTGCAATATTGCGACCTGCTGGCAGCATGAAGCTTTCAATCTCGTCTTGTGTCTGTATGGGAGTCTGAAAGCTGCTCAGTAGATCAGTCCCCTCTTCCTGATGTAAACAAATGCCCAGTTGGGGCGACAAACCTGAGCCGGGAGAGCGTATGTGCCGCTTATGTGATTGGGGCATCCTAAGCCACTGCTATCAACGTATGAAAAGCACGCTCTCAGCTAGACGAAGAGCGAGGAGCCATCTACCGAGAAGACATTTCCAGGAGGGCAGTCCTGCTGAGAATTCTGTACTCCCTACGGCACAGTTTTACAAAAGGCATTCTCGCCAAGTGGGGAATATGCAGGCTCTGGGCGTGGACCACCACCTCTTAAGACATCAGCATAGCGGAGCACGAAAATACACCTAGGTTAAAGTTTGGTACCGGTGCTATGTCTCCAGCCAAAGGACTAGGGGGGTGGAAAGCCAGAAACAGGGGGTATAAAGACAACAAGCGCTCGCCATTCCTGCTGTTTATTTTTGCATCGCGCTTACACTAAGTGAAAGCGCGATGCAAAAATAAACACGCGGCGCCCCGTCTCCTTTTGGGACGGCCCATCCGGACTGGATCTCACGCCTCCTTGAGATAAGAAATTGCTTCACGACAGCCGTGAAGCAGGCGATCCAGTCCGGATGGGCCGGACCAAAAGGCGAAAGGGAGGCAACACAAACAGCTAATTTCCAATGGCAGGCCACCGTTTAGCATAAACGGTGAACCAGCCAATGGGAATGAGGGGCGGGGCTTCAAGCCCTCTTCTCAAAGTACTCATTAGCAATAAATCTCGCCGAGCGAGCTGCGCATGTGCGCAGCAACGCTAGGCGAGACCTAAAAAGCGTCTGATCCACGTAACTCAATGCATGCCGAGATTGGTCCAAGTAAGAAAAAGGTTGGTTGCCTCCCTGCATTCTGATAAGTTCCAAATAAATTAGAAAAGAGGGTACAAGCTTCTGAAGTTTCTGGTGGTGATGAAGAATAAAAAAAACATAGAATGTGCGAAGCAAGTAGTTTGTAGCAACAGCTTTTACCTTGTGGGATGCAGATTCTACATTTGTACTTGAAAAGAAGTGCACTTTGGAAAATTGGGATAACACAAGATGGAACTTGCCTACGAAATAATAACAATAGATGGATGATGACTAACTATAAATCGCAGCAGATAGATATCCTTAAAATTGATACTGCGCTATGAATGTGTGGTGTTGAGTGGTAATCAGTAATATGATGACAGGCGCTCTTAACAGTCTATATGCAGCTTCCAATAAGTTCGCAAGATGCTTCTGCCACGTGGTGTGGCCAACATTTGTGACCCAAGGCTGATGCTAATGAGACACAAGCTTTCCTCTTTGTCGGGTGGCTCACAGCAGGTATGTGTGTATCATTGAAGTGGCAAACTTCTCCATATAATTTACCAACTAATTTTGCCTACTGTAAGTAGAGGTCCCCCACCAGGCAGGACCAGGGCAGTTGTCAGTGTCACAAGCGGACTCCAAACTCATCCACGTCAGGAAACAGGAAGGATGGACTCCCATGACAGTGGGCTCAAGGGTAACACTTGTCGCCGAATGGTGGTAACGACCAGGCAGAAATAAATGCCTAAAATGGTTTATTAACCAGAGCTCGCGCACAGGACAACATCAGCAGGCTAAGTTATTCCCAATTGCATAGGAATCCAGAATCACATTAAAGAGACAACTGAAGCTTGGAAGGAGAATGATTTTGGGATGTAGAATCGGAATGGCAGATACAGGTACGATTAACTCATAACTATCAAGGGAAAGTCTGCAAATGACATGCATAACCTGGTGGATACTTCAATAGTATATCATGCTGTTCTATGTAAGCATATGAGTTGAAGTGGCACGATGCACCTAAAGAACTAATAGCATCTGAGCCAAGGCATGATTGACAAAGTCTCCAGCCAATAACGGAAAGAGGCTGCTCAAAGAAAGCCAGTGGTCGAAAGGGGTGGGCTCAATGCTCACTCTATGTATATTGTTAGCATCAGGTCTATTTGACAGCTGTGCTGTCGAAACCCAGGCCTAAAATGACTAAAAATTGCCTACTTTGAAAAGAAAGACCCAGTAGAAAGGTGATAAAAGTAAATGATCAGAACGGTGGTGAAAGAGAAGAAACTACATTCAGCTAAACAGAAAAATAAAAGCTGTGCTGAAGGTGAGACTGATGGACAAAGGCCTGGGTTTCCTGCTGCTGCACCAGCACAGAAGCTAACTCTTGTGCCTGTAACGTAGAGTACATGCCTGTTTTCCAGAAGTTTAGGGAGTAATGCAGACATGTCCTGGAATGGAGATGTGGGTTGTCAAGCAGAGGTGGGGTTCCGGTAGGTTACCTCTTGGGCTGTTTGTGCGACTTATTTGCCCAGACCGTGGCCTTACAAGCCCAAAGTAACCCATGGTGGAATCCTTTCCATTTGGAAATAAATGGTTCCACTATGCCCTCAGCAGGCAATAACCAGTGATTGGTTAGTGACAGCACAAGCTGTTGCAACCATTTTATAAGTTGAATTGCATAGAATTCTATGGATGAAGTAGAAAAATATTGAAACTGAGCAACACAAATATATTCTACCTGGTCATTGCTAGCTTTGTGCAATCTCGAGGCTTACTATATGGTGATGCAGTGACGCAATCTGACACTGAAACCATAGAACGAAAGCTGTGTAAACTGTAGGGTAACACTAGAGATTTTGAAGGATTTGGATTTCAGGTATAGGGTGCAGATTTTAGAATTTTTGAGGCGGGTCAGATCTGCAAAACTTTGAGGCTCCCTGGCCTGGCAGATACTCCCGTCACTCACTTCCAAGAGCCAGGAACACCCTGTAATGAGTGACCCGGGGGAGATCCCTCCACTGGCTAGACATAGAGCAAGACAACCCCCAGGCAACAACTGAGAATGACTTCACTGTCCCGAGCTGGCCAGGGTAAAAGGGAGCGATTACCTAAAGCTCATTTGCCTCCCAGCCCTCAGTCCAGGTGAAGACGGGAATAACTACACCTCCTGGAAGCCCAGGTCTTACCCTACTCCATGCCCGCAGTATTGCACACAAAAAGGGTAGCTGAACTGGGCACTAGGGGCCAGATGTATCAAAGGGTTTTACCTATGTTATGTTATAGATTTTTATGGAGCGCACGGCTGCCCCAGCAGAGGGTCGTCCCGGCGCTGAGCGCAGAAAACCTCAAAGCAAATCACAGAACGAGACAGCTTATAACGGAGGGAAGAGGTATGTTTTCACAGCTTTCCAAAAAGGCAGGTAGGACTTTATACTGTGAATGGAGATGGGGAGCGCATTCCAGAGCTTCGAGGCCAACACACGAAAGGAGCGCCCACCAGCACGAGCCCTCCTGACCCTGGGGACAGCCACAAGATTCTGTCCCATGGAACGAAGTTGGCGAGAGGGGATATAGAAGGTATGAAGATTAGTCAGGATACAAGGAGATGAAAAATTAAGGATTTTAAAGGTAATGCAGAGGGCCTTGAACTCTGAACGCTTGGCCACGGGCAGCCAATGAAGGCGGCGGATGGCATTAGAGGTAGGACACCTCCACGGCAGACCAAGGAGAGCTCGAGCCGCTGCATTCTGAACCCTTTGTAGTCTGACAGTCTCAGACTGGTTGACCCCCAAATAGAGGGAACTGGCATAGTCCAGTCTTGACAGAATCAAGGCCTGAATGATAACCTGCCTAATAGGGGGATCAAAAAAGCCCAACAGGGGTTTGAGCCCTCGCAATAGCCCAAAACAAGACCCTGCCACCTTCTTGGTTTGGGTTCGAAAGCAGAGGGCGGTGTCTATCCAGAACCCTAGGTTTTTTACAACCTGTTTGGGAACAGGTGCTAACACCATCGTGGCAGGCCACCAGTGCTCACTCCACAGCTCTGCATCTCTCCCCACCAGCAGTACTTCAGACTTGCTGGCGTTGAGCTGGAGACAGTTGGCAGTCATCCACTCCGAAATGGCCTCAAGATCGCTACGAAACTTACAAGCGTCCCGGGTAATGTCATCGGAGAGTGTGACCACCAACTGAGTGTCGTCTGCATACGACACTATCGTAAGCCCTCTGTTCTTAGCCACTCTCGCCAGTGGTTGAACGTACAAATTAAAAAGGGTAGGGCTCAGAGCAGATCCCTGCGGTACACCCTGCTTGATGGCAATAACTCTAGAGGTAAAGGGAGGAGCGGCAACCTGGAAGGTCCTTCTAGAGAGAAAGGAAGCAAACCAATCCAGGGCGGAGCCCGTTATACCCGCCTCCTCCAAACGCCTCAACACATCGGGGAGGGAGAGTGAACAGTCAGAAGAGCAAGATTGGTAAAAACAGGGTCCAACAAATGGCCGGCAGAGTGCGTGGGCCCTTGCACCAGCTGGAGAAGTTGGCACGCCGCAAGATCGGCCAGAAAGTTACCCATGTCGGCGTCATGAGGATTATCCAAATGCAGATTCAGATCCCCAAGGATGCTGAAATTAGCTGCTCTCATGGCTAAAGGCCCTACAGTGTCAATCAAGGCCGTTCTGAACTCTTTGGAGGGACCAGGTGGTCGATAGATCAGTAAGCCCGACAGAGTATAATTAGCATTCTATTCTATTCTGTCTATGGAAAATGTGTTCGTACATATGGCCCCAGGTCTCCAAATCCAGTGTGTATTTTCAGCCCTGGATCACTAACTCGACACGTAGAGCAGTACTAACTCCTAAGATGCATCTTGAGGCAAAATAAGAGGGAAAATAGTCTGTACTCTGCATTCCATCAGAGCATTATAGCAATATATTCCGTAAACATGGAACAATCAGAAAGAACACTGATCTCTGTAGATCTTTGAGGGCTGTGTGAAAGTGTGTACAAAGTAAGTCATGTTGCACAGTGTGAGAGTGGTGTTGTGGAAAGGGGCTCTGATCCCTCTGTTGGGTGTGAGTCCTAAGTATCGATTAGAGAATATTACTCCACCTTACTATCCTAGACAAAATATCAAGGATAAATATTGACAGGTAAGCATGTGTAGATTTTCTATATCTAATTCCACATGTCGGTGCATCCACGATCTACATATCTTCAAGATACATAAATGTGAAGTGAAGAATAATAAATGTACACACGATATGTTGGACAATACACTATAAATATGAAACGTGAATGCTTTCTATGTTAGAAAATTCAATAAAGAGAGTTTGGAAAAAAAAGAATAATAAATCTATACTTTGCTATATTCACTTATATTTCAGTATTTTTTTGCTCAATATTTTGGCTACGATATTAAGATATAACATATTTCCTACTCAGTATCCCAGACTACAACCCTCTGTTAAAAGGGGAGGAGGTGATTCCTTGCTGATGGTAGATGTCAACTTCAATGGTTCCATTGGTCTTGTGGAAGGCACTACATGTAATTAGAGTGTGAACAGTGCTGAGGTGCACTGCTGCCCCGGTAGTGATCATTTAAATGTGAATCATCTTGGAGACCCTGTAGCTTCCAGAGTTAAGTATTCAGGCAGAGTCAGTACTCCTTCTGGGAAATCCAAAGAATGTGTTCGAATAGTTTTTATTTTAAGTATTTCGGCAGAGTCAAAAAGCCTCTATTAATCTCAAAGAGCCGTTTGTATTCTTTTGATGGGGAAAAACTTTTATTTTATTCACTGTGTTTATTTCTTTTATGTTGTTTTCATATTTTTTATTGTATCTCTTTCTACATTTTATTTCTTAGACGTGTAGTATCCATTTTTCCTTAAGCTTCTATTAGTTAATTCAGAATGTGGTGCACTGGGTTCTCTTACTGTTGAGTGAATAAACCTATCAGTATCGTGTCTTACCTTTTCTTTCCCTCTATATCTTTGTAAAACATACCTCGGGGGAGGAGGGGCTGCTGTCTGTTCGCCCCTCAGGCCTCTTGCCCTCATATCTTTCACCAAAGTATCTGAAAGCTTAAGGAAAGTGACAAGGGTGAACTTGGCGAGGCGAGCTGACCACGGGTTGCCTGTTTGTCACTCTGGAGCAAGTGGCGGCCTGCTCCACCTAGCCTGTGCTGCTTGTGTTGACCATCCATTGAACCTTCTCAGTCTGTTGCTAGCATTTGTCAATGAGAATGGAAAGACTTGTGTTGTTATTGTATGCCCCAGGCAGGAAGCTCTGACGTGTGCATCCGTGAGAAAAGGTACACACACCTTGGGAAAAAAAGGATTAAGTGAACAGAAACAACTGCATAGTTGCCAACTGTCCCGTTTTTGCAGGGACAGTCTTGCCAAGTTGGAGACTGTCCCGGGTAATATTGTTGCAGAAAGCGTTCCTCTTTATTACACACAGGTACGCACACAAGAGCTTTCTATCTGCAGCAGCCCTGTGCTGAAAAAATGTATGGGAAATGTTTTTCAAATGTTGGCAACTATGCAACCCAAATGCGCTTGAGGCAAAAGTAGCTGATTTTATCTATGTGTGCATGAGGTATTTATATAGCACACGCCTAGTTGAAAGGCAGCGGAGCACCTTACATTGTTAAAGACAAGCAATGAGTGATAGGAAAGTTAGCAGCAGGACCGTCCTTCAGGATGTGCGAGCTGTGCCCAGGGACCCAATTTTCTGAGTGAATTAAATTTATGCCAACAGCAGTGCCCTTCTCATCTTGCTCCAGCCTTGTCCCTGCCTTTTCCTTCCTGTCTGATTTGCCATTTTAAAGTGGTTTTAGTCCTTCATTATCATATGGCGAGCGATGTTCTTAACACCCCTTCAGCCCCCTTCCTTGCCCTCCCTTCACCCTCTGGTCCCCTGCTGGCACACATCAACAAAACCATCATCTAAGTGAGACAACTAAACTATCTGATTAAGGTGAGCTGGTTGAGGTCGTCTGGGTAGGTTTGTGGTCAGGGGCCAGTCACTGCTCAGCCAGGGACTGACCAGTGAACGCAAAAGAGACCCCCTGCTGCCTCATTTAATTCACTACCATCACCGATGGCACCAAATTTCTCTCCGCCCACGCCCAGGGCGCTATCTTAGCAAAGGCCAGCTCTGGTTAGCATTGTAGTGGGTTGTTCATGCAATGTGTTGTAGTGTTCTCTAAAGTCTGAGGTGACTCTTCAACTCTTTCCTAAACTGGAGCAGCGTTGGAGTGATCCTGATGAATACAGGGATGTTGTTCCAGATCCTGGAAAAGGCCTTTTACAGTGGTTTGAAGAGACTGGGATTAGTTGCAAGCTATGTTCATTTAAAGCCCCTCTCAAATGTTTCACCATGCTTCATTTCAGGAGAATCTTCTTTTTGCCAGATTAATGATGGCATTGAAGTACCATTGACAAAAGTAATAGTTTTAGTTTTGAGTCCGAATAAAGGTCAACACATCAACAGGGATGTGGCCCCATTCGTTCATTCATCTATTTATTCAGCCCTTCAAACTTGTCTGCCACTTGGGGCCCATCCCCATTTTGTGACAGATTACACTCTGAGAAAGTCGTTTGGAGCCAGAATATCCTCAATCAGTAGTCATCAGATTTGAACTGTTCAACTCTGTGTATCCAACTGATTGGTCATAGGTACAATCATACGACACAGAGGACCCACCACGTACGCATGCCATTAAGAGATTCCCTTGTAGGGAAGCGTGTGCACTCCTGGGAGGTTAGGGAGTAGAATGAACAGTACTGGACACGCATCCTCCTCTCCACACCCTGAATTACTGCTACAGGTTTTGTAAGTAGTGTTTACTTACATGCCTATGGCACTCCTTATTTCTAGGTTTCGTGAATACATCTGTTTTTGTCGTTTCATTTGCAGTAGATGTATCGTGGCATGTGGTACAGCTTGTAAGGCACTTTTTTATTGTCCTTTCCTTTACTAATGTCCCGAAAACCCATCTCATTTGTTCACCTTGAATCAGAGCCGTCTGGCTCAACAGTTGCATTACGATTGGCTAACCCTATTGTCAATCAAATTTGAGGATGTAGGCAACATTGCTAAAGGAAAGACCGATAAAGAGTGCCTCACAAGCTGTACTACATGCCACGATACACCTAGTGCAAATGAAACACGGGTGGAAGGCGATGTCCAGGCTTCTGAGCATCAGCTTGCGTTGTGGGTATACATGTTAAAAAAAAGAGTATTAACCCTGCGCAAGTGACAGGGATGTGTTTAAAATGGATTTCATTTGACTCAATGTCTCCTTCCGAGAATAAAGTCTATGAACTATTCATTTGTGGACGTTTTTTGTGAAAAGTCAAAGTCACTACTCACTCGCCCGTTAGAAAGAATGCCGTAACTGATCAAAACAAAGGGGCTTATTTACAAGCCCCTAGCGCCACTTTGCGTAATTTTTTACTTGGGAAAAGTGACGCAAAAGTGGCGCAAGGGGCTTGTAAATCTGCCCCAAAGTTAGTCTGGCACTGCAAAAATTTAAGAAACGACAATTTAGAGAACTACTAATTGTAAGAAAGGCCGCTAGCAGATTATCTGGTCACCTGTATTCACAATTCCACAAGTGAAAATATAGAACAAAAAATGCTTCCAAAGAAATCACTTGTAAAGCTATTCAAAACAAGTTAAATGAGTGAATCAAGTTCGGACGTGAACTGAGCAGCTTAGCCTACAAAGCATATAATAGAGGAAATCAGTGACAGGACAAATATATAGAAAAAATTAGACTAGCGTTCATTGTCTCAAGTAACACATTTAATAACTTTTGCATTATGTTGTTTCAGAACTAAAAGTGTGGTCCACTTTCAGCATGCAAGTATATATGTCGCAAATATACTGAATAATGCAACTCGGGCCCAGTTCCAGGAATTTCCATCTAGATGGCCGAAGGGTTAATTCGGGTGGGCCAATGTAGGCCCAATTTTTGTCAATTCTGGAGGTACCTACAGGCCCAAGATGTACAACATATCTTCTTCCAAACAGGCATCTAGAGAGTTATTTGAGAGTAAGAGCTGATGTCTATACTCAACAGCCCCAACCCTTATACTTTCCAGCAGGCCAGGCTTCAGCAGAAGCACCTGGATTCCAAGCAGATTGTAATAATAGTTCAAGGTTAAGGAGGTCCCTGTTACCTCACCTAAGCCTTGACATTTAGTGTGAAATGTCAAGGCTTAGGTGGCTTGACTGGCTTCTTACTCCTTGCAATTTGCCCAACAGCTATTTCTTTGCATACTGTGAACTTTGTAACTGTTTATTTTTATGTCATTCTTTTGCGGTGTACATTTATTGATGAAAAAGTTTTAAAAAAACAGCAACACGTTTGGAAAAAAAGAAAGCAGTACTGTTCACTTTTCATGCCTGACAAGTGCAAAACCAGTAATTGCAGTCAAACAGGCAACCTTGTGGGGCCGTATTATACAGAGTACCCCGGTTAGGGGAAGGAGCGTCAGATGCTTGTGCAGCTCCTTCTGTAATACTGATAGCGCTGGCACCATGTATAGCTAGAGCTATATTCAGTAGACGTTCCCTCATTTGCATGAGGCGTGGCCCCACGCGAATGACTTTACCTCTTAGCCCGCCTATATTTTGGATGTGGGGGCAGAAGCAAACAGGCACACAACTTGGGAAACAAAAGCAATCATCCAGACAGAATACTCCAGCATGGCTGGGTTTTGTGCCAGTTTGAACTGAATGCTCCATAAAGTGCATTTGCTTCTCTCGAGTCATGTCATGTAGGTTTGTAAAGTACACCCTCACCCACGAGGGTATCCTGGTGCTGAGCAGGTATGAGATTAGCCACCCCTAGGGCATAATGTGGTTACTCAAAAAGCCAGGTCTTCAGTTCTTGCTGAATTCAAGAAATGAGAAGGAGGCTGGAATGTGTACTGGTATGCCATTTCACGCTTTAGGAGCGATGTAGGCAAAGGCTCAACAGCTGGATCTGGTTTTCCATATGCATGGGATGTGTCTTGCCAAGCAGAGGTGTCTGGAAGGTTCATGAAAGCAGATGGTATTGTTGAGGTATGGTGGGCCAGAGTGGCTTGAAAGTTTGGGTGAGGTGTTTGAAATGTGCTCATTTCGGTATGGCTAGCCAGTGTAGCTCCTTGAGGTGTTCTTGAAGTTTAGGTTACTGGTGGCAAGAGTGTGGGTGATGTTTTCTGAGTGTTGACTGGGAGCCATTTGAAAATCTTCCTCAGCATCTCTTGTATGTGGAAGCATAAGACACTGATGGCGGTGACTTGGGCTGTGATGTTGAGTTTGCAGTCGAGGATGAATCGAAGGTTCTTGGCTTGGGTTATTTATTTCTGAGTTAAGTCTATGTTATGAGTTAAGTCTACGGCAGGTAAACCATGTTTATACCATCCCACATTGCATAACCTGTGGTAGCCCTTTATTGAACTGACTTATGATCAGTCCCATTGCGAGTAAATGTGGTTTGACAAAGAGTCTCACCAGGGCCTCTTAATTTATGCAGTAGGGGAAGACCACATTATTCAGTAGAGTTGACTACGTTATGCAGCAATAAAAGGCAAATTATGTTGTGTAATGTGGCAGCATTTTGTGATAGTATTACTTCATTAGTTTGTTATTTTTTTACACTTGTTAACACTGTCTGGGCCTAGGTTGCACCTCATTAGTACAAGTTTAAGACGCAAGTTTAGCAATAAGCAACAGAAAGGTGAACAGTCAACCTTTGCAAAGGTCTTCAACTGTGCTGCAGAATGTTTTGCAGCATTATTTAGTAACTTTTGATCCCTTTGAGCTAGAAACAGTTTTTTAAAATCTGCAGATTATGCAGCAGATGATAGATTATGTGGGAAATCCATAATTTTGCAGATAACCCCATAGCAATATAATTGCATAATTCCAGAGCGCTAACTATAACCCAGGGATGTGCAATGTACTGTAACAAGATATCAGAGTATGAAATGTTCCCATTTGTAACTCTGCTATACTGGTGAGAACAAATTCAGCCTAACTCAATATCTTACTTGAGATAACACATTCATTTACTTCACCTCAGCATATGGCACAAAACAGACAGGAACGCTTAGCCCCGATTCACAAGGTAGACTTACACTTTTGTGTAACTTTACTATTTTTTTAGGTATTCATAAACTAAAGGTTTAATTTTATGAATAGTAATTTTACGACTGTGGAGACTCCACACCAGTGGCAAAGAATCCACACATAAAATGTTAGGCCTGCCCAATCTTTTCGTGTGCTAAGCTCTCCACCACGACTGCGGCATCTCCAGTGTCGTAAAATTACTGTTAGTAAAAATAAACTAGTAATTCGTAAATACAAAAAAATTGTGAACTTCCACAAAAGTATAATTTGACCTTTGTAAATCAGGCCCTTACTCTATTAGGCATTGTAAGTAAACAATAACTCTTTGGGGACATTTATGATACACTCGCCCTGTTGGCTGCTCATCCAATGAGGTATGCATTGCTACTATTTGAATGGTATAATGCATGCCCCATCCTACGGTATATTACTGCATGCATCTTGCACAAGCTAAAATACATAGACACTGTCAGAACCCCCACACAGGCCATAATTGAGGTGCAGAAGGACATTCACAGGCCTGGGCCCTGGTGCCACTGTACCTGCTTTATCATTGGCAGGTAAACCTCTGTACCCACTCTCCCAACTAGAGATGGGGCCCCACTAAAAGCTTGATCTGGGCTTGTGTCCGAAGCCTGGCTCTGGCTCAGCTTGAGGTCTTGTTGGAACTTCAAGCCCATAATGAGCCAAGCGTTCATGTACCTTCTGCCTGCCACCCTCATCCTACCCAGGATGTGGCGTTATGGCGAGAGCTTCCAACTTTGGAACTGAACAAGCTAGGTTCGAGTCTCAGCGTTAGCTCAACATCCTGTGATTCTGGGCAAATCTACAGTGCCTAAAAGAAATAAATGTGATCATGTGTAATGTAAATGGTGTTCATGTAAAGCGCTTCAAAACCTCTAGATTGAGTTCGCACTATATAATAACTGCAGAAAACTGCACAAAGAGGTAAAAACAAAGCATTAACATAAAAAGGAAAAACAGATAGCCATTTAATGGCTGATTTGTACAAAGTGAAAACATAAAATCTGGATAAATTGCAGCTTCCCCACTTAAATTGTGTGATCTTGGGCAAATATTTTATTTCATCAAAACTTGTTTTTCTTTATATTTGCACCTGAAAGCACGTTCAAATACATGAATCAGAAAAACAACTATACCAAAAACTATTGTGTTTGATTTAATATACTAATGTCGCTCCATATTTATCTGGGCCACATACAGGGTCCAATTGACAACTGTCTTGCCTGTTGGTTCACTAATGGCACTGTCACCAGTGTGAGAACGAGGGCAGGAATGACTCTAAGCTCATGTTTAAAAACCATCAATTTTAATAAGTACTTCTCAGTGCAGCACTATATTGTGACATATTAACGTCAAAGGTTCCATGTGTTAAAGAAATACACGTTTTTGAATACTGAAGAGACATCATATTTTACATGTTTGTTTTATGGTTTACATAGCAAACATTTCCAGGGCTTGGCTCCTACATGGGTTCTAAGAGCCAAGCCAGAGCCTAAGCTTCGGTCTTCCTGCTAATTTGTTGGCTCACCCACCTCTACCCCCAAAACACTCCGCTCAATTTCATTTTAAAAGACAGTGATAAAGTCATGCCAATGTTCCAATGTTGAGATGGAGGAAGTACTTAACAGGTGCCTTCTCCATGGGCTCTTCTGCCATGACTGGGCGGGCCAAAGGTCATGTTCGGGTGGGCCTGGCCCACTCGGCCCCCCTGCTAGTACCGGGCCTGAGGCAACTACCATTTAGGGGACATATATGTGGAAACCCACTACACATGAGAATAGTGTCCAAAAACTCCTCTTAATTGTTGATTAGATGGCATTTAGGACTATCAAGAGCAGATGTAGAAGAGATAGTGTCAACGTTTCCGTCTCTGTTCGAAATACACGGGACCAGGCGCGCAACTTTATCCCCCCTGCTCTGGGGCGTGGGGGGCCTCTGTGACCTGGGCTGGGCTGAGCTGGAAGCCAGAATGCCAAGCACCCAGCAGTGTAGCGTGGGTTGCCAGCGCCTGGGGCAAGGCAAGTATCCTTCCACTTTTCTTTTAAAATTTTGCCCCTTAGAATCCCTCTGCGGCCCTATGAATTTTGCACCCGGGCAAACGCCCTGCCCACACTACATCACTGCAAACACCATCACGTGTATGGCGCTGCTCTGACCTATCCTCTAAAGCAGAGGTCTTCAAACTTTTGTAGGTTGAGCCCCCCCAGCTGAATTCTTTTACATGTTGGGCCCCCCACCACCTGACAGAAATTTCTGGAATCTGGTACACTACATAATCGGCCACCACGCGCATATCCCGGGCCATATCCAGCAAATAATGTTCAACACAATAAGAGGGTTTAGTAAACTGCAGGTTTGTGAGTGGGTGTGGTGAAATGACAGAGGCTTATTACACAGCTCAAAACACCATTTTCCAAGATAAAATGTGCGCAAATTGTTTTTACTAGGATGCTTTGTTTTACACATGACACAGATTGATAATAACACCACCAACATAAATGTGACGGGTGTGCCTGTTTTTCGCCACAGAGACGGTCCATCTGTGGATGGATTTTTGCTACTGCCGTCCTCAGGTTGTGCTCCACATCCAGTCTTGAACGGTACTTAGTCTTTAATACCGCAAGTGCTGAGAACCCAATCTCACATAAATAGGACGAGCTGAAAGGCAAGAGAGTTTTGATAGCAGTTTCTCTCAAAGCTGAATATTCTGCAGACATTTTCAGCCAAACCAGTGACAGTGTTGTCAGATTTTTGAGCACTCCCTAGCTCAGAGCTGGTACACGAGAAACAAATCGTCTCTAGAAATCATTATAATGGGATAATTGCCCACCAACCAGTTATGGATCCGAAGACAAAGTTGAAAGTCCACAGAGAGGGCGCTGAACGAACACCTAATTGAGAATTCCTTAGTGGTACGATAAGTTGCTTGCCTGAAGCCGTGGGGGTTTAGGACACGTCGGGCTTATGTTTAAAAAAAATAGAACTAATAATAAATTAATGATGTTGTCTATTTTTACTTCAGAGCAATGTTGTCTGACAGACTTTGTGGTGGCAGGGACATGTTAAGGATTTTGGGTGCCCTGGGCCAAAACTATTTTGGGGGCCCCTGTTCAGTACAGCTTTGAGTTTAAATGATTTACTTTCAACTCTGCCATACCCTCTTTAGCCAGGCTACTAACGGTGCACAGGCACTATGGGCGAAATTCTAAAAGCGTTTACATCTAATATTCAGAGATAGTGATGTGTTTTCACTGTTGTAACAAAGCAGCAGCCCACTAATTTTACAGCGAATAATATCTGTGATATCCTCCAATTTCTCATATGTGAGGACCCGCTTGGATCTAAAATAAACTTTTTTATGGTTGTTGCATGAAACAAACACATTTCTCTGCAAATAGTAATAGGCTCCCTCACATCAATCACATTAAAAAGAAATGAAACAAAACAGTATTTACAAGAATCTGTTCAGGAATTATTCCAGGCCATCAGGGCAAAAACAGAGCTGTCTCTATCATGGGGCCCCCTGAAAGGCTGGATTGCAGTGCATGTAAATGTGTCCTTTTGTAATTTAGGACGAAAACCTTGATGGGGCACGACATGCCCATACTTGTGTACAGGGGCGCAACTAGACCCGAACTTTGGGTGGGGCTAACACTCCCAGCCAGGGCTGGCCCTAGCACTTGTCGCACACAGTGCAACAGTCTTTTGGCGCCCCTCCCCCATTTCCTCCTTCTCCATGAATTTCCTCACTACCACTCACCAACAATGCACCCCATCTCTCTATAACACCTTTCTGGCAAACATTTCATTTTTTTATAGCGCTACTCAATGTTTACTCATACTCAGTTCAGTGATCTGCATGGTACACGTTCTTTGTATCAAGCACATTAAACCTCTGCACTGTGTGGGTGGAAGGAGTGCCCATGTGAGTGCACGGTGAGCCATGCGACAGTGTGAGAGTAGGGTAAGAGGAGTGACTGCAGGGTGAGTGAGGTAACCATATGAATTTGGGTGCGGATGTAAGTGCAGAGTGGGGCGAATGAATGTATGGTTAGTGGAGGGCTTATTTGAGTGAGATTGCAGATTGAGCAGTGAGGGGGACAGGTGAGTGAAGTGTCACATGAGTGCAGGTTGAGTAGTGTGCTCGTGTGACTGCAGGGTGAGGTACAGGGTGAACAGCGCAAGTGCATTGTGAGTGCAGTGTGATCACTGTGAGTGCAGGGTAAGTGGGTGAATGGTGTGAGGGCATTGTGATCGCTGTGAGTGCAGGGTGAGTGTGAAAGTGAAGGGCGAGAATGAGGAGCGAGTTGTCTGAATGCAAGGTGCAATCCCAGACACTTGAAGTAACTCACTATGTTATTGACAGCAGCGTAGGGTTTCAAATGTGTTAAACTATTGCTATTATGGCAGTAACCAGGGATCAGGGTGGAGGAAATAAATAATGTGCTGATCCTGCAACAAACTCCCAGTCTTGTGATTAGGGTTTCCAGCTCATTATTTCAATGTCCCAGACGGTACAAAAATAAACAGTCACCTAAAGCCGTATTTTCATCACTTATCTGTGCATACTTTGAACAGCAAATATAAATAGAAAGAACTTTTAATTGTGTTCAAGGGCTTCCTGAATGATCCATGACTCATAATAAAAGGGAACAAAGACAGAAAAGTCACATTACAAATTAATACATACTTCTTTATTTATAACCATATTTAGTGTCAAGACAAGCAAGCAATTTGCAGGCTGTTTAAACAACACATGGCTGGCTGGCTGGCATTTTGCGCGCCTGCCTGTGTAATTTTAAAAGAAACTTTGTCTCCTTTCTGGGAAGAGCTAACCCTCCCAGGAGGGGTTAATTCATAGAGCTCAAATGCTTCAGCTGCAGTGGGAGGCAAGGAGTCTCCTCTGCTATGATATGGAATTGGAAGGAACGGGACGGTCTGTTCGTTTGCTTTCCGTTTTAGCAAAGGAGACTTCCTGCCTCTCACTGCAGCTGAAGCATGAATTAACCCCCTCCTGGGACGGTTAACAAGACAAAAGCATGGGCAGGTCCTGCCCCATCGATTTCCCCTCCCTCCCCCTCCAACCATACCGGAGTTCTCCAAGAAGACTTGCGACGCAGGGAACAAAGGTAAGATTAGAGTGGAGTGCGCCCCCCCCTGAGATGGTGTCGCGCCCCCCCAGGGGGGCGCGCCCCACAGATTGAAGAACTCTGCTCTAAAGGCTGTTTACAGCTCATCAAGCCTTCTTGGTCTCTTCAAGCGTCTCCCCGGTCCCTCTGCAGCATCTGATCTGATCTGTCTGCCTAATCGTGACATCTGCAGCTATGCAAGTGCTGTTATCACATCTTAGCCCTAGTCACCAGCAAAACGCAGGCATTTCTGTCGCACAACAATAAAACACAAAGCATGCAAGCTTCCATCAGTATATAAGAATCGTGCCTTCTCAGTTAATTGAAAATGTATAACATTAGAATATAATTATGTACTTCTTACCCGTTTTGTTGTACTTTTTCAGTGCTGTGAGGCCATTATACGATGCAGCGCTTTATAAAGGTAAACAAAACAAAAGGAATGTTGCATTCTGACTTAAGGTTATCCAAGACTTTCTATCAGCCTTTCCGTTAATGCACATGCGTGTTTATGTGCATGCATATAAGTTCGTGAATATGGGTATATTGGCCTGTATTGTGCCTTCCGAATCCTTTGAAGGCCATCTCAGTATGTCATCCTTGTGACAGTAATGAAATGGGCTTCACTGATTTGCTGGCAGGCCACTTGATACTTACCGTGCTGTAATATGGCAACATCTACTCTAGCAAGCACTGGTATCTCTGCTAACGGACTGCACCCCATTCCACAGGTCACAAACCTCCTTTCCCTAGTCCTTCTAGCCACTCTATTCATCTATTCAATCACTTGCATGGTACCACAAAGGCCTTACAAACGTTATCATGTCATTCCATTTCATTTATAACAAAGAAACAGAACTAAATGCATGGAATTGGTTCTCTGACTTCAGAAGCATAAACCTAATAACCAATATTCCACTAAACTGAGTGTCAACCTTTGTTTCCTGGAGTAGCGTGCTACTGGATGTAAAGCACTCTAACACCTCATCCGAGACGGCAAGCGCTCTATTAAAGCAATTACTGTACTATATATTTTTTTACAATAAAAACAAGGTGTCTCAAAGTGTTACAGTGGGTTACACTAGGTACAGGCTACAGTACAAAAAAAGAAAAGTTTAAAAAGTACTGAAACATATGAGTTGATGAGCATTTTTGTAATACGAAAAATTGCCCCGTACAAATTTCAACTTTTCCTAAATAAAGTCATGTCATGTTCTGTCAGTATTGGTGATCCTATAGAATTACTGAAGAGTATTCTGTGTAGCAATAACTAGTTTATTTAAAAGCATCTTAAGTGATATGCTGTGGCCTTATTGCACAACAAGGCATAGGCATCAAAGAGTGCCATATCACAGCGGAGAGCTACAAATAGGGTCCTTTTGCAGAGTCTAGAGCCAAAATAAAAAGTTTTCCTGTGATACCATAATCCTTGAACCATTCTTGCAGCCACCACCTTTCGCTCGTTCGTAAGGATTTATTTCAACAGAACTGCGGCGCGATGGAAACTTGAAAGTTCCAGCCAGTATTTCTAACGCAGAATACTTTATATGCCTTCAGCCGAGTAATTAGGCTTTCAACACACTTTCAGTGCTGTTTTTTCTCTCCCGGTCATTAGGAGCCACGTGGGCCCTAGCATAACTCCAGCCTCTCATCAGGGGCGGCTTATGATCCCCTCACCCACCCTCACACCACAGTCCTGATGAAGACCCCGGCATAAAGATTTCAATAGCCTACAGATATATTGGGGTCGAAACGTCGACAATTTTTAATCAAGCCAGTTTTAACATCAGAGATTTAGTACTGTGTTAACTATTACCATGGCGATACAAGTTTATTTGTGTATATTGTGATTAATAGGCTCAATCAAGGAGCCACATGTTTTTTGAGTAATATATTGTTTTGATGCAAACTACACTCTTGAAGTCACTACCCTTACCTCACCTGAATCACTCTCACTTCACCTTCCCCTCTTTCCCTTTTCCCACCTAGGGATATCATTGTATATAATATGAATTATGTCAATAATAGACTAAGCTCAGTGTGAATTAAACACTAGAGCAACAAAATACCTTGTGTTTCAGTTTTTTGGTAATCACTTTGTAATTTTGGACTTTGGTTTGTATGGTCGTTTTCTGGGACCACTGTTCTTATGTACTGTCCTTTACCCAGGTCCCAGAGACTAGTTTTGGGTTTACCCTTCTTAGGTAACCACCTTTCATGCGGCAACTCTGCAAACTTTTTTGTTTTTCAGAAACAGACTCCCAAAGCTGTAGTTTAACAACTAATGGGAGTTTTTGTCCCACGGTGAGAGAGCATTTCTTTCCGGTCCAGACCACCAGGCTTTCCATGGCGGTCACGAACAGAAAAAAAATTAAGAGTACATCAGACAGTCCCCTCTAAATAGGGCAGATGGTCTGAGATACTTACATTAAAGGCCCCATGTCAGTCAGATCATCGGAAACATGATGGTCTGCCTGACTCTAAATTGAGTGGGCGGCCATTGGTTTGGCAGATGGGCTTGGATGCTACTTTGTTTTTGTTGAATGAACACGCATACTTTTATGGTCAGTTCAGTTTGTAAGCATTGAGTTGACTCCTGTTAATAAGGTGTTGTGCAGGCACTATATTATATAATTGTCCATTTGTGTCTCTGAATGTACATTCGTTGATCTGAATCCTTAGGAGCAGAGGAATAATTAATAGAGTCAAATGCACTTTCTTGTTTTATGTGTATATTGGTTAGAATGGTTTTACCTTTGTTTGCCCGATTGTACACTCATTATAATAAATGTACATTGATTAGGCTCCATTCCCATGTGCCAGATAGATAATGAAGTGGATTTCATTTCAAGACCGGAGGCTACCATTATGCATATAACTTTTAATGCCACTCCACTGCAGCACCTTTAAAGAACATTCAACATAACAATCCAGACTTAGAACTCCACAGTCCATAAATAATCCCTCTTTAGAACACTCTTCCTCTTTTAAATGCTGCTCTGACACAGATAAGTACCTTTATCATTAGTATGTTTTTGGTGTGATTCTGATTCTGAAACAGTTTCTGTATTTTTTTAATATGATATGGATGTGTGGTTTTTATGATTTGCTAATTGAGAGGTGATTTGTAAGCATGTTTTGTATTTAAGTTAAAAAAAATGAATGAAAAGGAGCGCTTCTAATTTACGGAGGCTAATCAAGACTTTTCAGTTTGGCAGTTGAGGTAGTTTAGGTTTAAATCTGTTTTTATTGTTGCATTTGCATACAAGTTAACAGTTCACATCGCGAGAGGAAACCTCTCTGTTTCACGTTGTAATAATGCAACGTTTAAACCCCTTTAAGAAAAAAGGAGAGAAAGAAGGAAAGAGAAACTCCTCACTCCCCCCACCCAATATTCCCACCCGCCTATCTATCCCCAGTACCACTTGCTGTGTACTATACAGTGTCGGGGTATTGTGGATTGCTCTGGGAGCACTTTGTGTATCAAGTGGCATCTAAGTCTGTAAGATGTAGTAATCGCAGGTAACGGGGGCAGGTCAACTCTCTGAATTCCTTAGTTAATAAGGCTATGAAGGGACGCCACAGGGTTCTAAATGTATCGTCCCATGATGTGAGTGCAAAGGGTGAGTTTTTCCATCCAAAGGATATCCCACAGACGTCGAAGCCACGGTTTGGTGCGGTGGCTGTTCCCCAGAGCGCTAGGATGGTCTGATGGGCGGCTCCCAGCGCTATGCTGATCTGGCGCCCTCTGCGAGATGAGAGGGGTTAGGTGAGAAGATTTGGGAGGCCTAGTAAAGTATATGATGGGAATCTAGGGAGCTGGGTAGAAAAGTGGGTGTCTATATCATCTAATGCCAAACCCAAAACGCTGTGACCCCCGGGCAATCCCAAAGTCAGTGTGTGAGCTTGCCCTTTGCCCTGCATTGATGCCAGCAGTTTTCGCTGTGAGCTGGGTTCCCCCGGTGAAGTCGCACTGGGGTTAGGTACCCATAGGATGTGATTTTTACGGCTGTTTCAGTGCTCGCTATGTTGTAAGTGGTGTGTCGGGCTCAATGGAATATGTCGTGCCATTCCTTCGAGGCCTATTTCGGATTCCCAGCGTTTCTGGGCCAGGGATCTATCTTCGGCTGGAGTAGAGCGTATAGCTCTGAGATAAGGCGTTTGTCTGCTTGTTTGCCTATGGAGCCATTTCTCAAAGGGTGTCAGTGACCTTCCTGCTCCCTCGCACATCAATGGATGCATTAGCCAGTGTCTGATTTGGAAATATCGGAAGCGTTCATTTTCAGGGATGGCATAGTCTGTCTTTAGAGCGTCAAAGGCCCTTCTTGATCGAAAGTGTCCTATCGCTTTACAAGGTGCTTCCCGCCACGCCTGAAATGACGGCCTAAGTCCAGGTGTGAAATCAGGGTTGTCGGCGATCGGGGTCAGGGGGGGACGGCAAGGTGGTCAGTCTCCCTTTGGGTATGCATCCGTCCTAAACTCTTTGTAAAGACTGTGTTATCGGCGAGATGTATAAGCTGGGTGCTCGGTGAGCTCGTGGAAGAAACGGGACCTTTGCCAGCGATGTTCCCGCCAGGGCTCTGTCCATGAACAGCCAGTGCTTCTCTGACTCGGCCCTAGACTACTCCACTAGATACCGAAGCTGGGCGGCTTGGTAGTATCGAAGTAGGCAGGGTATTACGGGGCCGCCCTACGCTGGGGGGCGGCCAGCTTCACTCTTTGCTCATTCTGGGCCGCTTACCCGCCCAAATAAAGTGATTCAGTGGGGTCTGTAAGGCTGCAACTGTGCCTGCCGGGGGGCCAATGGTAGGGCCTGGAAAAGGAAGAGGATCCTGTGTAGGGTGGTCATTTTTGAGGCTGCAACACAGCCTAATAGGGAGAGTGGGTAGTGTCACCACTGGTCTAATTCGTTGCGCACCCGTCATGTTAACGCTCCGTAGTTGAGGACTCTTGTTCTCTCCAGTGTCTGGCAGAGCTGTACTCCCAGATAGGGGATGGACTCGGGTGCCCAACAAATCGCATGAGCTTGTTTTAGCGTCTCTAGCTCAGGAGGAGGAAGTGTGAGGTTGAGGGCCTGAGACTTGTGAAGGTTCATTTGAAATCCTGACACCCTTCCGAACTCTGCTGATTCGTTTAAAAAAGGGGAAAAGCTCTCAACAGGGTTGTCAAGCATGACCATGACGTCGTCTGCATACAGGCTGATTCGATGCTCCTCCCCTTCCAAGGGAATCCTGCTGATCTGGGAGTGGTCTCTCACCCGCTGCGCAAAGGGCTCCATATAAAGAGCAAATAAAAGGGGGGAAAGCGGGCAGCCCTGGCGTGTGCCCCTGCGTATTGGGAAGCCCTCCGAACCCAGCCAGTTCACTCTCACCGAGGCCGTCGGGGACCCGTAGCCGCTAAGGAACTAAGATCGAAATCTCTCACCAAATCCAAAGTGCGACAAGGTCGCACTGAGAAAGGGCCAGTGGACCCGGTCAAAGGCTTTCTCAGCGTCTACTGATAGTAGCATGCTTGAGCCTTGCCTGCGGTGTGCTTTATCTATGATGTGGAGGAGTCTTTTAGTGTTATCCACACATTGTCTCTGCGGTACAAATCCCGCCTGATCGGGGTGTATAAGACCTTGCATCAGGTGGTTAAGGCGGTATGCAAGAATACCCGTAAAGATCTTCGCATCTGCATTTAACAGCAATATTGGGCGGTAGCTGGTGCAGGATCGCTTGTCCTTCCCAGGCTTGGGAATAACGACTATGGTCGCCTCGAGCATTGAGGCCGGGAGAGAGGCCAAGTCTGTAATTGTGTTAAAGAGCCGGGTAAGAACCAGTGCGAGTTCCAAGCAGAAGGCTTTGTAAAACCCAGAGGAAAACCCATCAGGGCCATGGGATTTCAACGGTTTCTGCCTGGAAATGGCAGATATGACGTCTTCGACCCGCATGGGATCGTCAAGAGAGGACGCCTGGACGTCCTTCAGTTTGGTCGTGGAAGAGTCTTGGAGGTAACGTGTTATGGCCTCAGAGAGAAAATATTCTAAACGGGCATATGATTTATGTGCGTGCAAAAAAAATGTATAGTCACGAGTGTTGGGATGGGATGCTCTCCACAAGTCTATTAACCCTGCCTCCCTTAACTAGGCAAGTCCGTCCCCTGATAGTGCCCCGGTTCCTCCCTCCCTATGGACAGAGCGGTCCATATTCTTGTCAAGGACTATGTTGAGGTTGCCTCCTATTAAGACCAGTCTGTCCTGAGATGTCAGGGTCACCGCTAAAGCTTTGCGGATGAAACGCTCTTGCCCTTCGTTAGGTGCATAAAGGGTGCCTATGGTTAGGGTCTGGGAGCCTAGCTGAATTTGGTACACCAGGAGGCGACCCTTGAGTTCCATCAACTTGGGGCCTAAGGAGCCTTGGAATGTGCATGAATATAAAATAGTCACCCCGCCATCTTGCACCCTGAGGAGGAGAGTAGTTGCTGTGGGAAGGCTTTGGATTTAAGCCTATGAGAGTCGCCCGCAAGGAGGTGGGTCTCCGGGAGGAGGCAGACGTCTGCTCCAGTGTGCTCTAGGTAGGAGAGGATAGCCTTGCTTTTGACTGGGTTGTTAAGCCCTTTAACATTTAGGGAGAGTACCTTTAGGGTGTCACCTGTATTCATTGTGGGTAGATGCGGTCTTGCTGCGTGTGAGCGGTCTGTCCGTTTGCCTCCTAACAGTACTAGGGTGTGAAGTAGATGCCCGGAATGTCAAGAGTGATGCGGCAATGTCCCTGTCACCCCTAGAATTACGCCCTCCGATAGTGCAGTGTAGTGGTACATTTTAATCAAACTTTTACAAAAAGATAACATAAACATAGTCTCTGGAAGGGAGAGGCTCATTAAAGCGGCCTCAATTGTCCAACGAGTAAACCACGGGATGGGGTCGTGGTGACCATGAATCTTCATGGGGATCCACCCACACGGCCCCGGCTAGTGTCTGATGTGTGCCCCATCAATAGGCAAGGTGAGCTTTGCAGGTTTACTCCGCTCCTCCAGACGCCCGGTCACCTGCCAGACTCTCCAGGACTGCCTTCCTCTCCTGCGCCATCACCTCAGGATCTGGCCTCGGGCCCCCCCACCCCGCGTTCTCCACCTCTGCCGCTCCCAGCGGCTGGACCCGGCCCCCGTCTTGACCACTCCTCCTGTTGGTGCCTCAGACTGCTCAATCTGGTGGAGGGCACAGGCCGCGCTAAGGGAGCGTAACTGGTGGATTTTTCCCTCCCAGGTGAAGATTAGGCGGAAGGGGTGACCCCATGTGTATGGAATTTTGTGCTCTCAGAGGAATGTGGTCACTGGGCGGAATATTTTCTCTTCTTCAGTGTGATCGTTGAAAGGTCCTGGTACAGCTGGAGCGGGTGGCCGCCAAAGTGCGTCGGGGCCCCTGGCGGCCCAGAAAATGCTTTCTTTCAGAGGAAAGCTGTGGACACAGGCCATGATATCTAGGGGGCAGCATGTACGAAGCTCTTGTGGGGTCAACCCGGTGGACTCTATCAAGGCGAATGTCTGACTCCTGTATGTCACCAAGGATCTAGGCGAAGAGAACTTTGGCATACTCCTCCATGTTTCCTGCTTCGGCGGCTGTTGAGGCATTCCTGATCCGTATGTTGTTGCGCCTCGACCTATTCTCAAGGTCCTCGGCGTGGGCCTGGAGATCTATCTGCCTATCAGTGAGGCGGATTAGTTCCTGCCGGAGTTGTTCAATCTCTTCATCTCTAGTGGTCTCATTCAACTCCAGTGTGTCCACTCTGTCTCCGATGTCAGAGATCTCTTTCCTAACGCCTTGCAAATCCCTGGCCACGTCCCCTTTAATTGATTGCAGATCTTCTTTAAGTGACGTGAACAGGGCCTCGAGGTAGGAGCGGGTAATGGGACCCTCGCCGTCATCTGTGCCCTCCGGGGGCAAGGAGGCTCGAGCGGTCCTGAGCCGAAGTTTTGATGAGCATGTCCTTTAGCGTGCAGTCTTTTTTGGCTCGAGGCATCGCCATCCCCCCTCGGTGTTGCGGTGACCAAAGCGGCACTTTAGCAGAGCTTCTGTTCTCAGAGGCAAAGTGGCGAAGGCAGGGGTCCCGGTCTCCCCCCTCGTTCAATACAGCGTGGCGGCCTGGGCTAGGAGCGCGTTGTGGACAGTGCTGGGGTCCCAACCTCGGACCACCCCCGCGCCGCAGGTCCCTGCGAAGAGTTCCTGCCAGGGGGAGAGGTGCTGCAGCTCCCAAAGTCCGGGATCACCCGCCAGTAATTCCCGGATCGTGGCGAGGTCCCCGATGCCCAGGCCGCGTGGGTGGAGGCCAGGCAATGCACCCCCAAGGGGGCTGCAGGAATTCAGTGCCTTGCAGATTTGCACGCCCTAGTACCTCTTTTGTCAGTTGCTCCGTGGGCGCTGTGCTGGACGTGTCTCGGGGCCTCTCGCCTCTGCACCCCCTCCACATCCGGGGCCCCCCTTGGTGGTCGCATGGGCCTTGGCCGTGCTCCGCAATGCGCCGTCCCCAGGGCCCGTGCAGGTGCTGATAGTGCTCCCGGGGCTGTCTCTCCTTCCACTGGGTTCAGGCCGGTAGGCCTAGGCTCCTCGCGGTGGATCGCCAGCGGCCTGCAGTTGCTCCTGCCGCCACGGGGGAAGCGCGGGTGCGCTGCCGTCCAGCAGGTCCAGGCACGCCCTCCCGCACAGGGCGATGCCGCAGGCAAGAATCGAGGCGGTCAGCGGGAGCCCCAAGGCCGGACAGCCGCTCGCCGCTTCTCGACCCCGCCTCCAAGATGACGCCTTTGTGTGGTGACAATGTGCGGAGCGCCGCGAGGATCTCTGTGAGCGTGCCCCCAGCGGCGACGTCAGCCTCTTCTTCTTCGGGCCTGGCTGCTCTGATCAGGCCCCCGCCAGGCTCCGGGGATCCTCGGCCTCGCCTCCAAGATGGTACCTCTGGGCCAACAATATGCGGGGTGACGCAGGGACCCCGGTGGGCCGCGCCCGTAACAAAGACATCAGCCTCCTCTCCTCGAGCCCGGCTGCTCCAATCAGACCCCGGCAGGACTCCGGGGTCATCGGCGTCCCAGGAGCTTTGGAGCCGCACAGCAGAACACGCCGCTCAGGCTGCCGGGGGATCCACGGGATTTGGGACCCACAGTGCGGCAAGTTTGCCCCCACCAACTGCGGGGGCACAGAGAATTTCAAGCTTTGTCGTGGGGCCGGAGGGATCGTAGAGAACGTCTGCTCACTCCGCCATCTTCAGTTGAGGTAGTTTAGGTGATAAGCGAGAGGGTTGCGAGTGCGGCCCAAAAGTAAGAAATTTAGAGGAGGTGCTGTTTTGACTTGTAATCGGAACATGCAGAGGTTTTAAAAGTCGCACGGTAACGAAAGTGAGCGCGGGCTTCGCTCTTACTGTGTAGACGAGGAACGGGGATCTGAACATGCTTCGTGCACTGCGTCTTATCTCTGTTCCTCTTTGTCCGCCGTAGAGCTCGAATGTCCGCTCCGGTGTGAGACGTGACTTTCAAGAGAATCTCGCGAGATTTGGGGGCTATCTTGGATTGTGCCAAAATAAATAGAAATAAGAAGAATGGCAGCGTTGAGCTGAAAAAAGTGTGACGGTTGGAATAAAACGGTCAAAAGGTTGTTCGGTTGGATTGCTTGAGAGGGGAAGACTTTTTGCAGAAAGGAAAGTAGGAATTTATTGGCAAGTTTTAGATTTAATAAAAAATATATATATATTGAGATGGGTGTTAGTGTGTGTGTATTTTAGCAGTCCTGCCAAGTGTCACACATCAGGCGTGACGCTAACGCATTTCAGTGTGGTGTTCCGCATCACCGCACTGAAATGCATTGTCACGCATTTGCCCCTGACTCTCTGCTGATGCGCGGCGGTGCTGAAACTGGCTAAATTAAAGCCAGAGTGCTGCTAGCGTGCGCTGCCTGGCTGGTGGTGGTGCCTCTCTGACCTGTGCGCGGGGGGGGGGCATGGGCGGCTGCTCTGTGACAGTAATTGACATCGGATCCTGCTGCTCTGAGAGCCCGTGCGTGCGCGCACTAAGCTACAATGTTGCAAAACTGCTCCCGCCGCGGCGCTGACCACATCATGTGATGTCGAGACTTACCCCTGCCCAATTAAAATTACCGGGACCCCGGGGCCTGCCCTCTCAGACACACAAGTCATGCGTTAACTGGCTGCCGCTGCGGCTGGCAGTGCGGCGCCTGGCGCGATTACCTCACGCGTCCTGGTTTAACAGAAAGCAGCCGCAGGAAGTGTGAGGCTCGGAGGCTGAGAAGAAGCGGTCGGCGGCGGGACTCTGAGTCGCAGAGTCTCACACCATGGCAGCGCCGCATGAGAGGCCACTGCGCAGCGTGTGCGGGGAGACTGGCGCCCGCTGCAGTGTGCACACTGCTGCTGCAGGCTGGCATGTGTGGCGCCGGCCGCCGTCCACGAGAGGCAGGCGCACATCTCACCCCCGCCGTACGGCTCAGTCCTGGGCTCACCGCCGTGCCACGGGCAGCAGAGAGAGAACAAGTTGCACTACTCTCAGTAAGCATTCTTTTCGTCTTCTCTTTCTAACGCGGCTCGTCATGACATTCTTCATGTCTGCAGCCAGCAGACTCTCATGCAGGTGGACTTACAGCAGCCCTGAGACGGGCTCTCAGCACAAGCCCCACTGACAGCGCTCCGATGGGCAGACACACTCCCCCAGGCATTGTGAACTGGCAGCCTGGGGAAGTCGCGCACTAAGTCTCTGACTCTGTACTGAAGTTCATTCTGACTGCTGCTGGCATATGCTTTAACAGTAATAGGCCGTAATTCCAATTAGTTTACACCAAAATGAGTCGGAGGCATAGTTTTCTTAATTTATATTTCACTCATTTGAAACGCACAAAAATATCATGCGTGTAGGTAACTTGTTACATCCACAAAGAGTGAATGAATGCCTGAAATAATTTGAGATGAATGTTGTGTCTTCAGGGACTTTTTAGAATTTCTTGTTGATCAAATGGGTGTAATTTCTGATACGTATGTTTCCCTATATGTTTCGTTTTGCTCACGAAAAAATGTCACTCATATTCATTGAAATGTCACTCATAATTACACTGAAAATTATGAAAATGTCACACATAGCAATCTGAAACCTTGGCAGCTATGTATTGCCGAGGCCGATGGGGAGACTGTAGTGCAGGGCGTGGTCTGAGTGATGACCCCCCGTCACACTCACTGACTGTCCGGTTCGGTTGCAGCGGCCGCCAGGAGAGGACTCGGACAGGCTGCCTGAACTAAATGGGCAACGGTGGCAAACTGGATATGATTTCCGTGGGGGTGGCTCGAGGCAGCCTGAGCCTGCTGCAGAGTCAATCGTCGAGGCCAGACACTCAGCGCTGCGGCTGCCTGGATGAAAATCTGATCACCAGTAACAGAGGTAAGTAAGTAAAGTAGTTTCCACTTGCCATCCCCATCCGAAAATCTGTCTGTGTACTAGATTAGTGCCCCTCCCATTTATGGGCCTGTGCAGTACTTAAGATATTCTTAGAGTTTCTCGTTGCTGAAATGAGTGTATTTTCTGATATTTATATGATTCCCTCATCTTTATTGCTCTATTTTGCTTGCGAGAAAGTGTCACTCATAGTCCCTGAAATGTCACTCATAATTACACTGAAATTATGCAAATGTCACACATAGCAATCTGAAACCTTGGCAGCTATGTTTTAGATGGAGCCAGAACAGGGTTGCAGTGCAGGACAGAGGATTGGTAGTATGGATGAAGAGCTAATAAGGAAACTTATATAGCAGGAAATGAAAAATAAAGTAGAGGAATCGGTAACTAGCCTCTTGGAAAAGAAAGACAGGAAAGATTGGGAATCGAATGAGGAATTTTATTCTTTGTCTGAGGAGGATGAAAATGTAGTTGGAATAGGTAGAAAGAGACTGATTTTGCGATTTCGCAATTTCGCGGTTTGCCGCGAAATCAGCACTTTTGGAAAAATGCCGCGATTTTTACAAAAGTGCCCGCGAAATCGTCAATGCGCACAATTAGACAGTAACTGCTGGTGACTTAGGGCCATATGTATGAAAGTTTGGTTTTATGATTCTCAAATAGCGAATTTTAGAGAATCGCTATTTGAGAATCGCAAAGCGAGATGTATGTAGGATTTGCAATAAATTTTGCGAATCCTACATATTCCTTATTTGCGAATCGCAAATTGCGATTCGCAATTAAGGAATACCTCCCCATTCATTCCTATGGGCCTAGAGGCCCATAGGAATGAATGGGAAGACATTCGCAATTTGCGATTCCCAATTAGAGAATCGCAAATTGAGAATGCAATTTCAAGGGTGCCAGGGTGTCTAAAGGACACCCTGTTGCACCCCTGAAATGAGCATGGGTGCAGATGTGGCGCACATACATGCCCTAAGGGCATGTATGTGCGCCACATGGCACTTTGAAAATGCAAAAAAGTGCATTTTTCAGAGGAATCGCAAATTACCACCAACCTGAAGTTGGTGGTAATTTGCGATTCCTTAAGGTCAAATTGCACTTTTTGGTGCTTCTAAATTGCATTTAAGGAATCGCAATTTGCGATTCCTTAAATGCAATCGCAAAATAGGGAATCGCAAATTTTGCGATTCCTTATTTTGCGAGGCAGTTTTGACTTCATACATACCTCTAAGCAAAATTGCATTCGCAAACGCCGAAATTCTGCGAATTTCGGCGTTTGCGAATGCAATTTGGCTTGATACATATGGCCCTTAGTTTCATGGGGAGACGCTTCTTCCACATTTTAAGAGGGTGCCTTTATCATAGCAAACTCGGGCAGAAAGAGGACATCTTGGGAGCTAAACCCAGTGAAGGAACTGGTATGGTAATGGCAACATGACAAATGTAGGTGGCAGGCGAGAGAAGGGCAGGCGGCAAGCTTCCTGGTAACAGAGTTGGCACAAGTAAGGGCCAGGCGGATGAAAGGTGTCGGGCATCATGGCGCAAAAGGCAGCACGAGAAGATGAGATGAGGACAAAGGCAGGAAGGAGTGGGATGGCAGCGAGCACCTTAGGGCAGAACCTGGCGCGGGTAGAAATCAAGAGAGAGGAGGACATTTTCCAGGCATCAAGTGAAGTGACGAGGTAAGACCAGGATATGAGTTGATGAGGTGGCAACTGGATAAAAGCAGGGAGTAGAGGAAAGGTAAACAGGAAGGGACAATCTTGGGGACAGAATGGGATACAGGCAGGTAATTAATGGGCAGCAAGGTGATGGGTACCATGGAGACAAGGGACCAGAACAGGACACTTAGCGGGCAGGCAGTGAACCCAATGGGGCAGATCAGGTGAAAAGAAGTCACACTCTGGAAACTGTCAGGCGGCAAGGAAGTGGTGGAGAGAGGACAGAGCAGCAGCAAAATCCACCAATACATGTCCTGTGTAAATGTCTGTCACCCTAGCAGAATAGTAAAAACAAGCATTTGCAATGCAATAGGTCTCGTATTTACGCGAGTTTGAGCTATTGGCATTGTAAATGACAATGGCTTTTATTTATGTTTTAGTTTTTAAAACATAAATAAATGGCATTGTCATTTACAATGACAACAGCTTGAACGCGCGTAAATGCGAGTCCTATTACATTGCAAATGTTATAACGTTGTGCCCCCGTGAAAACACCCGTGAAAACATAAACGGTCAGAGCCCTAGCCAGACCCTCCAGGATTTCGCGATTTGCCTTGAAGTATTACACGGTTGTATGGTGCCTTTATTATGAGTTTCTCCTCTGCTGCTCCTAAGTGGATTCCACAGGTCATATACTGTGACTGGTTGCATAATTTCAATTTCTTTGGGTATCTCCCTGTCCCTCTAATCTGGACCCCCAGAGCATACACTAAGGTAGGTTCTAGAATGCCATTTCCTATGGGATGCTACCAGGCCATCTTTGATGGGCTTCTCAGAACCTATACTAAAGCAAACGGAGGATTGCATTTCCAAGGGATAACAGCCTTCACCTGTGGGATGCTTCCTCTGTTCCATATCCCAGGTTGCCTATTCAAAGTGGAATACTCTGCTAAAACAGTTTCCATTGATTTAAGGCTGAAAATGAATGATTATGAGTAAAATAAAGGGCCGCAAAAATGCAGCTAAATTTCCATATTTGTGCCGCTAAATTTCCATATTTGTGCCGCTAAATTTGCTAATCCATGCCGCAATATCCTGGGGGGTCTGATTTAGATTAGAAGGATGTATATGGGCATCCATGTTTGCCCCCCTGTGAATGAGACAACCTGGAATGGAGGATAGTTTTGTTTTATTCACTTCCCCAGCAGTAGAGCAGTGCTGGGCAGTCTGGCACTGCCAGATGGGCCAGCTTGAAAGGGCCTGTGTGGGTTGTTTTTTTTCGTCCTTCCAGTCCATGTTAGAAAAATAACAGCCCCATATTGGCCCTTTGAATCTGACCCATCTGGCAGTACCAGATCGTCTGACAGGCCAGGCCAGCACTGGTACAGGGTTGCATTGGGTGAAGGATAGTATTGGCCAGCCCTGGAAGTTGCTTGAAGGGCCTCTCATAGATCACTTTCATCTCCTTTTCCTCCTTCTGCAGAAGTTTCAATTTTTGAGAGAGTTCTTGTGGACGTACCCCAGTCTACAGAGAACAACCTGCCTGGAAAGAGCTGAACATCTCATCTGCATAAGGACTTGTCTGAGGGGCAAGATGGCGTCCGAGCAGGACGTGTGAGTGAGGAGCTCCGGCGTTGTTCCCCTTTCCAACTGCTCCACGGCCGAGCGGGCATCGAGATCTAGCAAAGGAGGAGCGTGGATAAAGGCAGAAAAGATCTATTTATACAGTGATCTACTGATGGTGATTTTGGTGGCTTCATTATCGGACTGGCGGCAGGCAGCTCAGCGGGAGCGTGGAGGCTAAGAAGCAGCGGAATCTTCAGTGTGTTCAGCGCGTTCAGTGAGTGCAGCGGGCTTCCGCGTTCCAACGTGGAGCGCTTCAGCTGCGATCAGTGACGGCGGCGGGAATTTTCTCGCATTGCGGAAAGGAACGCTATGGGGGAAGGGAGATTGCGAAGGCTTGGAGGCTTGATAGAAGTAGCGATAACTCCCGTAGGACACCCGGTAAGCGCGTAAGCGTGTTAGCGTGTTTAAAGAGGACAAAGTGCTGAACTTGCTATCGTGACTGTACTCCGGCAATAACGTTAATTGCAGCAGAGAGCCGCTACATTCTCTCATATAAACTGCCTTAACCGCCTGAACTTTTGCTTTGGTTTGTCAAGAGTGGTAATTGTAACGGCGAGTTGCTACACTGTTTCGCCCTAAACTGCCCTAACCCCCCTGAGACTTTTTGTGGTGGGTAGATCGTGACAGTGAATGCTGTGGCTGGTTTTAGTGAGACAGGCTGTTTGAGAGGGCAAAAAACTTTTCGATATCAGTGGCCATCTGGAAAAAGGAGATTCATATCAGGTTAACTGTAGCAACTGCTGTAGCAATAACGTTTTAAAGGGAGGTTTTGTTTGATTTACCCAACAGAGAATCTGGAAATTTAAGATATTGTTATCAAACACAGTATTTTGCTACATTATATTTAACAACATGCCTTCAAAATCTGGTCGTGGAAGTAAAACTAAGCCAGTAAGTGACGCCGTGAGTAGGGCCGCTCTCTCAGCAAGTTGTACAAAAGGTGGGGTAGATGAAGTTGTTGTAGAGACTGCGGCTCAAGCGCTCAGCAATAGGAAGTTACCCCAGGCACCCCAGATACATCAAATATTCTTGCCAAAAAAACAACTTACTGCGGAATCTACTCGGAGTCTCGCAAAGGAAATAAATGATAACGAGGAAATATCTATGAGTGAGCATTCTGAGGGAGCACAGAGGAGGGAGTACCATAATCACCAAAAAGGTATAGATCAGGAGACTGTACCTGTGCCTGTGAATAAAGGAGGGACTGTGAAAATGATCAATTTTGCAGCAGCAGCACAAACAGGGCAGCAAGAGAAGACTACTACATCGGACGTAATAACTGATCTGGGCCTTGAAGGTACTAATAGGGATAGTGACTCAGGGGAAGGCAATTTCTTTTCTCTGTCGGATCATTCATCTGATGATGATGAGGAATCAGGCTTGAAATTTTTTTTGTTGGGAAAGATCTGGAATTAGTTCTGGTAGTGAGCTTAATACTTCAAATCCGGATGAGGATAATCTCGAACCGACCATGGTGCAAAAACAAAGGGCTTGCAGGGAGGTTGAAGATGCAGGTCAGGTCAACATAAGGGATGGCCTCTCTAGTCCTATCGCAACTGAACCACCCCTTCAATGGCAGAGGGGGGTGAAGGAGATGAACGATCGCTAGCATCAAATCAGCGAGGGGAGATTTCATTAGAATCAATTTACCAATGCATTACAGAGCATAGGGCTGAGACTCGCACGGAAAGTACTAAAACACATGCTGCCTGTCGAAAATTGCAGAACGCCGTTAGGCGGATAGCGAAATCATGTACTGAGTTCACGGAACGTTTGAATGAGGCGGAGGCAAGAATTTCTACACTAGAAGATGATATGGCGAGACAAAAGACATTGGTGGATAACTCGCAGCAATATAAAGAGGACGTGCAAGCCAAACTTGTAGATTTGTAAAATCGTATTCGGAGAAATAATTTGCGGATTTTAGGAATTCCTGAGGGTATTGAGGGACAAGATATTCGCAAATTTGTTGTGGAACTATTCACTGAAGCCTTCCCAGAATTAAAAGATAGGAATTGGTCCAATGAAGTGCAGAGGGCGCACAGGTTCCCATTCAAACAGAGGCCCTTAAAATCCGGTGATAAGGATGTCAGACCGAGAGCAATTTTGATTTGTCTGAGTAATTTTCTGGCACGCCAGGCGATATCCGACCTGGCACGGCCAGATAAAAAGCGGGCTGCGAAGGGAACTCAATTGTTTGTGCGACCGGATTTTTGTCATCAAACTGTGGAGAAAAGGTGGCAGCTACGTCAGTTAATCACTCCTCTTCAGGGGAAAGGAGCGCAAGTGTTTTTGTTAAATCCTGCCACCCTTAAAGTGATTGTGAAAGGTCAAACACGCTTCTTTAATACAGAATTGACAGCGAAGGAATACTTGGCCTCTATATAATGTTTAATTTTGTATCTCTGTTCTTTACCGCCTTTACAGCCTTGTATAAGGGCTTTGAATTTTATAGCTAGTACAACTTGGTGGTGGTAGTATTATGCTCGGGGTATGTGCATGGCAATCCAATTTAGAATGTGGTAATGTATGGGAAACCCAATGCCATGTATTTAATTTAGTTTTGTGCTAGCTAGACAGTGATGGGGAGGATGGGGGAACACATAGGGGGGAGAACTTGCTCTACATCAATAGGGCCATGGGCCCGTTTGCCTGCACATTGGGGAGAGGGAGTGGGGAGGGGAGATGGTAGGGGGATGGTAGGGGGAGGGTTGGGGTTGGGGGTGCTGGGGGGCTGAGGGTGTGGTGTGAGGGGATGGTGGGGGGTGCATTTCACAAAAATCAATCCATGTGCAAACATTTCTGATTTTTTAGGATGGTCAATCAGTATCAGACTAAGATTAAGATTAAGAATGAGTCAGGTACTACTGGTTTACTTTGTGAGATCTGGGAGATATGGCGGCTAAGGGAATTCGTATATGTTCTTTTAACGTTTGTGGTCTAAATAATAGTAATAAAAGGTGTAGGATAGCTGCAGAATTACGTATTATGAAACCAGACATTTTATGTATCCAGGAAACACATATACCATGGGTTAAACGCAAATTGTTGGAAGAATTAGGATACACACTTCTGGCTGCAACCAGGCAGACTTCCACTAATAGGGGGGTCGCCATTTTGGTACAGGGTGGCATCATTGGGACAGGGAGGGTAAAGATGGATAATTATGGGAGATGGGTGATCGCCGAATGTTTAATAGGAACAACTAAGTATACCATTTGTTCTGTTTATGGGTCAAACGTTGATGATGCTGGTATATTGGAAGATTTAAATGTTGAATTGGCATCTGGGCCTACTCCGCTAATTTTATGCGGGGATTTCAATATCCATTTAGAGGGGCAAATTTTAAGTCCCAAATATAAGTATGTGGGCCACAAACCTAAAGTTTTTAAGGCCCTAGTTCAAGTATTGAGGGATCATGGGCTAGTGGACACATAGAGGGCAATACATCAGACAGATCCTGGATTTACGTTTTACTCACATCCACATCAAAAATTGGTAAGATTAGATTATATATTTATGCCTAGGGCACTCATACCTGGTGCAAAAATGCAGGTCTGGCCTCGAATCACTGCGTCTCATGGTCCTCTCTTGTTGGATTTATACATGATTAGGCAGGGCGGAAGGACATTCTCTTTCAACAGGAAACTATTGAATGATAAGGCATTTAGAGATCATATGATCAAGTGGACAACGGATTTTCTTGCTATAAATAGGGGATCGGCCTCGGGTCCTATTGTATGGGACACTTTCAAAGCTGGAATACGTGGCGAGGCACTTAGTTTTGGGCTAGCTAAATTCAAACAAGGGCAAACAATAACTTATCAATTGTTGGATGAGCTTCGGGAAGCAGAACTGGAATTGATTAAGATACTTAGACAGGGGTTAGATGTTAAAGCTATAAATAGCAAGTTAGCGTCATTCAAAGCAAAAATCAATTCGATTTGGTGCAAGGATATCGCCATCCAATATAATACCTATAAACAAAGTAGATATGAATATGGTGAGTCGACCGGGCGGCAGCTTGCACAGAGACTTAGAGCTAGACAATCTTCTCAAAGAATTTTGGCCATGATTGATGCGGCGGGCAACACGGTTGAAACAGAGGAGGGTATTATGGGGGTCTTTCATGAGTTTTATCAAGAGCTTTATAAACAAAACGATCTCGAGGAATCAGATATTGAACATTTCTGTCAGGAATTAGTATTGAATCGGATAAGTGATGAGGAGCAAGCATTATTGGAAGAATCAATAACTATTGAGGAAATGGAGGCAGCATTAGGTCAATTATCACAGGGGAAAGCTGCCGGTCCAGATAAACTACCATTGGAAATCTATCAGTTGCTTTTTCCAGTTGTGAAAACTGATATGTTGGGCGTTTTTCAGGAAGCGCAGTTGGGGAATGCGCCTCCGTCTTGGGATGAGGCTAATATTGCAGTGTTTAAAAAAAAGGATAAACCCCCTAATATACCAGGGTCATATAGACCGATATCTCTGCTAAATGCGGATGGGAAAATTTACGCTAAGATTTTAGCCAATAGGCTGATGCGGGTTATTACGCCCTTGGTTTCAACGTCCCAACATGGATTCATTCCTGGTAGAAGCACTATTAATCATATTCATAGGGTTATTACTCTCATCGATTTTGCTAATGTGTCACATAAAAAGCTGGGCTTAATATTTCTCGACGCCGAGAAGTCGTTCGATCGCGTATCTTGGGCATTCCTGTGGGGTATTATGCGTGGGATGGGGTTTGGGCCAGATTTTATTAAGTCGATTCAAAGTATGTATAAATCTCCGAGAGCTAGAATCTGTGTCATGGGGAGGGAATCCCAACAAGTTTGTATTAACAGGGGAACAAGGCAGGGATGTCCCTGCTCCCCATTACTTTTTGCGTTATATATTGCCACATTTGTGCAGATGTTAGAACAAAGTAGTAAGATAAAGTCAATGGAATGTGGGCTTTACCAGGTACGTGTTCTAGCATATGTGGACGATATCGTTGTTGCCTCTGCTGATCCTGCACAGGCCATAAGGAAGATAGAAAAGTTGGCTGAAGAATTTGGGGCGGTGTCGGGATACAAACTTAATGCGGCCAAGACTCAGATAGTATGTACATATCAGGCTTGCCCAGGGGAGATTCGGGTAACGGATGAAGCTCGCTATCTCGGTATAAAAATCAGAATGTCCCTACAAGAACTCATTGAGGTTAATTGGGGTACTATTACCTCAGCGGTTAAGCAGCAGCTAGATCGTTTGGAGTGTTTACATCTGACGTTAGTAGGGAGACGCAATGTTTTAAAAATGACTGTCCTTCCTAAAGTACTCTACTACTTTAGAGCAGTGCCTTTAGAGCTATCAAATAAACAATTGCAAGGGCTTCAATCTATATGTGACAGATTTATTTGGGGTCAACGTAAAGCTAGGAGAGCTTTTAAGCACATGATGCTACCGTTAGACAGGGGAGGGTGGTCTGTTCCGAATTTCTGCTTTTACTATTATGTTTGTTTAGTGCAAAATATACGCATTCTATTGACTGGGGAAGACGCAATAGAGGCAGAAGTCCCCTCAATATATAAATTAATGTTAGGGGAAGAAGTCAGAAACGTGTTATTGAAATTTTCCGAGCCAAGCTTCTGTAAAAAAAGTAGGTTTAAGATCATGATTTCTGCCTATAAGGCTTGGAAAAGGGTATGCAAGTGGTTGAATATTTGTGAGAAGTTGGCCTGGTATATGCTGTTCACTAATTAAAGTGGACACCTTGCACCAGGGCAAATCGACTCTTATGGTAGATAGGTTTAAGACAACCTTTAAAGAAAGCTATCCTAGTGGTAGCTGTGGAGAGCAGCCTTCAGGCTAAGTCTCGGAGGAATGTAAAGCAGCTTGTTTTACCATATAATCTCTTGAATCACCAAATGAAAAGACACCACACAGGTATATATATCAAATATATATGTATTTATTTCTAAATAACTCTCTACTAATCTCTTTATGAGATTAGAAGACAAACATATGCACAAATCAACGTTTCACAATAAGTTAAGCACAGAATATGGCTGGGGCCCTAGGGGCGTACCAGACCATATACTAAGTAAGAGACTTAGAAACAACGACTTGCAAGGAGACAAGGCCTAGGGCCTTCAGAAGTGCTGGGGCCTCACGAAACCACCCAAGGCAGGTAAGTAAAGGACCCACGGGGGACGCGTGCAGTGTGGATACACAGGCGCGAATCGCCGTTAACTTCAATGGGGCAAGTCGCGGTTGGAAATAAAGAGTTTTAGGATACTTCGGGAGAACCTACAAGCAAGTCACTTACAGGGTAAGTAGTTCTAGGGCCCACACCCACAGGAGCACCGTAGTGCTGGAGTTACCTCACCCAGGGAAGCCGGGTGCACAGGTGTCCTTTGGTGTCGGGTCGCGGCGTCGTTTTCAATGGCGAACAAAGAAGACTTGCTGCTTGCGGGAGCTGAAGAAGTGTCCGGTGGAATCCAAGCCTGGATTCTGAAGAAGGATGACCTGAAAGCAGAGGGGACAGTGTTCAAAGTCACTTGGCAGTGACCCGGGGCAAGGAAGATGGATGCCCACCGTCGTCGGTCGCTTCAGGTCGGTTGCAGGTGCCTTGACTCTTCAGCCACGTGGTCCAGGAGGCGTCGACGACGACCAGGAGCTGGATTCGGTGTGTCCCTCGACGTCTGCAGCTGACTGCGGTGTCGGCAACTCGATCGGAGCCAACAAGCCTTGGCAGCCGCAAGTCTCGGGGAGATGAAGAAAAGTCGATGGCGCAGACCAGCAAGGTCTGAGGGACTCACCCAGCGAGGGTAAGTTAGGGCAGGCCTGGAGCAACCAGGGAGCCCTTTGGTTTCTTTAAGAAGTCTTCTGGGGACCCACAAGCCAGCGGGCAAGGGATCGCGAAGACACCTCGGGCGGAATCACTCAACAGGGGCCCACGGTCACTCGGGACGGTGTAGGCCTCTGATCTTCGGAGGGATTCCTGTTGGAGGTCGGGACCACACGTGGTCCAAAGCACAAGTTCGTAGAACGTTGTGAAGGGGTTGCACTCGACAATAGTGCACGGTACCCAGGGGTCGCGGTTCCTCGTTACTCGTGGGGTCCACTTGCCTCAGCTTCGCTGGGGACTCACGATGGCCTGGGAGAGGTCAGGAAATCCACTTCTTGGGCTGCAGGGACTTCGGACTCCGGCGGGAGCGGCGTAGTTTGCGACCGTCGTTGTCGTTTTAGGTGCCTGCCAAGCAGGGGAGTCACTCCTTGACTCCAAGGGAGATTCTTCTGTCTTCCAAAGGTAGTGGAACGTCGAAGGGCCAGGATTCTTCTGTAGAGCGTCGTCCAGGGGTTATCTGCTTTGCAATGGCAAGGTTCCCCTCTTATACTAAAAAGAGGGGATGGACTAGCTCTATGACCCCACCTATGGGAGGGTCAAGGGAGGGGGTGGCTACACCCACTTCCCTTTGTCCAGTTTCGCGCCAGAGCAGGGGCAGGTAGCCCCTGAGCTGGTTTGAACTGGCATATGCACAGAGGAGCCTTCTGCTCCCCCAGTGCAGGACTTCAAAGCACTCTAAGAGTGCACCCACCCAGCCCCAATACACTAAACCCTGTCTGGGAGGTGGTTACACCTCCCTGTGACAGGATGCCTATTGTTGGGCTTCCTCCACTGCGAGTTTTGGTCATCAGCAGGAGGGCAGCCCAGTGTCTGTGACTGGTGGCATCCATTTTGTGATGCCAGGGCTCTGCAGGATTCTACCGCGTTTCCACAGCAGGTACATGTCTTACCCCTCTAGAAGGGTGGAATGCTACTCCCGCCGCCAAGATTGGCGGGGGGTAGTATTCCAAGATGTTTGACACCAAACACGACATGTTTTGATGCAGCCATTCCAAAGTTAGCATTTACCGCGAGGATATAATGCACTTAAATAGTATATGGTTTAACCGCATCCACAAACAGCACCAGAGAATAGACTCTGAGAGCTGCAGAGGGGCCCTGCTCAGGCAGAGGCACCCCCTCACATAGAAGCCAAGCACCCTGCCCTCAGGATTGATAGGGCCTGCCTTAGGGGTGACTGATAGGTTTATATGTGTGTGCAGGAGAGATATAGGAAACCTATATCTCAGTGAGGGGTGCTAGCACCACCTCACACAGGCTGCAGTAGCAGGCCTGTGGTGTCAGATTTAGACTGCTTCCCAGGGGTGGCATAACACATGCTGCAGCCCCTGGTAGGCCTGTGAAGTACCTATGCCCTTGGCACCTAAGGTACCATATACTAGGGACTCATAAGGCACCACAGTATCCAATCACTAGTGCACCTAGAGTGCACTCCATGTCGTTTAGAGAGAGCAGATAGACTGGGGCCCTGAATAGCAGGGTCCCAGTCCAACTAAGTCATAAACCAGCAAAACACCATAAAAAAGTGGGGGCAACCATATAGTCAGATTCCACCTTCCTACATAACCCCCCCAAACGAAAGGAGATAAGGCTAACCTTGACCAGTTGAGCCTTTATTGATTAAGTGGTCATATAAGGAAGCACCTGCACTAGCATGGTTGCCCCCTGTCTTATGGTCCACTAAGCAATCCCTCACCCTAAGGTTATGAGAGGGTCTCCACCATGGGGAATCACTACCTCTGGTGTGCTTTGGTAAAGTACAAGGCTGGTGGGGTGTCTGAGTAGGGAAGTGAGGCCCTAGGAAGGTTGGCCTCAGCTTCCTCAGATCACTGGTCACCATGTATGCCTGTCTTTCCATGACTGAGTTGCACTTTGCTCTAAGGGTCAACCTTTGACTGCCTACAGCTGGGGGTTGGGTCCCTTTGGATGGAACACTGGAGGGACATGGCATGTTTGGAACCTTTGGTCCCAGGTTTGCCCTTGCCTAACAGAGTCCTTCTGGGGGAGGTCCCTACATAACGGTATGGGGGATCCCTCAGTGGGTTGAGGAATTTTCACCTGGCTAGGGCTACTAGACTGGGTGCCCCTAATCTGCTGATGGGGGGTTCCTCTGGACAGGGGGCCCTGGGGGTCCACTGACCTCCCTGACCTCTGCAGCCCTGGGCTGACTGAGGCAGGGTAGAGAGGGGCAGTTTACCTGCTCCAGACTGGGTACCACCTTGGAAGGGTCCTCTGTCATCAGGGGTGGGGCCAGGCCAGGCCTGACTACCTCTGTGGCAGTTCCTTCACTAGGGGAGGGTCAGTTCCCTGAGGAGGCTGACCCTTACCTACTGTCTGGAGGAAGAAGACTTTTCTTCAACCCTTGTGCTCTCTTCTGGGGAGAGTGGGCCATTCTTCCAGGCTCCATCTCTCCAAAATCTTGGGCTGGGGCTGTGGCCATCACAGCCCCACTAACCTTTACAGGGACACCCAACATCTTCAGATGGGTTTGGTGTTCAATTTCAGCCCAGGCTGAAATTTCCAGATCATTGCCCATCAGGCAATCTACAGGTAAGGTTGGGGACACTGCCACTCTCTTTGGGCCTGTGACTCCCTCCCAGCTGAGATTGACTATGGCCATGGGGTGATCTGTTCTGACACCATCAATGTTGGTCACCTGGTATTTAAACTCAGGTAAAAGCTGGTGAGGGGGACTAGTTTCCCTGCCACCATGGTGACACTAGCCCCTGTGTCCCTAAATGCCACAGCTTTCTGACCATTAATTATTGGCTCCAGTCTGTACCTGCCCAATGCTATGGGACCCATGGTAAAGGTGGCATATCCTACACCACCATCAGAATCTGAGGAGTCTGTTGAGGGGGTCCTGTCTAAACTAGGGCCCACCTCTGTTCCTCTTGCAAACGCACCTAACTTTTTGGGTGCACTACTCCCAACTGGAGGATTACTACTGGTAGTACCAGGAGGGGTGGTAGTAGTTGTTGGAGGAACATTTTCTTTATTGCCATTCCTGGGACAACTGGGATCAGATTTCCAGTGCCCAGGCTTTTTACAGACATGGCAATAGGGTTTCTTTTCAGGAGAGGAAGGAGTTTGGGACCCACCCCCAGAAGAGGAATTTTGGGGCCCTGCAGGGGACTTATCCTTGGATTTATCCCCACCTTTCTCTTGGGACTTGGTAGAATCTTTCTTGTGGTCACCACCCTGATTCTTAGGCCTTACCCTGGTTCTGACCCATTTGTCTGCCTTCTTTCCCAATTCTTGGGGAGAGGTCAGATCAGAGTCCACCAGGTACTGGTGTAAAAGCTGGTTTTGACAATTATTAAGGATCTGTTCTCTCATCATTAGATTATAAAATCCTTTGAAATCAGTAACCCTACTGCCAACCAGCCAACCCTCCAGAGCCTTGGATGCACAATCTACAAAGTCAGTCCAGTCCTGAGTCTGTGCCTTCTGGGTATCTCTGAACTTCAACCTGTACTGCTCAGTGGTTAAGCCAAACCCATCTATCAGTGCACTCTTCAGGACTTCATAATTATCAGCATCCTCTTCTCTAACAGTGAGGAGCTTGTCTCTACCTTTATCTGAAAAGGAGAGCCACAAGATTGCTGCCCACTGCTTTTGGGGGACCTGCTGTACTCTACAGGCCCTCTCCATAGCAGTTATCCACTTGTGGATATCATCCCCACTCTGGTAGGGAGGAACAACCTTGCTCAGGTTCCTATGGTCAGGGACATATTCTCTGCCTCTAGGGACACTGTTGCTGCCACCAGGGGGTTCTAAACCCTCTCTTCTGGAAGCTCTCTGGATCTCCAGGGCTTCTCTATCCAGTGCCAACTGCTTGGTTCTGAGGGCCACTTTGGCTTCCTCATACTGGAGCAGTTTGCACCTTCTCTCAGAGGAGGTCTCTCTTAAGTTAAAGTATGAGCTCCTCTCCTGGACACATTCTCTGCCAGAGTGATAAGAGTGCTCAGATTCCCTGGAAGGGGATCTGTGCCTCTCATCCACTCTGCCAGTTCTCTTAGGGAGAATTCCTCTGTCCTGTTCAGGCTCCTTGAAGCCTGGCCCTTCAATCACAGAGTCTTGGTCATTTGGATTTTCATCATCTGACCCAGATACTATGACTGACCCACCCACTGATTCAGACCCCTTAGCTCCTAGAGCCAATCTAAGGTCATCTGCTGTCAGCAGATCTATCAGGTGGAGTGTTGAGGGACTCTGTCCTAGCTTCAGGTGTCTTTCAACACACATGGCTCTCAAGTCAGAGAAAGCCATGTCCTTATACTGAGGCTGAGTGGATCCACTGGGTCCACCCCTTAAGGACATTCTAGTGTTGTGCAGTGTTGTACTACCTACACTAGTTTGTGGCCTACTGATCCTAGCTTGAGCTGTGGAAAGGGTGTGCTATCCCTTGGCACACAGCTCTAAGTTCAGTAGAACTTATTGATACTAAGCTTGACTTTATATGTACCTTGAGTACCTATAATGGTTTTCAGTTAGTAATTCAAATAGAGATTTTCTGGTAAAACAATGGCAAGCTGGAATCCCACACGCTGCCCACCAATGTGAGAAGTTGGCCTGGTATATGCTGTTCACTAATTAAAGTGGACACCTTGCACCAGGGCAAATCGACTCTTATGGTAGATAGGTTTAAGACAACCTTTTAAAGAAAGCTATCCTAGTGGTAGCTGTGGAGAGCAGCCTTCAGGCTAAGTCTCGGAGGAATGTAAAGCAGCTTGTTTTACCATATAATCTCTTGAATCACCAAATGAAAAGACACCACACAGGTATATATATCAAATATATATGTATTTATTTCTAAATAACTCTCTACTAATCTCTTTATGAGATTAGAAGACAAACATATGCACAAATCAACGTTTCACAATAAGTTAAGCACAGAATATGGCTGGGGCCCTAGGGGCGTACTCAGACCATATACTAAGTAAGAGACTTAGAAACAACGACTTGCAAGGAGACAAGGCCTAGGGCCTTCAGAAGTGCTGGGGCCTCACGAAACCACCCAAGGCAGGTAAGTAAAGGACCCACGGGGGACGCGTGCAGTGTGGATACACAGGCGCGAATCGCCGTTAACTTCAATGGGGCAAGTCGCGGTTGGAAATAAAGAGTTTTAGGATACTTCGGGAGAACCTACAAGCAAGTCACTTACATGGTAAGTAGTTCTAGGGCCCACACCCACAGGAGCACCGTAGTGCTGGAGTTACCTCACCCAGGGAAGCCGGGTGCACAGGTGTCCTTTGGTGTCGGGTCGCGGCGTCGTTTTCAATGGCGAACAAAGAAGACTTGCTGCTTGCGGGAGCTGAAGAAGTGTCCGGTGGAATCCAAGCCTGGATTCTGAAGAAGGATGACCTGAAAGCAGAGGGGACAGTGTTCAAAGTCACTTGGCAGTGACCCGGGGCAAGGAAGATGGATGCCCACCGTCGTCGGTCGCTTCAGGTCGGTTGCAGGTGCCTTGACTCTTCAGCCACGTGGTCCAGGAGGCGTCGACGACGACCAGGAGCTGGATTCGGTGTGTCCCTCGACGTCTGCAGCTGACTGCGGTGTCGGCAACTCGATCGGAGCCAACAAGCCTTGGCAGCCGCAAGTCTCGGGGAGATGAAGAAAAGTCGATGGCGCAGACCAGCAAGGTCTGAGGGACTCACCCAGCGAGGGTAAGTTAGGGCAGGCCTGGAGCAACCAGGGAGCCCTTTGGTTTCTTTAAGAAGTCTTCTGGGGACCCACAAGCCAGCGGGCAAGGGATCGCGAAGACACCTCGGGCGGAATCACTCAACAGGGGCCCACGGTCACTCGGGACGGTGTAGGCCTCTGATCTTCGGAGGGATTCCTGCTGGAGGTCGGGACCACACGTGGTCCAAAGCACAAGTTCGTAGAACGTTGTGAAGGGGTTGCACTCGACAATAGTGCACGGTACCCAGGGGTCGCGGTTCCTCGTTACTCGTGGGGTCCACTTGCCTCAGCTTCGCTGGGGACTCACGATGGCCTGGGAGAGGTCAGGAAATCCACTTCTTGGGCTGCAGGGACTTCGGACTCCGGCGGGAGCGGCGTAGTTTGCGACCGTCGTTGTCGTTTTAGGTGCCTGCCAAGCAGGGGAGTCACTCCTTGACTCCAAGGGAGATTCTTCTGTCTTCCAAAGGTAGTGGAACGTCGAAGGGCCAGGATTCTTCTGTAGAGCGTCGTCCAGGGGTTATCTGCTTTGCAATGGCAAGGTTCCCCCTCTTATACTAAAAAGAGGGGATGGACTAGCTCTATGACCCCACCTATGGGAGGGTCAAGGGAGGGGTGGCTACACCCACTTCCCTTTGTCCAGTTTCGCGCCAGAGCAGGGGCAGGTAGCCCCTGAGCTGGTTTGAACTGGCATATGCACAGAGGAGCCTTCTGCTCCCCCAGTGCAGGACTTCAAAGCACTCTAAGAGTGCACCCACCCAGCCCCAATACACTAAACCCTGTCTGGGAGGTGGTTACACCTCCCTGTGACAGGATGCCTATTGTTGGGCTTCCTCCACTGCGAGTTTCGGTCATCAGCAGGAGGGCAGCCCAGTGTCTGTGACTGGTGGCATCCATTTTGTGATGCCAGGGCTCTGCAGGATTCTACCGCGTTTCCACAGCAGGTACATGTCTTACCCTCTAGAAGGGTGGAATGCTACTCCCGCCGCCAAGATTGGCGGGGGGGTAGTATTCCAAGATGTTTGACACCAAACACGACATGTTTTGATGCAGCCATTCCAAAGTTAGCATTTACCGCGAGGATATAATGCACTTAAATAGTATATGGTTTAACCGCATCCACAAACAGCACCAGAGAATAGACTCTGAGAGCTGCAGAGGGGCCCTGCTCAGGCAGAGGCACCCCCTCACATAGAAGCCAAGCACCCTGCCCTCAGGATTGATAGGGCCTGCCTTAGGGGTGACTGATAGGTTTATATGTGTGTGCAGGAGAGATATAGGAAACCTATATCTCAGTGAGGGGTGCTAGCACCACCTCACACAGGCTGCAGTAGCAGGCCTGTGGTGTCAGATTTAGACTGCTTCCCAGGGGTGGCATAACACATGCTGCAGCCCCTGGTAGGCCTGTGAAGTACCTATGCCCTTGGCACCTAAGGTACCATATACTAGGGACTCATAAGGCACCACAGTATCCAATCACTAGTGCACCTAGAGTGCACTCCATGTCGTTTAGAGAGAGCAGATAGACTGGGGCCCTGAATAGCAGGGTCCCAGTCCAACTAAGTCATAAACCAGCAAAACACCATAAAAAAAGTGGGGGCAACCATATAGTCAGATTCCACCTTCCTACAATATTCCACAAATTAACTACTATACTCCACTAGATTCAGCTGTCAGGTTTCCGGAAATATTTTGTGATTTTAAGATGCTGTGTTGGAAGATGCAGGGGATTCGATATTTGGGTGAGTTATACAAGGGAGGGGTGCTATGCTCATTTAAGGAATTAGTTGAAGATTATCAACTTCAATATCATGATTTTTTTAAGTACCTGCAATTGCGTGATTATCTTGTTAGACATCACCTGAATGAGGGAATTACGACGCTTCCAATGGTAGAGGCTATTAGAAGGACGGCCAAGATAGGGGTATTATACGATATGCTAATTGAATCTCAAAATGATGACTTAGTTACTTATGATCTCAAATGGGCCGCACGTTTAGGGGTTGAGGGAGAGGTGATGCAGACTTCCATAGATACAGCAGGGAAAATATTGTTATCGTCAAACTTACAAACGCAGCATTTTAAGTTTAAGACCATTTTTGATTTATATCACACACCTGAACGTATGATGCAGTGGGGTGGGAACAATGGTGGTAAATGTTTTAGATGCCATTCCGATCGTGCAGATAGTGTGCACGTTTTTTTTTAATGCCCCGCACTGTCGCTATTAAAGCAACGAATAGCACTATTTCTGCAAGAAGTTACAGGTATCTCCATATCTATAACAAAGGCAATGATGTTATTAGGGATAGGGGGGAACCACTTAGATGAGCAACCAATGTATAAATTTAAATACCTATTATTTATTGCTGTAGCAGTGGCTCGTCTTTGTATCGCCTCATGCTGGCTTCAAAGAGAGGCTCCCACATTTGAGATGTGGCGGGCGAAATTTTATCATGTCTTTAATATGGAATATAGTTTATATGCTGTTAAATCAGCCAAACGGCAAAAACTCGGAATTCAGATATGGGAGTCTATGATACAGTATATGAAATAGATAATCGATTTGGGTTGCTTAATGACTATATGATTATAATCTGTCTCGGTGCTGCTTCCCTTGCAAATTTATCCTACGATTGTTAATGGCATTTATCGATAATTTTGTTAGTTTTGACCATAATTGCTATGTTATATGTTTATGACATGGATTGAATCAATAAAAAAAAAAAAAAAAAGGACTTGTCTGAGATGTTGTGAAGTCCTTGTCGCTCCAGGACACAACATTGCCAAGATGCTGTGCATTGAAAACGCTAACATCTGTCTGCATCCCCAGGGCCCATCTGAAGGATTGTCACCAGCATCACTGTTTGATGACTCTCTTTTTTCCATGACCCTGCTAGCATGGCAGGGAAACCAGTGCCTGTCCCTCTTTTCCTCCAGGAGGGTTGGTGACCCCCTTGGTTCCATCTCCTGGCCTGGAGAAGTCTGAGAGGTAATTAGGTGAAGCAACATCTAGTACATAACTGCAAACTGCATCTAAACCAGTTACACGGTTGCACACATATACTTATTTTACCTCTGGCCCCTGTCTCCAGCTCTGTCTTCACTAAATGCTGCGTATTAGACCTGTCATCCTTATGGTGGTCTTTCCCCCAACATTTTGCCTTTTATCTCCTGTTTTTGCTGATTCTGTTTGTTGGCCTTAGAACTCTGAGCACTTTACCACTGCTAACCAGTGCTGAAGTGCATGTGCTTCTCCACTAAACATGATGACCTTGGTGTATACCTAATTGGCACATTTGTTGTACTGATAAATGCTACTAGTGGGCTGCAGCACTGATTGTGCTACCCACACAAGTAGCATTTCAAACCTGTCTCAGGCCTGCCACTGCAGTGCCTGTGTGTGCAGTTTATTGCCACTTCGATTTGGCATTTCAAACTACTTGCCAAGCCTTAAACTCACCTTTTATTACATATAAATGTATACCCCTAAGGTTGGCCCTGAGTAACCCCAAGGGCAGGGTGCTATGTAAGTAAAAGGTAGGGCATGTACCTTTATGTTTTGCATGTCCTGGTAGTGACAAATAGCCAAATTATTTTTCACTACTTTGAGGCATACGCCTCTCAGAGGCTAGCATTGGGAATTCCTTAATACACTTTTAAGCTGTAATTTCTGATCAGAGGGAAGTAGCTTTTTCATGTTTCATATGTTTAGAGTGGTAATGATAAATTCTCCGTACTGGTGAAGTTGGATTCAACCTTACTGTTATAGAAATGCCACTTTTAGAAAGTGGACATTTCTCTACACTTACTGCTCTGTGTGCCTGACAGCCTGTCTCCAATACACGTCTGGGGTGGGTGACAGCTACAATTTGTGCATTCCCTCTAGACAGCCACAAAATAGGAAGGGTAGGTGTGTCTGAGTACCCATCTACATACATCTACATTCTGATGGCCTTGCCTGGGCAGGATGGAAGGGAAGGGCTAACGTTTCACTTGAATAGGCTGTGTCCTGTCCCCACACAAAGGACTGATTACCCCCAACAGATAGCCTGGCAGACAGGACCGGGTTGAAAGAGATACTTGTGCACTTCAGAGAGCTGCTCTGTAGTCACCCCGAAATCAAAGGCACTTTTGGCTATAAGTACTGGGTCTCTGACCCCCTAAAATCAGACACTACTGGACTTGTAACTGAAGCTCTGCCAGAAGAACTGCTGTGCTGTTAAAAGACTCAACTGGACTGCTGATCTAGAAGGCCTGCTTTTCTGTTTGTTGCCCTGCTGCCTGTGCCTGGCTCACTGGAAGTGGCTAAGGTACTTGCAACACAAATTCCGATGCATCTCCTGTCGGTGTGTAACAGAACCAGCTCATCGACCCGGCTGCGGGAGTAAAATCGGCACATCGCATCAGAACCTGCGCTTTGCCTCCAGAGATCAACACATCGGACAGCGTATCGCTGCTGCTGCAACTTGATGATATCGAAGCATCCCCTCAACTGTGTGGCAGAATCCAACGCATCGCTCGACGACTCTTGACTCTGGCACCCATCTTCGGAACTGACGCATTGCCTTCACTGTGTGGAAAAGATCGACACATCTTGTTGTTTGGGACCAGGAAAGGTACTTTGTTCACCATGGCCTGTGTGGGTCCTGTAACCGTCCGGCACATTATCGCCATTTTCTCCTAATCGCTTTACTGCATTTATTCCTTTAAAATTCAGTATCTCAACTTATATAGATTGGATTTATGTCGATTTGGTCTTGTTTTGCTCAGAATATAATAATCTATTTTTGTAAACCTGTGCGGAGTTTCTTCTGGTGTATTCATTGTGTTACTGTGTGTATGTGTGTGTGTGTGTGTGTGTGTGTTGCACAAATATTTTACACATTGCCTGTTTAGATAAGCCTGACTGCTCTGTGCCAAGCTACCAGAGGGTTAGCAAAGGTTATCTTTTAGTATGTATCTAGCTTATCCTGACTAGAGTGGTGGTTCATACCTTGGCTGGGTGCATACCTCAGTCAACCAGGAATCCCATTTCTAACACTGCCATATCCGAGTCAGTGCCCTCGGTCCTGTGAGCACCCTCCACCACAGAGAAAATCCAACCATGACTGGTATCTGCAAAGACATAGGGCTACAATTGGAACAGTTTCAATAGAAATACACTAAGGTGTCTTTGCTGAAGGTGAGGTATGAAGAAGCCCAATGGTTACCCTCAGTCAAGATTTACTTGAGCATGTCTTATAGTATATGGCTAGGTCTTGACATCTTGACTCCATCCATGGTAAAAAGAACCAGCAATGTAACAACTGCAGAGATTGATATTTAGTCCAGAATGCCGTACAGCATGCTTAGATTTCAAGAAATTCATTTTTTTTGTTTGAATCTTTTTATTGGCAGGTAGGGTTATACATATCTCGTCGGTTAACAACAGCCATGTATGCATCACGTTCAACTTATATAGTATATGGTGCGTTCAGAGGTGACAAACGTGATTCCTACTGTGAGGGTAGGTGCAGATGGCAAGAGATACATTACACAGTGTTACATTCCTGCAATGTGTGCATTCAACCCACTTACTATATACACTATTACATTTTAGCGTTTACATTTCGTGAAGCTGCTATGCCATATACATGAACCTTGGATACAGTTATCAACAAAAAGAGGACAAAGCAATATTAAGGAAGGTTGGGGTAACTGTGGGTGGGACGCTGCTGCACTCCCCCATTACATGCCACAATCCATATGCTCGAGTCATGTGTGCCGCGGTGTGTTTGTGCGTATCCCTGCCCAACTGGTGCAGTAGGGAGGGGAGAAAGAGTTAAGGCTGCGCACTATGGGGTTGGTTGCAAGTGTAGCCCCCCACAACCGTGCTTCTGCCTCCCTGGTGTCTTCCGCCTCTGCCGAAGAGCCCCCCACTACCTCATCCAACCTCCGCAACTCTGTCAATGTAGATTCCCTCCCTGTGGCCAGCCGGAACTTACGGAGCCCTAACAAATCTTCTCTGCGAAGGGCAACACTCTCCGCCTCGGCCTAATTGAGAAGAGAGCGCCGCCAAGCTGTTACATGTGGGGCATCCGTTGCTTTCCAATGTTTTGTAATTAGGCGTTTGGCTACAGCGAAGCCCAAGTCCAGGAAGCGGGAAGTGACCCTGTGTTTCCTCCCTCTCGCGAACAAGTGCAGAATATGGACCTCCCAGTTAAACGGGACGACCCGCCCTATGCAGCGTGATAGGGCAGTGGTCACTCCCTGCCAGTAAGTGGCGAGCTCCGGGCACCTCCATAGCATGTGTAAAAGGTCTGCACCGTTCAAGTGGCACCTGGAGCAGCAAGCGTCTGCACGACTAAAATATCTGTTTATTTTCGCTGGGGTGAGGTATGCCTGGTGTAGTATAAAGAATTGTATCTGCCGAAACCTCTGATTGAGGGGAACTCAGGCGGCGCCCTCTAGGATAGCCACCCATTCTTTTTCAGATAGCCCCATCCCCAGCTCCTCTTTCCAGTGTGCACTTAGGGGGTCTAGGGAAATTGCAGTATGTTGCCGGAGCAATGCCGCAAACCATCGAATCTGGTGACCCCCACTCCCCATAACATGCAGGTATTGGATTGTGTGATGCATGGGAGGCTCTGTGGCTAGGCAGCCCCACTTGGTGGATAGGGAGGATATAAGCAAGTGATGTGTAGAAGGAAGCTCCCCGGGGGAGGCCCTCCTCCTCCACCAGTTCCATGTGTGGATTCAGGGACACGTCTCGGTCAGATCCCCGGTATCTTGGATGCCTGCTGTGTCCCATCCTCTCAGGTTAGCCGCCGAGGTGATTTGTTGCCCCCTGGGTGTCCCCAGCAAAGGAATAGCAGGGGCATATGCTTTTAAGGCACGGGTGAGGAACAGACACCTACGAAAGCATTTGTATGCCACAGTGAGCAGCAGGGAGCCCTCACATTTGGAGCGTGCGCATGGGTGAAATCAGTGCAGAAGAGCTAGGTGCGACTTAGGGGGGGAGCATCGTTGCAGTGTCTGCAAGATGGCGGCAAGCCAACCATCTGGATATCCATTGTATATGGGCAGACAGATAATAGTGCTCAAGATTAGGAGCAGCCAAGCCGCCCTGTCCGACGGGGAGATAGAGCTTTCTAATGCAAACTCTATGCCTAGAGGCTCCCCAGACAAAATCTCCTACAATTTTTTCCAGCTTACAGAAGAAAGCTGGAGACAAATAAAGCGGCAAGTTTGTAAAATAATAGAGGAGTCGGGGTACTATTACCATCTTCGCAAGAGCAATCCTGCCAGACATGGACAGCAGCAATGTATTCCAAAAGAGGATCTGGGAGCGGATAGCAGGCACGGCTCTAGTAACGTTGCCCTCCAGTAAGTCCATTTTCTGACTATAGATACGGATACCCAGGTAGCGGAAAGTGCCTTCACACCATAGCACTGGCCCACCACCCAGGTCTATGGTGTTCTCTGTGAAGGGGAACAGGATAGATTTCGAGGCATTAACCCGCAAGTCTGACACGTCAGCAAATGTGGATAGTGCCAGATCTAACGACGGGGGATGGAATGGAGGTCCCTGATATAGAGCAGAATATCATCTGCATGCAAAGAAATTGTGTGCATGCCGTCTCCTAAGGAAATCCCTGTGTCTATCCCCGGCCCTGATACTCGCCGCCAACGGCTCCACCACTAGTGAGAAGAGTAGGGGTGACAGGCATCCTTGTCTAGTACCTTGACCCACCGCAATGGCTTCGGAGATGTATGGACCAGTCTTGACTCGAATGATTAGGTGCCTGTATAGCATCCGGATCAGCCCTAGAAAGTAAGGACCAATGCCAAATTTAGACAACGTGGTAAACAAATAAACCCCTTCCAGCGAGTCAAAAGCTCTTTCTAGGTCGAGCACCAGACAGCCAGCTCGAGGCCACTCCAAAGGGGCGTACTCAGCCACCCTAAAATAGCAGCGGAGGTTGAGGGAAGTGCTGCGGGCTGGCACAAACCCGTTTTGATCAGCGTGAACTAGGGAGGGGATGCACGGTGCCAGCCTATTGGCTAGGATTTTGGCTAATATTTTATAATCAGTATTCAGGATCGCCAGGGGCCTGTAAGAATTCAGGAACGTTGGATCCCTCCCAGGTTTCAGCAGCGAGACCACATTCGCTGCATATAGTGATGGGGGAAGCTTAGAACGGTCAGCGGAAGAGTTAAGGAGGGCGTGTAGATGAAGTATAAGTGTATCAGCGTACGTCTTAAAGAATTCCGTCGGGAGTCCACTTGGCCCCGGAGTCTTCCCGGATGCCAGGGAAGACAATGCCTCACGTATCTCGTCCATTGTATTAGGGGAGTCTAACATGAGGAATTGGTGGGGGGCCAACGTTGGCAGGTCGACCGCGCTTAGGAAGGCGTTAATTTGCTGTGAAGACCCGTGAGCTTGGGATGCATAAAGGGAGGTATAGTGGCTGATCATGGCTGCATGTTCCGCATAATTCCCGAGCCGTCCCAGATGGTGTGTATTGGACCCCGTGGGCATTCCTGGCGTATAAGATTTGCCAGCAGTTTTCCCGCCTTATCTGCCGTATCGTGCCTGCGCGCAGAATGGGCTGCAAAGTTATGGCATCGCAACCTTTCCAAAAGGGTGAGCCGCTCAGCCTGCATGGTTTCGAGTCTCAGCTTGGCTTCAGGGCGTGTGACCGATAGAGTTTCTTGCCGAAAGAGTTTGCTCTCAAGGGCGCCCAGGGAGGTGTCAAGCTGTTTACGTATGCTCCACGTCAGGCCCAGGCATTGCCCCCACGTGACCACCTTGAAGGCCTCCCACTCAGTGGCCGGGGAATCAGCGGTGCCCGCATTGCACTCGAAGTAGTCTTTCAATAAATTAGTTTTTAATGGTTTTGTTGGAAATATGCCCTGATTGTGACGGATATCAGTTTACCAAGGTTCAAGCTAGAATGCCATTGCCCTGGATAATCATGCTAGAGAAACGAAAGTGAGAAGGGTGTTGCTCTGTCAGATTCACACAGTGCAGTCGTACTTTTTGAGCCCCAGAGGTGATGAAGATGCATCCTAGTAAACATAGTGGTATTAAATTAAATTGATTTATACTGGAAATATTGAAGAACTTTCTTTACTAAACTCGGCCAATATGGAACTGAAATTCAACTGCGCTGGATCAATACTTGAGTCCTCAGTAAAAAAGCTTGTTTGTGTGATTTTTTTTTAAAGCAAGAGTACTAGAACGTTTTCTACATGAACGCTTACCTATGTGAGGAGCCTCCTTCATGAGCTGTCATAACCATCAACATCACCACTTCCCATAGCACACCTCAGATTTTTCAGAAGTTTATTCAATATGACTTTGTTCTTTTGTCACACACCGACACTATGGATACGTCCTGAATTGTATTGTATGTTGTAATATACCATTCACATCTCTAGACTTCTTATTGGCTAACATGCCTATCCTATCGCCATGAATCATGAAGAACAAATCATTCCATTTATGACATCATTCCTGTGTGATTTGGAAATGTTAGCTTTATGATCCAAACTTTTAAACCTATTTTTCGGTAGTCATGGTTAACTATAAAATCACAGCACTCTCAAATTCACTGCTCATGTGCTTAAGGCATGGCATGTAAGCAATAGCATTGCCTGTGGTAACAGCTGGGCCTGGCTTTGTTGGATTTGATAGTCCAGGCTTGGCAATAATATTAAGCTGCAGGACTTGATGTCCTGAAGTTGCAGCTTTCTGTGCTTGATAACATCTGCTGACATTTAGATTGCACTGTACCTGTTGAAGGCATTTTGCAGGTCATGCAGGTTTTCAGAGCGCACTAAAGCCTCTGAATAGTCTCAGAAAAGAAATGAGATAGACAACAATAGGAGGAGAAAAGGAAAAGAGATGGGTGTATAGCCAAATATAGAGGCAAATAATTGTAAAAGCGAAAATTAAATAGAAGAGAGCTATACAGAGTGAGGCAGAGAAAGACAGAAAGACAATGAGGAATCTGACAAGGAAGGACATCCGAGGATAAACAGAGAAAGACATAAAAGAAGGCAGACAAATGAGAAATGAAGAGATACTCAGTTGGGGAGGCAAGAAACAAGGAGGTAAGAAAGAAACCTAAAAGTGAGCCAGTCACAGGAACTGAAATACCAGAGTTAAAAATCAGTTGCGGCTGGCATGACATGGATGGGGGTGCGGGTGATGGGTACACGCGGTTGCGTGGGGGTCAAGCGGGTTCACGGGGGGAGGCGGGACGGGTTTAATTCAAATTTTTAAAAACTTACCTTCCCCGCGTCGCCTCAGCTCTTGGCCGGGTACCGCGTTTTCCTGCTGCTCTCCTGAACAGGAAGCAGCCAAAGGCAGCCTCCCTCCCCTCCCCTAAGCCAATCACAACGCTGCAATGGCAGCGTTGTGATTGGTGGGGACAGCGCCCAGCCGGGCACCTATGGGAAGGCCATTTTCTCTATGTAGGCTGCATGCAGCCTACATAGAGAAAAGGGAGAGTGCGCATGACTGGTTTGGTCGGCCCCAGAGGGCCGACCAAACAGTTAGGGCCCACAGCATTGGGCAAGCCACTCCTCCCCTGCTTTCAAGCAGACCCCCCAACCAAACCCTTCTGCTTTCTCACAGTGCAAGAAGCAGAAACATAAAATGGTAGTTTTACCATTTTATGTTTCTTCTTCTCGCACTGCGAGAAAGCAGCGGGGCGACGCTCCTCCACCCTAATGGAGGAGCCACCCCTGTTAGAGATGGCTGTGGGCTGAGTCAACAAATAGGGCAGTTGTTGAAATGGTAGATGCCAAGCGCAGGTATAATTTGTCTTGAATTACTTGCTTCCTGCTAAGAAGTGCCAGTACTTTACTTCTGAAATTCAAATGAAGTTGAGATTAGGATTGCTGGCCCTATATATTTTGCCCACCTCTCTGTCTGCTGCAACATAGTAGAACACAGTAGGTCTGCAACTTACTCTTTTCCTAACACTAATTACTCCTGATGATCCAGAACCTTTTTCAGTTCCATTTCTGATGTGCCCCCATCACTCCTGCTACGTACATGCAATATATAATCTGCAACAATTCTACAGAGTTGAGGATGAGTTCAAGCAATGTTGCCAAATAGTTTCTTCAATTGTATTACTATATGATATTCTACAGCTACCAGTGCTTATGAGTATGTTGCAAGTTTTGGCATTGATTCTGTGTTGTGGAGCTATATGGATAATCATGCTTCATGATCAGTTTCTGTCTCTGTGTTGGTACAGTTCACATATTTCCAAATGTGAGGACCATTTCAGGCCATGGGAGGGCCTAAGCATATCATAGCAAAGAATATTTGATGGCAGATAGAACTCAGGGCAACATTTGGAACCATGGAAATACAGATTCAACAATCTATGTGTTATCGAGCCAGTACACAAGGCATTCTTTCCCCTGACTGCAAGACAGTTGGTTCATGTACTAACATCTCTCCTGCAAATGTGTTGGTAGTGTGCGCTGGGAAATATAATATGTATTTTTAGACAAACAAGGGAACCCAATAATTGGTCAGGGACCTTGGGTATGAACTGTTTCAAGGAACAATGGTCCCTAATAAGAAGGTTATTAGTTCCCAGTCTATACAAATAGCAATACAATGATGACTATTTTTCATGTCCTATTTTAATGTAAGACTAAACAGAAAAATACAAGTGGGAGCATAATCATGACAGGGATTTCAGGCAACCACGAGTTGTGGCCAAACAAATTCAACATTTAAACCACTAAGGAATACATTTGCTCATCCTAGCACATATTGATAAAAATATTCAGTTATGTCAAGGTGCGAGAAGTTAATGACGTTTCGATCCCTCTACAAGAGTGCAGGGATCATCTTCAGGACAAAGGAATAGGTGCCTGAAGCAATTGCCTATGGGGGGAAAAAAGGAGAAGAAGAAGGTAGGGAAGAGAGAAGAAAAAGGAGAGACAAAATTAGAGAATTGCAGGGGATGTGTCACGGGTCCAACACATACCCCAAGGTGAGACTTGCAACCATACCAATTGCAGTGATGGTAACTGGTGATGGCCTGAGCCGTGGGGCATGCGGGCTAAAATTAGGGTCGTGAGATGCGGGGAGTGATGGGGTAGCTACTGAGTGATGCCGCATAACATGGGTACCTTGGAAATCTATGGTTGAATCAAGGAAATCAAAGAATCAAGGTGCCGGCGTAAAGGCCCATTGAGGATGGACAGTGGGCTGAAACGCTAAGGCCATTATAGGGCAGATGGACCAATAACAAGTAGGAAGCCGAGTTAGTATGGCAAGGACGTATAACTCCTTCCTGTAAACGAGATGTCAAAGTGAAGTTGCCTACCAGCCAGGGTATTTTGCGGGGGGGTGCACATAGGTCCCAAATCCACAGAGGGTGGTTGGTAGGTCCTCGATGGGACAAGGAAGGTGCATGGTGCTGGCAAACCAGAAGGATGCCTCTGCGGAAGAAGGGTAAAAAATGAAGTCTGATTAGGGGTAAGGGTGGCGGGCTACGTGCGGTCAAAGCCAGTGTCCCTACCCCGTGTGACCTTTTAGGATGAGTGCCCAAGCGCGACTGTAATCCGATCCGTAGCCGGCTTTCGAAGAGAATGCAGCCCTGAGGAGGTGGTGCCATAGAGCATTAGGGCCGAGCGAGTACCTGACTATGACGCGGGTCAGGGGCGTAATGATGTGGTGTGGGTGGGGTCAGTGTGGGTCAAGGTAGAAGGCAGCTGCCATCTTAGAATGGAGTTAGGTAAAGTAGAGACAGATCCACGGAGAAAAAACATAATAATTGTTAATACATAGGTAGTCTATTTTGTTATAATAGACTTCAGTATTTTTGACTGAAAAATATATTGGGGAAGTTAGAGTGCATTATTATTCACACATAGTATCAAGGGAGGGAAACAACCTGTAAAATACAGAAATGGGGGAAGAAGAGTCCGTTGTTATTCACACCTAATTCCATGGCAACATAGCATGTGAGTTAATGAAATGGAAGCAATAAGGTTCACCTCAATGAACGCCCATCAATAATGTAAGACGGCAGTTATAAACTCCTTGGAACTCAGAGAATTCCATGAGGGGCACGTTGTGTAGCCCCAACAAGTACGTAAAAAATCATGCGAAATAGAGATTATTATTGGCAATGGTGATCATCAAGATGCAGTTCAACAGGGGACATATTCCACAGCTTCGTCGAGAGCATAGTAGTAGTGTGCAACTACATCAAGTGTAGAACCGGCACGTGACATCGCTTTAGTTGGCAGGGATCTACCCACGTACAGCAATATAATGGTCATAGGTGCACAATAAAATCAAATTAAAAATAATAGATACTTGTTGCCTAGTGACATTGATGTACTAATCACCTTCAAGATTGGTTACAGTGCTGGGAATACATAGTCTGTGAGGCAATTGGTGCAACAACGAATCTGTACAAGGGGCGATCTGAGAGAAGAGCATAGCTCATGATGCACTTGAATTATAGGTCAGACAAGGGTAGTCCCGTCCTCACTATGGCTGAGACCAGTATATAGACTCTTCGTCCGAAGAATCCATTTAAGTTCTTCTTTGTCGAGGATTTTCTTAATGTCAGCTCCTCTTGGTGGAGGCTTAATCACATTTAGGACTTGCCACCGGATATCGTCCTCTGTGTGTCCTTTTGTAGTAAAGTGATCCACCAGCGGAGCACCTAGGACCTTACACCGAATTCTGCTATGGTGTTGCCAAATCCAAATCCCCACTTTCTGGGTAGTTTGGCCAATGTAGATCATATTACATGGACACATGATGGCATAGATTACATTGCAAGTATTACAATTGGAGAATTGTTCAAAAGAAACTTTGATAGCATTAAATACAAACTCCTTGCTTTCAATAGTGTATTCACATACCGAGCAGTTGCCACATTTCGAGTGGCCCACCAAGGGAGGGAAGCCCCAGACGTCATTAAGTGTCTGTGAGGTTTTTTTTGGGGGGGAGGCTAGCTCTGACCAAATGGTCCTTAATGTTTTTTTTATAATGAAATGCAGAGAGAGGCCGTTCTAAATTACAGTCATCGGCATTGAGTACTGGCCAGTGTTTTAGAACACTTTTCATGACCCTGTTTGATATGGGGGAAAAAGTGGTCACGCAAACTAACCGGTTGTGTGTGTCCTTGGTTTTAGGTGTGAGCAGACTTTCTCTAGGGCAGTACTACGCTCTCATAATAGATTTTTGTACTAGTTTACCTGGATATCCTCTGAACAGTAATTTCTCTGCTAAGATGTTGGCTTCTTGGAAGTAGTCAGCCTTGAATGTGCAGTTCCTTCTAATTCTGAGGAGTTGTGAAAAGGGTAGTGAGTCACGTAAGGCGCGAGGATGCTGGCTGCAGCATAGTAGTAATGTGTTTCTTTCAGTGGGTTTCCTGTATAAGGCAGTGAAAAAGTTCACCCTCTGTATGTCTAATCATAAGGTCTAGAACGGAGATCTCCGTCTAGCTGTGTGTTAACGTAAATCTCAAGCCATTACTGTTGTTGTTGAGCCACTCTAGAAAACTGAGTAGTGTGATCTGATCACCATGCCAGATTATAAAAATATCATCGATATATCGCTTCCAGGTTCGTATACTACTCTGGTGCAGATTTGTTGTGGTAAGTATTTTGGTAGTCTCCAGATTGTCCATGTAAAGAATAGCAAAATTAGGGGTAAACACTGCCCCCATAGATGTACCCTTAATCTGCTGGTAGAATTGGTCATCAAATAAAAAAATGTTCCTCGTGAGGCATAGGGTTAATAGTTGTAAAATGAAGGACGTTGGAACTGCATGTGGGCGTGCTCTACTGTTGAGTCTACTCTCAAAGACTGTTAGTCCTTCCACCTGGGGATGTTGGTGTAGAGCGATTCTACATCCAAGGTGCATAAGATATCTGTGTGTGGGTTAAATGGGTGGTGTTCCAATTCGTTTATGAAATCCATGCTGCCCTTAATGTAACATTGAGTGTTAGGTACTTAGGGGCACATGCATCAAGGTAGGCTTTTGCGATTCCTTAATTGCGATTATTAAGGAATCGCAATTAAGGAATCGCAAAGCCTATGCATGTAGGAATCGCTATAAAAATAGCGATTCCTAAACATTCCTTAATTGCGACTCGCTAATTGCGAGTCGCAATTAAGGAATACCTCCCATTAATTCCTATGGGCCTAGAGGCCCATAGGAATGAATGGGAAGACATTCTCAATTAGCGATTCGCAATTAGAGAATCGCAAATTGAGAATGCAATTTCAAGGGTGCCAGGGTGTCAAAATGACACCCTGTTGCACCCCTGAAATTGTGATGTGCACCCATGTTGCGACACACATGCCCCAAGGGCATGTGTGTGTGTAACCTAAAACTTAAAAAATGCATTTTAGAGCATTTTTCGAAGGTATTGCAAATTACAGACAAGTTTGATTTGTCTGTAATTTGCGGTCCCAAATAGCGAAATCGCTATTTGAAAGTGCTTCTAGCATTGCATTTAAGGAATCGCAAATTGCGATTCCTTAAATGCAATCGCAATTTAGGAATTCGCAATTAATTGCGAATTCTTAAATTGCGCATAGGAAACACTTTCATGCATCTCCAAAGGCCAATTTGCGATCGCAAACGGCCGATTTTTGCGATTCGCACCGTTTGCGATCGCAAAAACCTTTGATGCATGTGCCCCAAAGCCTTTTATAAAAAATGTGACATATTGTCCAAAGGGTTCCAAAATGGACCCACAGCCAGAAACGTTGGGGCATCCTGGAGGGGTATCAATGTTTTTGTGAATTTTGGGGAGGGTATAGATGACAGGAGTTCTGGGGGATTGGATGTTGAGAAACAAAAATTCATTTTGGGTAAGAAAGCCTGCAGTTTTACCTTCTTCTGTCAAGTTATGGATGATTTCACGAATCTCGTTGGTCGGATCTTTTGTGAGTTTCACGTAGTGGTTCGTTATGGAAAGTTGTCTAAGAATCTCAGTTTTGTACGGATCAATATCCTGAATAACAATACCACTGCCTTTATCGGCTGGTTTAATAACTACGGTTAGGTTAGCTTTTAGGTTATCCAGCGCCTACTTTTCTGACAGGGGTAAGTTGTGTTTTCCAATGTGTTCATGTCTTTGAGAAGCATTTTCTCAGAGGTGTGAATCTCTGCAGGTAAGCACCCATTTGGGGGAATGAAGGTCGAGGGGGGGGGGCGTAGTGAGGTGTTGGCAGTGTTCTGAATGCCCGGTTTGTCTTTAAAAAGGAAGTGTAGTCTAATTTTCCTGGAAAAACCATAACAATTTGGTTTGAAGTTCCAGAAAGTTGGTACGAAATGTGGGGACAAATGACAAGCCTTTACTGAGTAATGATATCTCATTTTTGGAGAGAAGATGTGCAGATAGGTTAAAAATGGGTATTGTTTGTATCATATTCGTACTCATGTTTCTGTTGGAGGATATTATCATTGGTAGTATTTCTGACGCGTCTGTCGGTCCCCTGGTGCACTGCAGCACCGTGGTGGTCGACCTCTCTCTTGTGGCGGTGGTTGTGCCTGGCCTCTCCCTAAAAAATTCTGGTTGTGTGTATTAGATGTGCTTGGACCGTCGTACTGGTCTGAACTGTCAGATGAGTCACCTGAAGTATCTGAAAAACCAACTAAGGTTTTTCTCTTATTGTATCGGCCCCAGGGACGTCCAAAATTGCGGTTTGTATAGGGTCTGTTTGTGTAAAAGTCGCTCTTCAAGTATGGGTATGTTTTTTCTGTTGTGTAAGAGTGGATATCTCTTTTAACTTTCACTGACTTTTTGTTTTGTTCAATTCTGTGGAATTCGTCAACAGTTTTCTGAACTTGATCACAGAGTTTTTACAGTCTGCAACCGTACTTGTTTCCTTAATTTGTTTTTCTAAGTCATTAATTTCTTCTGTGAGTTTCTGGACTTGTTCCACAGCAGTATCTTTTACAAGCACCATCCAATGCCTGGAGCAGGTAGTGCCGATATAGCTGAAATTATCCAAATACTTCTTAATCTCAGTAAAAACTCCTGGAATGTTCCTAACCTGGAGCCCAACAGGAATTATATTTGTCATGAGGAATTCTGTGAGCATCCGGATCATAAGTTGTAATCTAACCAGTTTCTTCTTGTTTTTTTCTAGTTGCTCAGCTAGTGTTGCGTTCACTGGTTGTGCTGGTTCCGCACTATCAGAAAAGAGTGAGGGGCCCTCTAGGAGTTTCTTAATATATGCTGCAAACTATTAACCTTCTTCTTAGGGACCACTGTTCCTTGAAACAGTAAATATAGTATGAACATAATAAGTACAAATTTGTGTTTAACCAATGACTGTTTTGCAAAACTTAATTTGGTAGTAGCCACCAGAATATTTTGTAAGCATTGTTTTTAAGGCTTTGAGATTGAGACTAACAGAATAGGAAAAGTTCATTACAGAATGCATAATTAGCTGCTGTTTGATCCAGAAACTAGAACCTGAAGTTCCCCACCTTACCAGGTCTAATGGCTTCATATGTAATGCCACAAAGCAACATTTGTAATTCATTCTTCTAAAATTCCTTGAGGGAAATTCCTCCCATTCTTAGAGTTCTTAAATCTCTCAGCATAACCTTACTGCCCAGTACACTAGTAATGCATTATTGGCCACATATCATTGAGAATAATGACACACCATATCAAGTATTGTACCACAAGATTGAAGGGAACCCCACAAGTGACTTTGATTTAGCTCTGAAAGTAGCTCCACCCTCACTATTCTAAGTGTTAGCCCCCCCCCAAAGTCTGGGTCTGGTTGCGCCCCTCCATGAGACCATCCTCAAGACGAATATTCATGGTGCACAATGTCTGAGCTTAAGTTCTGAACCCCCAAATAAGTAAAAATATGACAAATGTACGGCTAAACATACCAAAGAAGTCTTTTAGTCAGAAAGCAATGATAAACCTAAGCAAACTATGGATACACATTAAAGGCTATGTAACTTGTAAACTGTATGCCCTAAAGCCCATAGCTAATAAAGTACATAGAGAAGCAAAGGTCAAATGTATCATATATGTGGGAAGTAAACCCAAATAGACAAGAGTCCAGTAGCAGGGAAAGCGAAAGTAATTGGCAACAGATTTTTACGCACCACCGGTTGGACAACGTCCAGCGCCAGGATCCCCGTCCCTCCCGCCACCCAGCGGTACACCGCCAAGGAACTCCGGACACCGAAACAGCTGCGTCTTCTCCACCCCACGATCCACCAAAGGACCCTTTACCTGCTGACAATGCCACTTCTCCTGCGACACAACCCAAGAAAGATCCCACACTACTCCTGTCCACAAGACCAAGAACGCCCCACAACTACTCCATTGCATCCTGCTCAACGCCTGCTGGCTCTGTAAACATGCCGCAGAAATCAGGAACACCATCACTACCCTCTCTACAGACATTGCCTTCATCACCGAAACCTGGTTCAACCCCTCCTCGAACCCTGACATCACCACCGCCACTCCCGAAGGCTACAAGATGATACACCAAGACCGCACCGACAAACAAGGAGGAGGCATCGTCATCATTTTCAAGGAAACTTCCTACTATAAACTGATGCGAGGACCACGATAAGAGGCACCCTCGCCTACAGACCCCTGGGACCCCGAGCAACATTCTGCAGCGCCATCTTCAACCTCATCGCCCCCCCTAGCAATTGACTGTCATCACTACGTCCTACTCGGCGATCTCAACTTCCACATCGACAACCACAATGATGCCAACTCCATCGACCTACTGGAGAACCTGGACAACATTGGCCTCACCCAACTAGTCACCAAACTCACGCACAAATCCAAACACACTCAACCCCATTTTTACCTCCAGCGACAGAATCAAATTCAGCCACACCACAGAACTCACCTGGACTGACCACGCCATCGTACGCTTCACCATCGCCGATGCCCAGCACACCATCACTAAGCATCACATCTCTTCCCACTGCAGCTGGAGCAAGGTCACTGAATCCCAATGGACACAGGCCCTCACCTCCACCCAACCCAAAAGCCTCAGCAGATCTCGACCAGGCCATCCAGAATTTTGATGCCTGGATCACCGGCAGTGCCAACAGAGTCACCCCAATGGAACCTACTAAACCCAACAAAACATCCAAACATGCTAGCTGGTACACCCCAGAACTCAGGACCACCAAGCGCAACTGCCTCCAACTGGGGAAACAATGGCGCACCACCAAGAACCCCGCCGACAGAGCAGCTCACAAAACAGCCCTCAACAACTACCACCGGCACATCAAAGAAGCAAAGAAAACAGCCATCACCACAGTGATCTACTCCGCAGCCAACCACACAAAGGGACTCTTCAAACTAGTCAAAGAATTCTTCAACCCAACAGCCACTGAGAGCAACATCCACCCCTCCCAAGACCTCTGCGACACCCTCTCAGACTACTTTCATAGCAAGACCACCAACATATACAACAATTTCAACCTCCAGCCTGTCACCCTCAAACCCAACGACCTCAACGAACCAGCGAACACCAGCCAAACCATTACCACCTGGTCTCCTCTCACTGCCCTGACCACCTCAGCCATCATGTCGTCTATCCACTCCAGGGCACCCACCGCCCCCTGCCCCCATCACCTGTACAGCCTTTGCAACAAACCATATCAGCACGCATCTCACCAGCATCCTCAACACCTCCATATCCTCAGCTACCTTCCCGGAAAAATGGAAACAGGCAGACATCAGACCCCTCCTAAAGAAAGCCTCCGCCAACTCCAGTGATCTCAAAAATTATAATCCGATCTCTCTGCTCCTCTACCCAGCCAAATTACTCAAGAAAGCCATCAACCAGCAGCTCCCCGAATTCCTGTAGCATAACCACCTACTGGATGCCTCTCAATCAGGAATCCGGGCAAACCACAACACTGAGACCACGCTGATTGCCGCCACAGACGACTCTCACCCCTACGTCCTACTCGGCGACCTCAACTTCCACATCGATGACCCTAATGATGCCAACTCATTGCCCTCCTGGAGAACCTGGACAACATCGGCCTCACTTAACAGGGACCGAACCCACGCACAAAGCCAGACACCCACTCGACTCCATTTGTACCTCCAGCGACAGATTCAAATTCAGCCACACCACAGAACTCACCTGGACTGACCACGCCATCTCACACTTCGCCATCGCCGACGCCAAGCACACCATCACTAAGCATCACATCTCTTCCCACTGCAGCTGGAGTAAAGTCACTAAATCCCAATGGACACATGCCCTCACCTCCACCCAACCCAAAGCCTCAGCAGACCTCGACCAGGCCCTCCAGAATTTTGATGCCTGGATCATCGACAGCACCAACACTCGCCCCACTGGAACCTACTAAACCCAACAAAGCCTCCAAATATGCTAGCTGGTACACCCCAGAACTCAGGACCACTAAGTGCAACTGCCTCCAACTGGAGACACAATGGCGTGCTACCAAGAACCCCGCTGACAGAGCAGCTCATAAAACAGCCCTCAACAACTACCACCGGCACATCAAAGAAGCCAAGAAAGCACCCATCACCATCCGTGATTGACTTTGTGGCCAACCACACAAAGAAACTCTTCAAAAAAGTCAAAGAATTCTCCAGATCACCAACATCTACAACAATTTCGAACTCCAGCCTGTCACCCTCAACCCCAACAACCTCAACGAACCAGTGAACACCAGCCAAACCATTACAACCTGGTCTTATCTCACTGCCTTGACCACCTCAGCCATCATGTCTTCTATCCACTCCGGAGCACCCACCGCCCCCTGCTCCCACCACCTGTACAGCCTCGCAACGAACGCTATCAGCACACATCTCACCAGTATCCTCAACACCTCCATCTCCTCAGCTACCTTCCCGAGGAAATGGAAACACGCAGACGTCAGACCCCTCCTAAAGAAAGCCTCCGCCGACCCCATCGATCTCAAAGATTATCTTCCAATTTCCCTGCTCCCCTTCCCAGCCAAAGTACTCGAGGCAGCCACCAACCAGCAGCTCCCTGATTTTCTGGAACATAACCCCCTACTGGGTGCCTGACAATCAGGATTCCGGGCAAACCAAAGCACTGAGACCACACTGATTGCTGCCACAGACATCAGAACACTCCTCGACCATGAAGAAACTGTGGCCCTGATCCTTCTCGACCTCTCCGCTGCCTTCAGCACTATCTTCCACAGCACCCTCATTAACAGACTCTACAACGTAGGCATACAGCAAGACGCCCACAAGTGGATCACCTCCTTCCTTACAGAACGCGCACAAGCATCCGACTGCCTCCCTTCACATCCGCACCCAAGGACATCTTATGCGGCATACCACAAGGATCCACCCCCAGCCCCACCCTGTTCAACATCTACCTGACCCCCCTCGCAGACGTCGTCAGATCCCACGGACTCAACATAATATCCTACGCAGACAACACTTAATTGATCGTCTCGCTCACCTATGACCCCTCCAACGCCAAAACCAACTTCTGCAACACCATGACCAACGTAAGCGAATGGATGAGAAACAACTGCCTCCAGCTCAACTCGACAAAATTGGGGTACTTATCTTCGGGAAGAACACCTCCGCATGTGACCACAGCTGGTGGCCTGCAGAACTTGGACCCATACCCACACCGACCATGCACGCAAACTCGGCATCATCCTCGACAGCCAACTGACCATGAAATGACAAGTCAACGCAGTTGCCTCCTCCTGCTTTCACACACTTCACTTGCTCCACAGAATCTTCCGATGGATCCCTACCATCACCAGAAAGACCGTCATTCAGGCCCTCATCACCAACTGCCTCAACTATGGCAATGCCTTCTACGCCGACATCTCTACCCAGCTCCTCAGAAGACTAAAAACTTTACAGAACGCTGCAGCCAGACTCACCCTGGACTTCCCCAAACGAACCCACATTGCCCCATCCAGAAGAGATGCCAGTTCAAGATCCTCATGCACGCCTATAAAGCCCTCCATGACCTAGGATCTGCCGACCTCAAACAGCGACTGAACTTCCACCAACCCTCTAGGCCCCTCGCTCCTCCTCACTCGCCCTCACACACACCCCCCCGCATCTGTTGCAGCCGCAGTGGTGGCCGCTCCTTCTCCTACATTGCTGCCAAGACCGGGAACAATCTCCTCCTCCAACTCCGTACAGCCCCCTCGCTGGCAAACTTGAGAAAGAGACTCAGGACCTGGCTCTTCGATGCAGACTCAGCACCCAGATACCCCCAGAGGTGACAGTGTTGTGTTTTACAAATGCCATTTCATTGATTGCTTCAAGAACTCCAAAAAGCAGGTTTGAACTGCACAGCCTCAAAGCAGAGTCATTGTAGAATCAAACCTTGTAACACCATTCCACAATCTCGAAGAACATTCCAATAATTCCCACTCCCTACCACCCACAAACTGTGAAAGGAAAACGTAAGAACATGCATGAATGGAAGTAATGTACAACTAAATGAATACAAAGCGAAAGGAAAACATACACCAACTCAATTAATAAAAATTTCCTTTTCAAACGTTCAGTAACCACTGATGTTTTTTTCTGACTAATTGGACATTTTGTAGTGCAACCATGCACACTTTCAGTACTGGACACATTAACAGACTATTGCACAACCCCATCACTAACCCCTCCTCTTTTACACACTGTCCACTTTACACCTCTCAGCATGACCAACATTTTGCTTTTACTCCAAATATTTTCATTTTCTTATACAGCCACATCATTCAACCACTTCCTTCATCCTGTGTCCTTCCTGACTATTTGATCTTTAACCGGTCACCAACTTCTACCTTCAGGCTACTCCTTTATATTTTTCCTTCACAATTGTTCTGACATCACTGCTGGCCCCAGTGTGCCTGGACAGGACACACCTCTTTCCTTTCCACAACATTACAATTTTTAATAAACTTAAAGGGAGGGGTGCCAAGCGCCCTGCCCCTCCCGTGCTGATTTCAGCCTTGGGGACCCCATCCCCCGGGGCCCGGCCTCAATTGTGGATTGCCTGTTCCCACCCAGGGCACCCACTCTGTTGGGGACCGTGGAGGGAGCTAAAAGGCCCCCGCGGTCCTTGCCGGCTCCCCTGTCTCCTGCAGGAGCCGGCCTTGCTTTGACAGAGATGGGGCTGCCGAACATGCAGCTCCCTCTCTGTCAAAGCAATTGCGCTCTGCTTCTAGCAAGCAAGACCATTTTTTTCTGCTCTCGCTTGCTAGAAGCAGAGCACTGTTTGCGATGGCTTGCTCCTGCCAAGCCATAGCAAACAGCGATGTGCCGGGGGTGGGCACCCTGGGACACAGCAAGATCCGGCTCTGGGGGGGTGGCGGACCCCAGGGCCATGTTGGGTCCAGGAGGGGACCACAATTTGCCCCGGGAGGTGGCAGTCCCTGGAGCTGGGGGGGTCCATGCGCCCCCCCCAGTCAGTAAAGTTAAAGCCCTGGGGAGGTGGCAGCCCCAGGGGCTGTGGGGGGTCCGCAAGGCCCCGCAATATTTTCAGATTAAGCCCCGGGGAGTTGGTGGTCCCCAGGGCTGTGGGTGTCCGAGAGGACCCCGCATGTAAAAAATAAATAAACCTCAGGAAGGTGGTGGTCCCTGGGGCAGCAGGGGAGGCCTGGTGGTGGTCCCTTGGGCAATATTAAGCCCTAGGAGGGGCACCCCCCTCCCTTATTGAAACAATGCCTCCACACCCTGGCCCAACCAGGGGCCGATAATTAACGAAGCGTGGGAGCCCGCGCTTTGTGTTTTTAAATTACCCAGCCGATTTTTTTTTTAATACTTTTTTGGCCCTGCGGGTCCCCGTTGGACCCCCCAAGAGCCCTAGGGCTCAGGGTGTTTCTACCCTGCCCCCTACTCTTTATTTTTATATTTTTTTCTGTGACTCGGTTCAAGCCGAGTCACAAGATGGCTGCCAACACTTCCTGGTTTGAAGAGTTGGCAGCCAATCAGATCTCAGCACAAGATCGGGAAGGGTCCGAAACCCTCTCCATACCCAGTTGTATATCTGAAAAACCATTAAATACCTACTGAACAGATTTACACCAAACAGCCCAAAGTGAAAGAAGTTGTGTTGTCCATGTGGATTTTCCTTTCCACATGAAGGTAAATGTCTTACCATTGGACAGACATACAAAGGTTGCAGGAAACAGAACCATTTTGTAACGGTTTGCAAAGCGAGGAAAGACCAAGTGCGTCACTTCGAGAAAACAAAATGTAGGAAAGATCAAGTGCGTAACACTGAAAAAACAAAATGGATGCCAGAATGGTCCACACGCGACGCTCTACGCGCGCCCACAATGCCAAGCGACCACTCCAGTTAAGGCAAGTAGAAACTGAATGACGTTGATTGTCGTCAAATTCATCATCTAAAAGTTTGTCATTGTTAAGTGACAGTGAAGAAGATGGGTGTGCAATGTCAATGTTAACGGCTGGACGGCATGCACATGTAGAATTAGCTTCTTGCAAGGAAGAATGCCACCCGAACCTAGGGCGACAACTGAAAGTGCAAAATTCATTTGGACATTGTCCCAAGATCACACTGAAAGTGAATATCTGCCCCATACCTTTTATTTTAGACAGTGGTGCATTGATAAACATTATGCCAGAGGAAAAGTTCAATGAACTGTCTCCATTGCCCCGTTTGACCCAGTCGAAAACCAAACTGTATATGTGGACTGCTTCAACGCCAACTACAAAGTCATGGTTCATACATAGCAACTGTGAAGCATAAAAAGACAAAAGTACAAGCACCAATTAATGTCTGGCCAGGCACTTCGAGTGCATGTTTACTCAGTTTCAATACTGCTGCTGACATGGGGCTGATTTGTGTAAACTACAATGTCAATGCCTATCATGAGATCAGTTTCCATCATTGTTTCATGGGCTAGGAAGACTTAAGACTATGAAAGTGCAACTTCACATAAATGAGGACGTTCGTCCTATTGCTCAATGACATTGTTGAATTGCATTTCATTTACAAGAGGCTATTGAGAAAGAACTTGAGACACTCTTAAAGCACAACATCATTGAGCGATCCACTGGTCCGATGCCATGGGTATCAACCATAGTGGTAGTGCCGAAAAAGGATAGTGGAGGAGCTGTGTGCATCTGCGTTTGACGTGTGCTAAGCGAACAAAGCAAATGAAAGAGAGCAACATACAGATACGCACATTGCTGACATGATTACGCAGCTGAATGGAGCTAATATCTTTTCCCACCTTGATTTGAACAAAGGGTATCACCAGCTCAAACTGGAAGAAAAGTGCAGGCACACTACTACCTTTTCAACTCATTTTGGTTTATTTAGACATAAAAGGCTACGTTTCGGAGTGTCATCAGCTGCAGAACTTTTTCAGAATGTCATTTGTCGCAAAATACACCAGTCATAAATGCTTTCAATTACAGTGATTACATACTGGTTTTTGAGGCCATACAAAAGGAACATGACAAAGCTCTTACACAAGTGTGTCATATACTTGCCGATGCAGGTCTCACTTAAAATGCTGCAAAGTGTGAGTTTCATCAAACCAAACTCAAGTTCTTTGGCCATATCTTTTCTGATGGGGGAATGATTCTGGATCCAACTAAAGTACAAGCCTTGTCATCCACTTCTTCCCCACAAGATGTAGCTATGCTGCGATCCTTCCTTGGTATAGCCAGTTACTGTTCAAGGTTTATACGTGACTTTGCCACTGTAAGTGCCCCATTGAGAGGTTTAACGATTTCAATGGTCGAGTAAATGTGAGCAAAGTTTCAAGAGAATCAAGCATACAATTGAGAATGCCACTGAAATGGCACACTTTGATCCAAAATTACAGACGGAGGGTGTTGTTGATGCAAGCCCAGTGGGGTTGGGTGCCATTCTTGCCCAGCACACTGGACATCCCAAGGCACATTGTGGCTTATGCTAACCAAAGTTTGTCATCGACGGAACATGCCTTCTTACAACCTGAAAATGAAAGCCTCGCTGTAGTGTGGGCTTGTGAGTATTTCATGTGTTTCTGTATGGAAAGCATTTCACAGTTGTCACCGATCACCAAGCATTGCTCACCATTTTTGGCAATCCTAAAGCCAAAATGCCCCCTCGCATTGAGAGGTGAGGGTTGTGATAGCAGGAGTATGATTATACGATTGTGCATCATCCACGAAAAGATCAAAACCCTGCTGACTACTTCTCATGTGTGCCAATACAGTGTCATGGCACTACTTCTAAAGCGGCTGATGCTTATGTGAACTTCATTGTGAAATCCAGTTCCCCCGCTGCCCTATCGGTTGAACAAATCATTGCTGCCACGAGCACTGACCGAGATTTGCTGCTACTCAAAGACATTATTACACATTAATCGTGGCGAAAACATGATCAACTTCTTCATGATGACCTTGAAGACCAGAAATTAAAAAATGTGCAGAAAGAACTTTCAATTACTACAGAAGGCATAATCTTATGAGGGTCGAGAATTGTCATACCTGAAAGTCTGATACTAAACGAGCTCTACGGGACCGAGTATGGTTCCCATGTCTTGATGAGAGAGTTGAAAAAGAGTTAAAGGCATGTTGTTTGTGCAACTGCCTGTTATCCAAGACAAACCTGCATCTGTTAAACATGCCTGATCTTCCAAAGTATGCATGGGAAAAGATTGCAATTGATTTCTTTGGACCCCTTGACAACAGACATCATCTACTAGTAATTGTTGATTATATTGAATATTCCCATTTTCCCTTTCTGGAAGATTTGTCGTTGACTACTCATGGAAGAGTCATTGAGAGAATAGAAAGTATTTTTGCAACATGGGGTATTCCTTTGATTTTGAAATCTGATAATAGTCAAGAATTTAAGGATTTTCTTACTCATCTAAATATCAAGCATCAGAAAAGCACACCTCACTGGCCACGGGCAAACAGTGTGGTTGAGAGATTTATGGGCACCCTCAAGAAGACCATTAGCTCGCTACACTGGAAAAGCTTGACCTCAAATCAGTTCTTCATTCTATGCTTCATGAATACAGGTCAGCCCCCCATTCTACCACGGGGGAAAGCCCTGCCACCTTTATGTTTGGGAGAACCATAGGAACTAAACTGCCACAATGGACCAATGAGAGATGTATTGACCTTGGTAAACTTCGCACTACTGCCTCCTATCACAAACGTAAAATGAAGACCTATGCGGATAGATGCCGCTGTGCTCGAAGCACTGCGTTCAACAGAGGAGATTAAGTAATCGTTATGCATATATGGAAACACAAGTCTGATGCTCCTTATGATGCTGACCCACTGAGGGTTGTGACTAGTAACAAACACATGGTGACTGCTCACCGTCCTGGGAAGTCCATTTCGTGAGATTCTTCACATTTCAAGCACTTGCCTCGACCTTCGCCAGCTCTAGATGTCAGAAGTGAGACTTAGCCACCTGAGAATCCGTAAATCCTCATGACTTTACCAGTGTTTCTGTCACTAGTGCCAGCCATGAACACTTCTCTAGTATCTCCGTAACCTCACTTGACCAGAACTGTGCGAGTGATTCAAGCACCAAAACGACTTATTGAAGAGTTGTGATGTATATATGTATTATTAGTGCTTTCTATTTAGCAAAGGGGAAGATGTAGCGTTTTGTCATTTAGCGATGACGGGACCCTTTTGGTTCCTGATGGACTCCGTAGAACTGTAACATAAGTGCTTGGGTGTGGGGAATAGAATTCATGAAGTAGAATGTTCAGTTAACGTTTACACGCTGTGGATTAAAGACGTGTAATACCAAGCTGTGTGTGTGGCGTGACCATTTGCATGTACCTGAGCTTGGGAGAACGCTACACGCTGTACTGGAATTCTTTTTGTCTATTTGCTGACACAATTCTGTCTTCTTTCAATCTGTTTCTTCTTCCATCTTATTGCAGATTTCTTCAAGCCCAGCATGGCATTTTGCTTTACTCTGTTTTCTGGCTTTAGTCCTGAGTCTGATGCACCTCTGAGCTGTTCTCACTACTTAGATCCACAGTTTTTCTCTGCTTCTACTACACTTTCCTTTTGCTTCATCTCTTATACCCATATCTCTGAGCAAGTTGTACCTTTGCTTATTCATATTGTTTATGTCCTTTGCTCCAATATCTGCTCCTGAGTTCCCATGTTTTTGCTCCTTGTTTTATCTGTTTATCACTTGTCTTTCCCCTCTTGCAGGCTCCAGTTTCCTTGCAGTCCCATTCTTTTGCTTGTTATAGACTCTAGTTTCCTCATGTTTGTCATGACATATTAGGGGCCAGGTTTACCAAATTCTCATGCAACGCAACACAGCAGCCACAAATGCTGCACTGCATTGTGTGAGAAGGAGAGGGGAGGAGAGCGCCATGTCTACAGATATACGGCTCTCTCCTCCCCTCTCCCTAACACTGGCACAGAATTTTGCTACCGAGCATCAAGCACACACCATTGTGCCATTACGCAAGGGTGTGTGAGTGAGTCTAGCATAGGTTTTGTACTGGAAGAGTACCCTTCCAGTACAAAATAATATGCCTAGAAAACGATTAAAACTTTTCCTACTTTGCACGTGCGCTGTACACTGCAGCACACATGCAAAGTCGGAACAGACAGGAGAAATGAAAACATTTCTTCTTTTAACGCCTGCTTTCAAATGGCATTATTTTTTATGCACATCCCTGTCTCAAATTTTGGGTAGATAGTGTTTTGCATCAAAAAGCATGGGTAGTTGCATGGGTATGCAGATGTAACGCCCCCTTGACTTCATGCTCCTACACGTTACTTTTAGGCAATTTCCAGCTCAAAACAGGTTTTGCACTGGAAAGTAAATAACAAAACAAAAAAACATTTTGTGCTGGTTTGGGCAAAATGGTACTAAATCTACTCCTTAGCCTCCAGCTTTGCCCTGCCTAGCTTGCAACAGATCCTAGTATACTTGCACTTGTTCTTCTTTGTTCAGTCTCTGTTAGAAATGGGGCTTCAGGTTGGCTATGGTATGCACCTAAGCCAAGCAGAATCCACCACTCTAGTCAGGGCAAGTCAGATACCCACCAGGGATAACCTGTGCTCACCCTCTAGTAGCTTGGCGCAGAGGAGGCAGGTTTATCCTAAAAGGCAATGTGTAAAGTATTTGTGCAAACACAAGGAGATGATGGACGGAGCTTTGAAGCTTTTAAGACACTTACCCCCAGTCACATATCTGGGATGAATCCATCATCATTCTTTAGCTCACTTCGCCACCCCAGTTCAGACCCAGCCATATGCAAATCAGTCTTGACCCGGTGGCTCATGGGAACAGTCCAGCCCGAACTGCCAAGCCAGGTCTTCCCTGGACCGGAAACAAGCATCCTGGGACCGGTTTCAGGGTAACACCCCTCATCAGCCAGGCTATCTTGAATCCCGTGGCAAAGTGAGCAAGGGACCCACGTCTGGGCATAGCCTGCCAACTTAGGGCAAACAAAGCAAACACAAGGAGATGATGGACGGAGTTCTGAAACTTTTCATACACTCACCCCCAGTCACAGATATGGGTTGAATCCATCATCGTTCTTTAGCTCACTTCGCCACCCCAGTTCAGACCCAGCCATATGCAAATCAGTCTTGACCCTGTGCCTCATGGGAACAGTCCAGCCCGAACTGCCAAGCCAAGTCTACCCTGGACCGGAAACAAACATCCTGGGACCGGATTCTGGGTAACACCCCTCATCAGCCAGGCTAGTTTGAATCCAGTGGCAAAGTGAGCAAGGGAACCAAGTCTAGGCATACCCTGCCACCTTAGGGCGAACAAAGCAAACACAAGGGGATGATGGATGGAGCGCTGAAACTTTTCAGACACTCACCCCCCAGTCACAGATCTGGGTTGAATCCATCATCGTTCTTTAGCTCACTTCGCCAGCCCAGTTCAGACTCAGCTATAAGCAAATCAGTCTTGACCCTGTGCCTCATGGGAACAGTCCAGCCTGAACTGCCAAGCCAGGTCTTCCCTGGATCAGAAACAAGCATCCTGGGACTGGGACAAAGTATTTGTGCCACACACACAACTACACAATGAATACACCACAAAAATACAGTCCTTATGGTACTCTCCGGCCCTCCAACTATCAATGCGGTGTCCCTGTTTGCAGCCCTCGCACTTCACTTATCAGGTAACAAATGGGAGAGGTGCTGGGCCAAGAATCACTACCAGGCAATTAGTAACAAGAATGCGGCTTTCAGGCCTGCTGGGTTGGGGCCACTCAGAGTTACCAGCCGCCATCTCCAGGGTCACTCGGGCCAGTTAGTTCTCAGCCCTGTCACTTATTTCACCTGCGGGCGTGCAGCTCGTCCCCTAACCCCCGGCCTCCAACCACTCCCAGTACCTTGCTGTTTGCAGTGACCGAGTCCCTCCTGGTCTCTGGGGCTCAGCGAAAGACTCCGGCTGGGTCAGAAGGCCTGCATTGTCACACGGAAAGGGGTCACGGCTACACAGGTGCGATTCAGAAGGCGGGCCTCCTTCAGTGTTGATTTGTGGCGGCACAAGTAGAGCGCACAGCTCCCGGCGCCCTCACTGCTTGTAGGATCGCAGCCTGGGTTCACCGCCGTGCTCCTCCCCAGGCGCTTCCCATGGGGGCAGGAACTCTAAGCTGCCAGCGCAGTGGTAAAGAAAAACGTTGACACAAGAGAGAGCGGAATGTCACACTTAGGCAGTTGCGAGGTCGTTGAAGTCCCTGGGACATCGGGGGAAAATGGGGCAAGCCAGCAAGTCCTTGGAGTCTCTCTGGATGGTTCTTATAGTCTTTTGGCTGGGCAGAGGTCAGTAGGCAGCAGGGCAGCAGTTCCTGGGAACAGTCAGGCCCAGCAAAGGTGGCAGTCCTTCCTGCCCAGCAGACTTTACTCCAACAGAGCTTCTTTCAGGTCCAGTAGTGTACTACTTTGCTAGCACCAGGGTCCTGATCCTTATACTAAGGAGTGCCTTTGCTGTAGGGGTTAGTTCAAAAGGCCACCTTGAGAATACATGGGCCCCCCTCTGAATTCTGTCCTGTCTGCCATCCTAACCTCTGGAGGTTTGATCACTATCTTTAGTGGGCCCGAGGACGCTGCCCCTTGGAATGCAGCTGCCAATTCCACCCTCTCGTATCTGTTCCAGGAAGGCCTCTCTAAGTCAGAGGTCTGCAGTTTCCCTTAAGCCCCTAGTTTATGGTTGTCTCCCGGGAATGCACAGATGTGCTCCCCCAGCCTCCAGTATGGACTGGAGTCAAACAAAAAGGCATACAAGGAGTTTGGAGCAGAGAAATACCCACTTTCTAGACGTTGTTTTTCTAAGCTATTAATGACAAATACACCTTTACTACAAGGGAGGGTTTGTCATTGTGAATCCAATGATAGTAAACAGTATGAGGCTGCTCCCCTATAAGCCACTAATGCAGCTTAAAGTAATTTCAGCCATTTCCCAATGTTAACCTATGAGAGAAGCACAGACTTTGGCAAGCAAATTTAAATGCCAAGTGAAATGACAGTTACCTGCGTGCTCAATTCCTGTATCGGCAGGCCTGAAACAGGGTTGAAAGGCTACTTATGTGGGTGGCACAATCTGTGCTGCATGCACAGAATGATGGATTTAACCCAGATCTCTTGACTGAGGGTGAATGTTTGATTTGTTCCACATTCCGCCCATCATTTGTGTGTTTTTTACTTTCTTGCCATAAGTGCCCCGAGTATGCCCAGACGTAGGTCCCGGGCTCACTGTGCCACTGGATTCAAGCTAGCCTGGCTGATGAGGGGTGATAACCCAAAACCGGTCCCAGGATGCTGGGGGTGAATGTTTGATTTGTTACACATTCCGTCCTTCATTTGTGTGTCTCATGCCCACTAGTAGCATTTGAAGTACAGGCCCTGGGTATATTATACCACTGTACAAGGGACTTACATGTAATTCAACATAAGCCAATCAGGTATACACCAATTACTAGCATGTTTAGGAAGAGCACACACGCTTTAGCACTGAATGGCAGTGGGAAAGCCCTCAGAGTCCTATGGCAACAAAAAGATACAGCAAAAAGGGGGAGGCAAAAGGCAAAAAGTTGGGGGAAGACCACCCTAAGGCTAACAGGTCTAACAGGTCTAACAGCCTCAAGTTGTGCTTTGATGCCTTGTTCTTGTATGTTTGATAGAGTTCTTAGGTTCCTAATGCTTACACTACTATATTCAGCCTCTAGCTTTGTCCTTTTGTCTTGCTAGTCTCATGTTTGCATTCCAGTTTCTTCTGCCTCATCTGTGCTTGAATGCCAAGAGCAGTTTCCATCTCAATGCTTGACTTGGGCTCTTATTGTTTGGTCAGTGTCCTATTTTGTCCCCACCTATGTGGAAGTGTATTCCACTTTTACAGAGGGTGGTCCCTGAATTCCAGAAGGCAATCAATGACCATCCTTTTAATGTGACAATGTGATATTGATACTGTATTAGAAATCGCCACTATGTTTCCAGCAGGATGCCTAGGGGCTTGACTTGTTTAAGTACAATCATTGTGTGTGACCTATGGTTCAATCAATCAATCAATCAATCAGGGGTTTGTAAAGTGCGGCTAGTCACCTGTGAGGGTCTAAAGGCGCTGGGGGGGAGGGGCTGCTGATCCGTCTAGGTGTGGAGGTTCAGTCGAAGAGCGAGATCTTGAGGTCCTTCCTGAACTGTGCCAATGATGCGGATTGCCTGAGGTAGAGGGGCAGGGTGTTCCAGGTCTTGGCGGTGAGGTAGGAGAAGGATCTTCCTCCGCTTCTGGTCTTGTGGATCCGTGGGACGGATGCCAGGGCGAGTTGGGTGGTGCGGGGATGTCCGGTGGGTGTGTGGAAGGCGAGGCGATGGTTCAGATATTCTGACCCTGCGTCATGGAGAGCGTTGTAGGCATGTGTGAGAAGCTTGAATGTGATTCGCTTGTTGATAGGGAGCCAGTGGAGTTGTCAGAGGTGTTGTGTCATGTGGTTGTGGCAGAGGATGTCGAGGACCAGTCTGGCTGCAGCGTGTGGGATGTTCTGTAGATTCCTGAGCTATTTCTGGGTGACGCCGGCATAGATTGTGTTGCCATAGTCCTACTGGTGATGAGTGCGTAGGTGACTGTTTTTCTGGATTCTGTGGGGACTCATCTGAAGGTCTTTGAAGTAGGCGGAGCGTGTGAAAGCAGGATGAGGATACTGCGTTGGTTTGGAGGTTCATTGAGAGCGAGGAGTCCATTATGATGTCAAGGTTGCGTGCGTGGTCCATAGGGGTGGGATGAGTTCCTAGTGCGGCGGGCCACCAGGAGTCATCCCAGGCTGAGGGGGTGGGTCCCAGGATGAGTACTTCGGTTTTGTCTGAGTTGAGCTTGAGGCATTGTGAAAGTTGGTTCTGGTGGTTGTGGGTTCGTTAGTGAGGGAGATGATCAGCTGGGTGTCGGCTGCGGAGGAGACAAAGTTAAGTCTGTGGCTTTTGACGATGGCTGAGAGGGGGGCCATGTATATGTTGAAGAGTGTGGGGCTCAGGGAGGAGCCCTGGGGCACTCCGCAGCTGATCTCTGTAGATTCTGAGAGGAACGGGGGTAGTGTTTGGCCAGTCGTGAACGAGTTGATCCAGTCAGGGCCTTGTCGCGGGTGCCGGCGTCGTGGAGTCTCGTGATTAGGGTGTTGTGGGAGACTGTGTCGAAAGTGGCAGAGAGGTCCATTAGGATGAGGGCTGAGGTTTCTCCTCGGTTGAGGAGGGAGGGAATGTCATCGGTAGCGGCGAGGAGTGCGGTCTCGGTGCTGTGGTTGCTTCGGAAGCCCGATTGGGGGATGTGCAGGACATGGTTCTCTTCAATGAACTCTGAGAGTTGGGTGTTGATGGTCTTCTTGATGACCCTGGCTGGGAAGGGGAGGAGGGAGATGGGTCTGAAGTTCTTGAGGTCTGTCGGGTCGGCGGACGGTTACTTCAGCAGGGGGTTGATCTCAGCGTGTTTCCATTTGTCTGGGGAGGTGGCGGTTTTGATGGAGCAGTTGATGGTTTCTGTGAAGCTGGGGGGCAATGGAGGCGGCTGCTCTGTGGAAGATGTGGTTCGGGCAGGGATCTGATGGGGCTCCTGAGTGGATGTTCTTCATTGTCTTGAGTGTGTCGTCTGTGTTGAGCGGAGTCCAGTTGAGCACGATCTGTTGGGGTGTGGCGTGGTTGCGTGTGGTGGTGGTGGGTGTAGTGGAGGGGTCTTCAATCAATCAATCAATCATGTCACTTATAAAGCGCACTACATACCCGCGAGGGTCTCAAGGCGCTGGGGGAAGAGGGGGTGGTGCTGCTACTGATCGAAGAGCCAGGTCTTGAGGAGTCTTCTGAAGGCCAGTAGGTCTTGGGTCTGTCGGAGGTTGGTGGGGAGGGTGTTCCAGGTCTTGGCGGCGAGGTGGGAGAAGGATCTGCCGCCGGCGGTCGCTTTCCGGATGCGGGGGACTGTGGCGAGGGCGAGGCTGGTCGAGCGGAGCTGGCGGGTGGGGGTGTAGAAGCTGAGTCGTCTGTTGAGGTAGGCTGGTCCGGAGTTGTGGAGTGCTTTGTGTGCGTGGGTGAGGAGCTTGAAGGTTATCCTCTTGTTGACAGGGAGCCAGTGCAGGTCTCTCAGGTGGGGTGTGATGTGGCTGCGTCGGGGGATGTCGAGGATAAGACGTGCAGAGGCGTTCTGGATGCGTTGCAGCCGTCTCAGGAGCTTAGCCGTCGTTCCTGCGTAGAGGGCGTTTCCGTAGTCCAGCCTGCTGGTGACGAGGGCCTGGGTGACTGTTTTTCTTGTTTCGGTGGGGATCCACTTGAAGATCCTGCGGAGCATTCGGAGGATGTTGAAGCAGGATGAGGAAACGGCGTTGACCTGCTTAGTCATGGAGAGGGAGGGGTCGAGGATGACCCTTAGGTTGCGTACGTGGTCGGTGGGTGGCGGGGCTGTTCCCAGTGATGTTGGCCACCAGGAGTCGTCCCAGGCTGAAGGGTTGGAACCAAGGATGAGGACCTCCGTCTTGTCCGAGTTCAGCTTCAGGCGGCTGGTCCTCATCCATTCTGCGACGGCCTTCATTCCTTCGTGGAGGTGGGCTTTGGCGGTGTGAGGGTCTTTGGTGAGGGAGAGGATCAGCTGGGTGTCGTCGGCATAGGAGATGATGTTGAGGTTGTGCTGTCGGGCGACTTGGGCGAGGGGTGCCATGTAGATGTTGAACAGCGTTGGGCTGAGGGAGGAGCCTTGGGGTACGCCGCAGATGATCTTGGTGGCCTTGGATCGGAAGGGGGCGGCGGACGCTTTGTGTTCTGCCGGAAAGGAAGGATGTGGTCCAGTCCAGGGCCTTCTCTTGGATCCCGGCGTCGTGAAGGCGTGTTCGTAGTGTGTGGTGGCAGACCGTGTCGAAGGCGGCTGATAGGTCCAGGAGGATGAGGGCTGCTGTTTCTCCGTTGTTTAGCAGGGTCCTGATGTCATCGGTGGCGGCGATGAGGGCGGTTTCGGTGCTGTGGTTGCTGCGGAAGCCAGACTGGGAAGGGTCCAGGATGTTGTTCTCCTCGAGGTAGCGGGTCAGTTGTTTGTTGACGATTTTCTCGGTGACCTTCGCGGGGAACAGGAGCAGAGAGATGGGTCGGAAGTTCTTGAGGTCCTTGGGGTCTGCCTTGGGTTTCTTGAGTAAGGCGGTGATCTCGGCGTGCTTCCAGCTTTCCGGGAAGGTTGCTGTCTCGAAGGAGATGTTGATTATTTTCCGGAGATGGGGCGCGATGGCTGTACTTGCTTTGTTGAAGATGTGGTGAGGGCACGGGTCTAGCGGTGAACCGGAGTGGATGGTGTTCATGATCTCGCTGGTGTCCTCGTCGTTGATGTTGGTCCAGGAGAGCAGGCGGTTGGTGGTTGTGGTGGCAGTGGTCTCGGTGGTTGCCGGGCGGTCGTGGTGTTGAAGCTGTCGTGGATGTCGGCGATTTTGCGGTGGAAGAAGGTGGCCAGTGAGTCGCACAGGTCTCGCGACGGCTGGATGTCGTTGGTGTTGGAGCTGGGGTTGGAGAGTTCCTTCACGATGTTGAAGAGCTCTTTGCTGTTGTGTGCGTTGTTGTCTAGGCGGTCTTTGAGTGAGGCCCTTTTGGCGGATCTGATGAGGTGATGGTGACTGCGGGTGGCGCTCTTGTGGGCGGCGTAGCTGTCCGCTGTCCGTTCGTGGAGCCAGATCTTCTCCAGTTTTCGGCATGTTCGTTTGGAGGCCTGGAGGTCTTCGGTGAACCAGGTGGCTTTCTTGCTGGTGTGGCTGTTGGGCGGATTCTTGAGCGGGGCGAGGTTGTTGGCGCAGTCGTCGATCCACTGTCTGAGGTTGCGGGCGGCGGTGTCGGGGTCGGAGGGTTCGGCGGGTGGGCTCAGGGTGTTGGGTGTCTAAGCCATTGTAGATCTGCCTGATCTTCTGGTGGAAGAAGGTGCCAAGTTTGTTGCAAAGGTCTTGGGAGGGTGGGACGTCTGTGGTCTCGCTGTTGGGCCTGGCGAACTCCTCGACGATGGCGAAGAGTTCTTTGCTGTTGTGTGCATTGGTGTTTCTTCTGTCTTGGAAGGCCATTTTCTTTGTGGTTTTGAGGAGAAGGTGGTGTGTATTGACGGCGGATTAGAAGGTGGCGTGGGTTTCCAGGGTTTTGTTGTTCCTCCATCTCTTCTTGAGTTGTTGGCAGATGCGTCTGGACTCGTGGAGGGCAGGAGTGAACCAGCTGGCTTTCCTGGAGTGTTGCTTTACTTGTGTCTTCTTGAGGGGTGCCAGAGTGTCGGCGCAGTTGGGGATCCATCAGTGAAGGTTGTGAGCTGCAGTGTTGGCATCTGTTGATGTTGGCGGGGTGGTCGTGCGAGGAGGTAGACGAGACGCTCTTCGGTGGCCTTGTTCCAGCTGCGATGCGGGGGGCGATGAGGGCGGTGGTGTACGGTGGCCGCGGTGAAGGCAAGATTCACACAGTGGTGGTAGGTCCTGAGGAGCTCGGTGGTGTGGCTGTAGGTGATGTTACTGCTGGCAGAGAAAACGGGGTTGAGGGTGTATCCGGCTGTGTGGGTCGTGCAGTCACTAGCCGCTTGAGTACAATGCTGGTGAGGTTCACCAGTAGGGGCCTATAAGAGTACATCAGGAGCTGCCCATAAATTTGCATCTTGGCTATTACCGGCATACTAGTGAATCTCCACGGGCAAATCTTAAAGTAAGTGTATACTGTAGCGATTAAATACATCCAGATACCAAACTCTGGGAGTCTGTTAACGTATTCTGTTCTTATTATAGCCTTCAGAACTTACTTGGATTCTGAAGTGATATATACATCACGCACATTTATTGGCGAACTATGGTCTTCCAACAGCGCAACCATAAAATGTTCTTTTAGAGGTCAGTTTTGAGATATGCTCTTCATTATCAAGTCTCCACTTTCTGAAATACATGCACGAATCGGGTGATATCTCTTATCCTCATCTTGGATGCACAGTCACATTTTGCAGTTCTGGGTCTTTTTTTTTAGAATCTTGTTTTCTCTTTTCTGTAGAATGAAACAAACCATAATCACAGCGGAAACTGCCGTCTCTTTCTTTAAAACAAACACTCTTATTTCTTGTTGCACGGTTCTTTTGGGCCTTCTTCCTTCACTATGAAATTCTTATCTACAAGTCCATTGGCCTTGTATCTCTAAGAAATGTGATAGAATGAAAGGTTGAAACTAATAGTTTATATATGCCCATATTACTGTTTTTACAGCCTTGAGGAAGTCACTGGATGTGACGAAACACGTGTCGGCTGTTTTCGTGTTTGCTGACAAGGACTGACTCATGTCACTACTTCTCAAGGAATGTCTTTCCATCTGTACTTGTTCTAAAACTGTGGTGCATTCAGTCCTGTCAAAAATTGTTATAGAGATGCTTTTCTAAATTTTTGTACAGAATAAATTGAAGAATTTTTGTATGAATACATCTCTGGTGTTTTCCTGTGATACAGTGGACCTCTGTCCTATTGGTTCTAACTTATCAAGGTCACACATTTATAACTTAAATTTCAGGAGTGCCGGGGTATATTTTGCTGTATACTACTTCACAGGTACTTTTGTGGGTCCCTGTGTATTTTTGCACCCAAGGTAGTGGGGTGCTATTTACCCTGAGTGGCTCCGCTAGATATTTCCTTGCTCCTTGATACATTTAGATCGTTATGTGTACTTCCTAGCCCAGTTTACATGTATAATTATTGATGTGCGACCCTTATATGCACTACTACCGCTCTTTGTTTTGCAGTAGGGAGGCGGTGTTCTGGTCACTGAGGTTGTCTAGGTGGAAGTTGAGGTCACCGAGTAGGATTTACTCAGTGGATGCGAGAGCCTGGGGTGCGATGAGGTCTATGATGGCGTCGGTGAATGGCAGGCGGTGGCCAGGGGGCCTGTAGACGAGTGTGCCGCGGAGGGAGGTCTTGGGGTTGGTCTGGATCTGGAAGTCGAGATGTTTCATGGTTGTCGTTGAGTCATTTGAGTGCATGGTCAGTCGGAGGGTTTTCTTGTGGACGATGCAGATGCCTCCTTCTAGTCGGTCAGTGCGTGTAGGAGAGTAGGATCTGCTTCACCTGGGTACCCCCACTTTTTGCTGATGCTTCACTGTTTTTCGACATTAGTCTGGCTGGGGCCCTGCTAATCAGAACCCCAGCCTAGCTGCTTCCTCTCTAAAATGGTTTCCATGTGCCTTAGGCACATCTCTGATTGGAATCTGGAGTGCCCTTATAAGTCCCTAGTATATGGTATACTATGTACCAAGGGCATAGGTACCTCAGAGGCCTGCCAGGGGCTGCAGCATGTATTATGCCACCCCTGGAAGGCCATCCAAACTGACACCACAGGTCTGCTACTGCAGCCTGGGTAAGGTGGTGCATGCACCCCTTACTGTGATATAGGTTACCAATATCACGAAATACATACACACATATAAACCTATAAGTCACTCCTAAGGCAGGCCTTATCAATCCTAAAGGCAGAGTGCATGGTTCCTATGTGAGAGGGTGCCCCTGCATGAGCAGGGCCCCTCTGCAGCGTTCGGAGACCATCTCTGATGCTGTTTGTAGTGCAGCCTGACCATATACTCTTAAGCGCATTATATCCTCGCGGTAAAATGCTAACTTTGGAATGACTGCACCTAAACATGTCGTGTTTGGTGTCAAACATCTTGGAATACTACCCCCCCGCCAATCCTGGCGGCGGGGGTAGCATTCCACCCTTCTAGAGGGAAAGACATGTTAACTCTGACGAGTCCGGTAACTTCTTTCCAGAGCCCTGGCATCACAAAATGGATGCTGCTGCCACAGACACGAGTCTGGCCTCCTGCTGCTGGACGAAACTCCGGCAGGGGAGGCCTGGACAATAGGTTTCCTGTCCCAGGGAGGTGTGACCACCTCCCCAGACAGGATAATGTGTATTGGGGCTGGGCGGGAGCACTTTCGGGTGCTTTGAAGTCTTGCACTGGGGGCACATTTGGTGTCCCTGTGCATACCCCAGTTCAAACCGGATCAGGGGCTTGCAGCCCCTGCTTTGGCGCGAACTGGACAAAGGAAAGGGTGTAGCCACCCCTCTGCCCTGACCCACCCATAGGTGGGGCCACAGAGTAGTCCAACCCCTATTTTTAGAATAAAGCTAGGAACCCAGTCCTTAGGACTTTAGATTATCCCTGGACGAAACTCTGAAACTGAATCCTGGACCTTCGACGCTCTACTCACGATTAGAGGACTGAAGAATCTCCCTTGGGGTCAAGGAGTGACTCCCCTGCTTGGCAGGCACCAAAGAAGCATCTGTCCGGTTCGCATTTCTGAAGCTCCGTCGGACGCCGAAGTCATCGTATCACCAGAGGTGGATTCTCAGACTTCCCCGAGGCTACCCTGAGTCCCCAGCAAAGCTGAGGCCCGTGGCTATCGTGGGTGACTTGAGACCGTGACCCCTGGACATCGAGCACATTTGCAAGTGCATCCTCTTCTGGGTCTCCCAAGAAGTCGTGCTTTAGGCTCCGAGTAGCCCTAGCCTCCAGCACCACCGGCACCGAAGATCACTGGCCCCCACTCCACGAGTGTCCTGTAAGCCAGATCCACGTGCGGCGTCACGAGGCTCCTTCGCGGTCGCTAGCCCATTGGCTAGTAGCCCTTAATGAAGGCCAATCCTTTTCTAACTTGGCATCCTGGTTGCTCCAGGCCTGCCCTCACTTACCCTCGCTGGGTGAGTTCCACAGACCTTGCTAGTCTGCACCATTGACGATCTACATCTTCACCGAGACTTGCCGTTGCCAAGGCTTGTTGGGTCCAATCCGGTCGCCGACACCTCAGCACTCGACAGACATTGTGTACCAGCCCGAATCCTGCTCCTGGTTGCCGACAACGCCTCCTGGACCTCGTGGCTGAAGAGTCAAGACGACCGTCAACGCACCTGAAGCACTCGACATCGGTGGGCATCTGTCCATCGCCTTCCTGGTCACCGGCTAGTGACCCAGACTCTGTCCCCTCTGCTTTCAGGTTCTTCAGAACTCCGATCCACTCTTGGATCCACCCGGACACTTTTCTCTTGGCCGCCAGCAGCACTTTGCAGCAGATCGCCATTCGAATCGACGACGAAACCCGACCCCGAAAGGCACCTATGCACCCGGCTTCCCTGGGTGAGGTAACACGAGTACTCCGGTGCTCCCGTGGGTAGAGACTCTTCAAAGTCCTAGATCTCAAAGGGTTTTGTCCTAGTCCTCTTTTAAGTGTCCCTTTCCTCTATTTTCCCGATCCCGACTTTCTCCATAGAAGTTAACGGCGTATCGCGGTTGTGTATTTACACTGCACGCGTCTCCCATGGGTCCCCTGTGTCACTACCTTGGGTGGTTCCTTGTGGTCCAAGCACTTCTAGAGGCTCTAGGCCTAGTGTCTAGTTCAGTCGTGGTTCGCATACCACTTTATTGGTATATGGTTTGGTACGCCCCTAGGGCCCAAACGTGTATTTGTGCTATTACTGTGAATTAATAACTTATAACTTATGTACTTGAACTCTAGCCTCATAAAGAGACTAGAGGGGTGTGTTTAGCAATAAATACATATATTTTGAATATATACCTGGTGTGGTGCTCTTTCATTTGATCACTCAAGAGATTATAGACTGGTAAAACAAGCTGCTTTACATTCCTTCAAGACTTAGCCTGAAGGCTGCTCTCCATAGCTACCACTAGGATAGCTTTCAATAAAGGTTGTCTTTAACCTATCTCCAATAAGGGGTTGTTTGGACTGGTGCAAGGTGCCCACTATAATTAGTGGACAGCATATACCAGGCCAACTTCTCACATTGGTGTGCAGCGTGTGGGATTCCAGCTTGCTATTGTTTTACCAGATAATCTCAAGTGAATTGATCAACTGAAAACCACTAAAGGTACCTAAGGTACATATAATTTAAGCTTAGAATACAGTAAGTTCTACTGAACTTAGAGTTGTGTGTTAAGGGATAGCACAACCCTTTCTACAACTCAAGAGAGTTTAGTAGGCCACACTAGAGTAGGTAGTGCATACACCACACCACACTAGTAATGTCTTTAAGGGCAGGATCCAAAGAATCCTTGCAGGAAGCCATTGAGCTTCCACCCTCCAAGTATGATACACTCCCATTCTTGGAATTGAGAGCTTTATGTAACTTGAGAAAAATAAGGACAGGCCAAAGACCCACCACCCAACACCTCAAGGAGTTGTTGGTGGCTTATGACCTTAGTAAGCCTGTAGGGACTGAAGGGGTAGGAGCTGAGGGTGGGGCAGACGAAGAGGACGAGGCCAGGGGTACCAGTACCCCCAGCCCCCCTCTGAAACTGGCCAGGAGGGTGACAATGACCCTGACCTGGAAAACCCAATCCCTCCTGTGGATGATGATGAGGATGAGCAAGATGATGCCCTCTTTGTCCCCCAGGAAGGATTAAGAGTGTGCCCAGGAAGTCTAGATCTCCTTCTCAGGAGTCTAACCACTCTGGCACCTCTATAGGGAGCTCTGTCTCATCTCACAGGAGGGAATCCTCTCATGAGAGGAGAACCAGACTGGTCCAGTATGAGGAAACTCAGCTGGAGATCAGAAAAAAGCAATTGGCTTTAGATAGGGAATCCCTAGATCTCCTTAGAGAGAGAAGAAAGTTGGGACTAGAGTCCCATGGTGGCAGCCATGTCCCTAGAGACAGGGAAAGGTCCTATGACCATAGGAACCTGAGCAAGATTGTCCCTCCCTACCAGAGTGGGGATGATATCCACAAATGGATAACTGCCTTAGAGAGGGCCTGTAAAGTACAGAAGGTCCCTCAGGAGCAGTGGGCAGCAATCTTGTGGCTCTCCTTTGCTGACAAAGTTAGAGATAAGCTCCTCACTGTTAGAGAGGAGGATGCTGATAATTACAAGGTCTTGAAGAGTGCTCTTATTGATGGGTTTGGCCTAACCACTGAACAGTACAGGTTGAAGTTCAGAGACACCCAAAAGCACAGACTCAAGACTGGGTAGACTATGTGGATTGTTCTGCCAAGGCTCTGGAAGGCTGGTTGATGGGCAGTAAGGTGTGTGACTTCTCAGGATTGTACAATCTGATAATGAGGGAGCAGATTCTTAATAACTGTCAAAATCAGCTGTTGCATCAATACCTGGTAGACTCTGATCTGACCTCTCCCCAAGAATTGGGAAAGAAGGCAGACAAATGGGTCAGAACCAGGGTGAAGCAGAAGGTACAGAACCAAGGTGGGGAAACCAAGAAGCAAGATGCTAAGAACTCTGACAAGGGTGGGGAGAAGGGTAAAGATCAAAAGTCTTCATCAGGCCCCAAAAGTCTTCTTCTGGTGGGGATTCCCAGTCTACCAAAGGGAAAGGCCAAAGAAAACCATGGTGCAAGGTCTGTAAGCAAAAGACCCACTGGACCAGTGATTGCACCAAGTCCAAAGACTCCAGTCCAGCACCCACCAATGCCCCTAAGGCACCTGTTCCCCCTAGTACAGTTGGTGGAAGTGCTCCAGCAAAGGAGTTTAGTAGGGTTCACCCTGGGAACTGAGTTGGGCTCTGACTTAGTCAGAGAACTGACTCAGGCTGTGTTAGTCTGTGATGGAGGCATGGATGTGACCTCCACTGTGAGTCCCAGTAATCTGGGCAAGTACAGACAACAGCCTTTAATTAATGGACGTGAGGCTTTGGCATTTAGGGACACAGGGGCAAGTGTCACAATGGTGACACAAGACCTTGTGCTACCTGGGCAAGTTATGCTTGGTGAGATGTACCAAGTGACCAATGCTAGCAATGTCAGAACAGACCATACTCTGGCAGTTGTTAACTTCTCCTGGGGAGGGGTAACTGGCCTTAAGAAGGTTGTGGTAAGTGCAAACCTACCAGTCGAATGCTTGCTTGGCAATGACTTAGAGACTTCT